>OY282508.1:14406193-15027772 GCA_958295605.1 Ajuga chamaepitys | reverse complement strand
GAAGAAATAAGGGACAGGCTGAGGGATAGATCTCGGCCGAGACAGGGCAAAATCTCGGCCGAGATGAAACCCAATCTTGGCCGAGATAATCCAAACCCTAAAAATCCCCTTTTCACGTCTCGGCCGAGATGTAACCCAATCTCGGCTGAGATTATCCCTCGGTTTACAATCTGAAAAGCCCTTTTTCAAGTCTCGGTCGAGACACAGTTGCGTCTCGGCCGAGATTCTTTACCCTGTTTTAAATTCCTGAAAGCGATTTTGCCTTAAATTGAAGTAACAACTCTTCCCCTATATATATATCCTTCCTTTCGAAATTAACCTACTTTTGGGACTTTGAAATACACACTTTTCAGCCATTTTTTGAGCCACCAAAGCCACCAAGGAAGGAAGATTGGACAAGAGATTGAAGGATCATCTTCTCCAATTGACATCTTTAGATTCATCCATCTCAGTATCATGTTTCTTTATTTTTCTACTTATTTCCTGTTTGTTTTAGCTTCCATGGGTGAGTAGCACCCTTATTTCTACCCTTGATCAAATGTAAAACTTTGAGTGACAATGTTTACATGATTATTGTTAGTTGATGTTACCATTTGATTGCAATTTCAAGTGTTCTATACTATTTACTGTTATTGACTCATATTTGTATGTTTTTCCTTGACTTGATCAACCTCTAGGAAGTGTATGAATGTGTTGCTAGAATTGAAAATCACTATCCATAATTATAGGATTTTCGATTCCCTAGTAGCAAACAACGAGTTGTTTCGTTGGTGATAGTGTAGAGTTCGACCTCTAAACCCGAGCTATCGAGGTCTATGTCAAATCTGTTTCATTATCTTGGAGCTTTTATCATTCGATTGCCAAATTGAAGAGAGCTTGTTCGATATTTTGGTTTAATTGGATAGGGTTAGTCGAAGAGCTTATTTCGATTAGCCATAATTACGAGATAATACAGTTGCTAGAGCTTGTTAGTAGTCGTGAAATAGGGACTTGAAATGCTTTCCATTGGGCATCAACAATAGTTGTGTAACTCGGTGGAACCAAAGAGATACTCGATCAAGGGTAGATACTTTAATCATATATTTAAAATCCAAAATTCGATTTATCTATCTTGCTATCTTGCTATCTTTTGTTAATTGAATCTTCGCTTAGTTGATCATAGCTATTTTGGTTCCTAGCTTGACAAACAGCGCCCCCCCTCCCCCCAACCCACCTTTATTGCTTTCATTGTTCGAGTATATTCTTGAAGTACATAACCGCTTGACATATGAAGACAATATTGTTCAACCGTTCCTCGTGGGATCGACTCTTACTTACCACTTTATTAATTAGAGTAGTAGGATAAGGATAAGTATATTTTTATATACACTAATTAATTTGATAGCGATACACGACAATCGCTACCAGTAATATAAAATCAGGCAAATGTCCATCATTGAAAAACTATTGTATTGCACATATAACTCAATTGTAAGCATAAAAGAAATTGTATCATGTGCAATATGGAAAATAAACATCATGTCACCGTAAGAAAATATTATTTAATTTACAAAATAAGGTGAGTAGATATACCTTTATTGGAGAGACATGATTCACTCCTATTGCACTCAAACTTCATAGAGCATGATTTGATGCTTAATTCATAAACCATAGGCTTCTAATCAGACCTCTATACCCATAGAGGTGAGTCGACACTCACAAATACCAACCCAATTCAATATTTTTTCTTAGCATCAATACTTAAACAGAATGAGACATGTTAATTATTAAAGAAGCTGATTATGCAAAAATCACAAATATAGATCCACTCAATCTTAACGGAAAATTCAAATTCTATAGGTATAGATAAACAAATACCAATTACACTAACAATCATTATATCCACAAGTCCCAAGAATTTAGATATGAAATGAACAAATAGTTATTTGGTTTTGTTTCTCAAATCAATCAACAGATTTACATACTATCATTATTATTACACTAATTTCTGTATATCAAAACCCGTAAACATAAGGCAACATAAACTATTATATACATCCACGTGAATATTAAGTATTAGGTACTCTCCAGAACTCATAAAGCATCAAAGATATCGGTTTAATATCGGTGATCTAATGATAAAAGCTGGCATATATTAGTAGTCAGCAATGAAGGTTGGGCGAGAGTCTCGACCATCGTAGAAATACTCCAATGGAATTAATCACAACCTAAACTAGATGTACAACCGTATATTCATACCATTATGTTAAGTATATTGAACAATTGTAATCTAAAGTGTCGTGGGAGAAATAGAAAAAAAACAATAAAGACAGAAGAAAGAGACGCGAAATAATTAAAGTTCTCTTATTCATCTAATTTTCTTTATATAGGTTACAAAATACAAGGGCTTCACAAATATACAATATTTAGTGAACGTCTAATTTGTCCTTCATCAGTTACTTTTGACGAAGACACACTAATTGTGTTTTTCCTTCAACATATAGTCGGATTAATTTAAAGTATTCCTTTTGAAAAATGTATTACAATCATGTGAAAAAGTATTTATTACTTTTATATCCAATAATACTAATATTTTTCTATAAATGTTATTTCCCTCTTCTAGTAAAACTTAATACTTTGCTGGCAAAATATATAAATATATCCTAATGTTTCACGATTTTAACAAATATAGCACAACATTTCAATTATTGTTGATTAAATCACAACCTATCAAAATTTTAACAATTATAGCATCCATCTATTTTTTCGTTAAATGTTTTTACTGCTGACGGAAGTGCACGTGGCAATACTTACTCAAAAAAATTACTAATGTAAATTATACAGCATTATCATAATATTTCACATTTTTAACACATCTAGCACAATCTTACAATTATTAGGGATGCCAAATGGGCCAGCCCTAGCGGTTTTTAGGCTTATGGGCCTAGGGCTTATCGGTCTATTTTTATCAGACCAACTATATGGTGAACCTAATCCTAACCCTACCGATTTTCGGGCTAATCAAGCCACTATCGGGCTACAAGTCAAAACTTTCAAAATTATAAAGTGAAAATATTTAAGGTTCAAAATATCAAATAAAATCATCAATACATACATTGCATAACAAAACGACATAATGTTATCAAGATTGAATTTTAACATGTCCATAGACATGATAAAAGTAGTTTAACATAAACATCAAAGATTCAAAAGTACTAATTAAGAGTAAGACTGTAAGTAAGAGACGAGACAATGAGTAAGTGTCATGGAAGACTGAAAGAGTACTAAAGTCTTAGAGAACATGTAAAAAGTAAAATAGTAATATATTCCAGGCTAGCCCGGCTAAACCTCGGGCTAACTCGCATAACCTGCAGGTCCAACGGACTGAGCTGAAAAGTCCGGGTTTGAAACAGGCCTGAAGATACCTAAACCTAGATTTTTCGAGCGAGCTCGGGCCAATCCGACAGGTTAGGGCCATTTCAGCATCCCTAGCAATAATTGTTGATTATGTTTAAGGAAAAGTAGAAAAGAAGACACAGAAGAGAGGCGTAGAATTGTATTCTCTTATTCATCAGATATCTCTTTATATAAGGTATCCAAAGTAAGATTACAAGAATATACAAAATATAGTAAACACCTAAATTGTCCCTCGTCACTTACTTTTGAGAAAGTAATACATGATTGAGTGCATTGAGCTTTTTGCATAATAATGCACACATTTCAATTAAGTAGGGAATTTCATCTCCCAATAGCTCTTTCGTCGTTTTCTTTAGACTCAAATGGATCTTCCTTGTGTCCAAACTTTAATCAATCATAGGAGTGCTAATAGATTGCAATTTATCCATGTTAAATTGTTTGATAATCTTTTGGATATATGCAAACTGAGGAATTAATATTCCACAAACTCGGTCTCCTAGTTCAAGACATAGATAGTTCCGAGTTTTTCCATGATCCTTTATCTCAATTCAAATTAAAATACTTCATGGTTTCTCTAATTTCATTAAGAGTGCCTATTATGTCAATAACATCGACATATATTATTATAGTTGCAAATTTGCAAATTCGAAACTTGTTTCCTTTATAAATGCACAAATGCAAAGTTAATTGTTCTTTTACTTTCAAATCAAGTAGTATTCGGACGGGTATACCAGTTCTGTTCGGATTATTTAAATGAAAGCTAGCATTTCAATCTAGTATTGTAAATGCACTCATGGTTTAGAGCCACTTGAGTTGGGCAATACAAGTCCATCGAACACTTTTACATATCCCTAAAACAAGATCTCCACAGAGATATATTATAACCATGTTACTCTGTCGTATTTCCGATCCTTTGGAAACATATCAATTAATACACTCTAATGTCTATTTCGGAAGAATATGTCTCCGAGTATGTCAATTCCATGGCATTTGTGAGAAAAACTTGATGGGGTAAACTTTGTATCTCAGGACATTATTCTTATCACTATACTTACTGACAAAACCTATTTCATGTCCTACAAGCTTTACGCTTGGTGAGACTAGCACTAACAAACCAAATACCTGTCGTTTTTCTATATAATCACGTTCTACCTGGCTTGATTCTTTCATTTAGGCCGATATGCTTGTGTTGGTATATTACAACAAAGTTTGGTTCAATATCATTGTGCTCTACGATTTCTTGAGCAACAATGCATACATCATGAATGTGTGTGAAAGATCTTTCCATCAACTCACATGCACTCTCATTATCTCTAGAATCATATTAAAGTAATGATTCATGGACATAATTAATCAAAGAAAATTTCATGAGAGTAATGATTTTTGTTGATGGTTCGAGTTATGCCAGACTTGTCACCTTCCTTGGGTAGGTGTTTATCGAACCACGTGGCATCCTCCATTTTCTTTTGGGAATCACGGCCTCAACCACACCTCCACTATTTATGGTTGCAACACCTTAAACTGCGGTGTTGTGCCCCTTACTAGGGACTTTCGACCTTAAAGACACATTTGCAGTTGGTATATATGATCGTGTTACTTTAGCAATTTGACAAATGCATCAACACTAAAATCTCCCATACTTTGAAGATCAATAATTCATTTCACTTTACTTTTACATTATGAAGTGCGGGGATCCTAATGAGACACACTGGGAAACACTTCATGTCGTTCCCTTCGAAAATTATTTTTCTTATCTCCCCCTAACGATGGGAAGAGTGTCTCATTAAAGTGATAATCCGTCAATCTAGCGGTAAATAGATCTCGTCTGTCAAAGGTTTCAAATAGCGGATAGTTAAAAATTCATATCCAACAAAAATATTTAATCGTCTTTAAAGACCCATTTTGGTGCACTGTGGGGGTGCAATAGACACATATACTGTGTAGCCAAATATGCATAAATGTAAAAATATCAGGCTAGATCCAGTTACCAACTAGTACGCATAATTTTTTGATTAGTAGTGGTCTAAGACAAATTAAGTAAAGTTGCCGCGATATTGCGTAATCCCATGTATGATAGACACTTTAGTAGAGATGGACTCATCGGGATCGACAGTATTCTCAAACTACGGAATCAACTGGGTTCACGAGGGAGGCCAAGGTCCAGAGCAAGGACTCGCATTTACAATGCCTAATTCTCCATCTATTTGCTTTTGATGGTGGCTTATGTGAGACCATTTTTGTGTACTCACATGGGTTAAAGGATGCTTTACATTTACCCTAAATGATATGCAATAAAAATCAAATTCTTTTCATGGAAACTCTTTAGGGTTAACAAGTCTTATAGACTTTATGGAGTGTGGGTGATGAGCTCTTATACAATCTTTCATAGGAGTTTTTTAAATGCAACATTTATTGTGGACAATAGTACGATAATCAGTTACTGTGTCAAATCATTTACCAGCACCATAGATACTTTAATGGCCGACTTTCAAGATTGATAAGTCCACATATATTATGTTGTATTCTTTTGTAAGAATGAAATGGCTTGCTTATATATTTGGCATATGAAGATCTTGATCTTACTTTTTGCTAAATAATAGACTTGGCAGAATGAGTATTGTGCCTTTAAAATAGTTAATGAGGCAGAGTGAAATGTAGATCATGCTTCTAGTGCTTTAGAAAGCATTAAGTCGTACTTCTAGTACTTTAGAAATCATTTACTGCATTATGTAGGATTAGGATTGACATTGTACAACGTATCAGATTTCATATATTTTTTGCTTCACTCAAAAGAAAGAACGTCCCTATTATTTCTTAAATAATAATCATAATGTCATGTCATGAATGCCTAAAGCCCTTGTACCAAAGTTTATATAAGTCAAAGTCCCAAAGTCCATTGTTGGTGACAACATATTAGTCTATGTTCCAAAGTTCATTTTGGGTAACAACATATGAGTAAGTATCCAATTGTCCATTTTGGGTAACAACATATGATTCTGTGTCTCAAAGTTCATTATTGGTGACAACATATCAGTCTGTGTCCTAAAGATAATTTTTGGTAACAAGTATAAGTTTGTGCCCCAAATCCACTGTGGGTAACATATGATTCTAATTCCAAAGTCCATTTTGCTGACAACATTTCACCCAACAATCAGAATAGTAGCGGTGTATATGCCACTAGATTGACTCATTAATTTCTAAAAAATGTGCTTCCTTCCACATACATTATAAGTGTCATAATATATTCAGTTCCATTGTCAAAGTTGGTTTTTATATTAATCTTTGACATAAATGTCTTTGCTGAACAAAGTTTAGGTAGCTCTCGGTGCATACAGAGCTTTTATAACTTTAACCATTATATCATTAGGCATATATAATTAACATTTCCTCACCCTTTTTGCACTTGTGATGCAATGATGGTCTAATCATTGTTCTCATTGACGAATATGTGTAGGTTTACAACTTTCTTGAAACATTAAGAAATGTATTTTCATAAATTAAACAAAGTACTTATTGCCATTGGAAATCACAATCATGAGGTAGACATAATGAACCCCTTCTTTTATAGCGACTCTTTGTTCTTTAGACTTCATATATCTCTTATGTTAACTGCTCCAGCAGTTTTTATACAAATGTGTAGTATTTCTGCACTCAAGTAAAGTTCATTACCAATTATTTCCCCTTTGTTCATATGATTTCAAGGTGTCTTTTATACATTTTGTGTCGTGACCACCATGTCCATTTGGAGTAGACACATTGAAAAACCTCTATGTCTTCTACATCCCTTGCCTTCTGGTGTATCATTACCACGCTTGTAGGGATAAACACATCAAGTTCCCTTTACTTTGGGGTTATTTCCACCATTTATTTCACCATAGTTAGGCTAGAGAATTTTCTTCATCCCAGTGCATTTGGTGTTATATTTAGAAGAAACTGATCATGCCTCTCAACTACTTGCACCGGTTGGTTAGCTAATAGAATATTTTAATCCTTTTATTTTCATACTCCAACCTATAATGGTTTGCTAGTATAAGTGTTGAAGTGAAAAACTGAAAATGTTTTTATGTACCATATCATATTCAGTGATTTCCTTTCCACACAAGTAAGACATACTTTTAGGCGCAACATGTCCTTATTGAAGTGTTGACCATTTTTTAGTATAGTAAGTGCAGTTCATCCACTAAGAGTTAATTCTGGAAGTAGAGAGTCATTCATTACTCCACAATTTCTTTTATGATACCCTTATGTATCTTTTAACGAAATAATACTTCTAGAGTAAGTAAGGATTATAACGTGTCGCCACAAATTCACTAGGGCATTGACTGTGACTTTACCTTTTCGGGTAGTACTTTATCATTGGGGTCGATTAATGATATGATTGTAAGAGTAGTTCCTGTAGGATGTCTGGTGCAAAATTTGAAAATTGATGGGGACTGGAAATTGGAATTTATTCATAAAAATAAAGCATTCGTGTTGATAGCGTGTTTAAGGAAAAGTAGGAAATAAGACACGGAAGAGAGACGCATAATTATATTCTGTTATTCATCAGAGATCCCTTTATATAATGTATCCAAAGTAGGGTTACGAGAATATACAAAATATATTAAACGCCTAAATTGCCTCTCATCACTTACTTTTAATAAAGGCACACTAATTGTATTTTTCCTTCAACGGATTAAATCACAACTTATCAATTTTTTTCAATGAACATTATGGAGTTGAACCTCTTTCTGTAAACTTGGCTTTAAAGATGAAGCTTTTTTGCAAAAAATACTTCTAATTTAATTAATTTCTTAAGTTTATAATTTATATTGAGTAAGTTATTAATGCAACAAGTAGGTAGTAAGGGGATGAAAGATGTAGGGGTGAGAAAAAATAAAGAAATGTCGAAATACAACACTTATCGTACCAAAAAATTATATAAAATTAAAAAAAAATTGGTATATAGAATTTTCATATCGTGCAGAAAATTTTCGGTACAATAATAGTATAAATTTTTTGGTATTTTGATAGCTTAGTGTTTCGGTATATATCAGTATACTGAAAGTTTTTTAATATTTTGGTAGTTCAGTATTTTGCCTTTCTAATGGTATACCAAAAGATTTAGGTATACCAAAATTAATTGTAAGTAATGGTATATACTGATATCGATAAAAATATCGGTATACCAAAATTTTGGTACGATAACATCATGAATTTTTCATATATCAAAAATTTCAGTACAACAATGGTATGGACGACCGTTGTACCGAACTACCACTACAAAGAAGTACTAAATTTGTTTAGAATTTGGCATATGTATTATACTTCACAAGTACTATGAGTACTTATGAGTGATGCGTGTAAGCCTGTAAGGGGATGAAATACAACTAAATTTGTGTAATTGATAAAAAATGATAAGTTGTGACTTAATTAACAATTATTGAAAAATTATGCTAGATTTAATAAAAATTCAAAAACCTGAGATAATTTGTATATTTTACATTAGTAAATTTCTGAGTGAGCATTGTCACGTGCCAGCCGCGTGGACTTAAGTTAGCCACGTAGACAAACATTTAATAGAAAAACAGACAGATGGTATAATTGTTAAAATTTCAATAGGTTGTGATTTAATCAGTAATTATTGAAAGGTTGTCCTATATTTGTTAAAATCGTGAAACGTTAGGATATATTTGTATATTTTGCCTACTTTATTATAAAACTTAATAATTCTTTGTATTTTTCAACGTTATGTGTTCTTATTATGTTGTGTATAAGTTTGCACAATCAAGTTTATATAAAAGTACATTATTTATTACCTCATGTTGATATCTCGTCGTCAAATTTCGAATTTACATTTTACAGAAGGAAAAAAACAATACATCTTCTCGGAAAATATTATTTTTTCTCGAAATTAATATTACCTCTTTCGCAAGAAAAAATATTAATTATTGGAAGTCGTAAGATATGCGAAATAGATGCAATTTTTTAACTTGATTTTTTGTTGACCGCATTTTTTAAGTTCAGTCGGGTCAAATAAGTGGGATCTATAAATCTTACATATCCTTTGAGTTGGATGCGAATGTGACCCATCAACTAGCTTATTTAACTAATTCCCCAATTTAAATAAAAAAAATTATTTAAACAAAAGTTTATGAAGCATGCTTTTTAAATAATATATATTTTGTTCATCATGTCACTTAAATAAATTCCCAAAAAATATATATTATAATCTACTTAAGAATTCTATCTTGGGTTCCAAAGTATCGACATCTTCTAGCGGCAGAAGTCAAATAGGTGGTTTAATTTCCTTTTCTTGTCTCCCCCTCTCATAAGCCAACATTCTATTTTTTGTGTATTTAAAAGAGAAAGAAACAAGTTTCTATAAAACCAATAATTCAAAATCAGCATCGTCCATGAGTGATTTAACAGCAGTACAAAATTCTGGTGTATGGCATTCTCCTTCATTAATATCATGCTCACGAATAAATTATACTTTTTAATATATCCATAGCTAATAACTTAAGAAATTGACCATATAATATTGCTACAACAAATCAATTGATTTGTCTTTATTATCATAACCCACATCACACATAGCAAGCTTAAATATATGAAACTCCTTCTAATCATGAAACTACAAGTAGGCTTCCTCATTAAACTCACAACATAGAAAATATTAAATAATTTCAAATCAATATCAAAGATTGTATTTGATTTATAACTTAACAATAACACTTATCAAAACTAGCTAGTAAAATAATGTTAACAAGTAGTTGCATACACTCACTTAAATAATCATCTTGCATTAGTGGAAATAAAATTTCATCATAGGATTGTCATATAGCCATATGTTTTCGGCTCCGCCTCGTACTCTATCCGCTTGCTCCAAGTTAACCTGAAAGGCTCAATAGTGGGTTGGGGTGAACTTCCTTCAGCCCGTGGAGGCAATTTATAATAATCACATACAAAATTAAAAGCATGAAACATAAAGCAGTTATAACTTGTAACTTGAATAGTATATTCAATAAATTGAATAAACTTGTAGCTAGTAACTTGTAATCCGTATACTCATGGAACTGGAATTTTTAAATCGGAAAAATATATTGGGCATTTATATCAATTTTCCCTAAAATAAAAAGACAGCTCACAGGTGACCGGCTGGTTAACAGCCTACAGCCAGTCATGGGGCATTTTCATCAATTTTTGGTAAGTTAGAAGACATTTTAAAAAAGTGATATACTTAGTGTCCTAGTTTTTTAATAGGGAAAACATACTAGACATTTAAACCAATTTTCCCTGACATAAATGAAAAATCGAGCTTTGATATCATACACTAGCTCTGTCATCTCGTGTTTGGGCTAAATGACAATGCGGAATTCTCATAGTTAATCAACTTACTAGAGGCTTTTTTGTAGCATTTCAAAACTGTTTAACATAGGCACTACCTTGAGTAGCTTGGAGAAAGACCAAACTATCATTGGTGAGAAAAAGGTGTGACAAAGTCGGCATGAGTTAGCAATCTTGATACCCTTGAAGTCTTTGGATGATTCTACCCCACACAACAAAGAGGACATACCTTGGGCATACATCACAAAGAGAAACGATGACAATAGGTCACCTTGTCTGATTTCCCCGTCTGGCTTGAATGATGTCTTCAGCTGATTGTTGAACTTGATTGAATAAGAGACTGATTTAACACACCTCATCATCAATTCAACCCATTTTTCATCAAAACCCATCTTGATCATCATTGCTTTGTGGAAACTCCACTCCACCCTGTCGTATGTTTTACTCATATCAAGCTTAAGAGCAGCAAAACCTTTTTTTTTTTCCACCTTGATGATTTTTAATCCAGTTTATACATTCAAATCCAATCAAAATATTGTCCGAAATTCCTCCCCGGCATAAAAGCACTCTGTGTTTCATCAATAATGTCACCAAAAATATTCCGAAGTCTGTTTGTAATAGCTCTAGCCACAATTTTGTAGCAGATATTGAACAAGCTGATGGACATAAAATCCTTGACCAAAAGTAGCTCTGGAACTTTTGGGATGAGAGCTATAATACTATTGTTCCAATCTTTCAAAAGGGACCCCTAGTTCAAAACATCAAGAGCAGCACATCACTTCCCTCATAACTCCAGAAATTTTAAAAGAAAAAACTAGGAAATCCGTTCGGACCCGGAGCTTTTTCTGATCTGATCTCAGCAGCAGCCTTTCTCACCTCATCCTTGGTAAATTCAGAGCAAAGTAGATTGTTCATGTTGGCATCAGTAATCTCGACTATTGTGTCATTAGAAGTGCAAAAGCACATTGTGAAGAAATCAGCCTGTTGATGTGATTAACATTTCCACGGGTAGAAGCTTGTGAATGAAAATACTTAGAATTGCAATCACCTTGGTTAAGACAATTCACTCTACTATGTTGTTTCCAAAAACATGCTTCCTGTGTAGACAATGTCTCCATCGAAACATCGGGCTCCTCAATCCACTATCTATCATTGTCCCAATTGTTGCGATTTTTTTAGCTGATTGAGATCTTTATGCTTCTTTTCAAGCTGCTTGGGGAATTTTTAACATCTTTCTTAGCCCATTCTGCTACAGACTCTCAACACCGTTTAAGACGTTCTTGAAGTGACATGCGAATACCTGACAACTTGCTCAAACCTGGCTCAAGTGTCCATGCATTTTTAGAACACAATACTTCTTCCTATTACCCACGACCCTCGAGGGTCTATCTACGGAGCAACCTAAATCGATCTTCATGGGTCTATGATCATAGTGATAAAATTCAAGATTGGTTCCTCTAGTTGTTGGAAACAAAATACTTGTTGAAGAAATAAGGTATTACAGAAAGTGTTTCAGCACCTTCTGCAACACATTATTTCTGTATTTTATTTTTTATTTTGTCTTACTGATCTTTTTTGTATTTTATTGTTTTACTTTCATAATTTTATAATTATATATATATATATATATTGTCAGTTTTTATATAGTTTTCATTATCTAGAATCGTGAAGAAGTTATTTTTCTTAAGTAACTTCCAAGGAAAGTTATTATCCAAAAGTATCATCCAATCCATGATCCTATAACTACAAATTTGTCCCTCTCCCCCTCTCCATGTTTTTGTCTCTCTCCTAAAGGGATAAGATCATGGAGAAGTTATATTTGAAATATAACTTTCTTCTCTTGATCTTTTTCCCTTCATTTCTATTTCTCTCTCCCACGAATATCTCACTCATTGTGACCATTCTACAGGTGTGGACCTCTATAAATACAAGTTTCCACGAAGATAGAAGTAGAACCATTTCGTTAAGCTTCCTGCGTCATATCAAAGTGTTACAGTGCCTGCAGGCTGCAGCAACACCTCAAGTTGCACACACACACACACCCACTTTTTCTTTGTGGGTTGTGTGATCATTGTGTCGGGATCTGTTGTGAGTGTGTGCAAATTAGTTTTAGAAATAAATCAGTGGTGATGTTTCTTTTCATTTTGGTCTGTCATTTTTGAGATGTATCGGCAATGTAATTTTTTGTTGAGTAATGAAGTTTGACTCAAGTTTTTGAATTGCTTGAGATTAAACTTATTTCGTCTTTTTTTTTGTTTGTCTTTTTATTGTTTTTGTTCAATTCCGTTGTTGTTCTTTTTCTCTGTTGTTTTCTGCACACACGATCCCAAGGTGTTGCAATACCTTGTGCAACACCTTGTGTTATGCTCATATCAGATTTCTTACAATACTCATTAGAAGGAGCACAAAAATCTATCAAGTCTTTCAAAGACAACAACCTCATTCTTTCTCTTATTAACCCAAGTGAAGAAATCTCCAAATGCAAATGTCACTTAAACCACATTCTTTAATAATGTTATGAAACTGAGAACGAGGTTTGAGGTTGCCTCCCAACTTCTCACTGTCAAAACAAATCTCATTGAAATCTCCTTCGATAAGCCAAGGAAAATACCAAAATCTGAAATATATTTTATCGTCGTAATATATCCCAAGAGTGGTGACAAAGAGAAACTTCCGGGTTACCATATAATCCAGTAAACCTCCACAATTTTCTCTTACATCCAATCATACTTTCAATTGACCACTTGAGTAAGATTTTATATACACATCAAAAGGATATTTCCAGAATAAAATCAAGCCTCTGCTTCTTCCTCGACTGGGAACCGCAAACGCACTACTAAAACCCTACTTCCATTAACCATTATTAATCTTTGTCTCGCTAATAAAGAGCAAAGAGGGGTTATTCTCAGCGACAAGTCACTGCAATTCACGGAAAGCCCTAGAGTTCCCAGGCACCAGACGTTCCATACAATACAACTCATAAGGGGTTGCAACGCAACTGCGACCTTCTTCAAGGTAGTAGTCGCACTGAACTTCAACGTCGTTCAATAATTCTTTTTTTTTTAGCGCCTCCAATATCACTTCCCTTATCGTCCTCCTTACCCCTTTTTCTTTTGAGGGTGCAGTGAATTTTCTTTTCTGCAATATACCCTAGCCTGTTTTCTCCATCTTATATTTTATGTCTTGTCCACTTTGAGGGACTCCTTGCTGTAAAGATTAGAGAGACTGGTGGTGACCCATCTAAATCCACCTCCATTTGATTAACATTCGTATTCTTCTCCTGGCTTAGAGGTTCGAATGATTGTGAAAATGTGATCCCTTTCCCCTGCTTATTTTAAACACCACCAACTCCCTTACTCACATTTCCCTTTCTTGTAACGTTGCTTCTAGTATCCCCAATTGAAAATTCAATATTTTGTAAAGTTCCTTGCTCACGTAGAACCTTGATGCCATTGATTAGTTCTACCCTAGATTCATTTCTAAACAAGTGATTTGCCTAGTTTTGGATGGCGCGTCAGACCGCCTTGCTCCTGGCTCCACCCTCTTTATCTTTAGAGCTGGTCCCTTTCGAGCTACCCCGCTTTCTTCCTTTTCGGCTGAAGGTTTTAGATCGAGAATATACATTTGCTTTCATCCCCAAAGGTAAGTATCAACTCCTTCATCCCCAAAGGTAAGTTTCTTTTTATCTACTCCTTCGTCCCCACAGTCTCTAAAGGTGTACCTGATTCTCTAACTTTTCGTAAGTGATGAGGATAATAATGGGTTCTTGCCCATGCTCAACTTCCACATTAATAAATTTGAGGAGAGGTTTCGGTAATTTATGGTGATCTGTATTCGAGCACTTGCAAAAGTAATTTCCTCCAGCTCCAAAATCGATCTCCTCAACATGTCCAAGCCTAGCTCCAGTGATTTCCAATATATCCTTGTTCATAAATGCCATTGGGAGGTTGTGCTCACATGGTAGCAGCTCGAAAACTACCCAATCGAAATTTTTGTAGCCCTTGCGCGTTGAAGCTTACCATATCTTCAAAGAAATTCCATTGCCAACAACATCAATTTTTTCGGTAGCTTGAAGAATTTTTGACATCTTCGCTCTGAAAGTATCCCTATTAACACTTTCTGAAGCAAATATCTTCGCTACTAGACAGTTACCCGGATGTTTGGTACCCATTTGGATTTTTACTCGTCCTAGAATCAACTTTTGTTCTTCTTTAACTGACTCTAGCTTCATGATGTTAACCAAAAATAATAAGTCCTCCGGATCCATGTTAAATCGTCACTCAATCTCAAGAAGTGAAATCCCTACACGAACCAGCATGGAAACAACCTTCACAAGGCTTACACTCTTGAGAAGAGAGAGAACTCTAAGGAGAAAAACAACTACGCTATGTGATTGTGTTAGCTAAATCAAAATGATAGTGATGCTACTAAAGTAGACTAAAGTTTGATTTACTTTCAAGCACTGTATTTATAGGATTTCTTTGACTATGAAAATGAAACAAACATTTAATAGCCTACGGTTCAATTGCAAAAAAAATGCATAAATTTCATTATCGCAAAAAAATGCATGAACTTATTAAATTTTACAATTTGACGCGTCAATTAACTTTTCCGATGGGGTTTTGATCACATGGCCGCCAGAGCACAAGTGACACAGTTACGTTGGACATTATAGTCTAGTTTCTTTCTTAAGACTTGATACTTGGAATAAATACTTCTGCGTGATACTGCCTCCGTCCCGGTCTAAGTTTCCTACTTTGACCGGGCATGGAGCTTAAGAAAAAGAAGTTGACCAGCTCATTTTGCTTATTTTTTGGATTTTCAGCATTTAAATTAAGGAAGGATTAAGGGAATCAACTTTCTAAACATTTTCCTAATTCAACAATTTAAAAATACCTTAAATAAAAAAAAAAAAAAAAAACTAGAATATTAATTCTAGAAATCCTCAAGTCACCAAAATTTCAGAAAATTACATGTCCCAAAAATCTGAACAAAAAAAAAGGTGGGAAATTTCCCGCCAAATTCTGAAAATCTAAGTTCCCTCTCAACATTTTGGAGGGTTACATTCAAAAAATTTCAATTCTAAAACTGAAAATTCATTCAAAAGTTCCCTCTGAAAATTTCAACATCAAAAGCATCTATAAATACCCACAGAACTGCATTCAATGCAGTTTCACCAACTTTTTTACAACAAATTTCAGATTACAAAGTTAGAACATGAAAGGCACAAAAAATGGGAAGAACCTTTCTCCATCGGATCGATTATTTATTGCTCAATGTCTTCTTCTTAACAACACCAATGGTGTGCTGAAAAATGGCATTAGTGAAGAAATCACATCATCATTTGGAGTCTCGACTTGGACTGTCGGCTCATATGGCAGGCTGCAAAAAATCAAATTTTAGAGGGGCAGCCCATTTCCTTTTCCGAGGTAAGACCCCGACCATCTTCATCTCATGTTCCAACGTTGGATGAAGAAGCCATGAGGTAAGTAAATTAAAGGTAGGAAGATGGGTCAAATCTGGGAGAATAAAGCCACATACAAATGCAATCAAACCTGCATTAACAGATTTGAACAAAATGCATAGGCTGAAGTACAGTTTGTCATACTTGCAACAAGATATCAACAACAAAATTACTTTTGCTAGCATGCACAATGTTATCCACATAGATGAGAAGTGTTTTCTATATGCAAAGGGCATCAGAAAGGGCATATAAACTTCCATCTGAAGTTGACCCATATAGAGCATGCAAGAGTAAAAGATTCATCCCAAAGTCATGTTTATGTGTGCGGTTGCTAGACCACTATATACGGATGAGGGGGATGTAATTTTTTATGGGAAAATAGGCATATTTCCTTTCACAATTTAAGAGGCAGCCATCAGAAATAGTGCCAACAGATCAAGAGGCACGGTGGTTACAAAATCGATCGATTCAATAAACAAAGAGGTGATTAAAGTTGTCTTTTGGATAAGGTAATCCATTTACTATCAGAAATTATTCATCATTTAGTTACTAGTGTTTGTAAGTCTCCTAAATGGTGACTTTAGGGATAGCTTGTGCAGTTCATTTTTACTGTTTTTTCATCATTTGGCATAAAAAAACAGATAATTCCAGCTATTAAAGAGAAATGGCCAGCACATGTTAGTAAACAAATCATAATCCAGCAAGACAACGCTAGACCTCATTTGTATAACTTAGATCCAGATTTTAGGAGGGTGGCTACATCCGATGGCTTTGATATTAGGCTGATGTGCCAGCCACCAAATTCACCGGACACAAACATTTTGGATTTGGGTTATTTCAGAGCAATTCAAAGCTTGCAAGTGGAAACCAGAAGCTATAATGTGGATGATTTGGTTGCAAACGTGCTTCGTTCATTTGAAGAACTAGAACATACAAAGTTAAACAAAAAAATTCTGAGTTTGCAAACTTTTATGGTGGAAATAATGAAAGTTAGGGGTGGAAATAATTATAAGCTGTCTCACATAGGGAAGGCAGCCTTAGCAAGGGTTGAGAATCTGCCAAAAGTGATAGAAGTGGAAGAGCAGCTTGTTCGGGACACTATTGAGTTTATAATTGCAAACGAAGAAGCCACCAAACACTATGACATTGAAGGTATCATGTCAGATTTGGGCTACATTTGAAACAGCTTAGGTAGGACACAACTTTTGATTTTATTGTTCGCAGTGTAAACGCATGTGAAGTGTTCATTTTGCTTAAACTGTGAACAATAAAAAGATGGATAATTTTAAAAAACTTTCTTTTGGAGCTGTTTTTTTTTTATCCCTCAGAACAATTTCATCACAGGGACTAAGCAAATATCCACTAGGTTAAGCTGACAGCTTTGAAGTAGCCCATTTGGACTAGTTCAAGCTACCCAAACTTACCCTAATCAACCCAAAATCTCAGTTTGGAGTTGACAATACAGATAGTGTAGGGCAGCTTCAGTTTCAATTATATTGACTGGCTACCACTAAATCAAAGTATGGTCACAAAGCCAAGTGCATTCAATTACACTATCTATTCACATAGCACAGGGACATGATAAACTGGGCAACAAGAATTAATCAGCTAAAACACACAAAACATCACGTTGAAATTCAAGCCACCTGCAGTGTAGAGTGCAGCTAGTAATTAAGGGTCTCAAAAGAACCTCATACAAAATCGGAGAGCATCAACACATATCAGCCTAAATCGACAATAAATTTCCTGAATCAAAACAATTTTGCAGAAACACAAATTTCAGAATTGGAAAATCATCCCAAATCAATTTCAAAATTGCC
Organism: Ajuga chamaepitys; assembly: GCA_958295605.1. Lineage (NCBI taxonomy): Eukaryota > Viridiplantae > Streptophyta > Magnoliopsida > Lamiales > Lamiaceae > Ajuga > Ajuga chamaepitys. The sequence goes on along the minus strand of OY282508.1, from coordinate 15,009,763 downwards.
CAATCTTGCCACAGGTTCTCTAATTTCAATCATTTCAAAAAAATTAGTGCATTTAATAGCAAATCAGCTCAAACCAGCATCAGAGAAGCCCAAATATGCAAAAATTTACTCAAACTCGTTCTGTCAAATAATTTGAACAATCAACAGAAATCAGCCTCAATCAGCCCATGGAAAAACCCCAATGACAATAACAGTTTTTCCAATGATTTTCAGAAAATCGGCCCCAAACAATTTCAGAAAATCCCAAATTTTCAACATCAGAAAAACAACAGTTTAGGGTTCATAGAATATCAACAAATTATCAACATGCAGCCTCATAGAAACTTCGCACCAGATCAGAAACGCACCAAACCAGGAAAAAATTAACAGAACGCGACCAATCATCACAAATCATAAGATCTCATAGATCTTAACTTAAAAAGACAGAAAAGGGACGAAACTCAAGGCCAATCGAAGTACATAACCTTTTAAGCGCCGGAATCCAAACAGCTAGCATTTCAAAGATAAAACTTCGCATTTCTGGACTTCGTAAGCCCTCCGAAGTGAACTCCGACGCCTCAATCCCAGTTGAAAGAGCTCCTGGATCCACTTCTTCAGGGTCAGTTTCAAGAACAAAGGACTCTTCGGGGTCGAAGACGAAGCCCTCTTCAAATTCAGAGGATTCAAAATCCATCCCCAAATCACAAATCGAGCGTTTTAGACACAATACGGGGTGGTGAAGTGGGGTAAAACCTAAATCTGGTCCAGATCTGGGTGAGAGGAAGAGGGGGAGTGGTGAAAGGGAGCAGCGGCGGGGTTTCAGAATTAGGGTGTAGAGAGAGAGAGACGATCCTGATAGAAAGAGAGAGATGAACAGCCAGAAATGAGAGGGATCATTTGCTTATGGGTGGGTTATGTGGGTTTGAGCTGATAGATTTAGGATTTGGGTGGGGGTTAATTAATGGGTTAGGGTTAATTTAGCAAAATCAGATTTAGGGAATTAAAATCTGTTTTAATTATGGCAATTTTGTAATAAAAGTGAAAAAGTGGAAGATTTTAATGTTTGACTTTTTTTGTTATTTTTTGGGTGGAAAGTTCAATTAGGACGTACGAAAAAAGAAAGTAGAAAACTTAGAGTGAGACAGGGGGAGTAATATATTTAGATTATGGAACTAATGTAGCACCACCGAACGTGTCAACGTTAGTTGAGTTCCGATGCCACATCATCACAATTCCAATCGAAAAGTTATTCATGCATCAAATTGCAAAATTTAAAAAGATCACAAATCTTTTTGCAATGTTGAAACAGATGTGATTGAATTGTAAAAGTACGTAAAAGTCATGCATTTGTATTTGGTAGTTAACCCTACTCTAAAGCATCATTTGCAGTAGGAGTAATATCAAGTCGATGTTTTAAAATTTTCACTACCCCAGATCAATAAAATTTTAGCATAACAAAAATATTGAACTTCAGAAGACCCATGAACGCCATTCAGATTGCAAACTGCACACGATGCACATTGTTTTTTCCAATCTATACTTTCAGTTGAACTAAGATTGTACAGTACATGAGTTGCAAAACAAACTATGACGAAAGAGGAATGTCAACAACATTCCACATAATACTCATCAGGAAAGACATACGCATTCAAGTCTCGATAGGAGCCTAGAGACGATTCACAAATAGAATCTTGCATTCGCAACTCAAATTTAATGTAATTGCAAAAAGAGAGCCACATGATAGTCAATAAAAGCATATTTCCACATCTAACTCCTCTGGCCTTGCATAACCATTCTTTACCCCAGAAGCTCGAGCTATTGATGATGATACGGACGCATAGGGGATGAGTGAGGTAGCCCGTTCTGGGGGTGAGGTGGTGCTACCCCTGCCCCAGGGCCCATAGGAGGAGTGCCTGGGGGAGGCCCATAAGGGTAATTATGCATTTGCATCGGCATAGATTGAGGCATTGCCGGATTCCAACCGCCAGAATGCGGAGGTGGCACTGCATGAGGATCGGGGCCAGGAGCGTACTGCGTTCCGTTGTAAGGAGGAACACCTGGCCCTCCTACTTGATAAGGTTGCTGACCTAAAATCGAGGGTTGGGTATTCAGTGTAGGAGTATTTGGGATGGTATAGTCTCTGCTCCTATCATTATTGACCTGAAAATACTAATTGAGATGAAAATCCAAAAAAAAAACACAAAGAAAAGTAAAAAAAAGGCATAGTTTCAAATTGACATTTTCAAAGCGTTACCTTTATGCTGAGGTCGGTGTGCCGAGAATATGAAATATGAAGCTTGCAGTATCCTCCATCATATATGCAATGCCCTTCCAAGGCTTCCTTTGCAACAACAGCAGTCTGGATATCTGCAAGTTAACTGGATTGTAATTATCTTATCTGTAAACTCTTCAGTCACCAAACTTCTTGATTGAGAACAAGCTTTTATCAGTTGCATTACTGGTTTAAACTACAGCACGCACGCACACACACTATTCAAGAACTGAGAAAGACAAAACAGACAACAAAACCCAACCAGAGTAACTGGTCAGCGTCTTCTATGAATAGTGGTTTCGCCTTTTATTGATATTAAATACTCTTCAGTATTTTTAGTGGATTCCATAGGTTACTCAAATGATTTAATTATGTTTCAGACAACCAAATAAGTGAAGCATTTATGAAAGAACTAGTAATTTTGCCAGATCCTATATTTACCAGGATACTGTATCAAAGCTTGAAGACCTCCATTCTTATCGAACATGGCAATTTTTAGGACAGGCCCAAATGCAGAAAAGACCTAAGAAGAAAATAGATTTACAGTAAGGAATGAGCTGGTACTAATTGTCTGAAGGCTTCTAAAGTGAGGAAGTGGTTACCGTATGCAAAACCTCCAAGGTGACCGAGTATTGCATGTTTTCAATGGAAGCAAGTAGGACATTGCTCTCTGGCTCCACCTTTTTCCCATCAACTCCTAGACTGAACTGAAAGAGGAGAATATTGTCAGATACTGCTGTTAATGCCACTGGATGTGTATAATAACCCAAATTTTTTATAGAGAGCACTGCTTGTCCGCATAATACTGGCGAACAATCGCCTACTAATGAATATCAACTGCACTTAAGTGAATAGTTTTTTGCATGGCAACAATGGCTTAAGCTATTAAGCAAGAGCGACAACTACGGTAGACAAGAGATTGCGAAAGCTTAAAACTAATGCAGCAACATGATCACTAAAATATCCCCAATTCAGGCAAATGAAGATAATAGCTCATCCAATATTTACCTGGCCACTTGCATCTATGGCTGAAGGAGCAACAGGGAGCATGGGATTGGTGTAGTCCCTAAATTTACACAGCACAGAAATAAGATTAACAGATAAAAATCATTTCACTCAGAAATAGGTAATATCGCACAAGTTCCAGTATGAAATTATAAAACATTAGAACCAATGACAAAATTGCAAATCTAGGTAGTGCAACAGGAAAAAATTCTAACTCAGTTTACCTACTACGATGGCTCTGGAATTTCACACTCAAGTCTGTATGCGCCGAATATGTGATCCTAAGTGAACATGGTCCCAGCTCCGGAATCAAATACCTGGCATAGACACAAGAGAAAAAGACGGAAATTAGCAAAGAGGCTCATTATTCAGAGAAATACATTTTTCACTTTTCAGAAATGGACGCGAATTTGGCTTATGGCATATCCGCCACGTTAAGGAACTTGGATAGCAGGGACAGTGATGCACCAAATTCATTAACAGAAAATTCTACGATGTTGAAGTACAGTATTGTCATCTCATGTGTGGAATAAAGCAAGCAATGTAGTTTCTATAGGTTATTTAGCATATAATCGAGTATGGCCAACCAGAGACTAGAGGAGATACATTCTTCATAGCATTATAATTTCAATATTTCAGCCATATAGGCCATGGAGTGAACTCTCATGCCTACTTTTATAGTTTTTCTATACTTGTCATTATCCCACCCAAAATCTGTTCATAGTAGTAACAGACACACCCATGACCAGGAGGAGAATCAAAATGTCCCATAAAGGTATAGTGACTACAAACAACTAAGCAATGAGAGGTAAAGTGGGGCAAGGAACACGCATGTACCCCTTTAGCTGATTCATAACAAAACTTCTGAAAATGTCCAGCCCCAATGTATTGATAACAGTTGGGGTACATCCAAAGCCAAATATAAAAATCCAGATCACCTTGGAATGCTTCTTCCATCAAGGGCATCCTTGGCAGCAGTTGCAGTCTCTGAATCGGAGAATTGCACTAAAGCCTGACGAAGGAAAAAGAAACATGGACATTGTATAAGACAAATAAAATTAAGAATATACTAATATTTGGACAAAGTTTTGCAAGATTCACACCTGAAAGCCAGCAGTCTTCTCAAAAGTAGTGATCTTATGTACGAAACCGAAGGCAGAAAATACCTGCAAATCAAACTACATCAAATTACAGTGCTAGATAAAAGGTACTTAAAGCTTAATACCATCGTCACTAGAAACATAATGTAGCATAAACCAACAAACAAGGGAAACATAAAATTGCAAAAAAATGTTCCATTGCATATTAAGGGCAAAGTTATCAATACTGTTCCAGCAGCCGTTCCGATATGCAACTGGAACAAGATATTTTGGTATCGAGCTATTTAATGTTCTATCATATGTATAAACATATTTTAGCATATTACTACAACTTAATAGATTGATCAATAAATCTTCCGAGATCATACGTTATTTTGTAAGATTTGTTCAGTTAGTTTGACGATTTTGGTCTCTAGATTTTAGACTACACTAAATTCAAAAGAAAGAAAATCGGGCAAATCACCAAAAGATATATATGTGTGTGTGTGTGTGTGTATGTGTGTGTGAAGCAGAAAAAACTAAATTACACAAATAATATTTCTTTCGGCCATATCAGGAATTTCGGCCGTTTCAGACTGAATGGCCTAGAAGTTGGCAGTCTTTAGTTGGCTGAACCGAAAGACTGCCAAAGCGTCCCATTTTCATGACAGGAATAGAACGTTCCAGCCTTTCTGGCCGGAACAGAACTGAATCAATAACTATGTTCCATAGAGTTATAACTTTCTTCCTGGTCAAAAGTGGTCAAGACAGAAAAATACTGGGGAACGAGAGTGTAAAATGCCATTTTAAATATGTATGTGAAGTAAACAAATCCCATTTATACTATACACAAAGTTAATTCTGAAAAAAAAAAGCAATAGATCTTGTGCTGGGCCTCCTGCGAGCTGCATCTAGAAGATGATCTGCTGGTAACTACTTTATTTTGACGATTTTGTTTGTAAGGTTGAAACCTAAGGATATAACAATGATCCTAACCCACAATAGTAAGTTTCAATTAGGAGCATATATTCATTAAGAAAAGAAAAGGGAAGTGAGATTAATAAGGAATGTAGCTGTCCTAAGAATTTAAAAAAAGGAATGTAGCTTTCCTAAGAATTTAAAAAACTCCCGATAATTTGTCAAGTCTCAGACTGGGGTAGGTGTGATATCATAGGGCATTGAATTGTTCCCCAGAAGTCGCACAGAAGTTTCAGGATTGTCCCAGTTACAAGCACACTTTCCAGAGAAACATTAGTAAAAAGCTGGTTAAGAAATCTCCTTTAAGCATCAAGACAAAAGGAAAAAAACATTTATTAAGTGCAACAGAAAATAAATAATCAAAGTATTAAGATAAATGCATGAGTTAACCACTAGGACAAAATAACAAATAATCAAGTATGAAGTGAAATAGTTAGGCAAACAAAATAAAGACGAAAAGGAATTTCTCTTTTAATCTGAGGCTCCTTAAATCTAGGGGTAGAATCATCAAGTGGAAGAAGGGAAGAAAGAGCGACTGTTAAGCAAAGGAGAAAGAAGACAAACACACATGCGCTCTTTCTCCCGACATGCTGCCATTGAAGATATTTCCTTGACATGTTCCTGCTGATTCATTCAGACTCTTGTCAAATAAAAGCTTAACAAAGCAGGACATACCACAATCTAGACACAAAAATGTCAAAGAGAACATCGAGGAGTGCCGAATTTGCATTGCTTTCAGTTCATGATGGAGGTGTTCAATTGCTTACCAAGTGTAGGACATCAATACTAACAAGACGTGCATCGTTCCCCTCAATTGTTACTAACAGTACATTTCCAGCAACATCTGCAGTAGTTTTGTTGTTCACTATTTCTTGCCTGTTGGAATATTGTAGGTAGACGGTTTTCCCCCGTACCTGAGCTGGCTCAGAGGACGATGCATAATATGATATCATAGCAATGGCTTGATTTAATTCTGCCTGTAAGACATGGAGAAATTAAGAGCGAGAATACAAAAGCATAGAAATCATCATAAATCTAATCAAGTCTAATGGATGAACCAACACTTTATGCTTACAAATTCAATAAAAGCTTGGTTCCGATTCGCTCCAACATTACACTTAGTGTTAACAACTTTCCCAAATGGCTTTCCTAGTTCGATCAGTTCCTCTTCAGTACATTCCCATGGCAAATTCCTCAAATGGAGAACCTTGGATGGAGGTTGGGTGTACCGAAACTGTGGCTGGCTAGAAACAGAAGACATTCTGCACCACGACCCAAACTACAATACAGTAAAACCAATATTATATCTTTAAAAAATTGACCAGGTCAAAACAAATTTCCACAAATTGTCAAGATTCATGAATTCAGCATTCCCATTTTACCATTTACTTGCAGACTAAAGACACGAGGGTATGCCATTTATATCAGCTTTCACTAGTCAAAATTATTTGAAGCTGCTTTTGGATTCAATGAATCAGGGAAGGATTTTCATAGTACCAAAATTTAGTTGTGAGCTAGATTATTAGCAATTGCTGTTATGCAAATTCATAAGGCACTTTGATTAGTTGCCGTGGTTATTCAATGTCGTATCCAAAATTTTATATGACAAGGAAGAAAATTTGCAACATAAAAGTCGTGCAGGTTGAAGAAAACGAAGGTTGGATTCAAGAAAACCCTAACTATATCAACAATGGCATACTACACTTACTAAAAAGTGCAATTAACAAACGTTTATCAGCTACAAAAAAAGAAAAAAGAAGAAAAAAGTAAAGTCAATTGATTTGCGACAGAATAACAAAACATCAACTAAACAATTGAGAAGTTGGGCTCAAACAAGTATATGTAAGTGAAAACACAAACTGTAATTTAGAGACGAAAACAGCTTCAGATTGCAAGAGATTAGGGCATAAAGGTGAATAACAAGGAATACATGAGGCGAAGAATTAAGCAACTAGGGTTCCGGCAGCACAGAATAGCCTAAAAAGTCGATCGAGGGAGAAAAAAAGAATGATTATTCTTTATGTGTGGGAGGGGGATTGCGGGCGTACAGTAGACACCCTGCGGAAGTTAGCAGAAAGGGATAGATTTTGTCAGGCTGGCATACCTTAGTATTGGGCCGAATGAAATTAACAGTACCAGAAATCTGGGCCTCACTGTTGGGCCCTTTTTATATATGGTTTAGTTTAGCTCAACTATCCAACATAATGTATAGTACTACTTGGCTAGCAATTACTAGTAGGGGTTGAGTATGAAACTTGGATTTTATCCAACTGTATCGAAATTGAGTCAAAAATATATCGAACAGAAAAAAATAGTTAACTTTTGACTTTTTCCGAATCGAATTGTATCAAAAAAAGTTATGGTACGATTCATAATATTCGGTAATATTCATACCGAAAACTGTATCGAACTGATCCGAACCATCTCATACCGAAAAATCGAGATTATAAAATTATGTAAATATATTAATAATCTTAGACATAGAGTAGTATACAAGTTTTATGCATAATTTTTATAAATTACTAATTTTAGACGACCTTACATGAAAGATTTACTTATGACTTGATATTTACGTCAACATAAATTTTAATTTTAGTTGCAACTCTGAACAGAGTATCTTGATTTTTTTTTTCCAGATTTTACTTTGATATTAAAAATTGGAAAAAAATTCTAAATAACCGAGTATGTGGTATTGGACCTAATCATCTCACTAGATATGTTAGATCCCAAATACTGTATCAAATTGTTAGATCCCAAATACTGTATGAAATTGTGCCGAACTTTGAGATGGTTCGGTACATATTTTTATAAGTTTTGATTCGGTTATTGTTCTTAAATTTTAAAAGAATCGAACTTTGAGACGATATCCAATTTTTCAATCCCAGACTGCATTGTCCCGTGCACACCTTCATGCTACACCCGCCAAATGTGAAATGTCGGGTGAAATCAGAAAAGAAAACAAAGAGAAATTCCATGTCAAAACTTGGTCCTGAATATTTCCCTCACCTCGGAAAATATATGAAAATGGCAGTAGAGCCATCTTCACTTTCTTGCACCTGGAAGCACCACCGCTGGAAACAGAATCCCGTTTCTCCTACAAATTTTGACGTGTTCTCCGCAAACAAAGCCATAACTGTACACTGTGCTACCGGGGAGGTAGTACGTGCTCGCAAGCTTTTCGACGTAATGCCACAACGAACAGTGGTGTCGTGGAATACTATGATCACCGGATACTCCAAATGGAAAATGATTTCAGAAGCCTCATGCTTGACTTCGCTTATGCATCATTCCGATATCAAGCTCAATGAAACTACGTTTTCCATTGCGTTAAGTATTTGTGGGCGAATGCAGTCATTAAGAAACGGGAAGCAGATTCATGGGTTGGTTTTGAAATCCGGACATCAAAGATATAAGTTTGTGGGAAGCGGGTTGGTTTACATATATGCTAGTTGTTGTCTAATCGGATACGCTCGGAGAGTGTTTGATGAGCTGCACAGAGAGAATGAGTTATTGAGGAGTTTGATGTTAGTGGGTTATGTTGAGTGTAATTTAATGAGTGAAGCCCAGATTGTTTTTGATAGAATGCCGAGGCGTGGTGTGGTGGAATGGACTACACTAATTTCAGGGTATGTGAAGAGTGAGAATGGGTGTGAGAAAGCCTTTGAGTTATTCAAGATGATGAGGGAGAATTCTGAGGCTGCCCCAAATGAGTTCACTTTGGACTGCGTAGTGAGGGGTTGTGGTAGAAAGGGAGATCTTTGGGGCGGAAGGGTGGTCCATGGGCTTATAATAAAACTCGGGTTTGAAGATGAATGTTCTATTGGTGGTGCATTGATCAGTTTGTATTGTAGCTGTGAATCTATGGATGATGCCAAGAATATTTGTAATCACAGTTTGAATCTATCATTGACAGGTCTAAATGAGTTAATTGGAGGACTTCTGAAGATGGGTATGATAAAAGAAGCTGAGTTGATTTTCAGCAATATGGTTGAGAAAAATGCAGATTCTTACAATCTGATGATCAAAGGGTATGCAAAGTGTGGTAGAGTTCATGACTCAGAATGGTTGTTTGTACAAATGCCAGCCAAAAACTTAAGCTCTCTGAATACAATGATCTCAGTATATGCAAGGAACGGTGAGATCAACAAAGCGTTGGAGCTTTTCGAGAAGGCAAAAGTAGAAGGAAGCCCCATCAGTTGGAACTCAATGATTTCTGGATACATTGAAATCAATCACCATGAGAAGGCGTTAAAACTCTATCTAGCCATGCGTAGATCATCAATAAGTCAAACTACATCCACCTTCTCTGTGTTGTTTTATGCCTGTGCATGCTTGGGATCTCTCCAACAGGGACAGCTACTACATGCCCATCTTGTAAAAACCCCATTTTCGTCTGATGTGTGCTCTGGAACAGCCCTAGTCGACATGTATGCAAAATGCGGAAGCATTGGGGATGCCAGGGTGTCGTTTAGCTGCATATCTTCTCCCAATGTGGCAGCTTGGACGGCTCTGATTAGTGGGCACGCGCATCACGGGCTCAGCTTTGATACAGTGTCACTGTTTAATCTTATGATAGACAATAGGATGACTCCAAATGCAGCAACTTTTGTGGCTGTTTTATCTGGTTGTGCAAGAGAAGGTTTAGTAGAAAAGGGAATGAGTTTTTTCCATTCTATGAAGGAGAAATTTGGTATAAGTCCAAAAAAGGAGCACTACACGTGTGTGGTAGATCTCCTTGGCCGTGCTGGGCTTCTACATGAAGCCGAGCAATTTATTCAGACGATGCCAATGGAAGCAGATGAAGTTACCTTGATAACACTGCTTCACGCGAGTTGGTTTTGGATGGATTCAGGATTAGCAGAGAGAGTGGCTGAAAGGATTTTCTCGTTGGATCCTAACTCATCTTCTGCCTGTGTTATAATGTCGAATGTGTATTCAGGATCAGGAAAATGGGGGCAGACAATGAAGGTGAGGAATGTCTTGAGAGAGTTGGGATGTAGGAAGGATCCTGGATGTAGTTGGATTGATGTAGACAATAAAACCCATGTGTTTTCAGTAGACTATAGAAACCATCCAAACTCAGATATGATATATGCATGTTTAGAGTCCCTAAAATTGAATGCAAAGTCCGACCATTCAATTTGAACTCTCTCTCTCTCTCTCTCTCTCTCTCTCTCTCTCTCTCTCTTCTCTCTCTCTCTCTCTCACACACACACACGCATACAACTAACAAAATTGTAGCATATGCTGCTGTGCCACTCCATGGAAAATGCAACAACTTTGTATTATGATGATATAAGCTGTATCTTCATCATCACCTGAGTAAATGTAACAAAGAAATTGAGAAAAGAAAGAGCAAAACTGTAAGGCATATATATACCTGCAGGTCGTGGCTCTCAAGCCACAGAAAAATGGATTATACATGTCAACTGTTTCTTATGTGCATGTAATGTTAAAACTATGATACAAATAATTTGTAGACTACATTTTGATATACATAAGTAATTTTCAATTTGGCCAATGTGTTTTCATTTGAAAATGTAGCGGCGAAGGTAATCAACTCGAGCTGGATGCTTTAGCTTCATGAGAGCCTTCACTTCATGCTTCCTAACCATTTCCCTTGAAATGTTTAAATTCCCCGCAATTTCTCCGAGTGTTCTGTCTCCTTTACCGTCAAGCCCATACCGCTGTCTGATCACCAAACTCTCCTTGGGCTTCAGTGAATCAAGCTGCCATCATATATTCAAAGAAAAGCTCGTCATTTCTTGAAACTAGTCCGAAACGATCATGGAAGTGCTTTCTATGATAAAAATATACATGTGAGAAGGAAATGTTACCCTGCAGACCTACCATAAGCACTTACTAATATTTTAATGATGTGGCATCTGTATCTCAACTCATGGGAGGAATGTAGGGTAACAGCTTTATGTATGTGTAAAGTTTCTTACTTTTTTGGGGTGTGTATGTGTAAAGAAAAGAATGACAACTATTATCTTAGGACAGTAAAGGAAAACGAAATACAGTTGCAGAGAAGACAAAAGTTTACCACATCATCTATTGCAAGCCTGAGAAGAGCAGGTTGCCTTCTTTTATCTCCGTCAACCCCATCCACATCAGTGATCCCATTGATGAACTCTTCCTGGGTAACTGCATGCTTTGCATGCAGTGATAATATAGGCTTCGATACCCTCATCACTTCATTGTACCTCTCCGCAGAGATCCCAACTCGCTCTATAATTTCTTCTTCAGTTGGCAACCTCTGAAGCTCAAATGACAACTCAAGCTTGGCCTTCTGTATTTCAGCTCGAACCTATATCGGGAAAAATAGTTATACAATGTGCTTCGATGGTCTTCAGAAAATTAGCAACTACGTGGATCCGTAATATTATCAGAGGAAAATCTAATAATATTTTGGTGTATAAAAGTGGATAGAAAAGGAGCAGCTGTTTGAAGCTTACCGACTCAAGGCCAAAGGAGACCTTTGTGAAGCTCGACAATGTCATAGATCGAATTATAGCATGCCTAATCCAGAACAGACCATATGTTGAAAGCCGGAACTTCCTTTTCGGCTCAAAGCGGTCAATAGCTGTTATAAGTCCCTTTACGCCAGCTTGACACAAGTCTTGGAATCTTGGGCCATTTGTGAAGTCTTGAAAATATTTGTTCATCACAAACAAGACCAGTCTGAGGTTGTGCTGTAATGAATGAAAAACAATGTCTTCAGTAGATTCTTAGGACGCAATGACGCCTCAGGAAAGTTTACATCTAAAAATCTCGATCAAGCAGCAGAGAATTAGACCGCAATGCAAATCTACTGACATAATAATCAATTTGAGAGTTCTACTTTTTGACAAGACACTCTTAGATAACTCCTAAATATTTCTTAACTTCCACATTCTGGGGGAAAATATGCAATACTTAGTCAAACTTTTGCTAGAAAGTCCTGCATATTCGTAACCTTGTCTTTCCCAAGACAAAAACAGCATGATATAACAGCTGGAAGCGGAAAACAGAAAGGATCAAGTGCCACCTAATTTAAACATGAGAGTAAAAGATTTTCCGATGGTTAAATAATCCCCCACCTTCGGAAAATGGTACTAAAGAAAAGACAGCTACCTTGATCAACTTGCTTCGGGCAGCTCGACCAACTTCCAGTTGTTTCCTCAGCTGACCAGCATCCATATTTGTTGCATCTGCTAACTCATCATCTGTTAGCTCTCTTCCTAAACCATTTTGTATACTTTCCTTCACTTGCAGGATTGCCTAAATGACAGTACACCAATTGATTAGAAGAATAGAGGAAACACTATCATAAGGTGAAACAAATACGGAAACAGATCAGATTTTCCATATTCATTATTTTCAGTAACTCTCTATGTATTCACACATTAACTTTGGGGATGGATAATGTATTCACCTTCATAGGTTGCATCAGTTTAAACAGCCAGGTATGCTCGGATGAAGGAAGAACGGGAGGGATCTTCATTTTTTTCCAGTCCAAGCTGACCAAGTCAGTGGAAGCTGAATACTCCCTGACAAGCCTATCTGTCTTCTCATCTTCGTCATCATTTCTACTTCTTCTTTTCTGTGACAACGCAAGAAACTCGCCTTCTTTCTTCGCCCTAAGAGAAACCCTCCTCTCAAGAGTCAATCTTCTCTCCTTCTTCCTATGACTCCTTACCACATTGTCAGTAGTTTTTGTCTCTGCCTCCTCAATTTCCCCGGTCCTTTTCCTTCGTGAAAGCCTTCTCTTTATCCTTTGATCATTGACCTCATCGATATCTGTTGCAGAACTTTGTTTAAATATATATTCTAATTTTGCAGCAGCTTCATTGTAATCCAAATCTAATGTACTCGGAGATGCTTCATCCACTGAGACAGCCTTTACACGTTCTGCCCGCTTTTTCACCTTTCTTGACCTCTTTTCATTTTCTTTATTCGCTTCCAACGGTAGAGCTACAGATTCTCGAGGTGCAACTAGAGCTACTTTCTTAATCTGATCCTTTTTGAATGATACTATTACTGGTCTTCTCAATGAAGATACACGACTCAAATATCTCGCATTTATTCCCAGAGGAGTTGTTCGTGTAGTAGAACTCGAAACAGACACAACTCCCATTCCCAAGCTGTGTGATCCTATAAATTCACTGCCAAATATACAAAAAACTCTTATTAGAACTCAGTAAAAAAAAAAAAGCAAACATAATTTATTACACTATATTTTATGAATGCCTAATTGGATGAACATTATTCAACGATAACCCCATCAGTTGACACTTAAACGGAGTACGTGTTAAGTATCAGAGATTTCAAATAGGAAAATAACTCGTTACTACATTCAACCGCTGCACTTTGACATAATACCGCAACAAGACCTCAATGCTCTACAAGTTTAGGAAAAATAATCGGGTGTTCATGTCAACAGCTCAGAAATTGTTGATCAATACCAAATAGACCAAACCATAAGCGATTTCAGAGCTAAGCCATTATCTAATATTAAAAGGCAACATAAACTACATCTTCTAACAAAAAACTAACTTAATTAACATATAATAAACTGAACTAATACGAATTCTGAATAATAGAATGATAACACAGTTTCAACTGAACAGTGCGTAATTCTCAATAGTCGATAGAATTGCCATGTGTGGTGCATAATCAATACATAGAGTTCTACCTGAGCAAGTAAGAAGAGAGCTATTCGAGCAAACAGAGAAGAAGCGAAGTTTAATTCCGGCGACGATGGAATATACCGGTGCTGATTGATGAAGACGAAGGATCTCAGCTGATCAGGAGATTTTAGTTCTTAAAAAAATTAGAAAATATAAATACACCCCAGAATTTCGGTGTCCACAAGCTATTTTGGTATAAATATCTACGGCTGAGAGAGGGGAACCAAAAGACCGACGGAGATAAAAGACTCCACGTATACTAGCTAAGCATACTGTGGTGACGTGGGCGATAGCAGAGCACAGAATGGTATTAGTGAAAAACTGACGTGGCAGCCTAGAGTTGAAGGAGAGATATTTGCTCAAAAATTGTGGGACCTACCTCCTTTATCAATGGTCGGAGTATCTATACGTTGCCTGGTTCTAGCCATTTAAATTTGTTTTCTCTTTTTCCCAAAAAGGAATTTAGAAGAAAAAGTTGGTCACATTTTTTTGTGTGTGGTATATAGTTATTTTAAAAATAATTTATTTTCAATTTTTTTGTTTAAATTTTGTTTTTGAATCAAATGAAATCATTACTATTTATTAGAGATAGCCTCTATAAAAAATTATGTACCAAATAAAAAAAAAAAAAATAGCAGAGTTTGATAACAAAATAAATCATATTATATTGATTAGTTGGATGCACGGGCAAAATTCTTTAAAAGATATTAAAGTTAAAAGTTTGAGAACGATCTTGAATGGCGTCTGCGGCTATAAAAGAAATAATATAAATTTAATAAAACACCTTATATGAGTCAAGATCATCATCGGTTGAATCCTTATAAAAGTCAAAATCATTTGCTTTTAACCAATCATTAGTGTCCACAAACGCCTCTACTATTTTAGGACTCAAACTACTTTTAATAGGATCTAAACTCTTTTTGCCTAAACTAAAAGTAGACTCACTAGCAACAGTTGAGCTTGGAATTGCAAAGATATCTTTGGCAATAATCAACTGGACCGGATACCTAATTTCACTTCCTCTCCACCATTCCAAAAGATTGAAAGATTGATTAGGTCGCTTTTCAATCTCATTAGCTAGGTACTTATCCACTTCATTGTATATCTCTTGAAGTTGTTCTTCTTCATTTTGAGCTTCCACATCATTAAACAATTCATCCCACAAACCACCACCACCACTACTATCACCATCCCCTCCATCATACTCAATTTGCATACTTTGTCTCTCAACATTCAAGATATCACTTACTCTCTTGTATTCCATCCACAAAGTGACAAAGTTTTTTCTAACTTTATCAATGAACTCTTGGACCATTGTAGGTGTACCTCCCAAATTTTTAATGCTGACTTTGATCATCTGAAGGTTGTTTCTTAGATCCAATAATTGACAATAAAAACTAAAGGATTCATATTATTCCAATAATACTTGGAAAATTTCATCTTCATGGCACTTGCAACATTTTTAAGAGTTGGATCAAAATAATAATTGTTCCTTTTCTCAATCTCGATTTGGAGTTCAATCATTGATTGATAAATCAATTATGTGGTAGGAGATTTTGAGCACTTAGCTCTAAAGTGGCATTATAGAACTTCTTAAGAAAGTGCACCAAAGCTTTTGCATTCTTCCAACCCTCTGCAACTGGAGGCTCCGTCATTTCTTTACCCTTTTCATTCTTTTCACGGAAATAACTCATAAAAGGGTACCATTCTTCAACTATCATTTTAAACACCCTTCTATATTTCAACGTAACTTCAAGCATTTTATGAGTTGCATTCCATCTAGTTTTGACATCCATATGAATTGTTGACATATTATCAAATTTAGCTAGCATGGCAAAGTCCCTAAATTTGTTCAACCTTGAAGGGGAAGAATGGATAAAACCAACTGTATTTCTAATAGATTTGATAGAATAATTAAGCTCCTTCAACCCAACCTATAAATTAAGTTATGTATATGCCATGCACACCTTAAAATGCAAGTATTTTCCTTCAAACAACAATGTATTTTCATTTTTCATTCTTTTTCTCAGGTAGTCAATTGCAATATCATTAGAAGAAGCATTATCCTACTACTATCGAAAAACCTTTTTCTATCCCCCATTCTCGCAAAAAAACTTCAATCGTCTTACCAATTTCTTCCCCACATGACTAGTGATTTTTGTGAAATTAATTATTCTTTTATGCAACATCCAATCGTTATCCAAAATGTGAGCTGTGACAACCATGTAATTGATGTTTTGGATGGATGTCCATGTATCATTTGTGATACTTCCCATTTGGCCACTAAGCACACTTTTGGTCTTAGTTTTATCAATTAAGAATAAATCATAAAAAATACCTCCAACTTAGTTTCCAATCAAGGATTCTGAACGTGGGTTGTAATTCATGCAACAATACCTTTAAATCCCTTCCCTTGCACAACCCTAAATGACATCTCATTGACCTTCAGCTCACACCGCTTTTGATTAAAAGCATGATGAAACAAGGCACTTCCTTGCCCCCATCGTCTCATTCAGCAATACAACTTGAGTCTTCTAACTCGCTCTTGCTTCGTATAGCGGACTTGACTTTCATCTTTCACTAGGTGTTTTTTAACCCAGTAGTACTTCCACAAGTTGCAAGGATCTTGGTCTTACAATATTTGCATATCCCTATTTGTTGTACGGTCATCGGGAAATTTCCTTGACATTTTTTCACAATGCAACCAATATCCACTCTGCACTTTAGGCTTTTGTTTAGGAGCTACAAGAGGCTTTAGTGATGAAGTACTTCTTGGTCGTTCTAACTCGAAGACTAATCATGTGCTTTAGAAATCAATTGTATATGGTGTTTTGGATAGACTAGGCAGCAAATGGAAGATTCAGATTCCATTCTTATTCTACAAATAAATCAAAACAAATCAATTATTAGTAAAATAGATAAAAAAAAAAAATAGATGAACAAAAAATGGGGTAATAAAATGAAATCAAACTAAATGAATTTCAAGTATGTTATGAAATTATATGTTGCTTCTAAAATCATTTTTTTCCTATATTAATCAATCATTGTAATGGGATTGGCTTTAAAATTTTAAATAGTGTGATTTCACTGATCGAAATGACACTGCATTTAAGATGAAAATATATGCAAAACTAATGCAATTTTAGTGCATTACCCAATATTTTTTTTCCTTCTTTCCTTCACTAACATCAATGATAAACTCTTTAACATAAAGATGAGTTATATTTTTGCAGACCAACAATAATGCACAAAACTAACAAAATAGAAGAACGAATGCAAGAAGAGATACACAAAGATAAATGGAACAAGAGAGATGAAACCAACAACAAAAATAACACATACACACCCCAGACATACCTTAATTACTTGTCCTTGTTGCGACTATTTGGATACCAAAGTTTGCTTCTTCCAAAAAAGTGGTCTAATTTGTGCAGAAAAAATTGATGAGCTCTTTGCCCATCGTTTGCCCATAATTAACAATAGAGACCTTGTAGTAGTTATTCATATTGGGGAACTAGTACAACAAGCAAGGTTGTAAAAGTCGCTAGGCGCTAGTTATGCGGTGGACTGGGGCCTAGCGACTAATCGGGGTTTGGGCGGGACAAATCAGGGCATAGACGTAATTAGGCGGGGAGAAATCGAAAAATAAATGTAGGCGGCCAATGAGAGCCTAGCGCCTAGGCGGAGATTAATCGGAGTTAGTCAGGGATTTTTAGAACAGAGACAAGGTAAGGGTTATTTGGAAATTTGGCTTATTTCAGTAATAAAAGTTTAGCTTATTCCTTATCCAGGTTGTATGTATATGAGTATGAATAACAAATTATAATCAATACAAATTGTGAACAAGAAATTGTAACACAAACCGTGAAACTATAATTATTCCAAGTTCCAACAAAAAGGGAAAATAGAAAAGTTACATGTTATGTGGTGGTGCAAGCGGACATCGGTGATGGTGCGAGCGGGTGACAATGGTCAGTGACGAATCCAAAAACTATAAAGAGTGTGTGTGAACAATTATAGGAAATACTAAAATAAAATCATACAATTCAAAATGGAAGGAAATGGTAAATAAACTTCCACTAAATCCCAAAATAAAAGTTAGTAACTTAACACAAAAAATAAATGATCAACATACTTGTACCTAAGGGCGAGCCCAAAACATATGGTTAGGGGGCTGACAAACAAAGTGTTAAGTTTGATCACATAAAATCACCAAACTATGTTCGGCCAGAAAATGAAGAACAATGACCGAAATGCAACAGATAATTCAAACGAACCAGGGAATGAAAACGAATTGCGCAAACAAGAAGAAAGAAAATCAACACATGGAATTTTACGTGGTTCGAACAAGTGTTCTACATCCACGGAGGATTAACACACCTCAATTTACTATCAACACTTCAAGATTACAAGAATCACTCCAGAATCACTCAATCCCTCAGCTTAGAACCCTAAAACTGAGCACGCAACTTTAATCACTCAATTCTCTCTTGAAGTTGATAAAGCCAGAGGGAAAACTGTAGATTGTGTCTCTATACATCATATAACATAACTCTATATAAAAGAAACAGCTCGAATCATCCGGGAAAAGAAACTGCAAGCTGAACTGCTCTGCAACGGTTTCAAAACCGTTGTCTATTCTATTTTCTGAAACTGCTTTCATAACCACCCTGAACCGGTGGTTATGAATTCGGCTTTCTTCTTGTTTTGTTTTTTCAGATCGGTTCTTCAGCTGCTCGACCCGGTTCCTGATCCAGCACCATTTTTATGCAAAAGTTTGGATATCTTTAATGCAATTGAACCATAACTCACAAATCTCCACCTCAATAAATCAAAGTGTGTGTCATTTTCTCAATCTTCACCATGTCTTACTTCAGAAACATGACTCAAGCTTGAGAAATAGGCAAACTTCGCTCCAGGAACTGGCTTTGTAAGAAAATCAGCAGCATTCTCCTTTGTATGCACTTTCTTCACCACCACTGTCCCAGCTTCAATAATATCTCTAACAAAATGCATCTTTACATCTATGTGCTTTGATCTTTCATGAAAAACATGGTGTTTAACCAGATGTAGTGTACTCTGATTATCACATAACACTGTAACACACTTTTGTCTCACACCAAAATCTTTCAGGATTCCTTTAAGCCAAATAGCTTCTTTGCAAGCATCAGTTACTGCAATGTATTCTGCTTCTGTTGTAGATAATGCCACTACTAGTTGGTGTCCTGACCTCCAAGAGACTGTTGTTCCATATAATGTGAACACATACCCTGAAATAGACTTTCTAGTATCTAGATTTCCAGCAAAATCTGCATCCACAAATCCCAACAAGGGATCACATTCAGAGTTTGTTTTCACATATTTCAAACCTAAGCTGACTGTTCCTTTCAGATATCTCAGAATATGCTTCAGAGCTTCCCAGTGCTCTCTTCCAGGGTTTGCCATAAACCTACTAACCAAGGATACTGAAATGCCAAATCTGGCCGGCCACAAATCATGCCATACATGAGACTCCCTACTCCACTTGCATAAGGTATACTCTGTATGTATTTCTTCTCAGCAGGTGTCTTTGGACTTTGATCTTTTGATAGTTTGGTTTGTTTCCCTACTGGAATTACCAATGGCTTTGATTCATGTATGCTAAACCTTTCCAGTACCTTTTGTATATAATCCCTCTGAGATAAAAATAACACTCCTGCTTCTCTGTCTCTGATAATATCCATTCCCAGCATCTTCTTAGCACTTCCCAGATCTTTCATTTCAAATTCTATGCTTAACTTTCCCTTCAACTGTTGAATCTTCAGTTTACTCTTGCTAGCTATTAGCATATCATCCACATATAACAATAGGTATATTTGATCTGCTTTTGCATTCTTCTCAAAGTATACACAGTTGTCATAAAGACTTCTAGCAAAACCAGCATTTATCATGAACTCATTAAACCTTTTATTCCATTGCCTTGGGCTTTGCTTCAACCCATACAGAGACTTCTTCAAATGACATACCTTGTCTTCTTCCCCAGGCTTCTCAAAACCCTCAGGCTGTTTCATGTAAATATCTTCCATTAACTCTCCATGTAGGAAAGCAGTCTTGGCATCTAGCTGTTGGAGTTCAAGATTTTCCTGTGTAACTTTTGCCAACAAGATTCTAATGGAAGTATGCTTAACCACTGGTGAAAATACTTCATGGAAATCAATCCCTTCCCTCTGAGTGAATCCTCTTGCTACCAACCTAGCTTTATATCTGAGTTTCTCACCATTTACAACTTCCAGTTTCTTCTTAAAGATCCATTTTGAGCTTACAAGTTTCTGACCATTTGGCTTCTTTACCAGCTCCCAAGTATGATTTCTCTCCAGAGAATTCATTTCTTCCATCATAGCATTCATCCATTGTTTCTTCTCAACTCCTCTGGTAGCTTCTGAGTAAGTATGAGGTTCTGTATACTCAAGAGATTCTGCAGCATTCAATGCATAATATACCATGTTAGCTTGTCCATATCTCTTTGGTGGATGAACTTCTCTTCTAGCTCTATCTCTAGTCAAACTGTAGTTTCTTAGGTTGTTCTGATCAGGTTGGTCTTCTTCACTGTCTGAGGAACTACTTGATTCTCCAGGATTTACTGGTTGAGTTATCTGTTGAGTATTTACTCCTGATACCTCCACCTCAACTGGTGAAATTTCATCTTGAGTAACCCCCTCAGTTTCTGACTGATTTCCAGTTGAGAGATATCCCATAACTCCTTCATTAAACTTCACATCTCTGCTGATGATAAGCTTCTTGTGTCCTTTTTCAACACACCACAATCTGTAACCCTTCGTTCCTTCTGGATAGCCAAGGAAAACACACCTTAATGCTCTAGGGTCCAGTTTGTCCTGATTTATGTGAGTGAATGCCAAACACCCAAATACTTTGAGCTCTGAATAGTTTGACATCCTTCCATACCAGATTTCATCTGGAGTCTTGAAATCCAATGTTGATGAGGGAGTTTTGTTGATAAGATAGCAAGCTGTGTTCACTGTTTCTCCCCAGAAGACTTTAGGGAGCTTTGCATCTATCATCATGCACCTGACCTTTTCCAGAATAGTCCTATTTAACCTCTCAGCAATGCCATTCTGTTGGGGGGTTTAGTGGTACTGTTCTGTGCCTCACAATTCCCCTTTCTTTACAGAAATCTGTGAATTCATTTGACAAGTACTCAAGTCCATTATCAGTTCTCAAATATTTGAGCTTCCTACCCCTTTGGTTTTCTACTTGAGTACACCAGTCCTTAAACTTTGAGAATGCCTCACTCTTCTGCTTTAGGATGTATACCCACAGCTTTCTGCTGTAGTCATCTATTATTGTCATAAAATACTTGCCACCACTTAATGTTTCTGTTCTGGCAGGCCCCCACACATCAGAGTGTGCATAATCTAGAATCTCCTTGGTTGTGTGTGCTGCTGTTCCATAGACTAACTTCTTAGACTTTCCCATTGCACACTGATCACAGAATTCCAGGTTGTTTGAACTCATATTTCCAATCACTCCTCTCTTTGATAGCTCCTTCATTCCTTTTATGCCCATATGACCCATTCTTTTGTGCCATATCATCACTTCTGATTTACTTAAGGTGACATCTACTGACCCCATAACAGATTCTCCAAGTAAAATGAACAGACCATTTTGTTTTTCCCCTTTCATTACTACTTTGTTATTCTTAGTAATATGAATATATCCATTCACAGTACTAAATTCACAGCCAATTTTATTCAAGGAACCAAGAGATATCAAATTCCTCTTGAGTGATGGTACATACCTCACATTTGAGATAATTCTTGGAACTCCATCATGCATTTGAATTTTCACAGAGCCCACTCCTTTGACTTTACAGGATTGATCATTTCCTAGAAGAACAATTCCCCCATCTGTCTTAGTCAGTTGTTGAAACAGATGCTCATGAGGACACATGTGAAATGAGCACCCTGTATCTAACACCCACTCCTTGGTTATTCTTCCCTCTGATACATTCAACACCTCTGCCAACTCATCTGCTTGTTCTACTACTGCAGCATCTGCTCCCTTCTTCTCAGTTTTGTTCTTCCTTGATGGACAGTTCTTCTTGAGGTGTCCTGTCTGTTTACAAGAATAACATCTCCTTTTCTCCACCCAATCTGATGGCTTCTTGAAATCCTCTCCACCAGTTTTATGGTCTTTCTGACCTTGATTTTGATGCTTCTTCTTTTGGAATTGCTTCTTGAATTTCACATTCAAACCTTCAGCAGCAGGATTGAATTTCTGATCACCTTGGAGTTGTAATCCTTTGGTTTTTAGGGAAGTTACTATCACATCATAGCTTAATTTCTCCTGTCTACCAAACATTAAGGTATCCCTAAAATTTCCAAGTGACTTAGGTAGAGAATTCAGTAACATAAGAGACTTATCATCTTCTTCCAGATTTACACCAAGATCTTCAAGATCATCAATCAAGTGATTAAAATCATCAAGTTGGTCAATCAACACTTTATCCTCAGTCATTTTAAAAGACAGCAGTTTCTGTTTAAGGAAGAGTTTGTTGGTTACCGTTTTTGATTGATATAACTCTTCCAGCTTCGACCATGCCTCCAAAGCTGTTTTACATCTTGATATTTCTCTGAGTGGTTTATCTCCCAGACACAGGATAATCGAGCTTAGAGCCTTCTGATCAGTTTCTTGAAACTTTGGCCTCTCTGCAAGTGGCCAATCTTCCTGAGCCTTCAATGCCATGGATAACCCATTCTGAATCGGAATTGCATTCATCTTTATCTTCCAGAGAGCAAAATCATTCTTCCCCGTAAATCTGTCCACCTCCATCTTCATGCCCGCCATGGATCACTTCTTAGGTTCTCAATTTCCCACAGACTGCGCCACTTTGTTAAGTTTGATCGCATAAAATCACCAAACTATGTTCGGCCAGAAAATGAAGAACAATGACCGAAATGCAACAGATAATTCAAACGAACCAGAGAATGAAAACGAATTGCGCAAACAAGAAGAAAGAAAATCAAAACACGGAAATTTACGTGGTTCGAACAAGTGTTCTACATCCACGGAGGATTAACACACCTTAATTTACTATCAACACTTCAAGATTACAAGAATCACTCCAGAATCACTCAATCCCTCAGCTTAGAACCCTAAAACTGAGCACGCAACTCTAATCACTCAATTCTCTCTTGAAGTTGATAAAGCCAGAGGGAAAACTGTAGATTGTGTCTCTATACATCATATAACATAACTCTATATAAAAGAAACAGCTCGAATCATCCGGGAAAAGAAACTGCAAGCTGAAATGCTCTGCAATGGTTTCAAAACCTTTGTCTATTCTGTTTTCTGAAACTGCTTTCATAACCACCCTGAACCGGTGGTTATGAATTCGGCTTTCTTCTTGTTTTGTTTTTCCAGACCGGTTCTTCAGCTGCTCGACCCGGTTCTTGATCCAGCACCATTTTTATACAAAAGTTTGGATATCTTTGATGCAATTGAACCATAACTCACACAAAGAACCACCGACCAATATTATGTTGTAAGTTATATAATAATCCTAAAGCAAAATTATATTGTATAAAATACAAACTACATAATATATATATATATATATATATATATATATATATATATGTAAAATTTTAGGTAGCCCAACAGGGTATGCACTTGCATACCCTTAAACTTCTATACATCCGCCTCTGATGACGGTGCAAGCGGGCGATGGTAGTGCGAGTGAATGGTGGTGGTGGGTGATGGTGGCCGATACGCATCATGTATGCATGCATTTAGGTCAAATTAGAAGAGTACTTGATGTCATTTGCATGCATAATTGGTCGATTTGTGCTTAAATTCATCATATTTTGTGACGTATGACGTGTGTGTGCTTTTTTTGATGTTATTAAGGTGATTTTGAGCTAAAAAGTCTATTTGGATGAATTTCGACGAGCATACGAGTCAAAAGAGGAAAAAATGAAGTTTGGCAGAAACGAGGAAGAAAAACTCGAAAGAATAACTGAATCTGTCTCAGTCTTCCTGCAGTGCTTCGGAAGTTCTCGCGAAGATAATAAGATGTTGCGACTCAACCGAGTCACAAAAGCAACTCGGTCGACCTAAACATTCATATTTTCCATGAAAAACTGGTCCAAGGAGCCGACTCGGTTGAGTCCACGATGGACTCGTTCGAGCTAAAGGTTCAACTTTTGGAAGAATTGTGCCTTGGAAGTCAACTCGATCGAGTCAGTCAGTTGAGTCGGTCGAGTCAAGTATGGTGGCTTACGCGTTTTGTATGTATTTTGGCCTATTTGCAGCCCATTTTAACCCTAATCCGTCCTAAATTATAAATACAAGGTCCCAAGTCCGAGAATGATCATCTAATACCATTGGGAAACACTTGGAGGCTTGGATTGAAGAGCGAGGAACGCAATATGAAGATCAAGATTCAAGACTCGGGTTTTATTTTCTTTTAACATTTTTATCATTAAAAAATGTTTGTCCATGAATTTTTTTGTGTTTTATCAATGAACATGAGTAGCTAAACCCTTTGTGTTCTAGGGTCAGAGAGTAGGTTACATATCAACTATGTTTTTATTCAATTTTAGATATTCTAGACTCTAATTTTATTTGTTTATCTATATGCATGTTTTATTCCATGAATATATCAACCTGATCAATTGGTATTATTCTACTTGCTTAACAATTCGTTGTCCGAGATGAAAGAATTGTTAATAAGCTTACAACATATGGCGTAGGTACCGATAATCGTCGGGGAGGAGTGAGATACTTGCATAGGCACTGATTTTGGGTCTGTTTGGAGTCTTTATGCATAGTTAGCCCGAGAGGGTAATTGTTCATAATTGATCAACACGTTAGCATCGTCCAAAAGGAGGGCTAATCAATATTCATGCCGCCTAATAAATAATAAAATTGATTTAAAAGTCAGGATTTATAGGATAATCAAACACAGGATATTGTAATTGAAAGCGAAGCCCTATAATACGCTTTTTATCTGATTGAATCTCGTGACTATTTACTTGCTTTCAATTGAACATATGTGTTATCTACTTTACTATTTTCTGTAATTTAGTTTTCGAAAAATACCAAATTAATGCAGGCAGAAGCGTGGAGGAACAATGAAACACATGGTGTAAATTCGTTGATTCTAAGAATACCCGAAAAGAGACATAAACTGGGAATAACACCCACTTTCTTATATCAATATTTCAAATTAACTATCTAATACAATAGAGAAGATTTCTATTTATACTAATAGATTAACTTGGGTTTTAATAAACTAATCTAATCTAAATAAGAAACAAATCAAAACAAATATTCTTAAGGATATATTATATCAAATCTAATATTACTAATAAATTATATATCTAATCAAATCTTTTAGTTTTATCTCCATCATTCCCCTCTCCCTGAAAGCGATTCGTCCTCGAATTGTGTAGTTTGTGTATGTGCGAAGACGGGCCAGAACATCTTTGTACTCATGCATCCAAGGAGCAACAATAACATTTATGAAATTGTAGACCAAATGAGCAAAAATCTGAAAAATAAATGCAGCATCCACAACCATGGAAGTGATCGAAAGTACTTTAGTCTTGACGACGAATCCATCCAGAAACGGATCGACGTCTTCTTCATTGGTATTCTCATCATAAAAAAATCCCGGCAAATCATAACACCATGAACAACTTCAACACAAGTATGAACAATTTCCTTGTAAGAAATTGCATCATCAAACTTCTCGTCCGATACAATTTCCTCGTAAAAAATTGGTGGGCCATCATAGCCACCATCACCAATTACATCCGAGAAGGATTCACATGATGGAGAAAATAGATCGTCAACTAACAACGTATTAACCCACCATGATCAATCGCCAACAAGTTGATGTGTTGGCAGATTTGCATAAAATTATCTTGATGCAACTCCTCATAAAAAATAGTATCAAGAACCACCTCGGAACTAATATCGAGGATCGTAACTGGTCTCTGATTACTAACTAATGCAGCGAGAAATGTGAAAGAATGATGATACGTGGGGTCTAAATCCGTTGATTCTAAGAATACCCGAAAAGAGACACAAACTGGGAATAATACCCGTTTTCTTATATCAATATATCAAATTAACTATCTAATACAATAGAGAAGATCCCTATTTACACTAATAGATTAACTCGGGCCTAAAGAAACTAATCTAAATAAGAAACAAACTAAAATAAATATTCTTAAAGATATATTATATCAAATCTAATATTACTTTTAAATTTTATATCTAATCAAATCTTCTAATCTTATCTCCATCACAAATCAATCAACTTTAGAGAGTCTAGATAGAGTCAAGTTATTCCAATTAGGGTACTAAGTTGACATAGGACCACAGTTCTTGTGGGATTAACCTTGCTCACTGTTATCTGCGTTAGCATCGTACACTTGCAATATACTAGGTTAGAAAATAGTGTGTCAAGGCAGTTGTGTTCAATTAATATTTTGATAAATATTTAGACACTAAAATAGACTTTTATTTACTGCACTTTATTTTTCATTTTTATTTTATTTTGTTTTTTTTGTTTTACGATGTTTCTTTTGTTGTAGTCTCAGGAAACGTATGCAACCTATGTCTAAAGAAAAAGGTCACTTAGTCCCTTTTGACCTAGAAATTAAAGCGACTGCCCATAGACACGGAACAAGTAGACTTCCACGAGAAAACGAGATGGCCGAATATCCGAAAAATCTGACTCAAGAGGAGATGATGAGGCGATTGTCGGGATGATGACTTCCTTTGAAGCTAGGATGAATCAACAACCACAACCACATGCACATGCTGAACTTGAAGGTAATCAGACACCTATTAGAAACTGTCTTCGTCGCATACCTAATCAGAACCAGGGATGAGTCCAACTTCCTCCGATCGAAGGCAACAACTTTGAACTCAAGCTAGCTTTGATCTCTATAGTTTTGTAGAATTAGCTTGATGGGGGGCCATTGGAAGACCCCAATATTCACTTAGGCCGGTTCAAGAGAGTGTTAGAGACCTTAAAAGTGAACCAAGTACCGCATGATCAGGTTAAGCCGAGGTTGTTTCCTTTTTGCTTGAGGGATAAGGCATTGCAGTGGTTTAACTCACTTGAGGATGTTGCCACATGGGAAGGGATGAGCACCATATTTCTATTGAAGTACTTCCACCGAGCAAGATGCTCCAATTGCAGACTGAGATCACCTAATTCAAACACATGGATGGAGAACCATACGGTGAAGCATGGGAGTGGTTCCGGGACCTTCTTCGGAGTTTCTCTCAGCATGGTTTTACCAGTAAGCAACAGATCTGCAAAGTTTACTATGGGCTACTTGGGTCCACAAGGATACTCGTAGACATAGCAACAGGTCGATTGATAATATCAAAGCATACAAGGGTTGTATTCACAACTTAGATAAGATGGCCACTACTAGTTGGCAATGGCTGAATGAAAGAAATCAGCCGAGAAGAGTAGCCAACATCACAGAGACGATCGATCTAGTTATGGCTGAATTGGTTGTTCTTACTAATCAATTAAATTTGCTAACTAGTGTCACCTTAGCCCAGCATACTGAGCCCAATTCATAGTAGCCACCCATGTAGGAGGTAGTTGAAGATGCCAACTATGTTAATCAAAGAAACTTTAACAACTTCCGAGGTTACCAGGTGCAGTATAATCAGTATCAGCAGGGTACAAGAAATCATTTTAATCTCACGTGCAACAATCCAAATAATTCATTACAACCCCCATCGAGATTTGCAGTCACTAATGGCATGATCCAAAAGGAAGAAAACCTACTCAAGAAGAGTTGGTGCAGTCTCAGTTTGCCAAACACGAGGAGAGGATAGGTAAGATGGAGAAGAAGATAGACGATAATCATGTGGACTTGAACAAAATCGTCGATAGCCTAGGTGCGAAAATGAAGAAAATAAAGACTCATTTGAGTCAAATTGCACAAGCCATGGGGTCCGTACATAAAATGGAAGTTCTCGAGTGATACTGTAACGACCCGATTTTCATAAAGTCTATTTTAAAGCATTTAATAAAGACAAATAAGAAATTCACACTGATCCTTTATTTAATAAAGAAATAATTCATAAATCAGGCCGTTAAACATATTTGAGCATAATAATTTCATAACAAATATACAAAATA
This sequence comes from Ajuga chamaepitys, assembly GCA_958295605.1. NCBI lineage: Eukaryota > Viridiplantae > Streptophyta > Magnoliopsida > Lamiales > Lamiaceae > Ajuga > Ajuga chamaepitys. The sequence goes on along the minus strand of OY282508.1, from coordinate 14,981,599 downwards.
ACGTTATTTTCTACTCACATATAAAACATGTCACATAGTCCAACTCTATAAACCTTAAATCATCGCAGCGGAAAAATAATAGAAATCATTTTATAGCTTAAACCTATTAATCCGTCCTATCTTAAATATAACCTCATTCACTAGTAGCGGAAAATAATAATTTTCTAACTAATTAATAACTAAAATCTCCATAAGTTTCACAAGTAGGATCATACAAATTGAAGTATGAGAACTTTTCATATATTCCTAATCAACTATTGAGATCATTCATAATCTAGAAATAAACGCAGCTAAAAATATCCATTAACTCCAAAAATTCAAAAGGTTAGTTGGGGTAGATCGTGACGAGTATCGGGTCGACCTCCGCCCAGTCGGTTAAAGGCACTGGTACGGGTGTTAGACCCAGATGGTCCTTTATCTAATTGTCTCTTGGCAACAGATTTTTCCCTTTTACGTCGGGTCTGCTCGTCTGCCTTAGCAAACCGCCCAACCACATGATAAAGAGCTCGGGTAGTGACGGGAGTATTACGGACTAGCTCGGTGTATAGTGGTCCGGCCCGTAATCCGTTCATGAAAGCTGTGACAATGATATTATCTGGCTGATTGCCTACCTTCAAACTTTCAGTTGTAAAACGTTCCAGGAATTGAGAGATGATTTCTCCTTCTTTTTGTTCGACGTTCATCAGGTCGGCTAAAGTGGACATAGGCTTTGCACGTGCTTCAAAACGTGCCCAAAAGTGTTCAGCAAGTTCCCGGAAAGAGGATATGCTATTGCGAGGAAGAGAGTCAAACCAAACTCGTGCCTCATCCTGGAGGTACTCAGGGAAGATCTTGCAATAGTGAAGAGATGCGGTGTGATCTCTACTGAGCATGTTATACCTGACAGCTCCAAGAAAATTAGCCGGGTCTCCAGTGCCATCATAAGGTGGTATGGCGGGCCTTTTGAACCCTTCAGGAAGAGACGTAGCCAGAATTTCTTGGGAAAATGGGGTGATAATGTCTCCATTGGCGTCAAGGCCTAAAATTCTGTCTAATTCAGCATTCCGCTGTACTCTCTCATACTCATGAAGATCTGGAGTATAGGGATCGGTATAACGAGCTTTCTTAGTTGCGTTAAGCGGACGGCGACGATCAACATCAACAAGTTCGTCATTGCGCTGTCTCGATCCGTTAGAACTCCCATGGTCCTCGGGAGGACCGGGTCGTTCTCGTCGGCGATCCTGTCTCTCATGGTGCACTGGATTTTGTTGGTTGGACAGATTCTGACGAGGGGGTTGCACTACGGGGTTGATGTTATGTCCAACAGGGCCATCAGGGTTTAACCGGTTGATTGCCCAATCTTGGAGAACATGAGCATGTTCTTGTAAGAAGGCCTAAAGTAATTCCGGAGTCATCTGGATATTAACTTGTGGTTGTGCAGTAGCAGGACCAGGGTTTTGTACATCTTGTGGAGGTAGAGGTAAGAATCCGTCACCTGGATTCGCAGCCGGATCTTGGTTGCCCTGGTGGTGAGAGGCGTCCCGTATTATCGATTGCCTCGTTGGTAAGGTTTGATCCACGGGTGGATCTTGATTGACTTGATCACCTTGGCGAGAGTAATTCAAGCGAGTAGTTACCATAGTTTCAAGTGCAATATCAATATTAAAAATCCAATCGTCTCTACGCTTCCCACAGACGGCGCCAATTGATAAAGCGCAATCCGCTATCACCAAAATATTTACGAAAAGTACTAAACAAGAAAATAACCAAGCAATAAGACACAAGGTTTACGTGGTTCGATCCGGAGATCTACGTCCACGGGAAAATGGTGTCCCTACCGGGCTCCTTTTCTTTCTCTTTCTTTGTTATTGTTTACAAGCGTTCTTTCTTTTCAAAAGTTCCAACCCCCCTTCTCTCTCTAATTCTACTATTTATATCATTCAAATTACATCCCTAACTATATTCCTACAATTGAGGCCCCTAACTATACTCCTGCAATTAAGGCCACGAAACTTGCCTTCGTGATTGGGAAGAAATCGTGATTGGGAGGAAATCGTGGGCCACGCAATTGAGGCCTCTTGCGCTGCCGTTACAACCCAATTATCAAATCCATATTTGGGCCAATTCTTGGGCTTCCAACTATAAACAACTTGGGCCGGCCTGCGACCTTAAGCAACTTGGGCCTTACCTACCATCTACCATGCCATAAATTAGAACACTCAAGCAAGTAATTAACTTCACTTATATTAATATTGCGCTTAATGTCGCGCTTTACAATCCTTACATTCATCTTAAAAACGCTCTTTTCGAGATAGCCTTTCCTAATAAATTGACCACATTTGGTCAGTACAAAATTATTTGCTTCAAAAACCAACCTAAATCAGGCCTTACTCAATAAAGAACCGGAGACTAAATTCTTGCGAATGTCTAGGACATGCAGCACATCCACGAGAGTGATAACACGTTACTTATGCATGTATTTAGGTCGATTTAGGATCATATTTTATATCATTTACGTGCATATTTGACCGGCATTTATGTATATTAATAACATTTGGGTCATTTGATGTGTTTTGACTTGTTTTAAGGTATTTTGAGCTTTTTCAGGATTAAAGGTTGTGATTTACGACTACCGGACGAGGAAACAAGTTGGAAAAGAGTAAAAATCATCGAAGAACCGGTCCAAACCGGTCCGAACCGACCTGAACCGGTCCAGTAGCAAAACGACGCAAGAACCGACACGGCCGCGTCAGACCTTCAACACGGCCGTGTCAAAAGTGGCCTGCAATGCGCTGTTGTTTCTGGAATAGAACACGGCCGTGTCACAAAGCAACACAGCCGTGTCAAATTGTTGCTGGAAAAGGAAGATTTGCAAAGCAACACGGCCGTGTCACTTAAGCAACACGGCCGTGTCAGAAGGGTTTTTCTGCGAAGATTTCTTATTTTTAATAGGATTTTGATCCTATCTTCCCCACGATTCGTCCCCAACTCTATAAAAAGGACCCCAAGCTCTAGGAAAAAGGAAGGAATCACGGAAGAACACCAATTACATTATTCTACCTAGAAGACATCTTGGAGGACAAAGAAGACGAAGATCATCGAGACGGATTCATCCGGGTTTAATTATTCTTTTCTTAGTTTTAATTCTTTACAATGTTTTTATTAGAATTTTGTATTGGATTACTACTAGGCATGAGTAGCTAAGCTATTCGTGTCCTAGGGTTAGAAAGTAGGGATTTTTATGACAATGTTTGATTGTGATTTAATCTATTAATTCCGTTCTTTACGTGTTTTATCTCTATGTTTGTGCTTAAAACTGAATTTAGCTTGATCACCTAGATTTAGTAATTTAGTTTAGCAATTCCGCTTCGAGAGAAGGGAATTGTTATCAGACTTAGAACATAGAGCGCAGTTGTCTATAACTGTGTAGGCCGTGGCTTAGGATCGTTTGAGAGTTATTAGGTTTAATTGACTCGAGAGGGTAATTAGCTTAATTAATCAACGGTTTAATCGCTTCGAGAGAAGGATTAGATTATTGTCGTGCCGCCTAATAAACACTAGAATTAGTAAATTAATAGGTTAATCATATTCAACATTGAATTAATATCCTGAAATCGAAGCCCTAGGATACCTTTCTCATCGATTGTTAGTTCTCTTTGTTTGTCAAGTATTAGTTAAATTCCTTAAGTCGTGTTAAAATCAACCTTTGCAACTTAGTATCTAGTTAGGACATTCCTAGAGTATTAAGGTACCAAACTACCTAAAACTATTCCTTGTGGGATCGACCTTGACAATAGTACTACACCTACATCCGTACACTTGCGGAACACTAGGTTAGAAACCGACGTGTCAGAGAGTTAGTTCTTTTCCCGACGTCATCTTCAACACGACTTTTCCCAATCCTACCACTGGAGACGTTGCAGAGTTTCCCATGAAGAGCTTTCTGCCATTGATCTCTTGGTAAGTGGAGAACAGTTCCTTGTCTGAACAGATATGACGGGTAGCCCCTCTGTCGATCCACCACTCCCTTGGATTATCTACCAAGTTGGCCTCGAACACGACGGTGGACAGATCCATTTCAGATAGTTCTTCTGGCAAGGATTTGTGCTCGGCAAGATTGGCCTGATTCTTTTGGCCTTGATTTGCCTTCTTTGGCTGTCAACATTCACTCGACTTGTGTCCGAGCTTATCACAGTTATAACAGTTACCTTTGAATCTTTTGTTCGAGGTCTTCTGTTGCTTATTAGAGCCAGCACCGTGTTTTTCTTCTTGCCACTTCCGGACTCACCCAAATTCACACATGCCTCTCCACGGTTCTTGTCGCTTTTGACTTCAGATTTTCGGTTGTCTTCCTCGATCCGTAGTCTCACGATCAAGTCCTCAAGCCCCATTTCCTTGCGTTTGTTCTTGAGATAATTTTTAAAATCCTTCCATTGAGGCGGTAGCTTCTTTATGAATGCGGCTACTTGACAGGATTCAGATAGTTGCATACCTTTAGCATGAATCTCATGGAGGATCAACTGCAACTCTCGAACTTGGTCCATGACCGTCTTCGAGTCCACCATTTTGAAGTCGAGGAACCGTCCGACAATGAATTTCTTCATTCCGGCATCCTCCGTTTTGTATTTTTTCTCCAAAGATAACCACAATTCTTTTGTGGTTTTAAAAATGGAGTAGACATTATAAAGTAAGTCGTCTAATCCATTCAGAATGTAATTTCGACACAGGAAGTCACCGTGGTTCCAGGCATCCAAAGCAGTCATGCCCTCTTTATCCCCCGTTTCAACAGTAGGAGGATCTTCCTCAATAACCGGGCAAGACTGAGAGTTGTCAAGTAGAACAACATTTTCTGCTGCCATCTCTTAAAATTATTTCCGGCAAATTTAGCTGGTTTTTCAACGTGAGCAGCAGGGATTGAATGAGTAGAAACAGTAGAAGAAATCTCCGAATATACAAAAAAAAAAAAATTCGTCTTACGCTGTTAGTTCTCGGTATGTGAATGTATAGACGAAGATGTAAAAATGCAAACAAAGTCGAGGCTAGAGTTTGACTCTATATCCATAAGACGAAATTGCCACGTACTTAGGTGCAATACGATTAATAGCAAAACGCCTCCAAGATACAACGACTTTAAAACTTCAAACTGCTGCACTAAGAGTCGGAAAGTTATCGGCTAACGTACTCGGATATTTGGAACTTTCGGACTCTACTAATGCAGAATTTGGAAAGCTTTTGAAACTCAAAGAACTTGTGAATTTGAATGAATGAAATGAAATGTGGAGGGGCCTATTTATATATGTTGAAGAGTTGTGGTGCCTTTTTGGAAAGGCACCACTTCACCCCTTGGTTGCACCTTTTGGACTTGACCCACCAGTTCGCTTGGCGGTTGCACCCGCAGGCTGGCCCGCGCCCTGGCGGGCGACGGGTCGCACTGGTTCGACCCGCCCAACCTGGTGGCGGGTCGGTCCGACCCGACCCAGTGGGGGGTTGAACCGCCTGGTCCGAGCCAACCCGGTCCGGTTCGACCCACTGCCCAGTCCGGTCTGGTTCCACCGGTCCGAGCCGACCCAGTTCGCCCAACTGTCCGGACTGGTTCGACTTGGTTCCTGACCGGACCTGGTCCACGTCACCGCACCACCTGACTCGAACCGCCACGAACCCGCGAGCCATCCATCTAGACCACCTGGCCAAAACTTTAAGGCTCCTCCAGAGGACGCGTACGTGCGAAGTGCAAAGTGCGCCTCTAAAGCGACTCAATGCGACATGTGTGACATGCGCATGCGGGCCCGGGCTCGGATGGTGCGAAGCCTCGGGTCCATTTTAGCCAAAGGCTAAAATCGCACTAGGATCCACCATAGGGGAGCACACTTGATAACTACTTATCAAGTGCTCTACTAAATAAGGAGTATCCACTTACTCTAATTTTTCTATATGGGACAAGTTCCCATATGTTTCCTTTATAAACTCTTCAACTTCCAAGTTTAAGTTGCAACCTTTGACAATTAATATCTCATTCACCCGAAATTGGTTTTGAACATATTAATACATTAAATTCATCTACTCGAAATGTAGATTATGAATTTGCAACTTGTTTCCATTTTTAACAAATGGATTGAATTACTTAAATTGGTCAATTTTGGGTCAAAACCCAAAATTACAAACCAATTTCCAACAAAATTGTGGCAAAATTAAGAAGAATTATTTACCTGTTGTTGTGGGATGGAAGAAGAACGCCGCTTGTGGGGAGTAAAATTTCAATTTCTTTTTGTTTCGGTATTCTCTACTTTTACGACTGCGTAACTATTGGGTATGTATTTTGAGGTGTATATATATATTAGGTTTAGGGTTAAGGAATTCTATATCTTGAAAAATTACTATCCTAATTCTTGTATATATCTGATCAAGAAACACCGTGATATAAGACACTTTACGGATATGCAGTTGGGAAAATAATTCATGATTTGGGTCAACTAATGAGCCAAATAAATAAAGATTAGGGCTTAAAATAAATAAAGATGGATGAAATGAGCTACTTAATATGACACATGAATATAAAACTAATATCGTACATTTTGGGCTCAATTACAAATTCAAGATATAATTTCTTGAATTATAATCGACTTAAAATAAATAATACTATTTTGGACCTAAAAATGTAATTAGCTTAAAATTTGAAAAAAAACTAAAATAAAATATAATATATATATATATATATATATATATATATATATATATATATATATATATATATGGGTACTGCTATAGTGCAATCCTTGTATTGATAAAACTTTTCTTTTACTTGCTATAGCAGGTAAGAACAGGTAATAACTTATATTTTATTTAGTAAAGTAGGTCCCACTTTTAATTATTTATGTTTTTCTTCCTTTTATATTTTATTTAGTAAAATAGGTCTCACTTTTAATTATTTATGTTTTTCTTCCTTGTCTAATAACAGATCCAACAACTCTCATCCTTTTACTAAATTACGCAAAGTTAATTTATTTTACTATATTTCTCATTTTTTTTCTTCCTCCTCGTAGTATTAGTTTGATTTTGAAAAAATTATCTCATTTTTCTTATCTTTCCTATTTTAATTTACTTTTTCACATACCCCCAAAAAATTTGCTTTTCCACATTTCTTTTGTTTTTTTCTTTTTGGTTTTACCTTGTTTTCTCTAATTCTTTTCATTCACTCGTGAAATTGTTTCCCTAAAATTGTAAAACACATTTAGGTGTTATAATGAAAGTAGTCAAACAATGTAAAATGTTACATACATTAGGATTAAATCAAATTATCTACATCAATTCCAAAAACAAAATAATCACAGGACAAAAGAATAAACATAACACAATTTTGTATTAAACAAAATAACACTATCACATAGTAAAATATTCATATTCGACATCCAACAATTAGATAATCCACACGTAAGAAGAAATTATAGCATCATTGCAACGATTTATAATGACAAAAAAAATCATTTGTTCTTAAAAGCAAAAAGGCAATCAAGAATATGGAATATCTCTACTCGAAAATTTATTACTTCAAAAGAATAATCGAGATGATCCACTAGCGTATGTTATCTCACTTTTTTCTTTTAATAAGGAGTGAACATGTAATAATTTCTTCTCTTTTATGATAATATTAGTATTGTAATATGAATATGGATATTAACACACCGTATTTTAAAATTGATATAAGCTTTCAAACTTAAGTTTATTATTGTCAGCTTTCCTTAGAAAAAAAAAACATACACCAATAAACAAAAACACAAACAAGACTCATTTATATAAAAATTGTTGACATTTGTTAACTTTGATTTGGAACCCATGATATGTGCTCATTCTAAGTTCTTTAATTTTCTCAAAAGCTGGAGTACATAATAATATTTTTGCATTTCAATCTTACAAGAGAAAACTGTTTAGTTTATCCAAATTTTAAACAATTTTTTTAGTTTTTATTTATCGTTTGTTTTTTCTTCATTAATATTTCACTATATATTATCTCAATTTTTCTTCATTAACTTATGTCTATCTCTTTTCATTTATCTGATGTGGAGATTCCCAATTGCCCAAAGTTGTGTCCGTCATCATACAAGATTTGATGTAAATTAAGGTGATAGGATGAAAGTAAAGGAGGTGAAGTGCTTTAGTTACCTATATAACAAGTAGCAAGTTAATTTATTTAATGGTCAAGATTAAAAGAATATGATTTAGTGGTTATTATGATAGGTTGTATTAATACAATGGCTGTACTATAGAAAGACCATATATATATATATATATATCAAAATGTATAGTCACAGTTTGTGAATGCCTTTTTTATGGCCCAAAATTTGTGGTTTTGTGTAATGATGATGGGAACTAAACTCAAGTAACGCATGCGGAATGCACATATCAATTCTGGGCGAATTGCCAATGTCCTCAGGCCCTAATATTAGGACCAAATTCGTAAAGTTTGTAATGCGCAGTATATTATTTAGCCATTATTTTACTCAATGAGAATTTTTTTTTTTGGTAAATTACGCCAGTTATTGTTTCAGTTTATGGCTAAAACATTTTTGTTTTTTTTTTTTTTTTTTGTTTTTTTATTAGACTTTTAAATATTTAATTTGGATATGTGCCCAATGCTTTAGTCAAGCTCAAGCCCATGATTTTTCTTAGGGAATAAGAAAACACTTTCCTAGTCTGATTAGGGCATCTCCAAGGATGCACTAATTTGGTGGTAAACACTACTTTTTCTGCTCCAATGGTACACTATATCAAGCACTATTTTAGTGTTTATACAATTCTGGCACTATATATAGTGCGCACTACTTTGCTGCACTATCTATTTCTTATTCTTTTTTCTTTATTTTTATTACTTCTTTTATATTGTATTTAACTGTAATGTATATTTTAAAGTATTGGATAATGTATTTATGCATCGAAATTATTTTTTTTGAAAAAGAAATACATAAAATTTTGAAAAAAAAAAAATCAACAATAGCAAGAAAAAACATCATATGGTTTATTAAATTACTACAAAAGGCAAATATTAGATAAAATTACAAACGGGCGTGAAATATAAAATTATATAATAAGTACAAAACATGTAAATAACAATTACAGAAAATTACTAAACAAGATTAAAGACAACATTACTAAAACGGAAATACAAATAGAACATAAATAATAAATTATTTATACATATATTGTGATTTATATTTGCAAAAGAAATAAAAGTAAAGATAAAACAAATTAATTATAAGGAATATTCTTTTTTAGTGCAAAAAATAGTGTAAATGGTTGGAGATGGAGTGCAGATTTTGCACTTAAATAGTGCAAAATCTGCACTAATTTAGAAAGATTGTTGGAGATGCCCTTAGGAATCCTAAAACCCTATGAATAGTATCTATAAATACAAGATTCATGATATAAGTTAAAATCCCAATCCAAATCATCTATTTTTCCATAAAAGTTTTGTTTACATCATCCATGGTATTTTTCCTCTGCCAACTCTCTCTCAAAATCATCCTCTTTCAATGGTAGACATGCTATTATCAAATTCGTTGCTATATCTATAGAACTTCAAAAACTAAAAATTATACTATGTTATGTCTTTATGTTACAATTATATTCTGTACAAAATTTAACATCATTGAACATGTATTTTATTTGATATGATTTTTTCACTATGTATTTCAGCGCAGAATCTGAAAGTTTCTACATTCTGATTTACAAAATTTGAAATATATATTTATACATGTGTAAGAATTTTGATTTTTAACTATATTGTCTATATACATATCTTCTAACGTATTATAAATTTTCAAAGAGATCCTCTATTTTTTTTTGAATTGTAAAGATTTTTCCACCAAGCACAATTTTATTTTTCCACAATCTCCATTTCAAAAATTTTAAATCCCTAGTTATGTTTCTTGAAATTTTTATATGATCCCTCTACAATAATTTTTTTAAAGTTTTATTTACAATTTACGAAATATAAATTATATATTCACTATTGCGCATTGAATCAATAGATAAAAGAATTTTCTATTTTTTTTTTTTTTAATTTCCTAAAGCTTCTATTAAATCCCAAATTCTCATATATTAATTGAAGATCAAGATAGGTTCATGCATGTGCATGAAGTAGAACAAGACTAGCGAATGCTACGAATAATAGGACAATTTGCATCTACATACCGAGTTGCATCCATTTTCAAGGTGGGGTAAGTGCTTAATTTATTTGTATATGTATAACTATTATATATTCAATTTTCAAGTTTATATACAATATATTGGATATACATGTTCAAGTTTCATGAGTACATGAATTTCAAGTTACGAGTTATAATTGTTTATATTATATGTCTTTAAATTTGGAAATAATCTTGATAAATTGTATCCTCTACGAGTTAAAGGAAGGTCCCCCATTCCACAGTTGAGCATTTCAAGATAGCTTGCAGCGAGTGGATAGAGTACTACGAGGCTGGACTGAAAGCATATGATAACTCAGGATGCAATTCAATTTCTACTCATGCGAGGTGAATATTTAGTTATTGTAATGCTAATATTTCTTTATTTTATTTGAGCACCTATTTGTGATAAGTGTTATCGTTGATCTCTAACTTAATTACTATGATAGTTTTGTTTAAGGAAATTAGTTGGATTTATTTAAAAATGATTTATTTTGTTTAAAATTATTATTTAAGCCTGCTTGACAAGTTGCATGATTTTATGACAAATTTTAGATTATGGAATATTATGATAATTTGAATATTTATGCTGAATTGTGAGAATAACATTAGAAGTATCTATAAGTATAATGGGTTATGATGGTAAATATTGATTTGTGAATATGTTATAGAAAGATTCTAGGATTATTGTTTTCTTTAGCTATTATTATGAAAAGGTTAAAAGTATGGTTGATTTCACGCCATGTGACATAGGTATAATACATGTTTATTTTTAATTATTTGGTGACTGGCATGTGAGTGCAATCATGTTTGATTGTTTGTTCGAACTATGCCTTGTTCAAAATGATTTTTGGTGTTCATATAATTATGAAATTTGATGTAATGGTAATCATGAAATTATTTATGTGGTGGAAAATTGTATGGAGTGTGTTTAGAAGACAATTTTTGTTTAATTGATTTGCTTTCATTTAATTTCTCTTGATCACTTGTTTGCTAATAAGTAGTTTGAGTATGATTAGAATTTATTTATTTTGTCCGTTGCTACATGTGATAGGCAGTTTATTATTTCTATGTTTAGTATTTTAACGACCTGATTTAGGAATATATATATATATATATATATATATATATATATATATATATATAAATTCTCTTATTTTAATGATTCTATTTTAATTAGATAAACACATTTTTTAAAAATCGGATCGTTACAAAATTAAAGTTGTGAGACTTAATTGCAGATTTAATTTGTATAAGACTGAAATAGTAAACGACCAATTTTAAAGAACCGATTCTGCAATTTTTTTCAGAAATCCTTTGTCATTAGAACACTTTATGTTTTTAGATTCTAAGTTGTCGCGTTTTATCCCATGGGGTTTAGTTTGACAAGAGTGTATTAGATTTAAAAAAAAAAGTACTCTCGGAATAGTTAGTGGGTGTGTTTATTTAGGGTACTTCTAACATACACCTGAAGTATTAATACACCTAAGATGTGGATCATTGAATTCTACTCTTTTAAATCTTAACCCTTGAATAAATAATTGATATGCAACTTGTCACCTACTGAATTTGTCATCAAATTTAACATAATTAAAAAATATGATTAGCTAATTATAAATAATGACGAAGGGCAAGGCAGACGGACCTCTCGGTTAACTCCACGCTATTCATCTTCTTTGGATTGAGTTTTATGAAATTTTTTTTCTTTTAATAAGTGGGTTTTATAATTTTCTTTTTTGAGAAGTGGCTTTATGATTAATATTTAATTTCTCACTTAATAGCAATCTAGTATATAGATCACCAAAAATTCTAAAATGTGGATATAGGAAAATTACCTTCAAATTGTAATACGTTTATACATGTGAAATTTGAAAATCTGATTTCAAATTTTATAATTTTCATATTTAAACCTAAAAACAAGAAAAAAAATTAGTGATACATTTTTTAGGATGACGAATGTTGTCTCTAATTATAATTTTATGTGACGACTTTTAATCACGAAACACTCAACAAATTATTTAATGTCATCTTTTAAATATGATAATTGTTGCAAATTGAGACAAATTTGAAACGCGTCTCAGATGCACTCCCGACAATGTTATTGAGACGATAATTAGTAAACAATATATTGTCTCTAATAATATAATTACCATAAATTCTTATTATTTGATATAATTTTTTATTGTTTGACAAGACCATTTTATTAGCGTGTTAATTTCTTTTTCTATTTTTTTTTCCTATTATGGGTATTATCTTGCTTAACTAAAACCAACCAAGGAAATTACAATTAACATGATTATGTATCTGCATAAGAATATATTTAGTCATATATTACTAATTTTTAGTTATTAACGTATATATTATTGGCTGATATGCTATTTATTTACGTGATTTTGAAACGATTTTGAAGCAAGACTTTATTTATAGGACATAGAGGTTTTTTTTTTGCTAATTGTCAACTATTTTATTCTTTATAGAATATCTTTTTATTATACGAAAAACAAATAAATGCTTTTTTTGAGTTACAAATGTCTTTATTGAAAAAATAGTATTTTTAATGTGGACAAAAAGTAATTTGTCTTTAATAATAATAATCTCTATGTTGCGGAGAAAATGTATTTCCACCACAAATTAACTATAGTTAAAATTAATTTGGAGACTATATCCTAAATTCAAAAAAAAAAAAAAAAAAAAAGAAAAAGAAAAAGAAAAAAGGAACAGGAAAAAAATGACTGATGTATATTACTAGGGATAAAAATGGGTCTCAATTTGCTACCTACTATTACTTGCTATAGCAGATAAATACAACAAGTGTATTAATACGCAAGATGTATTATAGAATAATCCATTTATTTAAACCTGGAGAGTGCTGAGTTATTGTTGACTGAGGTAAATATGTTGATAAAGTAGGCTAAGGATGAAAAAGGGTGTTTGGTATTGTTGGTTGTAAATTGAGTTGGATTTTATTTATATTACTAAATTAAAAAGGGTGATGGGTTATGTGAAAGAGTTAATTAATTAATTATTGATTAAAATGGGTATTGAGAATTGTGTTTGGATGATGAATAGATTGAGGGCAACATAACAACCAAACATGGTTAATGGGTTGAGGGGTGAACAAACATACCCATTAATTATTGTTTGAATTATATGTTTTAGAGTAATTCTAGGGTGCACCGGGGGTATCGGTGCACTCGGAAACTTTACCTACTATAGCATGTCAATAACCTGTAAAAGTTATTTTGAATATCCATTTTCAATATTTTTGGTTATGGACTCTTAAAATATGTTTTGCATGGATATATATATATATGTGTGTAAAATATATAAATGTATACTTGTTGGAACCTTATGATTTAGTTTGAAATATAATTTTGATAATTCATTATTTTACTCTTAAACAATTGAAAATTTGAAGCAATCTGAACATAGAAAATTACCTAAAACGAATAAAACAACTTAAAGTTTGAGATGTAATAAAATAAAAAAATGTAAAAAAAAAAAAAAAGAAACAATCAATCAATTACACAAATTTCGTTCTAGACTTCTAGCCAAAATCAGACCTCAATTATATACGTTCCTTTTCTTTTTGGGCCTTTAGGGGATAATTGAACTGGGATGTAGTGACATATACCACGTTCGATGGAGCACATTTACGGACGGGACATCAAAAAATGTATTTTAGTTTAAGGGTATAGTAGGGTAGGATGTGCATTGAAAATTGTAAAAAGTGTATTGAAAATTGTAAAATGTGTGTTGGAAATTGTAAAAGGTGATGTAGGTAATAGGGTGCGGATTTGGAGGGATAAACCATTCAGTATAAAATGAAATACGTTGAGGATGTCCCATGCCACATCCGGATGGAAACATCACAGTCCAATTATCCCCCAAGAAACTCATCTTCCATAATGAACAACATTTTATTCTTTAATTTCCATTTTTATGGAGAACATTTTATTATTGACTTCCCACAAATTAAACCATTTTAAGGATTATTTTATTGTTCCATTTTCATATCAGTCACTACTTCCCCCACCTCTATCCCCGTGGCGGCGCGGCTTACTCCCGGAACGACCCGATATCCTTTGTCTTCGGCGGTGATGGCGGGTTTCAGGATTTTCGGCGGAGATTCGCCGGACTACGTAACATGGGATGGTTCGATGGTGACTATTGGGGATGGGTTAGTGCGATTCGGGTAGATTGAAGACTGATTTGGGTCGTAATTTTTCTGGTTTGAATTTGGAGATGGTATGGTGTCAAACTGTCAATAGCACAGAGGTGAGAGGTGTGATGTCCCCTCCGTGTGTAGTGTGTATGCCGCCGCGTTCCGACGAACATTGTTCTGCGGAGGTGGTGAGGGGTCTTGAAGTTTGGCAGAAGCTTTTCTTTTCTCCTGCAGCTTGCTACAGCTCTTTGTCAATTGAAATCAGGGAAAATGTCGTGGGTGTTTGAGAGGAAGGTGAAGATCGTATAAGGGTAAAAATTAAAAACCTAGATTAATAAGTAACCTGCTCTTTATGTAGTAGGTCGTAGAATTTGATGACTATTATTAAACTTTAAGAATCTAATGATACAGATTTATTGGGGTACTGGTATCCCAAGTGCACTCTAGAAGTCCTCTATGTTATAAAATTAGTTCAACTAAGTTTTGTTTTCCCGGTGGTAGTGGCACACATACTCTCACATTGTGTGGATTACATAGCCGAAAACCAATTTTAAACAGGCGATTTGTACAGGGTTATATATGCATGTTTCTAACAGAAATGGATATATAAGAACAGTTAAGAGATTGCAGTTTAGTTGGTTCATCTAAGACATGCGTACATGCATGTTTACAAATTAACTAACTAATGAAGTGACTCTGGCTTCAAATACAAAGTCATGATTAATTCATCTAAAACTAGAGCACTAAAGTTGACGGCAACGGTGGTTAATTAGTTAAAGACTTGCCCACATTTGCTAGTTTTATTGATCCCATTTCCAATCCAAGTCAGTAACAGAAAGTCTGCTGAATTTGGTGCGCCAATTCTTCAGCGCTAAGCTGGCATTCAATCCCAACCTACCAAACAAGGCATAACAGACTCATTAATAGAGCAGAGCACAATTTGAGATGAGTAATAAAACGGAGGTAGGTGAAGGAGTAATGACTGTTCAGTGACTCAACGGACTTACTCTTCACTATGTACAAATTTGGCACTGTGTTTTATGATTACTCACCAGGCCGCCTACCTGTACCTTGTGTTCCAATAATTTTAATTAATTACGTCTGCTGGATATTCTCATTTTCACAAGTGTGGGATAACTTTGTATTGACTTTATCATATGCAATTAACATATATTTGTGCTTTATCACTCTAAACCTAAACAAAAAATGTAGTAAACAATCCCTAACACAGCATTAAGGTGAACGAAAACAGCAATCTGAATCTTCTCTACATTTTCTAGAACACTTGCATCATTGGAGGACACATAAATGAGGGGGTCGTATTTTATGCTATTTGCTTGTTAAGTAGCTTAAACTAAAATTATGAGTAATTGGATGTTGAATAACACATATTGAAAGTTGATATAGTTGCAAAAATGAAGGTGGTGAATAGTAAACACATAACTTTGTAAAATAAAAAAATAAAAGCTTTTTGGTGGTCTTTACCTTAATAGTGAAAGAATTTAGCATGGTTTCATCAACAGTGCTAATGGTAAGGTGGAGGATCTGGAGGGCAAGTTGTTGAAGTGCAGAAACAATCTTGACAACTTGGCCCGGGATGCGATGCGACACTGTTTTGAGCAGCAGATTGGGCCCCGAAAACTTAACTTCAACCTCAGCTAGGGGTGATTTGGAGGTTGCCACAAGCTCATTAACGGCATCGTTGATGGAGGAGGAAGTAGAAGAATTAGAGGGAGAAGGTTCAACCGGGCTGGGAAGGGATGGCGAATGCATCCAGGGTTGGGGGGTCCTGGGGCTTATGGGCAAGCTTAGTCTCGGACTCAATGGCGGCCGCTTACACGGGCTCATTGGCGAAGGCCTCGGGCTTGGGACGAGCTTCGGGCTTGAGACGAGCCTGGGGCTTAGAACTTCAGCAGTAGTAGTAGTATAAGCTTTGCGGTGCTTCTTGGCTTGGAGGGATTGGAGCACCTGCTGCAATTCGTTGATGTATTCTACCACTCCACCAATTATTGATGCTTGGTCACCCTAACAAGTACTCAGATTATATCCAATCACAAATTAATTGCAACTTGAATTCGAATAACAACAAGGTACAGAATTTTGAACTACTTGTTTTAGTATCTAAAATAAACCTAGAGTAGTGTTCATTATGGTACCACACCCCATATATGTACATGTAGAATAGGTAGTAATATAGACTACATTTGATGGCCCAAAAGAACTACTTCAATTTTGGACATGAAACACAAGGCTAGGCGTTGAGGTATGGGACCGCATCCTTTCACACACGCAAGTTATTTTGCTTGAATTTATTTACACAACAAATCATTTAGCTTAGTTGTAAACTTGTTTAGTGAGTTTCACGTACTAATAGCTTGTGCTATGTTCTATGCACAACCCAAAACCTTTAATTTTAGTGTTTACACAAAATATTATACAAGTACTCAATACGTGTCAAAACAAGAGTAGTACTAAGTTAAAAAACAATCTTTGTCTGAGTTAGTCGGTATATGTAACATATTAATGAAATTAAAACTTTTAGCTTTTTACTTTAACTATATTTGGTTTTTATTTGGGATGGAGGGGGGAAGGTGGAGGGACATACTCGTTTGACATAGAAGCAAGGCATAAGAGAACGCAGCACAGAGAGATGGTCGTTCATCTGCTTCCGTCGGTTCCTCTCCACCGTAATGTGAGATATTCTCTGCTGTCCTTCTTCCACCTCACTACCATATGCATTCACCTTCTGTTTCTTGCACCTACGCGATGCAGATGCTTCAGAGTTTCGAAACTCAAAACTTCCATTTTCATCTTTTGACGCACCAGGGTTGTTACAGTACTCAGAAGCATTTTCCCAAGCTTCAACAACACTCAAAATGTCTTCCGACCAACTCGATAACTTACTCGTTTCCTCCAAAAAACTCTCACCATCCATCTCAAAGTCGACGAATATTTTAGCTGGAAAAGAGGTTGGACATATTTCTATATGGAAAGGGACCAAACAATCACCATCAAATAAGTTTTTTAAGGCTCAAATGTTTGGGGGAAGTGGGGTTGTGAGAAGAAAAGGGTGACAATTAATAGTGGAAAGAAGAAGAAGAATTATATGGGTAGCCGTTAGAGATTAGTATATTGCCTCAGCGAAGGGATATATATATATATATGAGTGATGAGTCTACGTATTTAATGAGGTTGCTAAGAGTGAGATCACTCACAGTTCCAAGAAAGGAAATTTTGTAGCTTAATTCATTCCTACCGTCGTAACTTCTTGTCTCTCTTCAGTTATCAAACACTTTTGACTCATCATAGTGAAAATTCTTTCACGTGGGATTTGATTTTACACGACTTAGATTTTGTTCCGGCAACATTTTTTTTTTTAACTCAAATAAAGAAAAGTGTGTTGTATTGAAGGCAAATTTAATATATTACAGTATTGTTCACGGTTGAATTAAAATTATAAGTGTGTTTTTTTGCTATTTATCAGATTAAGTGAACTCACCACAGGCAAGTTCACATAAATCTGACCCCTACTATTCAATGTCGCCCCTCGCAGGGGCGACTTCTAATATATATATACATATATATATATATATATATATATATATTTTTTTTTTTTCTTAAACTTGCCTCTGGCAGAGGCGAGATCAGGCATGTAGCTAAAGTCGCCCCTGACAGGGACGACATCTAGTATTTATTTTTTTTTTAATTTTTTTAATGTCACTGTTGGTGTGTGTATATATATATATATATTTTTTTTTTTTTTTCACTTTTTAATTACAATCGTTTACCTGTGCAATTGGTAGACAGATTAAATGGTTTTGTGTCTTGACAAATCATTTATTTATTTGTTAACACAACCCATCAACATTTAGCACCATTCCTCCATTCGTGAAGTAAAATCATGACTGAGTCACAAACTTTACAGCCCATGTTTGTGTCTGAGCTCAGAATTTCAACTTACCAAATCCCCCACGATTCCTCAATTTTATCATATTCTGTCTGTCTTTGGGTTTTCTACACCATTAAATGCTTGAATGTTCTTAGATTTATTATTTATTTCTTGGTTGTGGGTTTACTACTCTTGATCGTGGGAATTCCCATGGAGGAGACAAGATTCAAATATATATTGAGGAAACGAGATTCAGATTTTCCAGATGAACTTAAGACTTTCCTTAAGAATTAAAGAAGAAACAAAAAAACCTTTAGATTTTAATGGTGAATATCAATATTTTGTCAATTTACATTTATTTAAATAATTTATAATATTAATTAAATAATAATCCATTTACACTTTTTAAGTTTTCAATTTGCAAATTCTTAAGACTTCACTTTAAGTTGAATAGTTTCAGATTTCTTTTTGATTTTTTTCTATATATTTAAATAAGTATAGAGATTAAAATATGGTATTTTATGTATATAATTAGTTAGTTAAGTCAACACTTATTTTATAAATATAATTTCGTGCATTTGACGGCAGAAATATTACTTCTTCTATCTCATAAGTTATATCCTAATTTAATATTGTAAATTAAAGGGAGTTAAATATAAATAAAAGATTAATAAATTATTTAGTAGGAATATATTAAAAATGAATATCTAATACAAATTTGAAAAAGAGAGTAACCTTTTTGAAATATATAAAATAAGAAATAGGACTTTCTTTGCTAAATAAGGGAGTAGTATTGATAACAAGTTAAAAGTAATTTTTATACCTGATATAGCAGGTAAAAATATAGGTGTATTATAGAAATATACCTGGTAAAAATATACCTAAATACCAACAGTGGCATTAAAAAAAAAAAGAAATACTAGATGGCAGGGGCGACTTTAAGTATAATTATACCTGCACCATACCTGATTTCGCCTCTCCCAGAAGCAAGTTTACAAAAAAAAAATAATAATAATAAAACTTGCCTCTCCGAGAGACGAGTTTACAAAAAAAAAAAAAAAAAAAAAAAATTAGAAGTCGCCCCTGCGAGGGGCCACATTGAATAGTTTAATCTGATAAATAGCAGAAAAGCACACTTATAATTTTAATTCAACCGTAAATAATACTGTAATATATTAAATTTGTCTGTATTCAATAATCAGATTACACAAACCAACTATAGACGACGAGCCGTTGTTCTAGTGGTAAAGAGAACGTAGTGGAACCTCCAATTCTTATTTTCAGAGGCGTCCTTTGGGGGGAGAGGGGCAAGGTGGTGCCGCCGCACTGGACACCACGCTGGTGAGGGTCCCCGAATTTTTCTTTTTCCTGCATATGTCAGTATTTCAATATAGATATTTAACATATACTAGAATGTAATATAAGACGCTGCAACTATAGCGGTCAACCATCCAAGAGTAGATTTCAAAGAGTGAGAGGGTGTGTGATGGATGTCAATTTAAGTATTTGAGGCCCATTCAAAATAATAAAGGGGCCCAAATCTTTTTTTTTCCGCACTGGATCCTTCAAGAGATTGGACCGGCTCTGCTTAGGTTCTATATTCTAGTTCCACTAGGTTTGTTAGTTATTAAAATTAGGTTCCTTGTGTGGTTTTTATGAATTTATATATTTTATAGGGTAATGAAAAAATTACTTTTGTCCCACTAGAAATAAAACATGTACGATTTTGACTTTTAGATACAAAAGTGACATATGACACGTCGGTTTCTAACCTAGTGTTCCGCAAGTATACGGTTGTAGGTGTAGTAATGGCAGTCAAGGTCGATCCCGCAAGGAATAGATTTTAGGTAATTCGATATCTCGTCTAGGATTGTCATAACTAGATACTAAATTGCAATAGGTTTGTTCTTACTAACTACAATACTTAACAGCTAAATTACTTAATTGACTATGACTTAACACTTGGCAAACAAAGAGGACTAACAATCAATGAGAAAGGGTATACTACGGCTTCGATTTCAGGATATTACTTCAATGTTGAATATGATTGACTTATAAATTTACCAATTCTAGTATTTATTAGGCGGCATGACAATAATCTAATCCTTTGCTCGAAGCGATTAAACCGTTGATTAATTAAGCTAATTAAACCGTTGATTAATTAAGCTAATTACCCTCTCGAGTCAATTAAACCTAATAACTCCCAAACGGTCCTAAGTCACGGCCTACACAATCATAGACAACTGCGCTCTATGTTATAAGTCTAATAACGATTCCCTCCTCTCGAAGCGGAACTGCTAAACTAAATTACTAAATCTAGGTGATCAAGCTAAATTTAGTTATAAGCACAAACATAGAGATAAACACGTAAAGAACGGAATCAATAAATCAAAATATTGTCATAATAATCCCTACTCTCTAACCCTAAGACACGAATAGCTTAGCTACTCATGCCTAGCAATAACCTAATACACGATTCTACGAAAAACATTGTAAAAGATTAAATTAGAAAAGAACGACTAAACCCGGATGAATTAGTCTCGATGATCTTCGTCTTCTTCGTCTTCCAACTCGTTTTCTAGGTAACGTCGATGATGATGTGCTGATGTTCTTGATGTTCTCCCTAATTCTCGAGCTTGGGGTCCTTTTTATAGAGTTGGGGATGAATCTTTGGGAAGATAGGATCAAAATCCTACTAAAATTAGGAAATTTTCGTAGGAAAGGACTTTTGACACGGCCGTGTTGGCCTTTTGACGCGGCCGCGTCCGTTTTGCTCAGACGAGTTTTCAGTTCTAATTTTCAAGCCATTTTTTAGGGTCTTCTGTTCATTTTTGGGATTTGTCCCTTTCCGACAAAGTTGTAGCCCTTTGAATCAGCTTTCTAACACTACCAATTTCACCTCAATCGGAGTTGTAGATCTCAAGATATGACCAAAATACTAGAGGTGTGTTAAGCTGACAGAAAACTTCACTTTCGGGACACTTTTTTACGCGGCTGTGTTGCATATCTGACGCTGCCGTGTTGTATTCCATCGTTGATTTCCATATTCTAGGCCACTTTTGACGTGGCCATGTTGTATATCAGATACGACCATGTCATATCTGCTCTAGTTTGTCCTCTTGACCGGTATGGGCCGGTTTGGACCCGTTTTCGCCAATTTTGTTCGGTTTAAACGCCCCTTCGACTTGTTCTTTCGTCCCTTAGTTGTAAATCACGACTTTTACTCCTGAAAATACTCAAGAATACCTTAAAACAAGTCAAACACGTTAAATGGTCTAATTCATGACACTTTATCCAATTCTTGACCAATTATGCACATAATTCCTATAAAAATACTATCATAAACCGACCTAATTACATGCATAATTAACGTGTATCAGCATATGTTTTCTTACTTTTGGCCCCCTCTATCAAAACGTTTCGTTCATTTTTTTTTGGGGGGGTGGGGGGGGGGGGGGGGGGGGAACCTATGAATTCATATAGCTTGTTGAGAAAAAATCATTTTTGGTCCCGTATATTACGGTTTATCTAGCAAAATCTTGTATATGCAATTTTATTTTTAGTCTTATATCTTTAAAAATTGTCTAATTTAAGCACAAAAGTGACCGACAGTCTCTAATTTCATCGAAAATGGACATGTGGGATACATGACCAATAATTTGGAGGTTTCACGCGAAGCAGCAGACTTGACAATTAAAAATAAATTTTAATTGATTAATTTCATTTCATTTCTTTTACATTTTTTTCATTTTCCCCAAATGGGCTACACACAATACATTCCCCAACCATGGTCGCTCCCACCACCTCAACTGATTCCATCACCTTCTCCGCCTTCCCACTCCCTCATCCAGCCGTCACTCTCCCTTACCCCCGTCCTCAAGGCATTATTCAACACCCACACCTAAAACCCCTCCACCCACCCTCTCCAACAACCCCATCCTAGATATAATCTCATATTCTTCTTTTCCAATACAATACCACTACCACCGTATTGCGGTAAGATAAGTCACCACCACCTATTAATAACAATAATACAACCCAACTGAGAACTGAATACAAATAGACTCGCACTGAACTAAGTTATTACAACTTGACTCGAACTAGATTGGAACTTGAATGAACTAGATTGTAACTCCAACGGAGTGTTGATAGCTAAGGCAAGTAGAACTCTCTCCACAAGATAAATGCGTCCTGTATTAATGCTCACAGTGCCTACGTGATATCTCCCAATATAGAACGGCTCATCATCGAGATAGTAACACTTCCAAATCTCGAAGCTCACGATGCCGACATGATATATCCCAAGATACAACGGCTACGTCTTCGAGATAGTAGAACTTCTAAAAAAAATCCCGGCGAACTAGATGAGATATTGGAATTGAATACAAACTTGTGTATGAGTGCAGAATGTGAGAATGCTTTGTTGCTTGTACGTGGTAGTCCAAATGCAAGACCCCTAGACCTATTTACGGGTCTCCACCCATATAGAAATTATTAGACCACAATTAATGGGATAGTGAGACATTATCAGATGTGTACCCTCCAAGCACCACCCCACTATTTTAGGTAGTATCCCTCCACTTTAATGGCCAATTTCTAGATGTTAAGACGCCTTTAAATGCCCACTTCCAAAAGTTAATGCAATTAATGAATCTAGGCACATGGTTGCCCAGATTCATCCTGAAAATCAATAGTCACAAGCTGAATTAGGTCGAACCCGATTCGATTCTATAAAATTAAACTTTCTTGAGCCGTGCCGGATCAAAGACGGCCAAAATAGGCATGGTCCGGGACCAAGACCAAGCCCACGCCCAAGCTCACGCTGAGGCCGAGGCTGAGCTGAGCGGGTGTGCGCGCACATCGACCTGTATATGATGCTTGTAACTACTACACTACTTAAATTATATTTAAAGTGGTTTAAACAACATTGATTAGGCAATGTGGGAAAGTAACCACTTCTCTTCCCACTTAACCAATTCCCACACATATGTAACTTTACATATCCCATCGCTATAATAAACCATCAATTTCTCGCCCACCTAAAAGGCTAAAACTAGTTTTGTGAAATTCCAAATGCTACGATCATCCTCATGAAACGTAGTTTTTCAATTCACTATTTGATCCTTCTTGAATTAAATTTACATCACATATTAATCGGCTAAAACCTCGGTCAATGCCTATTTAAATTAATCATTTTTTTCCAATAATCCCCCTCATGAGTGGAAATTGATATGCATGAATGCAGACTCACGTACCATATTCGCACGAGACAATATTCCATAGGGAGAGGTAGCTTGTGACTTTGAACCTTCCTTAGTAAGATACCGTCAGATGTACTAGTAGCTTAGTGTAAGCAATGCCTTGAAATACTCCAATGTGGTGTATACCGAGTCAACGACATTTACAGAACAATGTCTTAACGTCTACCGCTCTTATAGTTGTGTTTGTTATGGCCATGGCAAACCTTGGATTCATAAGTATATCATCGAGGCAGCCTCCCTCACACTTATATAGGTAATATCCTATCAAGAGTGACCCGTAATACTCCCCCACATTTTAGATTAGGAACCATTCAAAGTGACGAGGACTTAACCTCACCACACCCGCAGGTTATAGTACTTGAGATGTTGCGCCTTAGGGATGATTTCAAGTGCTCAATGAACTCCCATAACTTCGTTTTCCCATCGAACCAAGATCTTGAGGTCTCCAGTCACCAAGGTTGGGGTTACCACTATGTTTGATCTTTAATTTGTTATTTTTATCCCCATTCCCTCTACCAGCTTACACAACTGACCTCGGCCTAACCTTTTTGTGAGCGGATCCGCTAGATTATCCTTTGAATTCACATAGGCAATCGAGATTATCCCACTTGAGATTAATTATCTCACAGTATTATGTCTCCGATGTATGTGTCAAGACTTCCCATTGTACATATTACTTAATGCTCTACCGGTAGTTTCATGACTATCCTAGTGAATCATCACAGTCAGCACTGGCTTGTTCAACCATCGAACATCCTCGAAGAAATTTTATAGCCACTCAACTTCTTCTCCGATTTATCCAAAGCTATGAACTCTAATTGCATGACGGATCGGGCTATGAAGGTTTATTTGGTACATTTCCATGACAACGATCCACCTCCAATTGTGATCACATAATTAACCACTTATGAAGTAGGAGTCATTTATGTCCGAGATCTAATTCGCATCAATATATACTTCCAACACTATAAGATATTTGGAGCCCTTAACTTAGGGTGTACTTTAAGTACCTCAACTTGTTCACATCATAGGCCAAATCAGGTTGAGTATAGTTTGTGATATACATCAAACTACCAATGATTTGTAAGTAATCCACTTGAGCCACTGCTTCACCTTTATTTTCACCCAAGTGAACACTAAGATCATTAGTTGTCTTAGCAGAAAGACTATCAAAGGCGTTGAATTTCTTGAGCATTTTCTCAACATAATGAGATTGTGATAAGACAATCCCCTCTAATGTTCTTTTAATTTTGATTCCAAGAATCACATCAGCAATACCTATGTCTTTCATGTTAAAATTTGTACTCAACGTTCTTCTTGTATTCATGATTATGTCATGACTACTGCCCAATATTAACATACCATCAACATATAGACAAACGATGAAAAATGCTTTAGATATACCTTTAATGTAAACACGCGTATCACATTCGTTGATTTAAAACCCATTTGATAACGTTTTTGTGTTAAACTTCACATGCCATTGCTTCGGATCTTGCTTGAGCCCATATAGTGACCTTACAAGTTTGAACACCTTCTTCTCTCGACTTGGTGCAACAAAACCTTCAGGTTGCTCCATATATATTACTTCTTCCAACTCACTAGTAAGGAACACGGTCTTCATATCCATTTGATGAATCTCAAGATTGTGCACACACCACTTGCAAGAAGCACCCAAATAGATGTGATCCTCATTGCTGGAGAGTACGCGTTGAAGTAATCATAACCTTGTTTTTGTTTAAACCCTTTTGCCCACAAGCTAGGTTGTATACTTATTTATTGACCCATCAACTTTATATTTCCTCCTTAGGATCCATTAACATCTTAACAACTTCCAACCCAACGGGAGAGCAACCTACTCCCACGTGTGATTTTGCATGATCTAGTCAATTTCACTATTGATCGCTTCTTTCTAGAGAAGAGCATCAGGATTAGAAAGAGCTTCTTCTAACGTCTTGGGCTCATCATCAATATCATTTGTTACAAAATCAGGCCCAAATGACTTAGCCATTCTAGACCTCTTGATGTGTCTTGGTTCTTCACTAGTAGGTGTAGAACTACTTGCAGCGTCTTGAGTTCTTTTGTTAGAACTCACTTCTACCCTTTCTTTGCAAGGATACATATACCCAAAGAATATAGCATTTATTGACTCAACTACAGTTCCTTTAGTGATCTCTGGATTTTCCAAATTGTGGACCAAGAACTAATATGCACTACAGTTATATGCATATCCAATAAAGATGCAATCGACCATCTTTAGTTGGACTTTAACTTGTTCGGGTTCAGGTACTTCTACCTTAGGCAAACACCCCCCACAATTTAAGGTATTTGTAGAACGACTTTCGTCCTTTCCATAACTCATAGGGTGTTGCATATTTACTTTTGTGTGGTACCTTATTTAATATATAGTTAGCTGTTAAAACAACTTCTTCCCACATATTTTGAGGCAACCCCGAACTTATTAGCACTGCATTCATCATTTCTTTCAAAGTTTGATTTTTGCATTCTGCAACGCCATTTGATTGAGGTGAGTAACGTGTCGTAGTTTAATGAATAATGCCCCACTCAGAACATAATTGTTCAAAGAGTGCTACATACTCACCATCTGTATCACTCCGAATATTTTTAAGCCAGCTACTAAGTTGGATTTCAACTTCACTTTTGTACATGTGGAAAGCTTTGATTGCTTCATCTTTGCTTCTCAAAAGATATACATAAAAAAAACCTTGTGCAATCGTCAATGAATGTTATAAAGTACTTTCTACCTCCTCTAGTTTGCACAAGTTTCAAATCACACGTCCATATGTATCAATTCTAGAGAAGATGTTGCATTTCTTTCCATTGAATGGAACGGTAACTTAGCCATTTTAGCTTCATCACGAACTTCAAATTTCTTTTGTTTTTCAATTTTCGTTGTTGGTAACAACTCAAGGTTAACCAATCGTTTTATAGCATTCAGATTAGCATATCCTAATCTAACAAGCCATAAATCAGAGCACTCAAGCATATAAGCAGAAGAAGATTCATTTTCTTGCCAAGTTTGTTGATATGGTGTACAGATTTTACATTCATTTTGAAGAACCCTTAATATATAGTCCCTACCAAGAAATTTTCCATAATTGCTCAATATAAACTTTTTAGACTAAAACACTAGCCTATAACCATGAGAGGCTAGTAAGGAGCTGCCTGAAACCAAATTCTTCTAGATGTTCGGGACATGCAACATATCCTTAAGCAACAACTCATTTCGAAAAGTCAACTCCAGCACCACGTTCCTAACACCTGCAATCATGGAAGAAGTGGAATTGGCCATGTGAAGTTTCCTTCCTGTGACTAGGCATATGTTGGGAATACATCCTTGTCAAAACAGACATGAGAAGTAGCCCTGGTATCAATATACTACTGACGCGGTTTATCAACTAAACTAGCTTCAAACACCATCTCTAACATGTCCATGTCGGTAACTCTCAGTGCTTGTTTTCATGTTCCACCACTCTAGCACTTGATTACTTACCCTTGCCTTTGTTCTTCGACGCTTGGTAGTCCTTAGCCATGTGGTTTGACTTGCACAATCATAGTGATTCCTGGTGAACTTTTGAACATTTCCAGGTTGTTCACCCTTTTTATCTTGGTGTTGTTTGTGTATTTTGCTGGAAGAGCCTTGCTCCAACAAGTTGGCATTTGCTTCCATTGAAATCCTCTTGGACTTCTAATTAGAATTGTGGTTGTCTTCTTCATTTGCAACCGGACTACCACCTCTTCAAGACTCATATCCTTTCTCTTATACTTGAGATAATTCTTGAAGTCCTTCCAACCCAAAGGTAACTTTTCGATCAAAGTTGTCAATTGGAAGGTTTCCGATAATTTTATGCCCTCTACATCGATTTCATGCATAATCAACTGAAATTCTTTGACTTGCTCCATCAAGATTTGTGAACCAACCATTTGGACCTCCAAGAATCTTCCCCCCACGACCTTTTTAGTCCCGACATCCTCGGTTTTGTACTTTTTGTCCAAAGACTCCTAAAGTTTCTTGGAGCACTTCACACCACTATATACATTGTATAACGAGTCACTGAGTCCGTTTAGGACATAGTTCTACCATAAAGTCACCTAAACCCCATGCTTCGAATGCATCATGCTTTTTCAACGTCGATCTTGATCTTGTCAGCCATTGGTAGGTCATCCTTTAGATACTTTGCCAGGCTCAAAGTAGTAAGATAGAAAATTAGGTTTTGACCCGTTCTTCGCTATATGCAGAAGGTGCTGGTGATGAACATGTTTGCTCGGTGAGATACCAGTACAACGAGTGCCAGTGAGATAGAATTTTTGTGCCATTTGCTCCATGGAGAGAATATAGATGGAGCCAAACATCTCGCTGCCACATTTGAATGAGTGGTCAAGCGCCAGAAAGACCAAGTTGTAATAGGTGGCTTGATCACACCTATTTCAGTACACATGGAAATAGATCTTGAGGGATTAGAGCTTATGACAGGATCTAAAGATTTGGTGCTGCGAGATTTACATGGCATGGATATTGTCGAAGCCAAGAGTGGAAGTGATATCCTCTCCATCTAGAAGTATCGAGATTGGTTTAGGCTGCCCAACACACCATTTATCACACCGCTCACTCAGGGGAACAACAGTGATCTACTAATGGATACCCCTCAGCATCAGATACTTGTTGTCTCCATGCATCCACCACCGAGCCTTGCCGATATCAGGAACTTGGAGGATGACGAACCCCTAGTACAAGTGGAACAAAGATGAATCTTCTCTTGAGAGGCTTAAGCAACGACTTAGGGCATCTGAAGTTGCTACAAATACTCGTCTTGATGACCTCGATAGTCTAATGGTGAGTATCTATGCCGATCTGACCCGTCGGACTTTCAGTCTTCGGAAATTTTGAGAGTGGCGTATGGGCACATCCTATATCCTCCTCCACCTCAATAGTCTTTGTTCTATAAGTCCACCCATAGTGTGCCACTTGTTCCCCACAAACTTGTTCATAAAACAAGTTTGGGAGAGGGGAGGATAGAATGGTACACCTGTGGGCAGTTTTATTTGGTTTCATTATCCTTTTTCCTTTGTTTATGTACTTTTAAATCTTTCTTTTATTTGTGTCGACCTCTAATAGATAGTTTAAATAGATAAAATTTGAATTATTTTGTTAAAAATTAAGTCCTGTAATAGTTGGCAATTTTTAATTCGTACTGCATTGCTACATATTTTTTTGCATTTTGGTTTACATTTTGTTATGCATGTTTAATTGCTTCAATTAGGGGTAGAGAGTCAAAGAGGCATGTTACTGGTAACTCCTTCAGCATAACAAAAAGGTTCTTGGTGACGAGCTCATGACGAGTCAGTTTTCTATTTAAAAATTTCACATATATACATGGTAGGACATAGATGGACATAGGAAGACAAAATTAAGCTAATTTATTTAAGCAACGACATAAAAATGTGGGGTTTTGAGCTATAAAAAAATACTCCAATTTTCGGAGTAATAATTATTTTTTCTTGTGTATTTCGTTGATTATATCAAAATACGTCTCTAGAACTTGCCTTGAGTCTATTCTAAATTGTCTTGTGCATATATCTTGGAAAATGATCTAGGCATTATTTGTATTATAGTTTATTCTATTTTAGCCAAATTTATCCATAGCAAAACAATGTTCTATCCCTAGCCAACAAACTTTGAGCCTTAATCTGTTTTTTATAGCTTTAGTTCAAGTTCATTACTTATTTTAGCATTTTTCCTATAACTTGGACTGTTTGAGTAAATGAGAGGAGAAATTAAAGTAAGCGAGAGAGATAGTGGTTGATAGAGAGAAAATTTGATAGGTAGGAGAGTTTTAATATTACATATTCCTAAAAGGGTATAATACTCTAGATAATTTTGGTCGCCTTAAAAAACAAAAAAATGATGTGTAGGTAGGGGTATCATCATCACATATATGCCCTCTATGCTGTAAGTTTCAGGAAAAAGAAAATCAATTTAAAACAATCAAAACTTGGACTATTTGAGTAAATCACTAACAAGAAAAGAGTAGCTCCAATAGGTGGTGAAAATGTAGTATACTGTTGAATTATGGCTCAAAATAGCCACTAGAATTACTTGGCTTAGGCATCAAGTTATTGCCTTGAGGACCAAATTTTTGGATAAAGTTTTTTCCTAATCTAATTCGAATTTTCCAAGATTCAGTTGTTTCCAAATCTAATTAGGCTTAATTGCATCTTAGGTTTAGGGGGTTATAAATAGATGCATTGGCTAGCATAACTCTTGTACTCAGTACATGTATCATCAATAAAATTCTATCTCCCATGGGCGTACACAATTTGTCGAACCAAATAAATCTTTTGTTCTTGTTTTCTTGCTTTACTGTTTATATATTTCCATTGCATTTCTATATTTCTTTGGTGTTTTTTTCACAATAATTGGCATCTAGAGCAAGGTTAGATGGTTGGGTCTGGTGCGAAGTTTGATATGATAAAGTTCAATAGAACTGGAATTTCGAATTATGGGAAAGACGTGTCAAGGATATATTGGTACAACAAGGGATGGTTAAATCTCTATCTGAGAAGTAGCCTGAGAAGCTGGCGGAGCAAGATTGGCATGAATTAGAGGCCAAGGCGGTGGCAACTATTCGCTTGTGCTTGGTGGATGAGGGTCCTTAGAGTTGGATGATGTCATAAGAGCCCTATTGGCGTTTCATCAACACAAGAAAGTCAGCAATGAGGGAGAAGAGCTAGTAAAGAAAGGTAACCGAGATAGTGGGAGGAGTCATAAAAGCGAAGGAAATAGTAAGAAGTCTTACTCAAAGTCCAAGAAGTACAATGGCAATTGTTATAAGTGTGAGGTTAAAGGACACATGAAGAATAGTTGCCCATAACGTACTAAGAATGAGGACAATGAGTACAAAGGTTCAAAATCTGTGGACATAGTAGAATAAGAAGATTCAAACGATACAGATGGAGACATGCTCTCTATTTCACCAAAGTTGGAGCACCCTGACGATTCTTGGATGCTAGAATCGGCATGTCCGTTTCATGCGATGCCCAATCGAGATTGTTTTGGCACCTACAAGTCAATTAATTCCGGTATTGTGAATATGGGTAGCGTTCTACTCATACTATCATCGGCATAGGCAATATCAAAATTAAGATGTATGATGGTATGGTTAGAACGTTGTGTGATGTTAGGCATGTTCCGCAGGTGGAGGAGAATCTGATTTTATTAGTCTCGATTGTAATGGTTGTAGTTATAGGGCTGAGAGGGTCCAATAAAGGTGTCGAATGGTGCAATGGTACTAATGAAGGGTGAAAATGGGTCGAAAAATATCTACATGTTGTTGGGTTACACAGTTATAGGTGGAGTTACCGTTGTTGAGTTTGATGGGGATAGAACTACCTTGTGGCATATGCGGGTAGGGCATATGAGTGAGCAAGGTATGCTAGAGCTTTACAAAAGAAATCTGTTGAAGGGTGTGAAGTCATGTAAACTTGAACTTTGCAAGTTCTGTGTGCTTGGAAAACAACATAATACACAAAGTACACGCCATTCTTGACTATGATAATACGGATGTTTGGGGACCGTATAGATGGCATCACGAGAATGAGGGCATATTTATTTTGTGACGTTTATTGATGATTTCTGCTAGAAAGTTTGGGTTTACTTCATGCAGCATAAATCAGAGGCATCAGCCAAGTTCAAGTTGTGGAAGAATGAAGTAGAAAATCAGACTCAGAGAAAAGTAAAGTGTCTAAGATCAGACAATGGGACTGAGTACACGGATGTTTGATTCAAGATGTTCTGTGAAGAGCATGGTATCTTAAGGCACTATACCGTTCCCAAGACACCACAACAAAATGGTGTGGTGGAGAAGATGAATAGGTCTCTAGCAGAATGTGTGAGGTGTCTTAGATTGAAAGCAGGGTTAACAAAGAAGTTATGGGCAAACTCAATGAGTATGGAGTGTTTCTTCATTAACAGGTCATCAAGGTTAGCACTAGATGGAAAATTTATGAAGGAGGCATGGATTGGAAAAGAGGTACACTAATCTGGTTTGAGAGTATTTGGTTGTCCAGCCTATGCGCTCGTGCCTAGTGAAGAGCGGTCTAAGCTTGATCATAAGTTTAGACAATACATTTTTTTCTCGGGTATGAGAAAGTAGTGAAATGGTTATAAGCTGTTGGTTCCAAAGACAACAAGGAGATAATCAGTAGAGATGTGGTGTTTGACGAGCAGTCAATGTTGAAAAGTACTCAGGGTGAAGAAACACAACAGCCAGAAAGCAAAAGCAGCAATGCACGGTTGATTGAGGTAGATTGGATACTTCTATGCATAAAGACCTTGATCATGTTGAAGAACGTACTATACCTAACACCAAGGAGCAACAGGCGGCTGAAACTGGAAGGCTTACACGCACTATCAAACCACCAATCAGGTATGGTTTCGAAGATATGGCTTCATATGTTCTCAATATTAGCAGTGGAGATCCATCATCTTTCTAGGAAGATGGATGGGCGTTATGGTAGAGGAGAATGAGTCATTGGCTAAGAATGATACATGGGTTCTAATGGAGCTTTCTAAGAGGGCGATTGGTTGCAAGTGGGTCTTCAAGAAGAAGGAAGCAGTTTCAGAAATATTTCAATTATTATATGTAAATGATATACTCACTGCGGCAAGGAGTTCGAAGGAAGTAAAGTAATTGAAAACTTCATTGAACAAAGACTTTAACATGAAGGACTTGGGTGCAACCAAGAGGATTCTTGGGATGGGGATTTGTAGAGATAGGATTAACAAGGTATTATGGCTATCTCAAGGAAGCTACGTAATGGAGGTGCTGGATAGGTTTAGCATAGGGAATGCGAAACCAGTGAGCACTCTGTTGGTGAGTCATTTTCGTTTGTCTACCTCACACTGCCCAAAGACCGACGCAGAATTTCAGGACATGTCAAAGGTAGCATATGCAAGTGCAGTAGGGTGTTAGATGAATGTCATGATTTGTACTAGGCCCAACCTTGCATAGGCAGTTAGTGTGGTTAGCAAGTATATGGCAAATCCAGGTAGACAGCATCAGGAAACAGTCAAGTGGATTTTTCGATATTTGAGGGGCATTGCGAATCTTGGCATTATGTTGGAACATGGAAAGTAATATCCATCAATGGAAGGGTTCGTGGATGCGGATTACGTCGGTGACCTGGATGATAGCCGATCTTATTATGTATCTATTCTTGTGGGAGGACTCATATGTTGGAGGTCTATTATTCAGCAAACGGTCACTATGGAAGTTGAATATAGGGTTAATTTCAGAATGCAACCTGAACTATTAGTCATTTTTCAGTTTTTAGTCTAAACAAAAAAATATTTCAGTTTGCAACCTGTATAACGCATTTTTGTGCAGTTTGCAACTCCAACCATATTCCAGGCTATATACGCCATGTGCCATGCACATGACCCCCATGGGTCAATAATATGGTGACATGTGACTACTAATTAAAAATAAATCAAAAAAAGAAAAAAATACTTATAAATTATTTTAAAAATTAGAAATAATTTATAAAAAATATAAAAATTATATAAATTTATAAATATTTTATATAAAAAACAAAAAAAGTATTTGAAAATTTTTATAATTCAAGAAATTAACAACAAATTCTAAAATTAATTTTTAAAATTCTGAAAATAAATATATAAAAAAAAAGGACTTACAAAATTATTTTAAAAACTTTATTAAAAATGTAAAAATTATGTCATTTACGCCTGGTATAGAAAATGGAGGTGAGAGCAGTTTGTTAATTTCCTGAATTTTAAAACTTTTAAATTATATTTATAAGTCCTTTTTAATAAAGTTTTTAAAATAATTTGTAAGTCCTTTTTCTTAATATATTTATTTTCAGAATTTTAAAAATTAATTTTAGAATTTGTTTGTTAATTTCTTGAATTTTAAAACTTTTAAATTATATTTTTTATTTTTTATATAAAATAGTTATAAATTTATATTATTTTAAATTTTTTAAATAATGTATAAGTATATTTTTCCTTTTTTCGATTTTTTTTTAATTAGTGGCCACGTGTCACCATATTATTAGCCCATGGGGGTCATGTGCATGGCACATGGTCTATATAGCTTGAAATATGGTCGGAGTTGCAAACTGCAACAAAAACACGTTATACAAGTTGCAATCAGAAATACTCCCTCCGTCTCGGCCTAATTGTCCTACTTGCCTTATTTGTTTGTCCCGACCTAATTGTCCAATCCCAAAATGGCAAACAAAGTCAACACTCTAAACCCCTACCTTTTCAGCTTTTTACAAAAATGCCATTCAGGATTTTTATTAACAATACCTAATTATCACTAAACCAAATCCATAACTTAAACTAAATCCAACTCATTAATACCCATACCCAAACCCAAACCCAAATCCAGAACAATTTCAACAGAAACCCTATTTTACATTTTGCAATCCCCCCCTCCCCTCTCCTCACTCAGCGGCTCGTCTTCTCTCTCTATCCCTCTAAGAACTCTCTGGATTCTTAACCTTTTCTGGGTTTCTTCTCCTCCATCTTCATCGTCCCTCCCACTCTCTTTTGTCTTCTCACCCATGTCACCCGGTCTTCTTCCTACTTGTTTATAGTTGCAACCTCTCACCTTCTCACCCAAAAATTATTTGAAACCCTAATCTTCATATTCTCCCGAATTTGTGTTTTCGGGTCATTTATGTGGCCCGATTTGGCCAGATCAACACCAATCTGGTATATTGAAGGCCGATTTCAGAGATTTGATTGGTGATTTGGGTTCGAGGAGACGCGGAGAAGCCAGATCTGTTCATATATGGAGATTGATTCCCCAGATTCTCCAGAAGGCTTTGTTTGGGACTCGGAGCGAAACTCCAGAAACTCAGTTTCACGAGGACGACGGAGTGGCAGCTCTCCCTATTGGGATCGAGGAGGCCCCCCCGGTGCATTTGTGGCAACATTCCCCAAAAATGCAACGCTTCATCCTCGAGTGCGTTGCAATCTAGGTCCCGATGGTGAAGAGGTTAATTTTCTATTTAGTTTCATGTCGAAGTTTGGGGGTCTTCTGAAAACCCTAATTTCTTGATGAAGTTGGGGGATCTTCTGCAAACCCTAATTTGTTGATGAAGTTTTGGGGTCTTCTGCAAACCCTAATTGGTTAATTCGCTTTTGATGATACTCTGGTGCTTGCATCTTTTATGAAAATGCTGAAATTTGAAACCCTAATCTGCATGTGTGGTCTGTCTTTGCTGTTTAGCTGGCTTTTTCAAATTGATGACTGTATTTGTTCAAATTAATGACACTAATATGTTGAAATTGATCATCAGTCATTCTCGGTTGTGTAGCTTAATTTGGTCAGTCGTCTTGTCCAAATTAATGTTGCCAAACAACTAGATTTGTGGGTTTATATGTACCACCCCAGTGATGATGTTATTCTGAGGGGAAAAAAAATGATCACTAGGTGACCAAATGTTGGGTATCCAATCTTCTGTCTTTGTTGTTTAGGTGGCTTTTTCAAAATGATGAACATTTTTTTTGTTTTGATTGATGTCATAGCTGCCCAATTAAAGACAATTTCCTGCTATACCAAGTGTTGAAATTGAGATTGAGTCATCAGCTTTTGTGTTGCTTAATTTGGTTAGAGTTTCTGTCCAAATTAATGTTACCATTTGGCTGATTTGTGGGATCTTAGGTACAACCCCAATGATGATATTATTCTGAGGGAAAAAAAGTAAAAAATCTATTAATAGCACTTGATTTGATTTGATTCCTGTGTTTACAGTTTAAGCAAAATGAACACCTTCATCAGTGTTTACACTGTAAACAACTGCCAAAAAAACAGAATGCTTCTTTAAACCTAATATACCAAATACCCCAATTCTCCCACAATCCCACCTTCCATCTGCCTATCCAATTGGCCCTGCTGTATCAAGTGCTCGATGGTCTGCCTAACAAGCTCCTCTTCGACTTCTAGGGCTTGGGGTAGGGCATCAGCTCTTGCTAGTCTTGCCTTTCCCATATGTGGCAGCTTATGACTATTCCCACCTTTGTCTTTCATTATTTCCACCATATAGCCCTGCAAACTTAGAAATATGTTGTCTAGCTTCGTTGGTTCAAGGTCCTCAAATGATTTAAGGACATTGGCCACCAAGTCATCCACATTATAGCTACGTGTCTCAATTTGCAGCGATTGAAGGGCTCTGAAATAACTAAATCGAGCACATTGGTATCTGGCGAATTCGGAGGCTGAAACATAAACTTGATCTCAAAACCATCAGTTGTTGCAGCCTCTCTGAACTCAATATCTCTGTCAATTAGGTGCGGTCTTGCATTATCTTGCTGAATTATGTTGCTTGGCCATTTTGCTTTGATTGCCGGAATAACCTAGTTTGTGAAGCCATATGATGAAACATAATGCAATTTATCACACACTAAATGTTTTGTAAAGTCATCAATTTCAACCCATTTTTTAATAAATCTAAAAAATGTGTTTTAATTTGGAGACTTACTAACATTAAAAATCTAAATGATGAATTTATTCTGATAGTGATTGAAAGAGTTACCTTTTCCAAAAGGCAGCTTTTTATTACAGCACTGTTTACCGAGTCGATTGGTTTTGTAACCATCGTCGCTCGTACTCTGTTTACGCTACTTCTGATGGCAGGCTCCTGTTTAGTTAATGGGAAAATTCCAATTTTCCCATCGAAAACTAGTTCCCCACTGTCTGAATACTGTGGTCGAGCCACTGCACACGTGAACATTACCTTCGGGATGAATCGTTTGCTTTTACAGGCCCGATAAGGTTCTTTCTCCCCCACTAGCTTATATGCTCGCTCTGTTACCCTTTGCATATAAAACCATTTCTCGTCTATGTGTATGACATTATGCATGCCTTCGTATTTGCATTTCATGCTACTACTGTCCTGATGCAAATAATTATGGCTGTACTTCAGCCTTTGTATTTTGTTTGCATCAGTCAATGTTGGTTTTATTGAGTTGGTATGAGCTTTAATCTTACCTGCCATGATCCATCTGCCTATTTGTGACTTGCTGACCTCTAACTCTTTTGCTAAACGCCTGATTGTACCCCCTCTTTTCGTACGGTATCGCCTTCATGGCGATTTCGTCTAATTTCTAAATAATGGACGGAGGTTGCCGGGGCCTAACCGCCGGAAACGAGATGGGAACATCTTCTGAAGTTTGTTTCCTTGCAGCCTTCCAAATGCGCCGGATCGTCCGGCTTGAAACTCCATATGATGCAGCCATTTTCATAGTGATTCCGTTTGTTAAAACACCGTCTTTGTTGTTGTTAAGAAGACACTGCGTTATGCGAAGTCGGTCTGATGGAGCAACATCTTTACCCTTCTTGTTATTAGGCATGATCTAATTTCTGTAATCTCAATATTTCTTTGGTGTAATAGTTAGCAAAAACTGCATTGAATACATTTGTTGGCATATTTATAGACTAATCTAAGTGGTAGGTTGAATTTAATTTGAATTTTAGAGGGAAAATATTCAAATGTAATTCCAAACAGTTTGAGGAATTTTAACTGCTGTAAATTTCATTTTTTGGAGGGATTACACCCCCAAAAAAGTTGCAATGCAAAATTTCAATTTTTGGGCTGCTTCGCACAAGTTAGATTTATGCGTTTTCTGTTTTGAACATATCTTTTTTTTTTTTTTTTGTTCAGTGTTAGGAAAAAAAAAATATTCAGGTTAAAAAAGAATTACAAAAATGGAGGGAAAGATTAAAACTTTAATCCTTCCCCAAAAAAATTAGTGAAATTCAAAAAAGACAACAAAACAACACACTTTCTTAGTCTCCGTGCCCGGCCAAGGTTGAACAATTAGGCCGGGATGGAGGGAGTATTTTTTTATTTAGACTAAAAATTGAAAAATGACTAATAGTTCAGGTTGCACTCTAAAATTAACCCATAATTTAATGGTGCCTAGAGGTTTTTCAACCTTCTGTTTTGACTTTTGAGTTGTTGATTTTAATTTATTTTGGCTAATTAGTGTTGCTTATGTGTTGCATGAAACAATTTTATGAAAATGTTACTTATTTTTATTATTTTCTTTAGAGTCAATTTTTTGGAAATTATGTGATAATATACAATTTAGAATGCAACTAATAGTGCAAGATATGGTTCTTCACAACAACCACGAATTTTGAAACATGTCAGTATAATTTGTTTTATTAAAGAAGTGATCTAGCACAAGCGACGCCCTACCCGATTACCTTGAATTTCTGACAGTGTCCGACGTGTGGGTAATCCAACCCTAAGGAAAAACTGAGACATCCCTAGTGTGAATAGTCTGAAAGGTTGACATATTGAGGGTCATTGGTAGCTAGGTGAATGGCGGGTTATTGCATTGATATGTTAGAATTGAATTTGTCGTAAATCGATCCTTTCAAGTCATATATTGGCATGCAGATGCAGTAGAAGTCTTATTTTTGAAATGGTAACAATTAAGTCCATGAATGATGAGGATGAGGATCGTAAGTTATGGTCCACTGCATTTATTTGTCATCACTCACTAACTTTCAAAATCCAAATTGGAAAGTAATTTATCACTCACCTAGTTTAAGTTACACGCAATAATAATTAATGAAAGGAGCAATAAAGAAGTGGTTTCTAGGTTTGTCTTTCTTACAGCTACTGAATGCCTTAATTTCCTGCAAACATTGCAGCCTGTTTGTTCTTTGCTTGGGGAATAAAGATCTGAATATTAAAGTACATCATCATTTCTCTTTTCACTGTTTATCAATTAATAATTCAGGCCCAGACCTATAATCAATGTCAATATAACAACTTGGACTGCAACTTGTAAACCTGCTATGCTACCTCCTACAATTAATAATCATCTTAAATACTAACGTACGTTTTGTTTTGTTTTTATATACACACACAAACATACTTGAGGATGTTGCTTAGACTCAAAGGAAATTAGAAGATAAAATCCAGCGTCAGATTTTCTTAAACATGAACATGAGCGATGAATGATTAATATCAAATATAATTGAGGGATTATGCAGATCTCTAATATTATTTATGCCACTTTCCATTATTAGTCTATTTTTATTTTGTGTTTTGTCACCAATATTATTCATCGGTCATATATAATATGAAATTTTTTTGTAGTCGATATGTGTTGGCCGATTAGTCTATCAATATTTTATCGTCCAATTATTTTTCTTCCGCCTTTCACATTATAGTTTACTTGTATTTTTTTTTTATTTTTACGTTTTATCCATTATCACAAATTAAAATACTTCCACATACTACAATAAAAAAGGTCTTTTGTATACCATTTTTCGAGACCACAATTGTGGTGACTAATATTAAGTTATTTAGTGGTCACAAATCTCTTTACAAATTATTTGAGACCATTTATAGACTATCTTTAGAAACAACTAGTTGTTGCGAAAAATATTTTAAACGCATTTGAGACCACTTTGTGGTCACAATTATATTATTTGCGTTCGAATTATTGAGACGACAGTAAAATTGTGACAAATACTCATTATTTGAGACCACTTTTTTGTGGTCTCAAAAGACCATTTTTCTTGTAGTGACATAATAATTTACATGCAATTTTTTTTGTATTTTCTTTTTATCCATTATCACAAACTAAAATACCAACTAGATGTTCATAAATTTAGTAAATTCAATTATTTGAATCCACAATCCTCCGATAAATTCAACTAGTCTTCCTTCTTCTTGCCGTCTCAAGCCTACCCACCACTGTAATCACCCCTATTTGAAAGATATCACTAAAAATTAAAAAAAATGTCTTTATGATAAAAAAAAAAAAATTAAGACTGATTACTAATAATAAGTTATTTTTGACAACTTGTTGTCACAAAATTCTCTATAAATTTAAGACCATTTTAAGTTTATTTTTAAAGATAACTAGTGGTTGCAAAAAATATTTGAGACGCATTTGAGACAACTTTTATCGTCTCAAAAGATTATTTGTGTCCGAATTATTGAGACAACTAATTAGTGACGATATTGTCTCTCATAATAAGATTGTGAAAAATACACATTATTTGAAACAACTCTTTATTATCTTAAAAAACCATTTTTCCTGTAGTGTATCCATCTTTGTACTGAGTTTGGAACGTTCAATCTTTGTATGTTATATGATAACGTATAACACAGTAATTAATTGTTGGGGGAGGCAGAGACAAACGCACCTTGGGGCCAAGGGGGGCATTGGGCCCCTCCGACCCCGTCATAATGTGATACACTACAACAAAAGAGGTTTTTTGTATAACATTTTTTTACACCACAATTATGGTAACTAATAATAAGTTATTTGTGACCACTTATTGTCTCAAATCTCTCTACAAATTATTTGAGACAATTTTAAGACTACTTTTAGAGGCAACTAGTTGTTGCAAAAAATATTTGACGCATTTGAGACCACTTTGAGGTCACAAATATATTATTTGCGTCTGATTTATTGAGACGAAAATAAAGTTGCGACAAATACTCATTATTTGAGACCACTTCACTTAAGTTGTAACAAATACTCATTATTTGAGACCACTTTTTGTGGTCTCAAAAAATCCTTTTTCTTGTAGTGATACTATATATGTGTATTTTAATCGATTTTAATATAATTGAATAAAATAAAATAAATTATTCTATTATTTAACTTGAAGTAGATGGATGCATTGGTATGTCTGTCTTGATTTTTTTTTCTTTTTGTAATTAAAACAATCTATTGATCTTATCTAAATGTAACTTATCTAATATTTTAAGTTTAGGGCATATTATAAAAGAATTTGAAATCTAACCTACTCAGAATTTTACTCCTATTTGGTAAAAAATGGTCACATGAGCATAGTTAAAAAATATTAAATATCATATAAGATCAACTCCTAGATCCATTTATATATGGGCCCTCCTCAACTGAATTTTTTTGTCGTCACTGGGGGAGGGGGACGGTATAGTTTATCGTAAAAAGTTTCACTTTAATATTTATTTATTTTTTTAGCCAAGAGAGTTGCACTTTTATTGATTATCATTTCCTTAAAAACTGAAACAACTACTCCCTACCTTCCTAAATAGAGCTGGCAATTCGGGCGTCCCGGCCCAACCCAGCCCAGTCCAGCGGGCTAAGGAGTATGATCGGGTCGGGCCTGGTGGGCCTGTGAACTTTTGGGCTGACAGATTTGAAGCCCAGCCCAACCTGTTTCGGGCTACGGGGCCCACGGGCCAACCCAATTTTTTTTCTTAATTAATGGTGTCAGATAAATAATTATAAGATAAAAATGGATTACAAGGAGTCTGCTTTCTTAGGTGCCATTACATAAAACAAGTTCCTTTTTATTCATGAAAGTCAATGAAGAAATAGTTAAAACATGAAGTTTAGTCCAGTAAATCATATGCATTCAGTATTTCATATAAATAGGACACCTATAACTTAAATGTTATACCACCATTAGCATGACTTCAAAACACAATCATATCTAGAATTTCAATTAGTATGTTCTTCCTTCCACTAGTAAAAAAAACATAAATAAGTACAAGAATCCAAAACACAATTTCTAAGTCCAAAGTTCAAATAAAAATCAAATCATCATGATTCCTTACAAACACATAATTAGTTTTCTCCTCGCTACTCATCAATGACAACATTTGGATCTTGCTTCGAAAATCTAATCTTCCCTAGCTCAGCGTATCTATAAGTCATTAAGAAAGAGAAGTCAATAGCTTAATATAGTATATTTATTACAAATTGCATAAAGGGAATAAGAGTTTATTACCTGAAGGGCCAACTTCTTTAAAACTATGCAACCAATTACGGGTACAAATGAGGGCTTATACATACCAAGTAAGCAACTTCGATACTTGTGCAAAATACGACCACCAATACTAAATGAAGATTCAGAAGCCACAGTTGTGATTGGAATGCTTAGAATGTCACAAGCCATAATCGCCAACTGTCGATGCTTGTTCACTTTCCAATATTCAAGCACATTTACATCACTTCCAACCGTACATCCCTCTGCCAAGTAAATATCAAGTTGTGACTTTCCATCGCTTGACGTCTTTTGCTTTATCTGTTGGTGATACTCCTACAATTACAAATACAATTACACAAACCCAAACAATATCAAAGTCATAGGCATGCTTTTTATTCATAGCATAGGAGAAGGAAGTGATTTCATGCTCCGGCTAATGCTATCAAATATCAATGTCCCAACTACACAAACTCATATACACCCACGCACTGGTTCCATAACAATAAAATAATATCCCAACAAATAATACACCCACAACCTGCTTCCCAAGCCCCAACTATCAAATACCAATGTTCTAGTTTATAATACTCATTTGGCTTCCCATAATAATAAAATAATAACAAATTGGTGTTCATATAAACAATTAAAATAAACAATAATGTAAAAAATCTAGTGTTGAAGAACTCGGATTAGTCGGCCGAGTGCTCGGCGACTAGTCGCTAGTCAGTGGTCGACCGACCCGACTTTCTTAAAATCGCCCAAATTAGGCGCTGTAGAAAAAAATCGCCACTTACTTGGTCTACTTGGCGATTACTCGGTCTAGGCGGTCTACTCGGCTAGCCGGTTTCCCCCTTTTTGTTTTAATTTTTTTTTTTTTTATTATAGTTAGAATTATTAGGGCTGAATTCAATCCTAAATAGCTAACTACACAAAAAAAAAAAAAAAAAAAAAACGAGGGAAAACTAAGAAACTTGAAAACTACCATTACTAATTTAATTCGTAACTTTTGAAATATGAATTTGATGTCATTTTGGATAAAAAAAAAAAAAAATGTGTTTATGACTTTGGTATTTGAATATTTGGTTTATTATGTTATGTATCATGGACTATTTGACTATTTGAGTATTTTTCTATTTGGTAGTTGGTGGTTAAATTAATTATTACTTATTATGTGACTTTAGTGACTTCTTGGTTAATAATAATATGTATTAGTTTTGAACTTTGGATGTGTATTTTAGATTTTTCGTTAGTATGTAGTCGCCTGAATTAATGGGACTAGTATAATTATATCATGAGTATTCTCCACTTTTTATGATTTTTCTGGACATATAATTATATATGGATCATGCCAAAAAAATAAAAAAAGAATAAAAAAAAAAAAAAAACTCGGGGGGAGTACTCGGCGACTACTCTACCTAGTCGCTAGTCGCTTGGAGACCGCCCGACTAGCGATTTCCGACTTCTGCAACCTTGAAAAAATTACATCAACCATTGATGGCATGAATGAAAATGAGCTTGCTCCACTTCCAATTGCATGCACTTCATCTTTTGATGAGCTAGTTTGAGATAAGTTTGATGAAGGCTCATCCAATTTTCGTTTATATTCACCAAAAAGCTTATACAAAGCCCGTTTCATCTTATTCACCCTTTTTTCATGATCATGAGGGTACAACTTCTTATAGCAAAAGCTCAAAAAACTCAACTTTGCTTTTGGGCCAAGAACACATCCGAGCGCAAGAATGATAGATATTCACTCCGATACTTATCAAACTTGACTTTCATCTTACATGACATATCTTTGAGTTTCTCATATTCACTACTCGTATATTCATTCAGTTTCATTTTTATGCTTGCGATTTGCATGAAATATAAATTGAATGTAGGATAAGAGGACCCGGATATCAAGTTAGTGATGTAATAAAATGTGGCTAAGAAAGCACATATCCTCTCTACTCTTTCCCACTCTTCATGGGTCGGACAATGTTTGTAGTTGGTATCATTGAAGGTCAGCTAGTGAATGCACGACGATACTTAATAGCACTTTCAAGCATCATATATGTCGAATTCCACCTTGTAGTGACATCCAACCTCAAGAAACTACCACAACATCACCTAAGTGTACCTCCTCAACACATTTTTTAAATTGCCTTAATCTCCCATCAGAGGCTTTCACATACTTAACACTTTCTCTAATTTTATTCAAAGCTCCAACTACCTGTTTCAAACCCTCGTGAACAATAATGTTCAAGATATGTGCACAACACCTCACATGAAAAAATTCCCCTCTACAAATTAAACCATTTTGCAAATCAAGTCTCTCTTTCAATTTTTTTTTTTTGCATGACATCATTAGAAGATGCTTTATCCAATGTGAGAGAAAATACTTTGGTGTCTATCCCCCATTCCTTAAGCACTCCAAACGCCTTTCCTGATAATTCTACACCGGTATGTTGATCTAACTCACAAAATGCAAGCAATTTACTGTTCAACTTAAAATTTGCATCAACATAGTGAGTAGTGAGAGTCATATAACCTTGTGTATTCACGGTCGTTCACACATCAGAAGTTAAACAAATTCTACCAGAAATTTTAGCCAGCTCACTTTTCAGCTTTGTCTTTACATCCAAATACAAAGTCCAACAATCAACTTTGGCAGTGTTTCTAGTGATAGGTTTAAATTCAGGATTCAACGTTTTATTCACCAAGTGAAACCCTTCATAATCAGCGTAGCTAAAAGGAAGGTCATGCATGATAATACATTTAGCAAGTGCATCTCGGTAATTTCTTTCATCAAATTTATACTTTCTCAACAACGTACCTTGTTTCTCTAGCAAGGTCCCCACCTCATGATACTTGGGCCTCGCAACACAATTAGGAATATGAAGCCATAAATGAGTAGTTCCGATTTAGGGACACAAGTATAAAGCTTACCGTAAGCCTTGCATTCACATTTTTGTATCCCTTCTACCAACTCATCAAGTTTCTTAAAGTATAACCACACAGGAGATGTATTTTTATCAGCATTAGGATTAGCATTAGCATTGTTAGGTCTACCCTTCTTAGTTGTTCCACCAATATCGCTTTGATCACTCCTAGTACTTTTAGCCTTACTCTTGCCTTTACTTCTACCAATACTAGTACCAAAAACAATAGGATTCGTACGAGTACCTGGTGTACTCTTAACACTAGGAGCCGAAGGGATGGAGGCCGGAGTATGTTCAAACATTTGCAAGTCTTCATCTTTCAACATTTGCAAGTCCTCATCTTCTGACATTCTTAAGGTCTCATCATCTACATCCACTGTATTTGCTTCATTATTTTCCATTCTAGATAGCCTGGAAAAATTATTTTGAGAAATTCATTAAAATTAAGCTATAAAAGACAAACCTAGGAGAATATAAAACTAAACAAAGTTACCAAAATGTTAATAGTAAGAACAATGAAGTTGAAATTTAGTA
Source organism: Ajuga chamaepitys (assembly GCA_958295605.1). NCBI lineage: Eukaryota > Viridiplantae > Streptophyta > Magnoliopsida > Lamiales > Lamiaceae > Ajuga > Ajuga chamaepitys. The sequence goes on along the minus strand of OY282508.1, from coordinate 14,936,889 downwards.
CCAATCATTTAGGCCATAGATACAGACAACATTATTACTGTTAAATCCTCAGTAAAATTCCAATGATTAAATACAACAAACAACACACGTATATCAACAATCAACTAATTTTTGGGAAGAATTATTGAAAAAGTTAAAAAATGAGGAGCAAAACCTGGTGTTCCGTGGTGATAGGGTACTCAATATATTTTGCTGGCAATTATTTCAAATAAATTAATCATCATCATTTTGCATGTGTTAGTAACTTAGAATGGAATAGTAGCTTGTAAATTGATTAGCCTTTAAATCATTACATATTTAACCATTTTACGAGGACCAAGTAAACCTTTTCCATGATTCTTCATAATGAAACCTAAAGTCAGTACTAAATTATTAATAAATTAATATTGATAAGTATTGCTAATGACATTTAGCTAAAAAACTGATCACCATTTTAATCTAGAATGAAACAAGAGAATACATTTATATAAAATGTGCAAATGATGATACTGAAATAACCAAGCAAACTTGCTTCAAAACCAAATGGTTTAAGCAGTATTTTGCAGTGGCTGCCTCTTTACCGTTTAGATTGTGTATTTTACAGCGGCTACGTATTTTACAGTGATTGCGCATTATACAAAACGTGAATTCTGTATTGTTTAGGTTTAGAAGAAAAATATTTTTTTTTAAAAAGGCGGGCCAGCCTGTAGCCCACGGGCTAAATTGAGCTAGATCCACCAAAAGTCATCAGGCCAATGGGTCGGGCTCATTGGACTAGTAAATCAGAGCCCAGCCCGCTCTAATTCGGGGGCTGTTCGGGTGAGCCCATTGGGCCGGGCCTAAATTGCCGGCTCTATTCCTAAATAATAGACGTTTATGATTTTGTAGGAAAGATTAAAAACTCATGAAAAAAACAAATATATCCTATATAATTTATCTCTATTATTCTATATACCCTTTTTTCTTCCATTTTATATTTGCCTATGATCATACTCCCTTATTACTCTAATATTATAATTAAGAGATTAAAGAAAAATTATCAGGATATATCAAAAGTAATAGTTGAGTTTTTTTTACTAGAATGACTTTGTTAGAATAAAATATTTTTATCGAATAGGATACCCTTTGGTTCCTCGCTTCCAATGGTCATCGGCTCCTTACCGCCGGCCATACCCCACATTTTTCCGATAGTTGCTTCTTCACGGCTCTAATAGTCATTTTTCTATAGTTTCGATTTATAGTTTTTATTTTGAACTTGACATTACTTCTTTTGGGATTCATCGTTCAGAAATGTATATGACGTATTTCTTTGTCTTATAACACAGCTTTGTTGGTCATTTTCTCCTTATAATCCATTCGATATCTTTCGATTTTGTTTGATTTTCACTTGGCATTAATCTCGTTCGATTTCTTCTTTTTCGATTATGTTTGCCACGAGATTCATTTCCTGATATGGTTTTGCTTGGTGATTGATGTTAATCCTTCAGGAATGTCGTTGCTAATGTATACCATTCAGGCGAAGGATTAGGTCGACGAGTTCTTCGCTAGGGTTTGTGTTCTTCCCACGCTAGCAGCGTCCACTTTACACCCAACTCATGTGCCTCTCATTGGGCTCTTGGCTAGGATTCTCCTATAGATTTTCTATGATATTTTCAAACCCTACAGCTGATTCCACACCTTTCCAGAATATATTAAATGGCTTGCTTTGATCGAAGATTTTATGGTTTGGGTGGTTTTTATCTTCCATGAGGCATTCCCCTTATCTTTACTGTGGCATCCACGGTTTCTTGGTGGCATTCCCACCAACAGCTCCCGTTCATTGATGTACTCCCATCATTTTTTTAGTTTGCATTTCCGGCAGCCTCCGGTCAGAGCGCTCATCCGTACAGTTAGTGCTCTATCGGCTTCTCAGACTTATGGTCTCAAGTTATGCATTGGAATTTTTTCCGAGATTTTGGTCTCATGCTTGAGTTAGGAGCGCTAGTATCCCCACGCTCAGATTTTGTGACATAGAGCAAGAATGCTCAATATCTGTTGTATGCCTGATAATAGCTCCTAGTTGTTGCTAATTGACCTCTATGGCTTGTTGCTACTTTTACTTTGTCCATTCAGTGTTGGAATGGATCACATTTTTTGTATGTTTTTCATCGTGCTTTTATTTCTTGGTTATTTCTTTTCACCCTTATACATGTCTTCTTGTGGCATGGATGGAGTTTTGGTGGCTTTGTCTTTTGATGTTTTGTGAGAGGTTGGGGTCGGCTTGTGGTCTCTATAATTTACTTTTTCAATTTGTTATTTATTCTTTTTATTTATAATGGGTTAGGTTATAAAATTTACACTAATATAAAAGTGTCTTAAGTTCAGCCAATTTTCGTTTGGTCTATTTTATCCCTTCCAAATTATTTAGTTTAGGGTTAGTGATGTAATTTCCTTTATATCCTAATTATATTAGGTATATATATATATATATATATATAGGGTTAATAACAGAATTCAACCAGTACTATTCGCGTTTTGACACTTTGAAACCTAAATTTTTTTTTGACCGATTGCAACCTGTACTTTACGTTTTTCAACTTCCGACAATATTTTCCGGCTAGAAAATTAAAAAAATATTTAAAAATCAGAAAATTATTTAAAAAAATCTGAAATTATTTCTAAACTATGAAAACTCATTTAAAATATCTTAAAATTAATTGAAATGGTGGAATTATTTTAAATTTTTTATTTTATTTAAAAAATTTAAAATTAAAAATAATTTAATTTTTTCCGGCTAGAAAATTAAAAAAATATTTAAAAAGTCTAAAATTATTTTTAAAACTAAAATTCATTTAGAATATCTTAAAATTAACTTGAAATGGTTGAATTATTCTTAAAATTTTCAATTTTATTTGAAAATTTTAAAATAATTTATAATTTCAAGGTTGTGTAAAATAGTTTAATTAGTTTTTGGGTTTCCTATATATACGGCTTTTATTTAAGGATTTTTTCTTCTAATTAAATAAAAACAATGACAAAGTTTAGAAAATAAACGTGAGCTCTTCGGTTTTGAGAACATGATATATAATTATAAATGTGCTAAATAATTTGTTTTAATTTCGTTATACATATCAAATTTTAAATAAATAGTGGGTTAATATCTTATATAAGTTTCACTTACAAGTAAAAACTATCAACTAATTTTTATAAAAGTAAAAGTTATACAATTTAATTTATATAATTGTTTGTTTAAAATTAATATTTTCTGGTGCTTTTAAAAATTTTGTATTGAGGTTGAAGAATTACAATAGCTTCACCAATAACTTATGAAAAAAATTGTAATGCACTATAATAAAAACTAATCAAATTAATCTACACAACCTAGAATAATTTCAATTAGTATGATTAGTTAATTTCTAGGTTATAAAAAATTAGTTAATTTATAAATTATTTTAAACTTTTAAAAGAAAACTTGAAAATTTTAAAAATAATTCCACCATTTCAAGATATTTTTAATTATTTTTTATATTTTAGCAACACTTTCAGAGATTTTTATATTATTTTATGATTTTAAATATTTTAAATATTTTTTTAATTTTCTAGTCGAAAAGTTAAATTATTTTCAAATTTAAATTATTTTTGTATTTTTTATAAATTATTTTTAATTTTTTAAATAAAATTAAATTTTTAAAAAATAATTACACCATTTCAAATTAATGTTAAGATATTTTAAATGAATTTTTATAGTTTTTAGAAATAATTTCAGATTTTTTTAAATAATTTTCTGATTTTTAAATATTTTTTTTATTTTCACGCCGGAAAATATTGCCGGAAGTTGAAAAACGTAAAGTATAGGTTGCAATCGGTCAAAAAAAAGAAGTTTAGGTTCCAAATTGTCAAAACGTGAATAGTACACGTTGATGTGGGGGGGGGGGGGGGGGTTATATATATTATTATATTACTATTTATATATATAAAGTGCCTTAAGTTTGAGCCAATTTTTTTTGGCCCATCTTATTCCTTCCAAATTAATTTGTTTAAGATTAGCGATGTAATTTCCGTTATATCCTAATTTTATTAATGGTAGGTTTAATAAGAGAATTAAGTATCCGCACAAAATCAAAAGTAAGCTTCATCTATATAACAAGGAGGGGTCTCTTGTGCACCAGTAAGATCCGTGAAATCCGGGACATGGATAAAAAAGTATTACTATTTATGCCTAAAGATATTACATAACCTGGGTATATGTATCACGGTTAAAAGGTATCACGAATTATGCTTAAAGGTATCACCTGTTCTGGATAAAGATATTTTAATACATTTACCCAGAACATGTAATACCTTTAAACATAAATCGTGATACCCACTCTGAATTGCACCGTGCAACTGATGCATATGAGACTTTATCATACAACAAACATCAGACCATATTTATTAAATATAATTATAATAATTTAAATAAACTATTAACTCGTGAATTGATGTATAAACAATTTTGCCTAATTGCTTTTATTTGTTCTTGTCTTCCTTGATGAATTTTGAGGTCTTTTTTACATTTACTATACGTGTATATGTATATACAAACACACTAATATAAAAGTATCTTAAATTTAGGTAAATTTTCGATTGCCCTATTTTAATCCTTTAAAATTAATTATTTTAAGGTTAACAATGTAATTTATCTTTATATTCAATCTAAGCCTTATAATTTGAATATATGTGAAGATGTGTGTATGAACTTTCAAAATAAGAACATCGAAGAAGTAGTTTGCTACAATTTCAATTAAAAACCTGAATGATTGAGTTTCGAAGCGCTTAAAAAAAAATCTTGTTTTAGACTATTAAAGTGGAAGAACTCTATAGATATTCTGCAAGCATTATCTGTCTAGCTGGTTATAATAAGGAAATGAAATGAGCGGACTCAACAATAACAACAGTAATAATAATAATAATAACAAAACAATGTGGTACATAGATGGTCACTATTTACTAAGAAAAATAGTGTATTATTATTTGTAGTGTTATTTCACTCAAAACTTGAATCGATATATCACGAAGTTTACATTTTTTTAGGAACAAGAATTTATAAATTTGAATGCTCGGAGAATTCATTGTGTTATTTAATTCAAAGCTTGAATTGATATTTTATGGTGCTGCATAATTTGAGTATAAAACTCCAACTTTTTGTTGTGCTAATGGAAAAAAATCAGCTTACCGATCTACTAAAGTTCTTAAAGAATTATATGATTTATTTACTTCTAATTCAGAAAAAACACTTAAATTCAGGAAAAAGAAACATTGGACTGTACAAGGATATATTTGCTTTTACTTCATTAGTCCAACACGGACTTGAAAAACGTGCTCAATAAATTAATAAAAAATTTAGCATCCAGTTCACTCACCAAATAAAATCTCAGTGATTAATACTTTTTTTCGAGAAAATGTATTACTTTTTCTTTTGTAAATGTATAATTAGAAAAGCAGATGATGTGATATAAATATGGGGATTATAAATGATGTACTTGTATATACTTGATAGTAACAACATATATAATATTTGATAGTAACAGAAAAGAATAGAAAGAAAAAATACAAGACTTATTAAGTTTTATAAAATTTAAGGTTTTATTAAAAAATATGATTACTATTGGTAGTAAAAGGAACAAATATCTTTTTCCAGAAACATGATACTTTTTTTTAAAAATGTATTAGCTTTTTCAAAAGTAATACTTTTAAAATAATCCAACTAAACAATAGTTTAATACAATTTTTGAGTCATAAATAGAGAGGTTATAATTTATTTTAAAAGAGGTTATAAGAAATATTACATTCGAAAAAGTATTATGTTTCTTGAAGTAAGTATCACTAACGTGTTTTTTACGCAAATAATTTTGTTTTTTCATGAGCAAAATTTTGAAATCCAATTGGCCTAGGTCGACTCATTGTAATTAAGGAAATCTGTGCAAATGGGGTACATATGTCATATTCAAGTTCTATATACACAAAATTTATTGCATACAAATTATATTGTAATAAAACAAACATGTCTTCTCAATGAAGTAGGGAAATTATTATTTTTTGTAACACCCCAAAATCAAAAGTAGCAGAATTTTTTGTAGCATTTTTTAAGAGATATTTATAGTTTATTCTATTTTTATAAGTATTTAAAGTCAAGTTATTTATTCAAATATTGAGGCTAATAAAGTTTCAAGGAGTAAAGTATTTTCATTTGTTTGTACAGGAGGACCTATCAAGGAGAACGACCCCACTCGTATCACTCATTCGGTATATGAAAGAAATGTATTAAGATAACAGTTATTAAAAAGGCATTTTAGTTTTGTTAATATACAATTAGAATTTACTTTAAGAATTACGGGTAGAATTTAAATACAAATTACATTTAATTAATTACACACTACAAGAAACAAGGCCTTTTGCCACTACAAAATGTAGTTGCAAAAGATGGAGAGTAGTTACAAAAATATTTTTAGTAACTAAATATCTAAAAGTAGTTACTATTGGGTAGTCACTTATAATAAGATGCAAAAAGTTTTTTTGCAACTACTTTGTAGTTACTAATGTATTTGTAACTATTTTTTGCAACTACTTTGTAGTTACTAATATATTTGTAACTACAAGTAGTTGCAAAAGAGTTTGTCATATTTTAGCAAATTTGATTAAAATTGTATGAAATACTTTATGTAACTACTAGTAGTTATAAAAGGGGTCATTTTTAGTAACTACTTTGTAGTTGCAAAAAGCTAGTGGCAAATGCCCTTTTTTCTTGTAGTGACATGAGTTTACAATACTTATATGCAATTAAAAAGTAATTATCATCCCCTTCCACTCTAAGGTATGACTTGAAAATATATAAACTCAAGGTTAACATCGGACTTAAAAAATAGATACAATCCTAATTTATTAAAGAGTACTATAAAACAATTAGATTTACATACAAAATGTGGACAAATGTATTAATATATACATATAGATATACGTATACATACGCAAGCTATATCTATAAGGAAGTTGGAATTCCGATACATCATATATTATATTTAGTAAATTTCACATGCATGAGATTACTTACTATATTTAGTAAATTGATGTAATATTTGCATGAATGGGGTTCAAAAATGTTGAACTCAATGTTTATTTATATTTTGTCACAATGGGACATCTATTCTAGGAAAGAAGCAATTTGTTTAACCGTATCAATATGAGCACTCTTTAATTTATAGTGAAAGTCATAAAATATGAAGTTAGCACAATTGATAAAATTATTACTCTCCTATAAATAACACATGAGCCAAGAGTTTCTCTATTCCATCTTATTACCATTTCGGCAAAATGAGAATTATACGAAATTTCACTAAGCTATAATTCAATTGATTGAACACAATTCTTAACTTGATTTCTAATGCCCTTCGTTTGTTTTTTTTTTAAAAAAAAAAAATTGACTAAATAGTGATTTTTCCACCCTCCATATAATAAGTTTGAATATATAGTTTAGAAAATATGAATTCTCAAATCACTTCTCCCAATTGCAATACACTCTTCAATGAAAGTTTAGTAAACTAATATCTTTTAAAAGCTTATTTAATCTAATTTGTTTTTTATAAAATCAGATAGGTATAGAGTGAATATACGTGTGGTTCAAGAAGTGTACAGTACATTGATTACAATGTTTGGTGTCATGGGAGCTACATAAATGCGAAAATACATTACGTTATTGACAATGGTAAGAAAAAAGTACATCATAAGTAAGTTAGATGTTTCGATTGCATGAGCACAAACAAAAAGACCGAAAAAGAAAATAATTGCTATATAAATTATAAATGATTTACAAGAAGAGAATGAATCTAACTACGACAAAGGTTTACTCTCACAAGTTCTTACAGAAATTAGTCACCACTGAAAACGAAAATAAAGAAGCACATAAGCAATTTCAATTGAATAAATAAATTATACGGAAAGGTGTTATAGTTACTATTAACAAATTAAGAAAAAAAGTATTCATAGCAGAACTTTAAGTATATTGAGAAAAAAAAATTACTTAGAATATTTCAAACTTCTAACATAACAGAAAAATTTGTATGACCAAATATTGGGTTTTGAAAGAACGGATCGATCTGTATCACACACAAAAAATACTAAGATTCTACGTTTAAGTTTAATTTTGTGATAAGATAATAATAAAAAATATACTGACACGTGCAATGCGCGTGCTTGTTGCTAGACAATGATTGTGCGACCTGTAAATGTGCTGATGAGTTTTTACTTTTTTCTAATACGGAAGCTGCAGTTATAAGGTGTGTAGGCTTGAGGAAGATGAAATATATAATTTAGAAGACGAAGAAAGAGATCCATTGATTAAGGAAGGAGGGCAGTTGTTGGGATGAGAAAACATACTCCCTTCATTTCGAGATAATTTGCACATCCTTAAAAAGAAAATTTTTCTTACAATCTTCACCCTCAATTTTCACCTTTAAAAAAATCAACTAAAAAGTAAAAATCAGCTCTTTCTTATTTCAGGTATCGAAAAAGATGTGTAAATTATCTCGGGACAGAGGGAGTAATAAGTATGTAAATGAGGATTGGAAGATGATGGGTTTTATTTAATGCAGGCAGCCACGCCCACGGTATCTCCGTGCCTTTTCGTTCACATACTTATACCCCAGTGCAATTATATTATATTAATAAAATTTAACATTTATTTACTGTCTCTGAATGCTGGTTTGTGGCGTCATGCATTGCATGGTGCCGTACTGCATGGGAGTGCGTTCTGATTAACATCATCAATTTTTCATCAACCGCATTTACTTCCAACCCCTTTTCTTTTTTACTTCTTCCATTACCTATCTCACCGAAGACCCACCACAAACTACTTCACTCAAACCCACTTATGGACGGATCTATGATTATGTTTCACGTTGTAAATTTAACTAGGTTTTAAGATGATATGGCAAACTTTTAGTAAAAAAGTAGTCTAAAAATCATATTTTTGTATATTAAACTTTAAATATTAGATAAATTACATTAAAATTTAATATTCTTCAAAATCTAAAAGGTAGTGCACCCCTAAATATGTCCATTAACATCAACAATACTCAGATCTGTACTAAAATTAGAAAGTACTAATAATTTAGATAAGATAAATATATTAATTTCATTACAAAAGAAAAAAAATATAATTATGATATAATATTTCTATCTTCAGTTTATCTCTTATACATAATAATACATTGATTTAATTTAATTTGTATTAAAGTAGACTAAAATGTACATATATAATAGCACATTTTGATGGGACCAGGGACGTCCAATGCCTCCCTTGGCCTCAGCATAGTCCGTCACTGTCATCATCTCTTCCATATACCAATGGGAACTGCTGTTTGGCCAGTTTATGGCTAGCCAGATTTTATTTTTTTTGGTTAAAATTAATTTATTCTTTTTATCAACCTTAAATTAAAATTATAAATATAACTAATAATTATTACTAGAAGAAATTTAAATGTCAACTATCATTTTAAAGCACTCTAAATATTTGATGTCTATCTTTTTTTCTTTTTTTATCCCTAAATCGAGCATTAATGTTAAAATTTTAATTACGAACTTCACAAATAATTTATCATTAATATATTTTATTCATTTATCAACTTAAAAATTAATTTTCTAAAAAGAATATGGGCCGCCCATAATCTGGCCACACAGTATTACCATATAACAATTGCTCAATATTTAAATTTCAGAGGGTTATTCAATTAGAGGGGACACCAAAATTCAAATAAACATAAAATCCGACATATTTATGTTGTCCCCATGACGTCAGAGATGACCAAATAAAAAAGGATTATAGATTATCTTAAGGAATTTAATTGACTAGAATATTTGGGAGTCAGTAAGTTTATCCTCTTGTAGAATGTATGTTTTCACTGTGCAAGGAATATTTACAGCAACAAGAAATATATACCTACTTACTGTAAAACCTGCCATCACTGTAATTTTTTGTCCTGCTATTGTCAGCTAATATAAATGGCATTCAATCCTCCCCTCGCACACAAAAATCATAATCCATAATCACCGTTGGAACCGAACCCACATCTTCACTCTTTTTTCATTTTTCTTTTTTTGGGGCTACATTTTGCAACATCAACTTCTTATAACTTTTGGGTCTTTATATTATCTATGAACATCACCTCACTGAGATTGACTTTGGATGGAGGAATTTGGCTATTGATTTAACTGTGTTCTACAAAATGCTAGGCGGTCAATAAATTAGGGTCTAGCGCCTAATTGAGGCTGAGGTGAGATTAATTGAGTCTAAAGAAGATCATACAGGGAGGAGTCGGTGAAAAAATATAGACGGTCGAGACCAGTCTAACACTTAAACAAGATATAATCGGAGCTAGACGAGTACTTTTAGAACATAAAATTTGAGAGATAAATTGAAATCCACAATCAAACTAATTCATATAATTTGTTAAAAATTCATATCAATGAATTTTCAATCGCTGGCAATCTTTTAGAGTAAGTTTTATAAATTTAAATTACTTAGAGCCCGTATGGTTTGGAGGATTAGGAATAGATAATGGGAATGATAAAGAACCTATTCTCATTTATCATGTTTGATACATAATGAATATGTTAATCATTACCTCCATTTTATTAACAACTCCTCCTATATTATTTCATAATTTGATTGACTCCTCATTCATACCATTATCATTGTCTTTTCTAAGTTTAAGCCAAACAGCCCCTTAAACAATCTAATCATTTGAAATGCATTATATACGCATAACCATATAAGTACACACACTTCACACTCACACAACATACTCACGTTTCGCATACGCCACACTCACTTTTATTATCATCATCTTCTTAACGAAAAAATAGAAAAATATTCTTACTTTTGGATTCAATATCTAAACAAGAGATCTGAAAATAAGGAGATAACCAAATATAAAATATTTTGAACAACTTATTTGGAATCTCCCATCAAATCCATTCAACTTGACTAAAATTTCAAATTAATGGATTGTAAATCCATTATAAATAATTGATTACTCTCTCCGTCCCATTTTATCTTACACATTTTTCTTAAACGGCCGTCTCATCTTATCTTACACAACCTAAAAAATGAAAGGTATAACATAATCTCCACCCTCAAAATCTTCACCCCCAATCTCCACCCTCAATCCACCTTTGAGAAGTCAACAAACAACCAAAAACCAACTTTTCTTGATACCTGAACCGAACCCCCTGCAAGATAAGCCAGGACGGAGGAAGTATTTTTTATGGATATGAAACCATTTCCACAATAATCATTTGAAACTCATTGTACATAATTCACACACGTACCTGCACCCTACACACTATACGTACACTTTAAACGCACATTAAGAACGCGCACACACTTCGCAGACACACGCATTCATACTTTCATCATCATCTTTTTGGAATAAAAGAAAATCAAACAATACAAAATCCTTATATCAATTCAACATCCAAACAAAGCATTTAAAATGGACGGTATCTAAATATAAGAAATTTTAAATCAATTCATTTAAAGTCCCCTTACATTTCTTAAATCAATTCATTTAAAGTCCCCTTAAATTTCAAATCCTTTCATCCAAACGCAACCTTAATGAACATAAAAGAAACTAATGTTTTAAATTATTAATAAATAAAAGTGGAATGACCCAATTTCAAATGCAGATGAAATAAAGTACATGGATTATATGTTTTATAAATAATAGTAGAGACCGACAAAGTTGGATAGCTCAGGTGGCAGAGCATCTACTACTTAGGTCTTTGGTCCTGAGTTCGAGTCACCGTGGGAAAAAATAATAGTAGAGGCCGAGAAGTTATTCGAATCTAACTTAGATGATAGCACTTTGTAGTCCTGATCATAGACCAGTAATCAAATCCCACCAAACCCCTCCCTAATCAAGATTGTACTAGTAAATAGTAAAGGCCGAAATTATTTGAAAGTAGAGGAAACCAAAAATGCATTGAATCCATAGGCAGTGTGCGACAAAAAACATAGTTAAGTAATAAGGCGGGGCTGGGGCCCAAACTTTATTTTATTGATTACTCATTCTGAGAACACCATTAATAAAAGGCAGACCCACACCAGAATTACATTACAGCACCTTAAAAATTTAACCACTTACCTGAGATTAAAATTGAGTAATGATGGTTGGAGCAGGATTTCCGGGCGATCTCAACAGGGCTCCACCTCCTTCATTGCTTTAGATTTCTATTACCCATTTTGCTGTTAAGTCACCCTCCTCCTTCACTGCTTCACAACATCCCAACCTCTTCATGTATAATTACATACTTGTGTGTGTGTGTGAGAGAGAGAGAGAGAGACCATTTTTTATTATTACTCTTTTTTTGGGGGGGGGGGGGAGGGGGAGGGGGGGGGGGGTATATGGTTTTAATATAACGATCAAAAGCTAGACAAAGATAACCAGGTCAATAATCTATGGAGCAATCGCACAACATTCAAGAACCAAGAAAGGGAATCATGATAAGTTTAGATTCTTAGCTTGCATTTCGGCGAGAGATTTGGCTAGAGTTTAGATTTATATGAAATCCTTTCTACAATCTATTGTATGAAATTCATCCTTACTCTCTCATACACACACTATACATATGTAAATGTAAATATGTAACATTGAAATGCACAGATGCACACAAATAACTCAAATATACAAAACCACAAGCTTGTAAAGATAAAAAATATGAAATTTAAAGAAATTCAGTCACACAAAGACAAACTTCCATTTTAATTTTTTCTTCTAAATGATGAAAAAACTCAAACAGTTCAAATCCACTCATTTCAAGCTTAATATCCAAACAAAGAATTTGAAATAAATGGATGTTCAAATACAAAATAATTAAAGTGAATTCATTTGAAATCAATCCCCAAATTAATTGCATTGACAATTTACATATCACTTTTGGTGCATAAGCTTGTGATGTCAAATGATTCTTGTTTTCTAAGATACTGATTGTTCTGTATCTTTGTCTGCAGATCTGACATCAAATCGTTCATCACTGGTAATAACTACTGCAAGTTAAGGCATTAAACGAAACACTTGAACAATCAAAAGGTTTGCATTAAGTCATAAGTAACGTTTCGACTATTTTCTCTAGTTTGATATATTCCTAATCTGACAACAGAGAAAATACCTACCCAAAGGTAACTCCAACCCAAGATCGTTCTTACTTAGTAGTGGCCACTTCATCAATACATGTTTTGACTATGTCCTTCTACATGATATGCACATTTTAAAGTAAAGTAGAATTTGACGTCTGTTATCCCTATATGCACCCTAATTGATCTTAAAGAAGGCAGTAGGCACAAGTAATAACTCAATCAGTAGCACTATTGCTTTTAAGATTCAAACTAACAGTCTTTTACGTATACATTTGATGAGACAAAGAAGATAGAACTTAGAAAAGAGATAATAAAAAGACGAATATTAAGGAACGGCGAAAGAATCGAGAACAATAAAACGAAGGGGAGAAAGTTAGAACAAGAGGAACAAAACGAAGATGAAGCATAACCATATGACAAAGCCAAAGAGCAATTTAACTATTTGTAGTAATATTTCCAAAAGGTAAAAGGATGAACTCCATTTACTCAAACTATGACCTGCAAAATCTACCGTTTAATCGCCATAAAGTCTTTTGTCTTCTCTTACCGTTTATTAGCAGAAAACAAAATTTAACCTTATTTTTTGTGATAGCAACTGGCGAGAGAGAGAGAGAGTTAATAATAAGAAAACAAATATGACAGTAGTAGGACCACAATATATTTGAAGAATGCCTAGCTAGCACCTTTTTGGTCTCATAGGCTTCTTAAACCTAGTTCATGCTTCAAATTTGCTTCCTTACTTTCATTCTAAAATTGCACCATTCCAACATTGTTGTTGTACTTAAATAAAATTAGAGAAAAACGTACCACCACTCTACTACGAGTACTTTAGACCAAACACTTTCAAAACATTATAAAAATATAAAAAGAAATGTTGTATTCAACTTATCAATGATTCTTTTTTGTACAACAAATAATAGTCTCTTTCCAAGTCTTATTTTCGGATTAAATTGGGTGTTTTGATTCCAAATTTTAAAAAGATCCGCTTGAGTTTTTCCCAACGAGATGATAGCGAGAGCGCTGGTGAATCAAAATAAGTCTATATTGATCATAATTTCTAACGTGACATCTACGATATCCCAAACGTATGGAACTATTATCCAACTGGAATTGTCCAAGATGAGTAAAAAAATTAAGATGAGGGTACATGACTTGTAGATTTACAGTTTTTCACGATACATATCAAAAGGTAAAAATGTTGTACCACCAAACAAGCCCCTATGTGAATGATCTAGTCAAAAAGACATGAGAATGGGCATAAATTTTCTAGAAAAAAAACAAAAAAAAAAATAAATAAATAAATGAAGCCGTCAAAACAAAATAAAGAACCCATAAAGAAAAGGAGGGGAAAAAACAAAGGGCACTTCTACTCAAGAATTGGGTGCAATGATAAGAAGCATACCAGGAAAATAGTGATAGAGCAACTCCAGAAAAAACAAAAATGGACAACAGTTCTCTAAGCAGCAGTAAAAGAAGCGGCCCCACCTGTTGGAGCATCTCTAGAAGAGGTCCTCCAAACTACAACCTGTACACTGAACAGCCAATTCTTAATAAAAGAAAACATGAATAGAATTACTGCATTGATATTTTGGCAAGCTTAGAATCCTATGTTGCACAAGTAGGGGCAAAAGAACGACATAGTCGTATGTAAAAGCTACAAACAAGGCATTAACGTCAATTTGCACCCAAAGATGTGATGGTCTTTACAAGAATTTAGTCAGAAGGGAAACGTACTGTCAGAGTAACACCAACAAATTTCATCATCTGGCATGACACTAATTTGCAAGGTTTTGGAACCTGAACTTTTCAGCACAAAACACAAAGATGGTCTTGATAGCACAAATTAACGTCAAGTCTTTGACAAAATGGCACGGAAATTAGGGCATATTAAACAAGTGAATAAATAATTCATGCTTCCAGTAAACCTAAAACAGCTGAAACAATATGCAAAGATCCAGTGACAACAATTATCCCATTTTTTGTTGCAGATTTTGCACCAAGAACCTCATGTCCAAATCTAATAGAATCCATTAATGATCCATTCACAAATAAAATGGATTTATGCCCCATTTTTCCTGAAGATTGAGTGTGCTGATCTTCAACCAATCTGTACTTGGCAGTTTTGCAGTCAAGAAAATCACCACCCATCTCTCTACAAGCTTTGATCCAAAATCCTTTTAACAAGGATGATGAAGTTGTACGGGATCTGTCTCCAGCAATATCAATTTCAGTGAAACATACAGCTTCCAAGCATCGAACTGCACAAAGAGAGTGGATGAGTCACAGAACAGCACTTATGCAATAGATTGCAAAGCATCTAATGAACTACCCCTGCCACCACAATTACATATACTACCCAAGGGGCATTTACAAGTTTAGCTTTCAAAATCTTTCACTTATCCGATGAAACATTAGCCATTGTTTGCTTACTAATTATACAAAAATTTATGTCCACATTTATAGAAATCCATAGCCTTTCAGCTTTCCAGTTACAGCGGTAAACCCCAGTAAATAATACAGACTAACCACCGATATAGAACAACAATCAGGAAAACAAATAGATCAAGCATACGTCGAATAGTTCGTTATTATTTGAAAAAGAGCGAGACGTGTAGAAATTTTTGCAGCACATTGAGGGCAATGCAATCTTTACAAAATTCGCAAGTTTTTATCTTTTGTATCGTACCCTAGATCAATCAGGTATGGCAAGACTCACTAGCTCATAAGGAGCAGCAAAAAGAAATAGAAAACCCATGTTAAGATATGGTTTCTTCTGCTGCTAGCTAGAGTCTCAATACTGCTGCTGCTTATCTCATGCCTGACGCAATATGGTCGATTCTGAGGACAAGACAGACTACTCTAGTCTCTAGTCTAATGCACCATCCCTGTTCCTAATCCAAGGCAATAAAGCTTAAAAAATTCAGACAGATACTTAACCTGAAAGTAGAACTCTGGCAAATCCCAAATGATCTTTATCATTTGCCATGGCAACCACAAGAACCAATCTTGCATCAGGAAAGGCCACCTTAATCATGTCCACTAACGCTTGAGCAGACTCTTTGGTATGGGCTGCAATTCAAAATTCAATAGACATTAGCACAAGCCTGTCATTAACTAGGCCACGTTCTTGGCAGAAATGACTCAAATTAAATAAGTCTCAATATAAACTTGAACTAACTTTTTCATTGTTAAATTTCCGCACCAGCCATGAGCATGTACTTTGCATGTTGAGGGTGGACAGGATAATAAAGAAATGGATGAACTATGAAAAAAGTTATGATCCTGGAACACCCAAGAGGATACTTGGACTCCTATAAATGCATCTACATTGTGTGGAAATTGAAATCTTTAATACCAATGAAACAAACCTCCATCAACCAGTATAGTTGCTCCGGGCAGTCCTAGCATGTCAGCTTCTTTAGATGTCAAAAACTGGCTTCTACCAACCAAATATGCAGATTCTAGACCAGCACGAATTGATGTATCTGTCAACTTCCATCCTAAAATATTTGTAGAATCATTAAAGGACAAGTCAGCGTCATAACTTCTATTAGATGCACTCGAATCAGAAGTATTAGAAATAATCAAATAATGCTATAATCCACAAAGACAACTTCTAATATCAGGCAAACTTCTAAAATATATGTGATTAGTTTTTAGCACATTGCATTGAAATTATACTATAAGTTTCCACTAAGCCAATTATCCAAGTGAATATGGAAGACGCTTCATAGCAGTACTGCAGTGAAATGCACTGTGGAAGCAGTATGAGTCGACTCGACGATAAAGAGATGCCCAAGGCTATCGAATACTTCTCTAAACAAGCGAAGTAGAATATAGAGATCGGTATACTTGATCTCTTAAAAGCTGGAGGCATTACTAGAAATGAATTGGACGCAAATCAAAACTCAGATGCTTTCACGCTCCCAATTATTTCCAATAAACATACTGGAGGCAAGCTGTTAGTCATTTGGACCAAATTATTGATCAGAGATAACATCACTACGTCGTCCATAAGTTTATTTTCAATCCTGTATCAAGCCACCTGTCACCCTTAATTAAATTGCACATATAGCAATCTTCATAGCCTGATCATAAAACCATATGCAGGAAATTAGACTAATTTTTTGTCTACCAAATAGAAAAACAGTTACCACTATTGTAGATATCAGTAGTGACCCCGAACTCTTATGGCTATTTTCTTCATTTACCATAGTCCTATCTTAACACTACCTGCCTATAAGCACTTAGAACTGCCTGTAGCAGCCAGTGACAAGCCCATAATGTCAGGTCTCAATTCCAGAATAAGGTGGAGCGTTGTATTAGGTTGACAACTATATTTTTCCTTACTTCATATGTATCACGTAAAGATACTAAGATCCATTTAGCCAACGACATAGTGGAATGAAGGCTCGGAGGGTGTCCAGCATAGTCCTTTGACCAGTTAAAATGAGCAATGGTATAATCTCCGACTCATAGGCGACTCACATTTTTTAACAGAAAGTAAAATTCATGCATGACATGTAATCAATGTTTAAAACCAGTTTAAATTATGAGGATCATAACATGCTATTTTCCCCCACCTTGATCACGAAGGCAAAGTGATGCACAAGTAGCAGTTACAGCATTCTGAAGCTGATGCAAGCCAAGCAAGCGTAGTTGCAGATCAAACAGCTCAATAAACTGATACAGAACAAAGTAACATTAAATTGTGTTGACAATTGAGCAATCAAGATAAGTTGGCTTGTTATATGAGCCAACTTTGTAAGAAACTGGATAATATAATGCGAAAGTATACCACATGAAGGTCCCTTGCTATCAAGAGCAGAATATCACATAATTGGCGGGGCATCTCACATGCTCTGGAAAAGCCTTTGAGAACACTTTTATTTCCAGGATCTGATGCTGATATTACAGGTGAACGCAGAGACAATGCCTTGTCACGGATGATACGCTCAATGTGTGGAAGGAATGGCCCACCAAGAACCAGCTAAAAGAATTACAAATCAATCAGATTTGAAAATCCCTGACAATTTATCATATATATACTTGTCTTCGATGAAGTTGATCTAGGAAAAAGAAACACAGACACACACACACAGCTATATATATATATAGAAAGAGAGAGAGGGGAGAAGAGTAATGATGCACAAGCCCCAAACAATAATATTGAAGTAAATAGGCAAAGGGCCTCACTGGCAAAAGTCACAAGTTGAACTTAACATGTTTTATGAGGAAATAAAGAATTGTGCTGGAAGTGTATAAGAACCACCTAACTGGACGTCGTTCTTTAATTATTCCTGATTTAGCCACTGCAATACTCTCCAGAGAGCCCCCAAGAGCAGCTAGATGCTCTTCACCTATATTTGTAATGATTGATGCTGCCAGATCTGAACTGGTAAGTACGTTGGTTGCATCCCGAGCACCTCCTAATCCAGCCTTGTAGACAAAAGTTAAAATAAATCTACATCAATTTCCACCAGTACCAATCAAAGCTAGATATATACAATGAAGCACAGATTACATCCATCAAGAAGTACAAAATGAAGACAAGACATTCAGCCTCGATAGAGAAGCTGGAAATGATAAGATTTTGATTTACACCAAGTGAAACCCACAATTTCCAAACCAAAGATACTCAAGTTTAAAAGAAAAGAAAAAAGGAAGAAAAAAATGGCATAAGGTTAACGGTAATGAAAAGGTTATCACTTAATTGAGATGAAAAGATCACTCAGATTCGAAAACAGAATATTGCCTTGTGATACAAATAGGAATCAACTGTTTGGTTTGTAAAACTAAGATAGTAGCCTACCTCAATAACTGCAAAATGAACTTTCTCTTCTGCAAACAGGCTGAATGCTATAGCCGTAAGAACCTTTAATCAACAGTCAAATGAATAAAATGTCAGCAAAAATGTGTATGACATATTCAACCCAAATTTGAACAACGTAACCACATATACTTCCTTTTACCAGAAGGCACACTGTCATCATGTAAGTTAATACTTAATAGCATAACCTATCATCGCAAATACCTCAAACTGACTGAGATGCCCCTTTTCAAGTTTCACTGCCTTGTCAAGAACCTCCTTTATTTTGTGGAAATGCAGCCTCAATGACTTTGCCGACACAGGTTCTCCAGTTGTTCCCAGGGTTATGCGCTCTCTAATAGTCCGTATATGCGGGCTGGTCAAAGATGTTGTCACATATAATCACTTAAAATTTGTCGATCATGATAAAATGCAGACTCGTGATTCTACCATCACATAATCTAACTCCGAATTACAGACCATACCTGCAATAGCAACCGACAGAATACCCTTCAGCACGTAAAATGCTGGAAAGAAATGTAGCAGTTGATCCTTTCCCTTTTGTGCCAGCGATATGTACAGCCTAAAGTCAAAGTCAACCATTTAAATTATCAACTCATTTTAGAAGTAAGAAACCCCAAAGCCATAGGCAGACTTTTAAAAGTAAAAGCAGTTAAGTTGATATATCAGCCGAAAAGAAGTAAAAGAAGACCAAAATAAATTCTGGAAATTCCAAATCTCAAACTCAATTGAAGAGAGAGAGGTCCTTCCTGACAACCACAAATCCAAGTCAGCTTTAGAAGATGAACATGGATTTCCTTTAAATCGTGGCTACGGAGAAATTAATTCATAATAAGTAGAAAGATTTGACCACCACTGCAGCTTGGAATTTTTATAAACCAGCGCAATGGTTGGTTATTATATATTTATATGTTGAAATCCTTAGCTTCCAAATATTGTAATTTAAAAAGCAACCTTGTAGAATCTAAAAACTCTGCATAAGAGTTATGAAGAAAATAGCAGATTAAGCTGTTCTCTTACATCGAAGGAAAACAAAAAAGCAAACTGCACATTCCTTCCAGTTTGGCATAGTAAGGGGCACAACGAAAACAAAAAGTTAAAAAATAAAATGAATAAAACTAACTTCAAAAGGTTCTTGCAAAACAACAAATAAACAAGTTGAAAAACAATCCAAGGATCAGCGGCTTTAGTAGCTCATTTGAGCTTAATTTGAAAACTTAAAAAACCAAGCTTATAGAATACTGTCCAATAATTTCTAATTTCAGTTAGAACTAAACTCAATCACAAAACTTCTCCAACCAAAATGGCCTAATCAAAACTATAACCTAGATTAGAACTGAACCTAGAGTTCCTCACTCGACCAAAGTCATTTCAGCCGATGGTAGAAAATAACCAGAAAACATGAATATCAACAAGAAACACGAAATTTTACCTTGAATTTAGATTGGGGATTGCCGAGATTGTGCAGCAGGCGCCTCATCCTACCTAAATCAAACCCCTCGCTGGTATCAGTGCCGGCGCCTTGGGGAACTCCCGATTTTTCGTAGTTCCTGAGTTTTTCCATGTATTCCATGAAGTCATCCAGTTCCGGGCTCTCTGATAATGCAGTAGAGAAGGGCCGAAGAAGTGTTCTGAAATTAGCAAAAACTGGACTATTCGGCCTCTTGAGTAGGAGAGATGTGAGTGAAAACGCAATGCCTGAAATTTTCATAGTTGGGCTTTTGTCACAAAGGAGCAAATATGGCGAAGAGAAACTGAAGTTCGTTGAAACTGAGATTAAGAGAAGGTGGGAGAAGAGCAACCGTCCCGAGTCAGCCTATGCACATCTCCCGCAGTTTGCACTGAATTTGCTCTACTTTACAACAAAATCTGCATCATTTTTTTTTCTTCAGTAGTTTGCACTATTTTATAAATTACTTTTTATATTAAAAAATAATATTTCTTAAAATTGATTTTTTCACATTAATTATATTACTTTACTTTTAATTATATTATGCATATAATATTATTACATATAAAATGTTATATTTATATTTTTACTTTTACAGTTTCTTAAACGATCAATGTTAACTGAACATTCAAAATAAATTAAAATTCATAACAATATTAAAACCAAACAAACATTACACTGCTTAAAACGAATAATTACCTAGTCAAGCCCATAAATGATCAACTAATGCATTTCGAAGTTTATAATGAGCTTCTGCATTTCTAATTTCTCTAAAACAACCAAGAAAACTCTGAAAATGTGCATGATCATTTTCAGCAAATTCAATGTCCAGAGCTGGCACTTTCCTTATTTCGTCAATCGGAGCATTGAGTTCTCTTTCATTGTCTATTATCATGTTATGCATTATTATGCACGCAGTCATAATATCTTTCGAATCATTCTTGCTCCAAAAACGAGCTGGATTTGCCACAGTCGCAAATCGGCTTTGGAGAACTCAAAATGCACGTTCCACATCTTTTCTGCATGCTCTCTATCTTTTTGCAAAATGTTCTTTTTTTGGACCAGTTGGTTCATGTATAGTTTGCACAATAGTTGCCCATTTCGGAATATCCCATCTGTCAAGTAGTAGCCCATGTTGAACTCTTGTCCCTGGATGACATAATTGGCAGGAGGAGCAATACCTCTTGCAAGGTTTGAGAAAAGATGGGACGTCTCAATCACGTTAATGTGTCGTTGTTAGATCCTGGAATTTCGAAATGAGCATGCCATATCCCCAGATCATAATTTGCAACTGCATCAACGATGATTGTTGGATGTCCACTACGGCCAGAATATCATCCTGCCCATGCTGTTGGGCAATTTTTCCACCTCCAATGCATGCAATCCAGACTTCCTAACATTCCTAGGATGTCACGTTGCTCACCAATATAGAGTATTCTAGCAACATCATTAGCAGTGGGCGATCTTAAATATTGTTCCCCAAATATTTCCACAATAGCACAATAAAATTTTTTTACACATTCAATTGCAGTAGGTTCTCCAATTTTAATATATTCATCAGTTGCATCGGCTGGAACTGCATACGCTAGGATTCGAAATGCAGCTGTTATCTTTTGGAGAGTAGACAGACCAAGATTTATTGCTGCATCTCATCGTTGTATAAAATAATTATCATGATTTTTAACAGCGGCAACAATATAGAGGAATAAAATCCGGGACATCCGAAAACGCTGGCGAAACTAATCTTCATTATATGTTGGATTTTCAGAGAAGCAATCTCTGAAAAGGTTCCTGGCCGCTTCTTCTCGAACACGCCATATTGTTCTACGACCCGGAATTGAGCCTCCATTAGTGGGTTGAGCGTTCCGCCGCCGCCTAAGATATTCAGCTAGCATGCGATTGTTGTTGTTTATTTGATGAACAATAACTTGTTCTTCTAAATCCAAAGCCTTCTGACGCTCATCATCAGATGAACTTGAAGAGGAAAAAAAAGATATGTTGGAATTGCCTCCTAAATGAAAATTCATTTTCTTTCTTCCAGACAAACAATTTAGTGTTTGAAAATAAGAAAAGGTAAAGTAAAAAGAAAAAGATATAAAGCTAAAGGTGATATGATGAAACTTTGAATGTGAGGAAAGCTTTCAGCAAAGTGGTGTGGAACAAATAGTTGATTTATACCCAATATATAGAAGATCTAAATCTCGGTCGTGTAGTTAAAGTAGAAAGCATAATCCGTGTGCTTTTACCACGAACCTTTGATAAATCTCCAAAACTTTAGATCTCAACCCTACAATTAAAGTAGAAAGCATAATTCGTGTGATTTCACCACGAGCCGTTGATAACTCTCGACTTTAAATCTCAACCCACGATTAAAGTAGAAATCACAATCGATCATTCTATAAATGTGACCCATATCATAACAAGATGCCACACCATTTTCTTCTCCCACATTATATCTCTTGCACATTCTAAGTTAAAATGCCTCCTAAACCACACACTTCTAATTACACTGATAATGAAGATAAGCTTCTTGTTAGAATGTATCTTGACATCTCTAAAGATCCAATCACAGGTATAAAAGCAATCAAAAAATGTATTTTGGGGTCGAGTTTCACAGCGGTATCATGCTGAAAAATCACCCAGGATGCAGGATCATACCCAAAGATCATTGCAATGTCGCATGCTAACCATGCTCAAAGATTATAGAAAATTCAATGGATCTATACGTCAAGTTGAACTACGTAATCCAAGTGGTGCAAATGAACAAAATATAGTAAGTCTATTATTTTTTATGTTTCTTTTGTAGTTCTATTTTGTCAAATAATATATCCTAACTCACATTATTTTCTAACATTTTGTAGTTAGAAAGTGTGCACGTTATGATGAAGCAACATCCAGATGACGAAGTTGGATAGCTCAAGTGGCAGAGTATCTACTACCTAGGCCTTTGGTCCTGGGTTCGAGTCACCGTGGGGGGAGGGCAGGGTTTTTTCTTTGTTCTTAGATTAGGAGAAAAAAATGAAGCAACATCCAGATTATCCATTGGGTTTCAAATTTGAGCACGTGTGGCCAATTATGAAAGTGTTTGTGCAGTCTGAAGATTTAACTGGAGAAAATAATATCGACACTCCCTCTTTTTCACCTAATCCATCGTTACCTTCATTTTCTATAAATTTGAGTGATGACAATTGCAGTGGTGGTGGTTCGTAATCACAACGACCCGGAGGTGTAAAAAAATATAAATTGAAGAGGAAACAAGATGAAAGTAACGATGAGTTCGTGCAAACACTTAAAGAAGAAAATGCTGCACTTAGAGACGTACTAATAACGGGTCAAAACAAAAGGGCTGAAGCTGATAATATAAAAGAAAAAAATAAAACTTTGAGGATGAAGTTGGATAAATTGATGATCATGTACTGCGTGAGTACTTCCCGGCGGAGCAACAACGGATTTTACAGAAGCGGAGAGCAACAGAAGCAGCAACACAAAATGGCAATCATTTAATATGTATGGCGATTATTTTCCTGATGTTGGAGGGACCGGAGGTGGACTTGAAACTTTCTAGAGCAAACATTGTGTTTCGTATTTCAGTAATTTGTATTTGTTTAAGAATTCTCATTTTTATTTATTTTTCTAGTCGGTGTAATTTTATAATGCGTAATTTTTTTTGATGTGTTGTAATTTCAGCCATTTATTTTATTTTATTGAAACTATATATTTTTTGTCCTTTTATATAATTAAAATAATCTTAAATTAACTCTTATTAAATAAATTATTATTAGGAAATGAAAAAATATATATTATATATATATATATCTTAATAAAATAAAGATAATAGATTATAAAAAAAATGAATTAAAGTGGCGCATGCGCAACTAGTGCGCCAATATTGCAGCAGTTGAGGGAGCAGCTGCACAATGCAGCAAGAGTGGCGCTGACCACTAGAGTGCTTTTGTGTTGTTGTATCTCCATTGTAGAGTAGCACTGGAGGTGCTCTAAGAGCTCACCAATGAAAACCCATTTGTAGTTGACACATCACTGCCACATCACTGTCATATTAAAAGCTAATCCTCACACAATTTGTACATATTTTATCTCCAATTCTCCGAGGTACAAATGACACTATTTGCGGGTCTCATATGTAAACTACTCATATTATTTTCATATCTACAATTTATTAAAATCTTATTTACAATTTTCACACATACAATTAATTTAATTAATTTAAAATTTCGTAAAAAAAAATTATTTTTTTCCTCTTAAAAATGTAATTAATTAATTTTTCTAAATTTTGTGACAACGGTTTTACACACTATAGTTAAACATGATGAAATAAAAAAATAAAATAAAGAAAAGATCAATACAACTCAGAATCGGAATCACAATAATAACCATGCTTATTTAATCTTGAAATATAACTAGTTAGCGTTGCATCGTGTCCATATGTGCTCAATCAAATCGGCTCGAAGTTGATGATGTTTTTCTTTATCCCGTATATCGAAATCTCTTTGTATATACTCATTAAAACCTCAGATAGAACCTTGAAAAAATAGCGTGGTTGTGTTGTTGTCGATGTCAGGTTCATCCATCCAATTGACCGTTGATTCTCCCTCGTCTTCAACTATCATGTTATGTAAAATAATGCAAGTATACATGATATCTTTCAAATTACTCTTGTACCAAAAATGTATCGGACCTTTAATTATTGCCCAATGAGCTTGCAATACCCCGACTGCTCGCTCGATATCCTTCCTTGCAGCCTCTTGCATTTGAAATGGCTTCTTTTAGGATCAGTTGCACATTGAAAGCTCTTGACGAAAGTTGTCCATTCAGGATATATTTCATCTGTTAGATAGTATCCTCTACTGTAAGATGTACCATTTGTTATGAAATTTATCTCTGGGGCTTTTCCCTTGCAAAACGTCGTTGAACAGAGGGGATTGGTTGAGCACATTGATGTCATTATTTGAACCTGCAACTCCAAAAAAAAGCATGCAATATCAACAAGTTTGCAGATGCAACTGCTTCAAGAATTATCCTTGGCACCTCCGTGATCACCTTTAGTGAATTGACATTTTCATTCAACTGGGCAATTCTTCCATTTCCAATGCATACAATCGAGACTACCCAGCATTCTAGGGAAACCATGTCTCTTCTCATGCATATAGATCAAACGTTGACGTCCTCAGTGGTGGCTTTTCTTAAGTATCTTTCACCAAATACGTCGATTACGCAGCGATAAAAGTTAAACAAACATTTGATACCTGTAGTTTCGGCAACCCATAGATACTCTTCAAAAAGATCGGTTGGACTACCATATGCCAATTGACGGATTGCGGTTGTGCATTTTTGAAGTGGAGAGAAACCTTTCCTTCCTAATGCACCAATCCTAAGCTGAAAGTATGGATCATGTGATTCAAAGGCATCGACTATTCGAGTGAACAAGTCTCGCCTCATTCGGAAACGCCGCCTAAATACATTGTTATTATATGTTGGGTTGTCGCAAAAGTAATCCTGCACGAGTCGAGTGTGTGCTCCTTCATGGTCTCGTTGCACATATCTTCTTCGTTTTGGTGGACCGGATGAGCCTTCTGCAGCATCGAGCAACATCTTATGTTGGTTTAGAATTTGCAAAAACATTCTATCATCAGCATCATCAATAAACTATTCGTTGATCGCCGCATCACTATCGATATTAGTGTTGTTGTTTGGACTTGAAGACATTTTTAGCTCGTAATGGGGATAGAAGAAGTTATTGGGCGAAGTAGTTGTCGTTGGAATTCTGCTTCAAATGAAGTATGACATTCCATTCATAAAACAAATAATAACGGCTAATTTGTGCAACGGCTAGTTTGTAATGACACCTTTTCATAAAAACTAAACTGATTAAATTCTTGTATAACTTACAGGAAATAAAATACATAACATACCACACTAGTTAAATACAAGAAATAAAATATAAACAACAATGCAGCACACTCGAAATTTAAAGAACAAGAGATAACTACCCTCCCCAGCCCCACTTCTTCTTAATTTTCTCACACACTTGATAGTGCACGCGAAGTTGCTCCGGAGTCATCCTTGTAGTATCTCACATGAATATGTCGTAATATTTTGCTTGATTGAGGGCCTTTAACTCGGCTATTTTCTATTGTGAAATGGTCCTACACTCTTCCATATTGTTATCGATAGTCGCCTTGATCTCTTCGTAAACGTCAATTTTTTGCCTTGCCTTTCCTCTTTGCTGCTTTTTGTCCAATTGGGCGAGTGCAGTCTGGATCGTCGTCTTCATTGTTGGAAGATGATATGTACGCCCCCGACTCAGAAGTTCTTGACTTTTTTTTTTTTTTTACCGCGATGGTCACGGTCGAGCTGGTTAACCATTTAGGGCAAACACTTAGAACCTTCCACATACCAAGAAGTTTATTGAAGTTCTGACCATTAGTTTTCTCCCACTACGACAATGCCTCCATCAGGATATCAACATCACTATGTCCGCTTCCCCAATTCTCCTTTAGAGAAATGTAATTTGCATTAAAGATAGACACGAATCTTTGAGCAGTATAAAATGCGTCTTCATCGGGGCCTATTCTCGCTTCGGAAAGTCTGCGAGTCGATTCTTGTTGTAATCGGTCGTGATTCTCTTCCACATCTGGTCTAACTTTTGAGCGTTGTCGATCACTGAATCTTCACTGATATTCACCCAACACCTAGCAAGCAACTCATTTTCTAGCCCCTTCCATCTTGCATTATATGTTGACTTTCTTCCTTTTGGAACAGTGCCAACCCCTTCAAAATATGTCTCTGCATCGAGATTAATACTCTCAATTCTCGGAGGAGACGAATGAGATAGGAATGGAGAAGTTGGAGCCGAGGATGGAGTATTACACTCCCTATTGGTGCGACCCGTGTATGCTAGCTCTTCTGGACAAGTTTGGAGGGATCGATGTTGCAATTTGAGGAGGAAATCCGTAAGGAGGAAGCGACATGAAAGGATATTGAAAGCCTTCACGTGAATACATATAATATGGAACACCCAGGGTAGCCATCAGATTCATTTGAGGATTTGGATGAATAGAATAATTTTGAGTTGGTATCATGTTGGATCGAGTGGTTAAATTTTGGGAACCAGTGGTAAAATCTTGAGGATGAGGATTGGAATTTTCTGCCGAATTAGAAGAATTATCGAACCAATTCATCCAGGATCTTCCTTTCATTGTAGGAGTATTCTTTTCCAAAAATAAATAGTAAGAAATGCTAGAAGAAAATTGTAGAAGTTGATGACTAAAAATTGAAAGAATTTTCATGTTCTTATAGATGATTTATTTATTTATTTTTTAAATAATAATTGCCAACGGGCAGCCCAAACAGTAAATTTTTCCGTTGGCAACAGTATATTAAAATGGCCATTGGAGCGTCTAGTTAACCCATATCTTGAAAAAGTTAAAAACAAAACAATACAAACAATAGAAATAATATATATATATATATATATATATATATATATATATATAATGAAAAGAAATATCCCCGACAACAATTAATGGGGCGCGGGCTCCACCTCTGCGCGTGCCTACGTACGCGTGGGTGCCACGCACCCCATCCCCCCTTCTTTTTCAGCGCTTGCACGCCACACACAACATACAACCAATTGTACCTCAGACCTCCAACCCAATTTGTACCAAAGTTGGGGGTACAAATATTTCAATTGTACCCCCATTAGTGGTGCTCTAACGTATAGATATTTGATATTTGATTCATTTATTTTTAATTTAACTTGAGTCAATTCGAGCCATATTTAAGAGTGGTGTGTGAATAGATTTAACCATGTTGTGAATATTAATGCTAAAAAATGATAATTCGCATTTTTCTAAATATATATACAAACAAGTAAATTTAACAAAATATTTATTTTAATATAAGATTATTATATTAAATATATTGTTCTTTTTATTGTTCTTTTTTTATTATAATGATTGATTGATTAGTTTTCGAACAAGTTTGTTCGCAAGCTTTTAATGAACAAGTCAATCATATTCAAGTTATATTGGTCTATAAAATAAGCTCAAAAAATTTGTTACTTATTCAAATAAACGAGCTTTTTTTCTAAGATAAAAATGAATGAACTTGTTAATGAGTTATTCAACGAAAATATTATTTATTTGCGGCCCTAAGCATGGAAAGTTGTACCACAAGCATTATCGAAATTTAAATAATTTTGTACAAACGGTTAAACAAATATAATGTGTAATGTGGAGTTATATCGGTAACCATAAAAAGAAATGGGAAATAAATGTAGTTAGCCAGTTCAATGAGCGTCAAATTATTTTTATGCATTTTACTTGACAAAATTTATAATCCATAATTCCCTATATTTTATTCCCAATATTTTGTTGGCGACTATTCGCAGTCCACCAATTTACTAAATTAAAATACTATTATAAAATGACTAGACTACCCTTTAATAATAACAAAACATAATAATTAAATAATAAATATATAATTTTTTTTTTTTAAAAAAAACACTAACAAATGTAATTCTTTATCATCTTCAGCCAAACCGTATCACTCTTCTAAAATTTCATAAACTCTAACTTCTTCCAGATTTGATCAATGGAGAGCCTACATAACAATAAAGAATCAGGGTCCAGTTCAATCGGGCTCTCAGAGTTTCATAAACCCTAACTTCAAGATTTGATCAATGGAGAACCTAAATAACAACGAAGAATCAAGAAAGGTTCGTTTTGTTTCATTTCATCATCATCATCGTTCAATTGGTTCTGTTTTATTTCATCTTTCATTGTTCAAATGGCGATTATGCTAACAAATATATTTGAATATACAAACATATTCAAACAAATCCTTTGTAACCAAACAAACATATTTGAACATACCTTGAGATTTTTCAGAGAACATGTTACAAATAAGTGTGTGGTCCAACAGCAGATCGGAAACCAATAGACTCGAACTAAATAGCTATTGAATTGATTGTGGATAGCCGAGGCGAGTAGAACTCTCTCCACAAGATAAATATGCCTCGTATTAGTGCTCACGAGGCTGACGTGATATCTCCCAAGTACAACGGCTACGTCTTCGGATAGTAGCACTTCTAAATCTCGAAGTTCCGGCGAACTGGAAGATACGTTGGAACTAGATACGAACTATACTTGTGAGCAGTGACGGAGGCAGAAGTTTCGCCCGGGGGGCCCAACTAACAATATTATAAAAATAAAATATATTCCAAATTTATAAATAAATAAGAATATTTACAATATTCAAAAAAAAGAAAAAAAGAAAAAAGAAACTTAACAGAAATACATTACAACATTTTCCTTCGGTTCTTCATATTTTGATACCATTGCATGATAGCTTCATTAGTAACTTCCCGAAACACATCATTTTCAATATATGTTTCTAAACAATCATTTAAAATTCCGTCTCTCATTCGATTGCATAGTGAACTCTTGATGATTTTCATAGCTGAAGAAGCTCTTTCCACAGAGCAGTGGCAACTAGTAAAGTCAAGGACAACTTAACCAAAAAATACACTAATGGAAAAACAATATATTTTCTTGTAGCGACCATCTTCTGTGCAAGACCACCTATTCCTGCTACTTCAGAGAAGTTCTCATCCAAATGCACATCATAAATGGAGTTCTCAAACTTATTCTCTAGTTCTAGCAAAGCAACTCCAGGAAATTCAAATGGATAAAATTCTGCAAGATGAAGTAACTTAGTTTTATCAAATGCCGAAAATGAATCCCGATGATCAAGACATGCCATCCACAAAAGTAATTCCGTGTTCACTTCATTAAAACGATCATCTAGCTCTGTAGCTTGCATGTCACTAACATAATAAAATAGCTTAGCTCGATGATAGTGAAGATACACCTTGATCTTCCTCGAGCTATGTAGGCATCGTCTATATTTAGCATAGCTATCTCATTCTTGCCACAAAACCTAGAAACTTCAATTAACAAAGTATCCCAACCATCAGCTCTCATCGCTTGCAAACGAGCTTTTGAAACTTCCACAAGATTTTTGGCATTGACAAATATCTTGATTTCTCTTTGTAGAACTTGTGACAAATCATGCGTGATTCCCAAAATTTTCCTCATAAGATAGCACAAAAACAAACTCAAACTTATTCAGTATATCTTGCAAATCAATTGCTTCAGCCCTTTGTAAATCATCATTACCATTTTTCCCAACATACTCGAGAACTTTAACAACATAAGAAAATAAATGCATCAAGTTAAGACGAGTACCATAATGTGAATCCCAACGAGTGTCTGCAGGTCGCTTCAATGCCATTTCTTAATTCAATCATTTTCCAGTCTTGATTTCACCAGTTGCAATCCCTTCGAGGGCCTTTTGCATTTGCTTATCTCGAAGCATATCTCTACGCTTACAAGTAGACGTGCCCAACCGGTTTCCGTTCCTAGTTTGGAACCCGTCATTTCTAGAATCGTTAGGGGTAGAAATCGGGAAAAAATCAACGGTCGGGTTCTAAATTGCTGGTTTCCCGTCGATTTTTATTTTTTTTAAAAAAATTCAGTGTCATGCATTTTAAAAAAAAAAAAATTGTGAATTATAAATTGAGAATTTAACAAAAAAAAAAAAATGATGCAAAAGATGAACCTTCATTTATTATGAAAACATTACAATTTACTTTGTACAAATTACACTACTATAAATTAAAATACATTAATACTAAATCAGAACCTATCTAAAATTACAACTTACAATAAGTTGCAAACTTATAATTTTCAACATCTAAATAATTCATAAAATTTGGAAAAGGAAAAGGGATAAAAGAAAGGGCTTGAGTTTTATTCTAAGTTAAGAATTAAGAATTTTTTTAACTTAGGATAAAGTTGCCTACGTATCATTCACCTTTCAGTGTTCAGGTGAATGAATCAAGCCCATGTAGTTTTCTTACCTTGCTTACCTTTCGGAGTTGGGACCGGTTTTCTTTGATTGATGATCAATCGCTTCTATGTGTTTTAAAAGCATTTAAATTATCGTGAACACACAAGTTTAAACAATGACACATACATCTAATATGAAAAAACCTCCCACCACTAGAAGGTTGACAAGATTTAATGAGATCCGGGTAATGAAGCTTTGTTAGCACTAGCATTGCCAAAAGAAATAGAAAATACTATTTGCACTAAATCATACTATTGAAGAATTGTGATAATTTTTTTGGCAAATATTTTGTGCATTATGAACAGTGTCAAATTCTGTATATGTTGCATCATCCATGAAACATCAATCCACTGGGTATTGAGGTGTGAAAAAAAAAATTGGAGTGAAAATGGGTATTTATAGAGGTTTTTAGGTAAGAAATAAAAAAATATTAAACCCCGCCTCAATTTGAAATTATGTCGCGCCCAATGGCTAATCGATTGTGGCCGTTGATTTACCACAGCCACTTGATCTTGGTCATTCAATTTTTTTTTTTTTAAAAAAAAAGTAGCCGGTTCAAGCAGGCGGTTCCGGTTCTAGTCCAACGACATTATCATCTCGGCGGTTAATTTTCAACGGCCACAAGATCTTCGCCGTCCACGTGCCGCGTTCAAAATAATAATAAAAAAAAAAATGAACTGGCGGTACAGTTTGGCCAATACACGAACCGAAATCGCACCGACCCCTCCCCGATACGGGTCGATTTGGAACCGGAACCGTTGATCGCCGGTTCGGCGGTTCCCGATTCTGTTGGGCACCTCTACTTACAAGAACCTCCAACAATATTACATACATGTGTAACAGTATTAGAGAAAGAACCAATGATTGTATGCTTTTTAGCAACAGCAACAAGTGTGAGCTGAAGTTGATGAGCAAAATAATGGACATAATAAGCAATTGAATTCTTTCTTTGTATTAAATTTTTTAGGCCATTAAATTCCCCGCTCATATTATTGGCCCCATCATAACCTTAACCTCTTAAACTAGAAATGTTGAAGACATAAATAGAGAACAAAGACTCAATACCCTTCTCAAGTGATGCTGCAGTTGTTTCAGTAACATGTACAAGACCAAGAAAACATTCAGTAACAAATCCTTTCTCATTTGCATAGCGTAAAACAACCCCCATCTGCTCTTTAACTGTTACATCTTAACACTCATTGACTAAAATAGAGAAAATGTTATTCCCAATATCCTTAATAATAACATTGGTCGTCTCTACTGCAGATGCATTTATAATATCCTTTTGAATCTCCGGGGATGTAAGTTTGAGATTTTCTGGGGTATTTTTCAAAGCGACATGATCATTTACTCATTGCATGAGGCGAGAACCATCAGAAGTTCAATGAAATTTCCTTGATTTAACGATTCTTCAGACTCATTATGTCCTCGAAAAGCTAGTCCTTGCATAATGAGATAGCAAAGACAAAAACAACTAATGCATTTAATAGGCAACAATAATCAATTTTTATTGTTTTGATATTTTAGAAAAAAATACTTCAATATGTTGAGCTTGATACATCAAATCTTGACAAGCCAGTCGACATCGGTTATGTTCACTCGTACAATCTCCAATATGATCTCTCAAACTTTCTTTCTTACGCCAAACATTGAATTTTTCGGAGACGAAAGCATCATGACCCTTATCACTATGCCCCATTGAGAAAAGGTAGCAATATAAACAACATACAGCTTTTTTTGCAATGTTATACTCCAACCAATCTTTTGAATTCATTAAAACAAGATGCAACAAATTTACGTTTTCGATTCCCATCTAATGTTTGAGGAAAATTATGAGTACGTGGTTGACATGGGCCTTTTAGTAGATAAGCTCTACGAACTTGCTTAGTTAAGTTAGGTGGATAGCTTATTATGTTAAGCCGAAGTCCCGGATCGCTTGGAAGATTTTTGAAATCAACTTCAATATTATGTTGGCTTGATGATTCTTGAAGTTGCACATTAGTAATAGGCACATCAACCGATGAAGATTGTGACTCAACTCGATGTGGTACTCTTGAATAATATTTCTTCATTACCTACAAAAATCAAGAAAAAACTAATTAATTACTTAACCAAATTAATTAAGTAATTAATCTACAAATTGATGGAGGCAGTATAACTACATTTATTAACGGAGGCAGTAATATTACTTTATTTGTATGTAAAAAGAATCCATCCATTACCATATAAATTAATGGAGGAGAATAGTTAAAATTCTTAATTCCCACAAAATCTCCATGTCTTCATTCTTGTCTGTATCCGAATTGGAATTGTCATGTATTCCTATTAACCCCACAAATTTTATTATATTTCCCATTTTCACTTGATTCAAATTTCCACCAAAAAATAAAGTACCTTTCCCCCACCAAATTCATTCTCCAGCCCCTATTCCAGGCCGTTATTAATAAGAACTTTCAGGTTCAACAATTACGTTTCATTCTTCGACATACAAATTGAAAAAAAAAAAAAAAAACACCTTTCTTCAAAACACTAACCCATCAACCTAGATCTGCAATTTCAAACCCTTTTACTTCAAATCCCTTTCTTCAAACAACTATTACAATTGCAGAGAATAAAAGAAGAACAAAAAGGATTTGAGCTCAATACAAAAAATGTTAGTTTTTTACCTCAAAATTTCAGAATAATTGGACGACCGAAGACTTTGGAATAGAGTTTTGAAGATGTAGAGTAATCCTAATTTTTTCTTTTCTGAATTCACAATGAAAATATGGAGAGCAGATTTATGCTTTCTCCTCCGTCTATTGTACGAAGCGACAATGTATTTTTTTTATCTGATTATGAAATTACCAATATACCCCTAATTTTGCCCACTGGCCCCATGGCGACTCCGTCTCTGCTTGTGAGTGTGAATGAGAGTGAGTGCAAAATTATGCTTGAATGTAGTATATCCAAATGGAGGACTTAATGACCTATTTATGGGTCTCCATCCATTTAGGACACATAAGATAGTCATACCTCATAAATGGCCCACTACCCCACTAACTAATGTGTAATAATTCCCTAAATGGGTGGAGACCTATAGATAAGCCCTTAAGTCCTCCATTTGGATATACTACATTTAAGTATAATCGTGCACTTACTCACTCACAAACAAAGTTCGTATCCAGTTCCAATTAGGGATGACAATGGGGCGGGTTTGCCCTTTACCAGGACCCGCCCCACATGCAAAAATTCATATTCGTAACCCGCTTCGCCTGATAATCTCAAAAATCCGCCCCTCCCCGTCCCATCGACCCGGTGGGTTTACCCAACCCGACCGGTCCTACTGATTTTTACACATTCAATATTATTGTCACTTGCGGACTTGCTTCTATTCAATGATTCTAAAATTAAAATATAATATAAAGAGTGATTATAACTAAATGAGGGTGAGGTAGGCACTTTAGGGTTAAAAGTTAAAGTGAGAAGTAGCGGTAACTTGAAATATAAATTATATATAACTATATTAATAATTTAATAATAAAAATGTATATCATATATATGGGACGGGTTCGGAGCGGGTTTAACAAAAACCACAACCTGCTTCAAACTAGACAATACCCGTTTGACCGGGTTTAAACCCGCCCCGTAACCTGTTTGACCGAGTTTTTACCAGCTCCATCTGAAGCAGGTTTGGTGTGGGCTCGAATTTCAACCCGGTTCACTGCCATCCCTAATTCCAATGCATCTTCCAATTCGCCGGAGCTTCGAGATTTGGAAGTGCTACTATCTTGAAGACGTAGCCGTTATCTTGGGAGATATCACATCAGCACCATGAGCACTAATACGGCGTGTTTATCTTGTGGAAAGAGTTCTACTCTCCTCGGCTATCCATAATTCGTCGAAGTCTAGTTGTAATAGCCTACTTTGATTTGAGTCTATTTGTATCCGATTCGTTGTTGGACCGTTATCTTATTAGTAACAGAACACAAATCTTATATCTAATTAGTATCAAATTCAATATCCCTATCGAAATTTTATCGTGAACAAGACATACAAATTTTACAACATCTGAGCATAAAATATTCTACACGGACACTCTACACGATGCTAATTTCCAAGATATGCCAAATTTTCACAGAACATAAATTCATCTCAATGTTTCAATCTAACACTTGCTAAATCTAAAAGGTGCAATGCTCCAATAAATCCAAATTAGACATGGTGGTCGTTTAAAATCCGGCAACTAATGTAACTTTATCTTCCTCTTCATCTCCTTTCTACTTCTTCCTCTTCTCTTTTCTCTTTTCTTCATTCTTTTTCCTCATCTCTTCTCTCTTTTCTTCTTTCTTCCTTGTTTTTACTACCGTCTTTGTTCTTTATTTTCTTTCTTTTTTATTTATTTTATTTTATAATAATTTAATTTAACAAAGGAGGTAAAATTGGTCATAAGTGGGTTGTATTAAGAAATATGTACTATTTATATAAATATAAGTGAGTTACATTGAGTCTAGGCTGCATTTAGAAATTTTGTGGGCTACGATAGACGCCACCCAATACTTTTCACATTATCATTTCTGACTACACCGTACAAACAAAAATTTAAATTCCCAAAGTTACTTTGTACACCATACTATGTTCCTATTTCAATTTTTTATTTAGCATTATATGTAACAATTATATATATATATAAGTCTACTCTCTTAAGTTCTGTCACCTCATACTTTTGAAGGCCTAAGGAATTGACATATGTCCAAAGCCCAAAGTTTTCTAACTTTTAATTTCACACATAATGATTTGTTTTAGTCTTATGACCCCCTTAGTTACACGAGTACTGTACATGCACAAAGATTTGTACAATACAAAAAAGTAAATGTGATTACAACAAAATGAACGTGTTTGCAACACCTTTTATTTAGAAAATTGCACTCTTATATACCTATTACTCCTTCCATTTACTTTTAGTTTTCATTTTAACATAATCCCTCCATATACCTTTAAATATCAGATTTTGCTAATTAGTATTTCTCCCAATTTTATCCATATTTCAATCTTATAATATATTTTACTAGGTTAATGAGATAGATTATTAGGCCCTTAGGCCCATTATTCAGCCCATTGTAGAAAAGCCCAAGTGATGGCTAATTAGTTTTCCTATTTAGAACATGAGAGAATTAATAGCCTATAAATATATGTTGCATATGCAAACACATGAGGAAATAGGTAGCCAAATAGAATAAGTAAAGGTGTGATGCTGGAGGGATAATTACACCAAAAAAGTGAATTGGTTAATTGGAGGTGTGAGTTTGTCGGTTGATTGGCGGCGGGAGTTCGCAATGTTCCAGAGAGATCAGAGCATTGTTATGGGGGATTCTATAGTGTGTTCGAATATTATTTTGTCAACCATATTTAGGTGATTGATTATTGTGCTAGAGGTTTGGTATTTTCCCTGATTGATATTTATTAGGTTAGGGCAAAATCTGATAAACATTGTAATTACTATTTGATATAGTGGTATTGCTTTGTGGTTGCTTCGTGGTTTTTTCCTCTACTCTAAAGGGTTTTTCACGTAAATCTTGGTGTCCGAATTCATTACATTTTCGCTTATGATTATTATCTGCGCGTTTGGTTTGATATATTAGTCCATACAAGATTAATTATATGTATTCCCAGCAAGTGGTTTTAAAAGCTTGGTTTATTTGATTGATCGAGATTTCGTAAATTAATATGAATGATTCAATGACTAGTGGAATGATTAAATTGACGTCATCAAATTATTCTATTTGAGAACCCCAGATGGAGAATGTCATTTATTGCAATGATTTATTTGATCCAATTGGGTCATGAGATAAAATATCAAAGGGGAAAACTAAAGATTATTGGAATAAGATACACAAGAATGCGGTTGGATTAATCATACAACTTATAGATATAAGTTTATTTCATCATGTGGTTCAAGAAACTGATGCAAAAGCGAAAAATTGGAGAATTTGTATGAGATGAAGACTGCCCAGAATAAAGCTTTTACAATTAGGAAACTTGTGAATTTAAAATATAGAGATAGAAAATCTATTGTGGTGCACTTGAGTGAGTTGAAAGACTTGACTAATCAATTGGCAGCATGAAATAACTCATGATGGTGAGGTACAATGTTTGATGCTTTTGAGTTCTCCACCGGATAGCTGGGAAACTCTGGTGATTGTGCTCAGAATTCTGCTCCAGAAGGTGTTGTGTCTCTTTCTATGGTAAAAGATAGTTTATTTAATGAAGAAACAAGGAGAGAGTATTGGAATAGATACTGCACAAGCTCTTGTGACAGAGAACAGAGGAAGGAATCAGAGCAGAGGTCCTAACGGATGTAGTGAATTAAGAGGGAGATCTCAGTCTAGAGGAATGTCATATTCATGATACCATTGTGGTAAATCAAACCATATCAAAAGGAACTGTTAGATTTGAAAAAAAGGAACATGAGGAGAAAAACACATATGAGAAATCAGGGAGTGGCATCAGATGATGAGATAGTAGCTCTTTCAATTAGAGACGAAGAGTGTAACATTATCGACTCATATGTGGAGTGGGTGATTGATTCTAGTGCATCACATCATGCGACTCCTTCCGGAGAATTTTTCACTATGTACATAACCAGAGATTTTGGCACAACGAAATCTGCTACTGATGAGATTGGAGATATATGTGTACAAAATAATGCCGGGTATAAGTTAGTTTTGAAGGATGTCAGGCACATACTATATTTGTGTTTGAATTTTATTTTTTCTCATCTGTTGGACCATGCGGGTTATCATAGCCACATGGGTGACGGAAAATGGAAGCTCACCACAAGATTAAGACTTTTTGCTAAGGGTAAACTCGTAAATGCATTCTACAAAATTCAAGTGAGTTTCACTAGGAAATATGTTAATGTGGTGGAGGATGAAGTCATACTTGGATTTGTGGCATGGACGATTGGGTAACATAAGTGAGAAAGCATTGCGGATTTTGGAGAAGAAATCCCTCATCACCCTTCCAAAATGTAAACTTCTGAGTCCTTGTGAGTTTTGTTTATTTGGTAAACAACGTAGAGTTTCTTTTAGTTATGCATCTAAAAGAAAGAAAATAAATTGGATTTGATTTACTCTGATATGTGTGGTCCCATGGAAGTTGAGTCTGCAGGTGGCAATAAATATTTTGTTACTTTTATTGATGATGCTTCATAAAAATTGTGGGTGTATTGCATTGGAACAAAAGACCCGACACTCCAAATTTTTTAGAATCTTCATGTTATGGTGGAGAGAGAGATGGCTAGACATTTGAAGTGTCTTCGTTCAGATAATGGTGGAGTGCACACGTCTCCTGCATTTTGAAAGTATTACAATCAGCACGACATTAGACATGAAAAGATAGTTCCTAGTACCCCACAACACAATGGTGTTGCATTGAGAACGAATCAAACCATTGTGGAGAGTGTGAGATATACGTTGAGAATGGCTAAATTGCCTAAGTTATTTTGGAGTGAAGCTACACGTACGGCTGCTACCTAATAAATAAATCTCCACCAATTTTGTTAGATTTTGATGTTCCTTGAAAGATGTGGAGTGAAAAAGAAATATCTTATTCGCACTTGAAGGTATTTGGGTGCAAAGCGTTTTCACATGTGTTGAAGGAACAAAGACATAAGCTTGATGATAAAGCTAACAGATGTATTATGATGGGTTATGGAGATGAAAATTTTGGTTATAGATTATCGAATCCAGAAAAGAAGACGATTATCAGAAGTAGAGATATGGTGTACATAAGAGAAGAGTGGTGACGCTCATCACATAATTTTTCCAAAAGAACTTGGGTTGATAATGAGCCAGAGATGACCTGTGGTGATGTAGAGGTTGCTAATTAGGGGGAGCCTCCGTCTCCTCCTCTTGAAGTAAATGATCAAAGGCCAATCAGAGGAAGAAGCCCATCTACAAGGTGTCCAAGTTCAGAGTATGCATTGATTATTGATGACAAAAAGCTTGATTGCTTAAGGAGGTAAAGAGTCTTCAGGAGAAGCTACAAGAGTTAGGTAAAAAACATGATAAGTATGTGGTTTACTGTAATGGTCAGAGTACTCTGAATTTGAGAAAGATTGCAGTTGACATAATGATGAAGGTGATTCCAGAAAAGAAGTTGGAATTGTGTGCCAGATTGGATCCCTCTCATGGGTTGGAGGGGAAGATTATTGTGCCCTTAAGCCTACTGCCTAGCCCATGGTAGAAAAGCCCAAGTGATGGCTAATTAGTTTTCCTATTTGAACAAGGGAGAATTAATAGTATATAAATATATGTTGCATATGAAAACACGTTGGATATAGGTATCCAAATTAAATAAGTAAAGGTGTGAAGCTGGAGGGATAATTACACCAAAAACTAAATTGGTTAATTGGAGTGAGTTCGTCGGTTAATTGGCTTCATGAGTTCGCGACGTTCCAGAGAGAGATGAGAGCATTGTTTTGGGGGTTTTCTCAAGTGTGTTTGGATATTGTTGTTTCTACAATATTCTGGTGACTTGTTATTGTGCTAGAGGCTTGGTATTTTCCCAACTGATATTGAATTTCTTAGGTTACGGAAAAGCCTAATAAACATTGTAATTACTATTTAATAGAGTGAAATTGCTATGTGATTGCTCCGTGGTTTTCCCTCTACTCTGAAGGGTTTTCCCCGTAGATATTAGTGTGCTGATTTATTACATTTCCCTTGTGATTATTATCCACGTATTTGGTTTGATATATTAATTCATACAAGATTAATTATTTGTATTCCAACAAATGAGAGAGATACTTGCATATCTATTTAATTTTTCATTCAAATATTAAATTTTCATATGATAGACGAGCATTGCAATAAAAGTATATATGAGTTGGAAATTATACTTCTTCTCAAGACAAAACGGAAACAGAATGAGATTGAAACAACTAACCTCCGCTAACATTGGAATCCTTTTCCCAAAACAAATAATTCTTAAGATAAACCAAAACAGAATGAGATGGGT
Source organism: Ajuga chamaepitys (assembly GCA_958295605.1). Taxonomy (NCBI): domain Eukaryota; kingdom Viridiplantae; phylum Streptophyta; class Magnoliopsida; order Lamiales; family Lamiaceae; genus Ajuga; species Ajuga chamaepitys. The sequence goes on along the minus strand of OY282508.1, from coordinate 14,896,548 downwards.
TCATATTGCCAATCTTGGCGATTTGATCATACGTCATTTACATATTCGCGGTTGCATGGTGATTTGTAGATATGAGAAAAGGTCACTATTGCATATTTAGAAGATTTGGTCAGAAGTTGGATTGGGTTTTAGTGTTGCGATGAGGAACTACTAGTGACCGTGTTGCGGTATCAGGTTGCAAGTTTTTTTTTATATATATCGAACCCCTATCGTCGCAAGAATTTTACTAAGTCTTTGTTCATGTTGTTCAGTTATTCAATAGTTGACTTTGATTTGGATTATAAAGATTTAATATTTTTTACTTCAAGGCCATGAAGAAAATGATAAAATGTTGCGGTTGATATTCCTGCATAATTTTTTTAATATTTTTTGCTTCAATTAGACAACTTTGATGGTGGCACCCATAAACACACCCAAAAAGAACTAAATTTTTATTTAAACTTATATTTATGATTGTTTTAAATAAGATTATACTCGATTTATAAACAGAAATCTATATGAGTCTCAGATGTAAGTTGTTGAAGTATAAGATTTACCTTTCAAACGTTCGAGTAGTTCACCTTTTCCTAGAATATGTGCTTTCCATCAACTAAGACTTTCTTTTTCTAGGTTGGGTTTTGTTATATCTTATTTTGGGCTGGCTTGTGAAATTTTAGGAAAAAAACAGTTTCTAGATGTAGAACAGATGAATAAAGGAAGAGATTTAAGTTATTTTGTATATTTCAACGGGGCTTTGGTAAGAAAGAAATAAGGTATGTTATGAGAGTTTTGTTCGAAATTGGAACTGTTATTTCACATTTAACCATGTTCAATGATGGATTAGTCAGCTTTAGTTTTAATTATTAGATACAGTTATGTTGATGAAAGAAATTGCGGGTAGTAGGAAGATCGATTCTAGCTAGGGGTTCATAGTATTGTGACTGAGTGCATGTCACTCTATTTTGCGTGTTTCTAATACATTGGGGAATTAGGAATATAAAATGAGTCTAGAACACATGATCTCTTAATTACGAGTTAAGTCACTCCATTTTGCTCGTAAAACTTAATTGGGGAGTGATATTTCTAATTTTTGTCAAATTGTAAAACTCAAAATTAAAGGACTATATGAGAAAATAAACGTTGATGTTTATGGGAATCGATTTCTAAAGGTGTCCACACTTTAAGTCCAGCATCTGGTTGTGCTAACTCTCAACATGTTTATAGGATTGCAAACATATTAAAATACTTCTTACCTCACTACGAGTTAGAACCGAATCCGGAATTGGTATCTCTGAATTGTGGAACCCTTTTTTGTGTAACATCATTGATGTTGCTATTTACAAAAAAGCAGTGAAAATCAATTAAAAGCCTTTCCCTCTGCCAAAAATAAAAAAGAAAGAATAAGGGATCATATGTCTCTATACTACACCTGAAATGTTTGTTATTTGTAAGTTCTCTTTAGATATTCAATGAAGCAATTGATTCACATTACTAAATGTTACCCCATGAAAGATCTTAATTAACATACTGGATTACAAAGGTATCAGCTATTTGTAAAAGGATTATATTTCATTATGAATAACATTGTACCTCGGTAATGAGATTTTGTGCTTGGACTATATTTGTCTATGACAAGAGGTCTAAGTTTTTGTTTCTATTTGTAAAAAATATTATGCTTGATAAAAGATATATAGAATCTGATTTTTTTTTTTTTTTAAATATATTAAAACTAGCACCTAGCTAATTCACCCCATGCTCACCATCTTTCTCCACCCGCTCCCCCTTGTCACATCTTGTCAGTCCACCATCCTTTATCTTCTCCTTCCCCATTCTCCCCACCTTATTTTCACTTTCCATTTCAAATTTATAGAGCACACAATCTCTGCTAAAAAATAACCATTTTCACCATCTTCTAGAAATGGAGTTGTCGCCAACTACAGGTTCCTCTAGACAAGTGGTCACGGGTGTGGTAGAGAGAATGATTGTCACCATTGATTTTGCAAATATGGAGGTACAGAGCTCGTTGTGGCTACGGATAATGCATAAACCATGGTCGTCGGTCTAGTAGGTGGTAACCGGAGGGCTATGACAGTGGAATCGGTGGCGGTGTTGCAAGCAACCTCCATGGTTCTGAGATAAGCCTTGACGTCGTCTTTAGCTGACCAGCTAGCCATTTTTTTAGTTTGTAGATATATTTAATAGCAAGAATATCTGGTATATAGAGTATTGGGTGCACGCAGTCATATGTTGGCAAGAAGTGTGTTATTTTTGTGTGCACGAAGTTATTTATCTGTATATTTTGGATGCACGCAATTATACATTTTGGGTGCGCGCAGTTATTTGTCCATATATTTTGGATGCACGAAGTTGTATGTTATTGTTATATGAAGTGGGTGCACGCAATTATATATTTTTTTATGCATAAGGTTATTTATCTGTAATCATTTTTCACACTTACCAACTAATATATGGTAATAGAATATTCTCAAGCCGTGTTGGATATATCGTGTCATGTTAAATATGTCGTGCCACTAAAAATATATCATGTCATGGCTTAGCGTCGTATAGTACCTACACTTCGTCTCAGCCTTTTAATTCAGTGAAGAAAGATATATTTTGAGTGAAATTTAAAAACAGAACGGGGAACTTGAAATTAAAAATGGAGAGAGAAGAATTCTCTGTAAAAGTGAGAGAGAGAGAGAGAGAGAGAGAGGGAGAGAGAGAGAGAGAGAGAGAGAGAGACTTGAAAATGAAAATGCAGAGAAAAAATTGTCTCAGTAAGGTAAGATAGAGAAACAGAAAGACAAAAACTTATACGAAAAATCGTGAAATGGTAGAGGAGAAGGGGGTTGAATATGCGGGCAGGAAGGAGGTAGGAGGCGCGTGAGATTGGAGGAAAAAGACAAAAATGTGCTAGGTTCTATGGTTTTCACAAACTTGATAAATTCTATGTGAGAGTTATGTTTAAAAATATACAATTTTTTATTTTTATTTTTAGTCAATTTGATGAAGGTACAATTTTAAAAAAAAAAAGGTCTTATCGGTCAAGGACCTAAAAGATTGATCAATTATCAATTCAAATCCTGAAAGATAATTTCTATCAATCTAATACCTAAAAGATTTAAACTATCAATGAAAAATCCATAAGTCTAAAATTGTTAGAGGACTTGTTTGGAAAATTGTAAAACACACAAAATAAAATTGTCTTGAATTGAAAGCAGTGGAAATATACGTCAAAAGTCTTTCACGACTTTTTTAAAAAAATTGTGAATTTTTTAATTTTCTGTAGTTTCATATTTGAAATTGTTAATTTTTTTAATTTATTTTTTTAAACATCTATAATTTCTTTTTTAAGTCATAAGCAAAAAAATAATTCTTTTAATAATAAGTCTGTAATTTTTCTTTTGAATTCATAGTACTTAAATTCATGTAAATATATTTCACTAAACTGTATTTTTTCTTATGTAAATACATTTTTTTGTTAATTTTTATATTCTAAAAAACATTGCAAATTATATAATTATTATAGATATATCACGACAATTTAAAAAAAAAAAAAAACAAAGTAGTGAAAGACTTTTGACGTATATTTCTCCACTTTCACTTCGAGATAAGTTTATTTTTCGGTTTTTGCAATTTTTCAAATAGGCCCTATAATGATTTTGGATTTATAGACCTTACATAGATAATTTCAAATCTTTTAGGTCTTGAATTGATAAAAATTATCTTTCAGGACCTGAATTGATAGTTGACCCATCTTTTGGGTCCTTCGTAAAAACCCAAAAAAAAAATCATTAACACACATTCACAATTTCACACGACTTATTTTAATATTTTAGTTGACTTACTCAATTATATATAACTAACATGTGTCTGCTAAAATAATACATTAATTTTTTGAAATATAACTATTTTTATTCGACAGATGAAATAACATTTTTGTTTGTCCTGATTGATTGAAGGCTTTTGATTTAGCGAGAATGACATAATATACCGCCAAAGAGAAACAGAAGAAACTGTGATAAACCTTAAATTTAAAGAGTTAATGCTCATTCTAAAAAAGGAGCTAATGCTCATAAACACATGCATTATCTATGACTTGTATAATTTTGTTATAATTGTTCATTTCCCCAAAATATTCCACATTTATGTTGTAAGTTGTATATGTATATGGGGATTATATGCATGCTCGAGAAAGAAGTGAGTCAAAATGTGTGTAGGAAGAAGAGAAAATATCACAAATCCCCGACCAGAGGACTTTCAATGATCCTCGAAATCACATCTAATCTAGCTAAATTAAAATATTGTAGATATTATCACATTGATCGCTCTTTCTTCAAGTAGGTTGAAGCAACAATGCATATTCGGCCACAAATACCACTACTTTTGAATTGCATCCAAATCACTACTCTTTGTGCATAGAAGCTCAAAAGGGTGACTAAGGTCCCATATGATATGCCTACTCATAGGCTCTGCATAACAATTGAACCTCCAGATTCAGAAATTGAAACAGCAATACGATATCATTCCACAAAGCGCTAAAAGAAAAATACATCAGCAATGTATAAAAGCTCACACACGAATAAAAATAAATTTAAAATGATGCAACTACGAGCAATAAATAGTGCGTTTGCAGCAACAAAAGTTCCCATCATTTGTGAAAATGAAAAGCAAAAATGTCTCTAAGGTTCCAAAGGCCAAAACTGACCTGGCTTTTTATAAGAAACTGAAATTTACTAAGCAAAAACTGCCTGCACAAGAACCAAAATTTCCTACAAAAATCTCTTCCCGATGATGGATCCAAGTGACAAATATTTTAACCATGACACTTGAATCAGGAAAAAAATGAGAAGAGAAATTATTGGCCCACATGAATTTATTCCCGATAGGAAATAATTTCCTCACATGTTGTAAAGCATTCAGATAGTGAACCTACAAAACTGTGCAATCTACGCCTAATTATCGACATGATAAATGCTTCGGTGCAACCTCAGGAACAGGAGTTAGCTCTAGTCAGTAGCGGTGCTTTTTGAGGAAGGAACCCATAGACTAATGCATTGCATAATGGTGATGCAATACGTATTTCACAACTTCATAAAAGGAAACCACAATCCCAACAGAAGGACCAGCACGGCCAACACGGGGACCCACACCCGTAAACAAGCCTTTCATCCCTCCATCCCTGTGAATATTACAAGTATTAAAACTCATCAAGTGTTGAAAATAACATTAAGAATTAAAAAAAAAAAAGGGGAATATGTTGAATCACGTTTAGGGCATAAGGAAACTTTGAGGCGAATTTATATATTCTAAGCTACCACATATTTTGATATTATTATAGCAAAGACAAAAGGTTTAGCAAATAGTTGACAGAACAACGGTCTAAAACCCCTCATGAAAGAATAATCTAGTACTTGTTGATGCAACACACATAGAAGTAAAACCAAATAATCAAAAGAATATTAAGTTCAACATTCTCAACAAAATATTTCACTTTTCTTTTAGCAAGAATCCTAGGCGAAAACAAGATTTGTCCAGGCATAACATGAGATAAAGGTAAGTGATATCTAACAGAGTATGTTCCTTCTAAGTTTTTGATATATAAAACAGAAATACCTCCAAACTTCGCGGAGTGTGTGCCTTGTAGTCATCTTTAATGCTCTAATGGGATCTTTCTGCAAAACGAGAAGGGGAAAAAGCAATCACAATTAGAATACCGATATGCAAATAGAATGATGATTATCTTGGGCCACTTCTAGTAAGAAAACCTGAATACCTTCGATTACAACACTTAAACCACACAAACACAAACACACATGAGAAGAATATATTCATGCACGGCATGTGAAAATAGCTGGATGATGCTTAACACTCAGAAGACAAGTTTTGGAATCCATCACAAGGTAACAGTCACCCAGGCCTAAACCCTTAAATGTCAGAAGTATCCAATCGCTACACAAAATTTCACTACACTCCCAATCAGTAAATCACTCACTTAAGAAACTCAAAAAATATTTACTCCAGTGTCTTGGAATGCTGACTAGACATGACATTGATTGGATCCGCTCCTCACTCAAACTGATCTTATATTGTATTGTATTGCATTGGTTAGTTCAGCTAAATGTTGTATATATTCAGACTGCAACTGCAACTGCATCTGTAGCCTAAACACCTAACTTAATGTAAAAATGAGTAACCGAGCTCAAAACTACAAACCGAACAATGGAGAGAAACACACAGTGCGTTCAACCAATCTAAGAAAATCCCTATTGCTTTAGATTTGTTTAAGACATGAATACCTCAATCTGCCGACGGGTCTTTGCAACATCCAGTGGACATGTAGCAGCAGCAGCAAGGCTGCCAGCAACAAAACCAGCAGAAAAATTTGCACCAAGGACACTGACTGCATTAGCTTCTTCTCCAACCACACCTAGAAGCTGTCTCCTTACCTACAAGAGATTTTGTGTAAAAGCTTGTCGGTAAAAATAGAAATCTCATGGTACATGACACATGAACAGCTTTAAATACAGAAGGCACAGAGCAACGCACTCACTGGTTCAAGAGTTGACCAGCAGATAGCAGAGAAAGGAACATCACGAGCAAGCTGAGCCCCGAGGCCCGTCCACAACACACGGTAGCTTGGCACTGCACCAGAAAATACCAGGGCCAGGCTCAAATAAGGAGATGCTAAAACATTCATATAACCATCCATGAATTTGAAACAGGGAGACACTCTTTGGGACCACAAAGGGATCAAATATGCTAAGATTCCCTCCCTTACAAATCAAGTAACGGTAATTAAAACTTAGTAAAGACAAGGGTATTCATTTGTAACTGAGAAAGATTCCAAGGGGGATTCATTTGTAACTGAGAAGGATTCCAGGGGGGAAGGGTAAATTATGCAAGGTTATCCAGAAATTATTAATATTAGATTTTGTAGCATTAAAAGCCAAAAAACAAGAACTGTAAAGCCTGCTGAATGTTTGAAGAGAATGAAAAATAAACCTCCGCCACAAAAATAAATAAATAAATAAATAAATTCAATTGTAGATTCAGAAAATCTCCTTACAGCTGTTACTGAAGCTGGTTGTACTTTTGACCTGGGAAAGAACATCAAGTAATGTCCTCAAGACTCCAGGAGGACTTTTATCACCAGAGACATGCTTAAATGCCTGCATCCAAAGAGAAGAAAATAGCATAGTTCAGACAGATTGATGCCTAAAAGGGGATATTCAACATAACAATGTGACTAGTCTGCCAAATACCTGCATTCGTGTTCTTGCGAGCTCAATAGGATAGCAGCTCATGCAAGCTAAAGAGCGTGCTAGTGCACCAGCCACGGAAGGTGCATAAGGTGTTAATTGTGGAGCATTGAGTTTAGTGTACTCCTCTAATTTGTTGCAGAAAATATCATAGCACGGCAAGTAAATACCAACCTGTTTGAAACGATGACAGCCTTTATGGATTATTTATTACTGAGAAAAATTAATAGAATAACATGCCAAGTTGACGCCTTTGTCCAGCAGCAAGCACTTAAAACTTACAGTGGGAACAGCAAGCGCTAAGCCAGCTTTTGTTCCTCTCCACAGTGCTGAAAGCCCTTCCTGCATAATACACAAAAATTAAAGTTCAAAAAGTTCAAAGGATAACGTCCTCAAAATTTAACTCCAGAGCGTGTAAGGAAATAAATGCATATTGGTGGTGCCTTCAAAGTACATAAAGATGCAGAAGTCAATAGTATAATTCGAATTTTGCTTAAATGTCCTTCACATTTTTTATGGCTGCTTACAATGGATACACAGCAAAAGTATAAGTTAGCTCCAGAAATAAAAGGTACATTGGTCTGTTGTTTAACAATCATCTACTAACCTGTCGAGTAATTTTGTAGAAAACATCCAGTGTTCCCTTATAATGAAAACAATCAGGTGGACATATCGCTACTGTTCCATGAACTCCAGCACGCGTACAAGAGGGTGAACACCTCAGATCAGCAAACATCTAGCCACAAAGTGCACACTGTAAGTCCAAACTTTTTAGCAGATAAGGGAAAACTTTTAACCTATTATTATTCCAATCAACATATAAGCTGTATATGGTGGCTGTAGTGTTACATTGATGGTTTATGGTTTATATAAATCGCTAAAACTATAGGGACACTGATAGAAAAGGAATGCATGGGCACTGAATAGTCTAGTCCTGATGGAAGGGTATATCAAAGGGAATCAAGTTAGCTTTGGAAGGGGGAATAATTAGGAGGTCCAGTTGGAAAGATTATGGGTCTCTGATTAGCATATAATATGGGGCTTGATGAGGACCTGGTAAGCATAAAACTAGGTAATCTGATCCCCATGATTGTGATTTCTTTGACTAAGTATAATTATCTTCTTACCTATTTTACACTTTATTAGTCTATTAACGGCACTCTCATTTGCAGAGAGGGGCAGACAAGTTTTAATCTTTTTTGGGAAAAGATAAGCTTGTGGGGGAGTTTTACTCCCGTATCTCTTCGTAATCTTGTTTTCTACAATGACAATCTCTTCCCCGATCTCCTTATCGGCTCTTTAATCTAACAGACACTATGTACATGATATTATATTCATCACACCTCGGAGGAAGGGTCATTAGGCACACTCCACCTTGATACCATGAAGACCTTTGGTAGTTACAATGTGTAATTATGAAGAACAGTTATGCGCCACAGTAATATGCAATGCCACTTCACTTTTACAAACCCTTCCAATGACATCATGCCCAGATTTTGCTTCTCACTAGAGTGCTCCAATGTATACACAAATAATCTTTGTGAAACAAATATCACCTATTAAGTGAGTGAACATGTACCAGTAAAAAATAAGCGCCATAAGACATAATGTTTAAGTAAAGTTAACGTGAAATCAGATAAGTTCAGGCCAGCATCGAAAGCGATTGAAGCAAAAGCAATTTGACGATCACATTATGTTCCAAGAGTTCAGAAAGAGGGAATTTCAAAAGAGGTACCATGACCAGAAACAGGATATACTCATAGACAAGTCAGGATTCATCAATTCTAAAGCAACTGCCTAGAATGGCATTTATGAAAACTATAACGGACTCAAATTCAGCTTAGCATATAAAATAGAAAAAGCGTGGATTATAGGAGGTGCAGAAAAAACAGTTCCACCCAGACACACTGAGCCAGTAACTATTTGAGACTCTAATCATTCTGATTCATCAAGATGTTATTTACCAAGATACTTAAATTAGCAGAGTAATAAAATGAAACTGAGACGCTGAAAGCAATGACAGTAAAATGACACACATACCATGTGTGGTCCAAAGAATGCCATTCGACTAGTAAGATTACTCAATGGATGCGAGTAAGCGACTCCAGCAGCTTGTGCCTGCAATCTTGTCTGAAAATAATACAAAAGAAAAACATCAGGAGAAAGGGAAAAGGAAATACTTATAGAAGTATATATATGTAGCTTCCAACCAGAAAGACTGAAAAAGTTGGTCAAAGAAACATTTTAACAGTTAATCAATTGGAATACGATTTGCATAATATTGACACTTCCAATCAGGAAAACATTGTAAGTTACATATCAACTAGTTTCACCAAAAAATTGCAAGATTTGTCAACAGATTAGGTCAGTTATTAAAGAACACTATCAACTGCAATACTCAACCCTCTCGTTCCACAGAAAGGCACACAATCAAAAAACAGAAATCCAAACAATGGCCCCTTATGGAAGGCAAGGAACAACAATAAGCAACAAAATGAACAATAGTAAAGCAAAGCACTCAAAATACTAGATGTACCTTAGCCACATCCAGTGGATTCACCAAAATAGCTGACAGAAATGCTGCACCAGCCGCTGAGAAAGCTCGCTCTGTGAATCCCAACTTGCCACCAGAAGGGACATCCAAACAGAGAGTCCGAGTCTGGGGAATTTTAGGGGCCTCAATTCCATCAAAAGCCACCATTGATTCAGACATCAAACATACGTCATTATTGAATTCAGACATCCTTGAAGACTGCTCGGTTGTCGTGATCCATGTATTTTCAGGTTGCTTCAGTTCTCCTGCCATCCTGTCTTTCACAAATCCACATGAATTTCAGCAGTTAGTCACTCGTGAACTAATTAACTGCAGCGAGGACATAAATGCTGGAAAAAATGAACAAAATACAAAACAAAAAAAAAAAAACAATAACAAAATAAGGAAGTAGGGCTTAGGAAGAGAGAGCACAATTATAAAATCTTCTTTTCATTTAATCCTGATTACAAATATCTCGTTAAAGCAATCAAAAAACGAAAATAAATCCAAATAAATTCAGATTCCATATCCAACAGATATTGCGGGTAACAGAGCCACCAGAAAAAAGAAAGAAAAAAACAAACACACAATTTCGCCCGAAACAGGCATAGGATTAAAGCTATAAAAAATTGAAACCAAATTAGACCTTCTGATGATCCTCGCTTCACTCAGAGGCTACTGGACGTATAACAAAGCACTATAGCATTCCTTCGCTAACCCTTCTTTCCTTTTTCTTCTTTTTCTTTTTTCTTTTTCTTTTCCTTCTGCGCCTGAGTCAGTAATAGTAATTAATTTCTGGTACTAAAAAGTGAAGCAGTTTGTTTCCGAGTTCCTCGGAGAGACAGAAAACGGAGTCGGTTGCCCCCCACCACTTGGAGAACAAGAGAGAGGGTGAGATGGAAGCCTCTCGATATTGATTCAATAGTCACGGTGGAGGCTTGTACGTAACACCACTTTGATCTGATGGCTGTTGATGCACCAGGTGCATTGCACCATTTGCATCTAAATACCTCACCTCAGTTTAGGGCTACGCTTGCGCGCTTTGCGATCACCAGCTTTCTTATTTTTATTATATGGCAGAGAAAATACCTCTCTTGTTTTGGGAAATTTATTTATTATTTATTATTATATTTAAGGTTGGAGATTGCTGAATTAAATCTAATTGAGAAAGTTAATGAGTACTATATTTTATTGGGATTTAATTTTTTAAATTTATTGAGTCAAGCCTTAAGTAAACACGGTTAGAACCACGATTCCTATCCGATCCACAATATAGAATATTGAAAATCGTATACATCGTTGTAGGATCGATCGGTTTATGTTCTATAATTAGTTAATTTACTAATTTACGTTAGAAGTTAGAAGAATTAAATTAATACCTTTGTAGCAATTAATACCTTTGTAGCGACCGATTTATCATATGTTCTACAATTAATTACCGATTTATCATATGTTCTACAATTAATTAATTTACGCTAGAAGGATTAAATTAATACCTTTGTAGCTTATGGCTTCAAACCTTCACCTCCAAGTCTTCTCCAAGCTTATGGCTTCAAACCTTCACCTCCAAGTCTTCTCCGGTATTCTCACGAACTGCACTGCAATACAGGATGTGTGGACACCTCCTTGGATATATTGTATGCGTGATTGTGTGGGTAAGAAATAATAATGGCCGTGACTCTTCCTTTCCAAGTAGCATATTCTGATAGATACAGGAGATCTGAATATTTCCATCTTCTATATCTATCAATATCCAATATATTTATTGTATTGCAATAATAAATTATAGTATTTATAATTTATTATAGTTCATATGGAGCCACCGAAGGTATACGACTGGACCCAATTAAATCAAGCTCCAATAAATTAATTATGACTCTGTCAACTCTTGACTTATCATATTAATTTATTTATTAATTATATTTTATTCCACTAAAAAAATATAATTACACTCTTAATTTAATCGAAATTATTAAAGCAATATATCAACAATTATTGTCCTCTAATTGATGGATCCAACAAACACATCCTTAGGGTCCGTTTACTATGCCGGATTTCATGGGATTGGACTAATAATCCCACTTAATCAGCTGTTTACTTTTTTGGTTCACCCAAATCGGGTAATCCCATCGACCCGGTTATATGAGCACTATTTGGGACTATTCCCATGATTATTGGTCCCACTACCCCCCCTAAGATTAAAATAAACTTGGGATTAAATTAGCTTCTATTATTTCGTAAATGTAAACATAGGATTATGAAGGATTATTTGGACCAGTCCAAGGCTTAATCCACCCTCGATAGGATTACGGGTGATTGAGATACACCCAAAGTAAACGGGCCCTTAGAGAATCAATATATTGCATTTATTCTATTAGGCCTCGTTTACTTCGGGGGATAAAGGAGGATAACCCAGGATAATATAATTTTATCCTGACTTATCCGACGTTTACTTTGGCAGATTTTTTATCCCGGGTTATCCACTTTACCCGGGATAACCCGGGAAATCCAGGATAAAACATGGGATAACTATCCCACCATCCCCCTTGGATAACTTATCCTTAGTTGTAGGATAAGAATTTTAATTCTAATTCTCATTATGTTTTCTCTTTCTATTAATTTTTTTAATCATATACAAATATAAAAATTAAATTATTTAGTAAATATTTTGTAGTTTCAGTTTATAATTTAAATATTTTATTTTATTTTTCAAAAAAAAAAATTGAAATATATATATATATATATATATTTTTTTTTTCATTTATAATGTGATTTGCCTGTATAATAAATTAAATTAGTTATCTATAGTTTGACAGCATATTGTATAAAAAAACTTAAATTAAAGATAAATAATTATTTGTTGGTTGTTTATGTGGATTAATTATTAGTGTATTTGTGCTACAAATTAAAGTTAATAAACTTAGAATGTAGTGCTATTGTTACTCACTAAAAACTTTTGAAAATTTCTTGACTATTATTTTTGAAATAAAAATTTAGATACTTTGGATAAATATAAACGTTTCTCATAAAATAATAAATATAAATATATATACACTCATCCTTTGTACAAGATGATCAACATGACCTACATACATGGATACTAGAGATATTCTTACATTAAGAAAAAAAAAATGATATTATGTAACTTACTCAATTTTTTTAATATTTTTCATTGACTCTTCTTTTATTAATATACAACTTTTCATCTCTTATTATATATTAATTGTAATATTTTATTATATTAAAATTTTTATTATTTATTAATTTAAATTTACAAACCGTGCATCGCATGGGGATACTGCTAGTTTTATTGAAGATTCGAACACTTCTTTCGCATTCTTCGTCCCCCTTTTAAGAAATCACTGATTTATCAATTCGGGAAAATAAGAAGGGAATGGTAGAAAACCCATCTTTTCTATCTTTGTTAATCAGATATTACAAATATACCCCCACTACCCTAATTGATATTCACTAAAGTAAACATAGGAAAAAGATAAAAGTTATCCTTATCCATCCTTTACGCGGAGAAGTAAACGTGGGATGATTTCTCCAGCTTATTCTTATCCTACTAAATTATCCAAGGTAAGAGGATAAGGATGTTATCCTTATACGCCGAAGTAAACGAGCCCTTAGGGTTTGTTTGCTCCAGGAGTATTATTGATAGGATTGGGTAGGATGGCATCAACTATTCTTGTTAGTATGTGTATTTGATTGAAGTATAGCTTTCTTTTTTTTTTTTTTTTTTTTTTTTTTTATATATAAAAAATTTGTAAGCTTGTTTAGTTTGGTGTATAGAACTTGCTAATTATTTGTTTGTGTATTTATTTTTTGTGATAGATAAGTTATTTTTTTTATTACTAAACAACCCCCAAATAATTTTCAGCCTTATCGGATGACAGATGGCCTTTTCTCTCAAATATCATGTACAGGAAAATAAGCATCTCCCAGAAGAACATAAAAAATATTGCTGCGTTGAATCCGTCGGCGGAGATCACGTCTGCCACCATCGCTTAGGTTGAGTTCGTGTTTCTTCTTCATTTGAGGATGGGAGCTGCTTTAATCAGTAAAGCTGGACTACATTTGTATAGAAAATTTTGATGACTTTTTTCCCCTTTAATTAAACCAAGACATCTGGTATGGTATTGGTATGTAAATTTGATTTTGGTATCATATGTATGTTACATTGAAGTTTCAATTTTTTTTTGTGCTTTTGGGCAATTCAAATTTCAGCCTATGGAATTTGGAGAATTTCATATTATATTTTGCAATTCATCAAAAACGGATATAGAAAATTAGTTTTTAGCTTAATGCTCAAAGTTCAATACATATATGTTAAAAGTCTAAGTTGAATATGTACTATATCTACAGCAGACAATCCTGTAGCTAAGCGATAATTTAATGTTTGCTGCTAGAGAATAGCCATCCGTACATTATTACTATATCATTCTAAGTATGATTCTTGACAAAACTTGTGAGGTGCATGTGTTGATAGCATGTACATGCATCTGAGATTGAACAACTCCAATTCCTTGGATAGCAAATCTTCAAGCTACAAATGGATGGACACATGAGTAAGTTGTAGGAAACCTTCTTTGAAGCGATTGTGCACCAAGTGACGGTCAATGTCCAAATGCTTTGTGCACTCATGAAAGACACAGTTTTTTACTATATGCAATGCTACTTGATTTATCACAATAGAGAGGTATAAGCTCACGCAACTTTAAACCTAAATTTGTATCAAGATGGTCAGCCCAAGTAAGTTCACTAGAAGTGCTAGCAAGAGCCCTGTACTCAGCGTTTACTGATCTCCTAAGACAATACTTTGTTTCTTGGATTTCTAATAAACAAGACAACCTAAAAAAAGAAAAAAAACAATTGCCAGTGATAAATTTCTGAGTATCCAAGCAAGACCCTCAATCTGCATCAGTGTAACCATGTAAAGTCAAGCCTCTAGATTTAAAGTAAAACAATCCAATATGAGAAGTATCCTTAACTGATAACGAAGGAGATGAAGAGCAGTTTCCCAATGAACATCTCTTGGAACTGTGATAAAATGAGTTAGCTGCTAAGTAGCACAAGTAAAATCTGGTTGAGTGAGGTTGAGATAAAGTAGGCGCTCAATGAGCCTCCCATATTTTTCAGCATCTATAAACAAAACCACTTGAGTATCAAATAGCTTAAGTCCTTGTGGAAGAGGTGTAGATGCAGTCTTGCGATTAAGCATACCTACATCTGTGAGAATGTCTAAGACATATTTCAGATGGCTAAGATGAGTGCCTTGAGAACCACGAGCGAATTCAACCCCCTCCCCTCTAAATATTACTTACCATATCCAAAATCCTTAATAGTAACTCTTCGTGGAGAAATTTCTTAAAAATAGTAATAAAAGACTCTTTGTTTCCAGTAATTAAGACATCATATACATGAACAACTAGAGCCAATTGTAACACTCATAAAATATTATTATTATTATTACTAGTAATATTCACGTGCGATGCATATAAGTTTCTTTTAAAAGTAATGATTTTAATAAAACTAAATATAATCTAATCTGATATTTAAATATGAGATTGTTTGATACTAATATATTTTTTTTTTAATAATGTAGGATAAAATATAAATAAAATTATAAGTAATGTAAATATAAGTTTCTCGCACGTTATATATAAATTTAATATAACTTACGTTATATACAGGTGTGTATATATATATATTGTTAACATTAAAATAAATATTAAATATAAAAAAAAAATCTTTTTCAAAATGATTATTTCTTATCTTTGAAATTCAAACACACAATTAGTGTGTTTGTATCATTATTCACCTATATACATAATAACTTAATTAATTATGAATGTTAAAACAAACATAAATATCTAAATATCAACTCATATTATTAAATAAAATAAACTGAATAATGTTATAAGAAAATTATTTTTTATTTAATTTTTATCATTTTACTTTAAATATTTAAATTTATCTAAATAAAGTTTTGAATTATAACTATAACTATTTACTTTTAAAAATCCTATTTGCAAATTTAATACTTTACTTGGTATTTCAGAGATACAAAGAATAACAAAATAATAAAATAAAATTCAAAAGTTATTCAGTAGTTGGAATAACAAAATAAAACATATGAGTTCTTCAATATTTCTTAATAATTTTATCTATATGTTGAAAATTTTCGATTAAATTATAAATTTATATTGTGAATAGTAGATTCATTTAAAGATACGCATTAGTTAATGTATAAAAAAATCGCTTAGGTTGCAAAATGTGAAAAAAAGACATAATTGAGATTGATTAATGTGACCAAGTATTGTTTATGTTGCAAAGTCTAAAAAAACATATAGTTTAAGTTTGTTAATTTTGCTTATTCAAAAGAAGATTAGTTGCAACTTGTATAATATAATATTTTAGGTTGCAAAGTGTAATTATTTATAGAAAAATAATATTAAATATTTAAAATATAAAAAGCAATAAAAATTAAGATTAATGATCATATAAAGTTATATATATGAGCAAAAGTCATAGTTTTGTGATTTATCAACAAAAATAATTATTATAACAAAGAAACATTAGCAAATTTAATAATTTAATACACTGGTTATAAATTAAATATTAACTATCGCTTTTAATTCGATAAAGGATGTGCTCAATTATATGTACATTGATTTTTCTCTCAATGTAATAAATGAAGAAAATTTGAGACAATTCATAGATAAAACAAACTAATTAGTTGTGGTTTTCATGAAATAATTAAGTAAAAATAATTCGTGAAAGAGAATTATTTGAATGATTTTTAATTGTATTCTGCACCAATACTATAGTTTTCTGTACAACCCACAATAAACACTGGAGTCTTACTCAAAATAATCAACGAACAAATAATATAATACTTTAAATAAAATATATTATTATTATTATTATTATTATTATTATTGTTGTTGTTGTTGTTGTTGTTGTTATTATTATGGATGTCAAATCAAACATCGTCAAATGATGATTAATTTGATTCTTACCAAATGTGACAACAACTTACCAATCACAGTCTAAAATTTTTCGTTGGAAAGTGTTATTTATAGAGTTGTCCATATTGTGGCTTATATATATAAATATATATAGATTTTTTAATTTGTAAAATAATTTTTGTAATCTAACTATAAGTGACTAAAAATAGCCATGAAATATATAATAAAAGGAACAATAATATTTTATTTGGATATTTCATATGTAGTGTAAAGTTTGATACTTTTTTCTTTATGTCTCTACTTTTATTTTATATTTTTTTAATTTATCTAAATAAACTTTCAAGTTCCAATTATATATATTCAAACTTTTTCTTTCTAATGGTAGATTTTCATTTGCAATTTCTAACATTTCATTTAGTGATTTCAAATATACTTAAATATTTTTTATCTAATACATTCTTATTTTAACAAAATAAATTCAAAAGTTATTTAATAGTTCGAATAAGAAATTAAATTCTGTGAGTTCTTCAAAATATTTGAATATTTCCGTCTTTTATTTGGTATTGTAAATTATTTATATAAATATAATATTTTTCTTATAAATAGTTTATTTATTTGAAGATAAAAAATTATTATTGCGAACAAAGTATTTAGATTTGTAAGAGTAAAAAACACATTTGATGTTAATTAGTGCGAAGTATTATTTAGCTTAACAAAGTGTAAAAACATATAACTGAAGTTTTAGTAAAACTATAAAATTATAAAAGATTACAAAATGTAACAAATTTCATAATTAAGGATGTAAAGAATAAATATCCTTATAAGAGTAATTTTAACAAAATCACATTATTAAAAATATAAATAAGTAATTAAAAATAATTTCAATAACAATTTTAATACAAAATTATACATATGCTCAATGCTTCTATACTTCCGTGATAAAAAAAAATATATAGAAAATTTGATGATATATTAAGTTGATTATAAAATAGATGTTGATTTTTTTGCCTTTGATTTAATAATTAAAATAGGACTTTCATTATTTAAACAATGGTTTTTCTCCCTGCATAACTTAAATAAAAAAAAAATATGAAAATTGATGTAAAATAAAATAGATTGATTAGTTGTATTTTTATAAAAAAAAAAAACCCTCATATTTTTAAAAAAAAGAAATTATTTTACTAATTTTAGTTGCAATTCAAATCAAAATATTATAGTCCAATTCACAATAAACATCAATTGTAGAACAAATAATTAACCAATAAATAATCCATTTTATTCAAATCAAATATCTCATTATAATATATGTGATATGAATGTTAAATCGAAGATCGTTAAAACTTGAATAATTTGGTATATTATGCATGAAAGTAGGATTAAAAAAAAAATTGTGTTAAAAAAAAAGTTATGAACTTACCCAAAAAAAAAAAAAAATCACCAATTAAATGGCATAAAACTTTTGGAGGGAAAGTTAGAATGACATTAACACCCTCCATTTTACTTATATATATATATATATATATATATATATATATATATAGATTATATTGAGTTTTATATTATTTTAGAGTCTAATTATTATTTTTAAATTATGTTATGATTTATTATTGGAGACCATGTTCTAGAATCAAAACCCAAGCTCATAATTTTACTTAGGGATCAAGAAAATAATTTCCTAGTCCAATTAGGAGTCCTAATACCCTAGGATAGAATCTATATATATGAGATTACCTCATAAATATAAATCACAACTCAAATATCCTGATTTATCAGTAAAATTCATTCATGTCATCCCAAGTAATTTTCTTCTGCCGACTTTGTGCCTAAATCCCAACTCCTTCAAATAGACAGATATTTAGTTTTAAATTTCGTTCCCCTGTCTAAATATTTAGAAAAATTATGAAATTTTACTATGTCTTGTATTTTTATGCCTATGATGTTATGTAAATATTTCAAGTCTATTGAGCAAGTATTATATTTTATATGATTTTTTTACTACCTCAATGCAGAATCTGAAAATCTCTCTGTTCCGATTTATAAAATTTGGTATACATATTTATACTTCTTCAAAACTTCCGATTTTTGGATATGATGTCATAAAAATGTCTTCCATCATACTTCAAAATTTCAAAGGGATCCAACTGGTACTTTTGGATTTATAAAGATTTTACTACCACTGCACAAAATTTTCAGTTTCAACAAATCTGATTTCAAAATTTTAAAATCCATAGTTATACTTCGTGAAAAATTCTAAAATTTTAATATGATCTTTTTAATCCAGTTTATTAGCTATAGTAAAATGTTAAAAAGTTTTATCCCATAACGTTTATGAAAAATAAATTATTTATTTCACTATTGCGCTAGCAAATTTATTCCTACAAATTCTCTATTTCTTTCAAAATTTCCTAAAATCTCTACCAAGCCCTAATTTTCAATTTCCTCCCAATTTTCAAATACCATATATATCTACGAACAAGATAAGTTCATTACAGGCAATAGAGACGCTATGTGTGCTACGCTATTCTCAACTGGAAACAAGGTTATCATATGCTATGATATGTGCTGGTTAAGCTAACATCTATTTTGCAGTGTTGTATGCATTCATTAATTATTGCATAATTTGTATTTAAGATTGACAAACATATCCCCGCTGAGCCCGCGGCTTGCTCACCCCATTCCTCATTTCAGTTTCTACAGGTCATTGGAGCTCGGTTGTGGTACGAGAAGGCGGTGGATGCTATTGTTCAAATATTGTAAAACTTCCATGTATGTTTGAGTCAAAATTTATTTGTGTAAAAAAAGGCTTTTATGAAGTTCTCGTATTTGTATTTCGAGTCAAGTTATAGAGTTCTATGCAAAACATGTGATGTAGCTCACATCCCTTAAAAAATGTCGTTTATTTAATTCTAAGAAAATCGAGGTGTGACTGAGTGGTATCAGAGCAAGGATCTTGCTGCCCTGTTATAGTTTCTATTCAAAAGAGTCAAATAATTTCTTGTAATTGAGTCTAATTTTCTGCAAAAACTATTATACTATCCATGGCCATCCACCTCCGCCATACTGCGTCAGCTCCAACTATAGGTACGCTATGTTACAATGCAACAACTATGCTACTTCTATAGTTCAAAATAAAATTCAACTTTTTTCAAATGTTCAATCATGCATACATATCATACTAACTATGAGAACTAGTACCATTACATAAAACAAGAGGATAGTGATATTTTATGGTCAAATTAGGAAAGAAATATGCATTATTATAGTGAAGGCAAAACAAGTTTGGTTTACTAAATTCTGAGGACGGAATTTTTCTAAGAGGGGTAGTTTGTAACACCCATAAAAATTATTATTATTATTGTTGTTGTTGTTGTTGTTGTTGTTGTTGTTGTTGTTGTTGTTGTTGTTGTTATTTTTGTTGTTGTTGTTGTTATTATTATTATTAATATTATTAGATTGGGTTCCATATTTTTTAGAGTATTTATTATTTTTAAATTATGTTATAATTTATTGTTGGAGACCATGTTCTAGAATCAAAGTCCAAGTCCATACTTTTACTTAGGGATCAAGAAAATAATTTCCTAGTTCAATAACCTGATTTTATTAGTAAAATTCGTTCCTGTCATCCCAAGTAATTTTCTTCTGCCGACTTTGTGCCTAAATCTCAACTCCTTCAAATAGACAGTTATTTCGTTTTAAATTTCGTTCCCCTGTTTAAATATTTGGAAAAATTATGAAAGTTTATATATCGTGTATTTTTATGCCTATGATGTTCTATAAAAATTTCAAGTCTATTGAGCATGAATTATATTTTATATGATTTTTTCTACTACCTCAATGCAGAATCTGAAAATCTCTCTGTTTCAATTTATAAAATTCAGCATATATATTTATACTTCTTTGAAAATTCTAATTTTTGGATATGATGTTCATAAACATGTCTTCTATCATAATTTAAAATTTCAAAGGGATCCAAGCGTACCTTTGTTATTTATAAATATTTTACTACCGCTGCACAGAATTTCCAGTTTCAACAAATCCAATTTAAAAAATTCAAAAACCATAGTTATACTTCGTGAAAAATTATGAAAAATTAATATGATCTTTTAAATCTAGTTTATTAGCTAAAGTAAGATTTCAAAAGATTTATTCCATACCATTTATGAAAAATAAATTATTTATTCACTATTGCACAGTAAATCCATTCCTACAAATTCTCTATTTCTTTTAAAATTTCCTGAAGCCTCTACCGAGCCCTAAATTTCCAATTTTCTCCCAATTTACAAATACCATATATATATCTACGAACAAGATAAGTTCATACATTCTTAAGTGGAAAGGAGATTGACGCTATTTAAGACTATGGACAATAGGAGCATGCATTTGCATACAATGTTTCATCCATATTTTCAAGGTGAGGACTATTTCTAACTATGGGTTGTTTGTCTATTTTAAATGTTTTGATTGTGATATTAATATCTAAGCACCACATTCCATAGGCTATAGGAAACATGCTATATACTATGTTATGTTATGCTTTGTGTTGTGCTATGCTAGTCATTAGGCAACATGTTAATTAAATTATATGCTATGCTACGCTACACTATGTGCTATGCTACGTTATGCTCAACAGGCAACGGGGTTTTGCTATGATATGCTATGTGTTGGCTATGCTAACATCTAATTTACAGTGTGTTGTATGCATTCATTAATTATTGCATGATTTGTATTTAAGATTGACAAACATGTCCCCGCTGAGCTCGTGGCTTGCTCATCCCATTCTATATTTCAGTTTCTACAGGTCATTGGAGCTCGGTTGTAGTATGAGGAGGCGATGGATGCTATTATTCAAAGGTTGTTAAAGTTTTTGATTCAAAATTTATTTGTGTAAAAAAAGGCTTTTCTGAGGTTCTCGCATTTGTATTTCGAGTCAAGTTATAGAGTTCTATTCAAATTATGCTTCCGTCAAAATATTCTATTCTAAGATGTTTCAAATTGGGTATTTTAAAAATTATGTTATTTTAGTTTCAAATTTTCATCATCAAACAAGTTTTATTAGTTAAAAACATGTGATATAGCTCACATCCCTTAAAAAATATCTTTTATTTAAAGTTACGAAAATTGGGGTATGACACCAATAAATCGGGTCCTTGGTTAAGGTTAACATGCAGTGATCATTGTGAAATTGTACAAAAGCCAAAATGATGTAGCCTGTACAAGACTCATTATTCCATCGTCTACAAGCATATTTCAAGCAAACTTCTTGTTAAGTTGCATACTTATCCAGGCAAGGATTTTGTGTAACCATCAAGAGGAAGCATGTAGACACCCTTATGTAACCCTGGAAAAAAGCATTGTTGATATCCACTTGTCAAAGAGGCCAATCTTATAAAGTAGTAAGGGCTATCAACATTCTAATAGTGATCTGTTTAGCAACAGGAGAAAAACTATCTAGATAATCCTCACCATAAACTTGCTTGTATCCTTTAACAACAACCTAACTTTATATCTTACAATAGAACCATCTGGATTAAGCTTCACATTGAACACATATTTACTACCAAATGCCTTCTTCCTAGGAGGCAAATCTATGAGCTCCCAATCAATGGCTTGAGTCCATAATGGATAATGCTTAGCCTCTACACAAGTGTTAGGTTCTCTGATATTCTTAATTTATCCAAAAAACTAATATGAGAAGAACTACGAATTAGATGTGAAATTTGTAAGACAACAGAGGAATTAGTAAGAGGAAATGGAGCATGTCAGTCTGAGAAGTATGAGTTGTAGCTGAGTTTGTACAAAATCCTTTAGATAATTAGGTTTAGAAACCTGTCTAGTGCTTCTCCCGACTATTTTTACCCCTAGTATGACTGCAAGAGCACGGTGCTACTGTAGCTAGTAGTGGGCAAGGTCGATCCCACGGAGACTATGTCCGATATCAATTTAGTACCGTGATTAGAATAGTCTAACTCTATCTAGACTCTAGATTATGATGATTGATTTGATTAAAATAAAAGTGCAAAGAAATAATAAAAACACTTAGAACACTCAAAATAGCAAGCAATTAACAATGGGGGAATAAATCAGATTTTAATGACGTATCATAGAGTTCGATTTCAGTTACGATTTTCTATGTATTATTATCCTAATATTCTAGACTTTTAAACCGAATTTGAGTATTTATTAGACGATCACAGCTATAGTTAACCCTCCTCTTGGATGATGCTGACGTGTTGATCACGTACGAATAATTACCCTATCGGGCTAACTATCACATATGCAACTCCCAAGTGATCCTAAGACTAGTGCCAACACAAATATCTCACCCCTCTTGGATGATTATTGACACATATGTTTTATGCCATAAGCCTATTAATAACCCTCCACTCTTGGACGTCGAATTATTAAGCAAGTAGAATTCAACAATTGATCAGTTTGAAAAACTCATAAAATAAGCACAAGTATATCAGATAAACACATAGAACGAGGTTTAGAATAAATGAAATAATTAAAACACAGTCAATTGCAACCTACTTTCTAGCCCTAGAACACAAAGAAGTTTAACTACTCATGCTCAAATTAATATCCATCATATGTTCATAGACAAACGTTAACTAGAAATTAAAATAAACAATAAACGATAAAACCCAGAATTGTCTGCGAATCTTGATCTTCTTCTCTTCTTGTTTCGTGCTCCCTAATCCAAGGCTCTAAGCTCTCAATGTGCTAAAATATATGATAAAAGATGTGTTTTTTGACTCTAGGGAGCCCTATTTATAGTTTGAGATAAGTTACGGTAGAAACGGGCCAAAAATCGGTCCAAGGAGCACAAAATACGCTGCCCAAGAAATTGGCCGGCCGGGCCTAAATAATAAATTAACGATAAAATCCAGAATTGTCTTTAAATCTTGATCTTATTCTCTTCTTTTATCTTGCTCCCTAATCCAAGGCTCTAAGCTATCACTGTGCTAAAATATATGATCTAATTCTCAGGCCTAGGGAGGCCTATTTATAGTTTGGGATATGTTAGGGTGAAAACAGGCCAAACCAAGGAGCACAAAAATGAGCTGGCCAAGAAACTGGTCCTGCCAGGCCATAATTGCTTCCTGGCCGGCCAACCTTCATGGTTTCAAAACGCGTTTCTAGGAAGTTTTTCGCCTAGCTGGGTGACATATTATTTTCTAACCTAGTCTACATCAAGTGTACGATGCTAGTGCAGACAACAGTGAGCACGGTCGATTCCACAAGGATTGTGTTCCTATGCCAACTAAGTACCCTAATTGGAATAACTCGACTCTATCTAGACTCTCGAAAGTTGATTGATTTGGTATTTTCCTAAACTAAATTGAAGAAAATAGTAAAGTAGCTAACACATACACTCAATTGGAAGCAAGCAAATAGTCACGAAAAGATTCAATTAGATTAAAAAAACCTATTATATGGCTTCGATTTCAATTACAATCTCCTATGTTTGATTATCGTATAATTCTAGACTTTTAAACTCTTTTCATTGTTTATTTGGTGGCACGAATATTGAGTAGCCCCTCTCTCAGACGATGATAAGATGTTGATCAATTACGAACAATTACCCTCTCGGGCTAACTATGCATAAAGACTCTAAACATACCCTAAACTAATGCCCAAAGACGGAGGCAAAGGCGGGCCAAGGGGGTCTTTGGGCACCCCTCAAATTTTAAACAATTTTTAGAAGTTTTTTGTATATTTATTAGTATTTTACTTTTAAAAAAATCTTAAATATTAATAAGTCTATTTAGGTTCCTCTCGCTATTTATACATTTTATTTAGTATTTAGCTACTGTAGTGTGCATATGTATCTTATACAATCATTATCAACGACACACATATAGATACAAAAATAGAAATTAATTATTTATAAGTAATGGGTTTTGACATTTCTAATAGAAAAATAAAAAATATTATATATTGAATTTAGGGGGGGGGGGGGGGAAATCAAGTAAAATGAAGTTTAAAGAAAATTTTGACACATCTTTATACTTAAAGTATTACAAATAAATCATTTTGTATTGGTTTATATAGCTTGTTTGACTATTAGTTTTTATATTTAACATTATGAAATAAATATTTTTACTTGTAGCTTAAAGTTTTGTATAACAATTATTTATTTTAATTTTTCTGATACATCATTGATTATCTGATTATGTGAATTAATATGCATTTTTTAATTTTAATACTATAATTGGGCCCCCCTTGACTGAATTTCCTAGCTCCGTCACTGCGGCAGTGCCTACGTAAGTATCTCGCTCCTCTTATACGATTATCGATACCTACGCTATATGTCGTAAGTCTATTAACAATCATCTCCTGTCGGACGGTGAATTGTTAAGCAAGTAGAATAATACCAATTGATCAGGTTGATAAATTCATGGAATAAAACAAGCATGTAGATAAATAAATAAAACGGAGTGTAGAAAATATAAAATTGAATCAAAACATAGTTGATACGTAACATACTCTCTAACCCTAGAACACAAAGGGTTTAGCTGCTCATGCTTGTTGATAAAACACAAAAACATTCATGGACATACATCTTTGAATGATAAAAACGATAAAAGAAAACAAAACCCGAGTCTTGAATCTTGTTCTTCGTCTTCTTGCATTCATTGCTCTTCAATCCAAGCCTCAAAGTGTTTCCAAATGGTATTAGATGATCACTCTCGAACTTGGGACCTTGTATTTATAACGTAGGACGGATTAAGGTTGAAACGTGCCGAAAATAGGCCAAAATGCGTAAAAAGCGTGTAAACCGCCATAATTGACTCAACCGAGTCAACTAAGTAACTCGATCGAGTCGATCCTTTCATCCTTTTTTTATGGAAAATATGTAAGTTTAGCTCGACGGAGTTGCTTTTGTGACTCGGTCGAGTCATTCCTTCGAGTTTTTCTTCCTTGTTTCTTCGAAACTTCACCGGTTCTTTCCTCTTTTGACTCATATACTCGTCAAACTTCGTCCAAACGGACTTTTTAGCTTAAAATCACCTAAATAACTCCAAGACAAGCACACACACGTCAGAAGATACAATATGATGAATTTAAGCACAAATCAACCAATTATGCATGTAAATGAAATTAAATCCTCTTATAAATCAACCTAAATGCATGCATAACGATGTGTATCACTGAGCCGACTCTTTTTTAGCCGGTTTGGTCCTTTCTTCGGTTCTTTTGTCGGTCGGGCCACTTTGGCTTGCCTCGCCCATCATTCGACTTCATATAACTGCCTTTTTACCCCTAATTAACTCGTTCCTTCTCCTGGACCTCGTCCCAACGAATTTCTGCCCTAAAATATGGAAATTTCACTACAAAAGGAGCAAACGTATAATTCGGCTCAACATATTCAATATGAACATAAAACAACTGAATTTGTATGCAAACACTATCAATTTACTAGTATAAACCGGCCTAAATGCATGCACACGCAACGTGTATCATCTCCTCAGTTGGTTGAAAATGTAAATATCATAAGTATTTGGTATTGGAGAAGCCATAAAACCAAGATTGAAAGGCATAGAGAGTGTTCGTTCTTTTGGAAGTATTGATTCTTCCTTAAACTCTGAATCATAAATATGTAAAGGAAGAATAGATCAAATATCTTGTGAGTACTCTATAGCATAAGGGAAAACTGAATCTAATTAAAAACACCGCATCTCTTAATATCAAAACTTGATGGAACTCTATGTCATAAAACCTATAAGCTTATTGACCAGGAGTGTAGCCCAACATCACACAGTTGTGAGGTCTGAGAGAATTTTTATTTTTTAGGAACAACATTAGTGGCATAAGACATACATCCAAAAGGCTTCAGAAATTCATGCTCAGGTTGCCTACCAAACATGATCTCAAAAGGTGTTTTCCAACCCAATGACATAGGCAGCTGTTAAAATAGATTATGGCCAAACATAGTTTGGAACAACTAATTCTATCATTAGATCTCTAGCCACTTCTAGTAAATGTCCGTGTGTTTCTCCTCAACCATGCCATTATACTGAGGAGTGTAAAACACATGATTTTTTATGTATCGCACCTAATTTAGTGAACAATTGGTGACAAGCTACCAGAAACTCAGTGCCATAGTAATCCTACTAAAGTCATCAACTATACTAAAAAAGTATGGAGTGCTAGCGATAATAGATCTATTGAAAGGTCTCCAAATATCAACATGGAGCAACTCTAACACTTTGGTAGAATGAAGAGCACTAATAGGAAATACCACATAATTTATGAGATTGAACAACCAATGGTGTCAAACATGCTTAAAAAACTCGAGATGTTTAATGATGTAGGGGAAACACGTCCTAGCTTCTAGGTGTCATGAAACAAAGGTGTTCTGATGAAAATTTGCTAATAAGCCAAAAATGATGATCGAATTGGAAGTGACTATTTTCTACAAGATGTATAATATGCCCATCAACTTCCCAGTAAGAAGTACATCTCCAGTATTTATGTCTTGTATTTCACAACCATTAGTTAAGAAAATGGCTCATATGTTGCATGAAAGACATATGTGAGGATAAGTCTCTCTGAAAACACTACCTAACCGAAGTGTGTGACTTCCTTTTGAGTACTATCAAAGAAATAGATGAATACTAGGGATGACAATTAGGCAACTGAACCCATAACCTGCTTGTAAAAGAATCTTTAAAATGTAACCTTTCTATAGATGAATCTAAATCAAATATCAAACAAGTAACTTAATTTATAAATAAAGGCACAGACAAGTCAAATAGTTCAAAGAAATCACATTCACTACTCATCCGACAGAAAATAAACATACATAAGGCGTTAAATCCATAATATCCCATGAATCATACAAAATATCCTTAAATAAATTAATCTTAAAATAAAGCATCATCACTGTGGTAGGAAGGGTTCTATACAATAAATATCTAGAGAACATGCTAGAATAATGTCATTGTCATTCTAGAATCATTCTAGAATGATATCTAGAGAATATGTTTTGTAATATTCAAGAATAATATCTTAGCTATAATAATATCTAAGGAATATACTTTGCAATATTCTAAGCTTGTCGTATAAGTAGGGTGCTTGGTACTTATTACAACCAAGCCTAGCAAGTTTCCTTTCAATCCTTTGTTTTATCTTATAGATAAAAGCCTCCCATTTTCTCTATCTCTAATATCTTCTTTTATAAACTCTTATACTAGCCATGATCCTGAAAAACCTCCTTTGTGGTTGTACTTACTCTGTATTCGCAATCTTTTGTTCTATCTTATATATAAAAGCTTCCCATATTCTCTAACTAGCTTGTTTGTGCTACATATTTATAAAATTATAAACTATTTATATATTTAATTTACACGAGTCAGGTTAGGGGCAAGTTTCATGCATATTCGGGTCTAAATCCACCCTATTGCCACCCTTAATAAAAAAAAAGTGTGGTATAAAAATTAGACTTGACGTTAACCTCGTCCGTGTACATTTGCCTACCAACGCCTGAATCTATAATCCCAGATTCTTCCTTTAGTTCTTCTATCAAGATAAAAGTAAAATGTGAATTGGCAAGGTTAGTCTAGTCAACCATATGAGCATAAGACTATGTTGAACTTTTTGTATTAGTTTGATTACCTTAAGCTGCCGAATTTCTTGTTATTTCCTTCTGGACTAAAGTTGAGATATTAGGTGTAGTAATGGAATGTTTCTGACTGTTAAGAACCTATATAACCTCGGAGAGCTAGGAGAATCAACCATGTTCGCAACACCTTTATTATCCCTTGGTTTATGATTCAACTGGATACTCCTTGAGTTTAAAACAATATGCTATCTCATGGCCAAGTGACCACGATGATTATAAAAAAGTTTTGTCTTTTCTTCTTTTGTTTTCTAAGGAGGTCTCATTCCTCTTCCAACAAAACCTCATCCTCTACCTGAAGTAGGAGCACCATAATAATTTTCTCTTCCACCAAAACCTCTGCCTTGGCCATTCACCCTAATAAACATATAGCACATCTATCCAACACATCAGGACAAAACATTTTGGAATGGTCTCTGTTTCTCTACTCTAAGGACTATATAGTAAGTCTTATCAGTTGATGGTAGAGGTTCCATTATTAGGCTTTGGCTTCCAATTGCATCATAAGATCATTAAGTCCATGAGAAACTAAATGAGCTTACCACTCATCTTAAATTCCTCCCATGCTTTAGCAGCACCACAAGTACACACTGGTGTAGGTGATAGAAGAGTATATTTATCCCACAATTTGTCCAAACTAGTAAAATATACTGCAATAGATTGGTTACCTTGAGAAACATTACTGATTTCACATTAAATTTGATGTAATTGAGGTCCAATGCGGTCTCCAAGTCATCTAGTAATAGTTTCCCAAAGATTTTGAGCAGCTTTAGCATATAAGAAAGCCTCTGAAATTTCCTTGGAAAGGGAATTAATCAGCCAAGCCCCTAACGATATCATCTACTCGTTGTTGCTCATATAAAGTTGGATCCGCAGGAGCTTTGATAGAATCAGTTTTAAAACAACTCTTATAATTAGCAACCAATGCAATTTGAATCGATTGACTCCATGGAAGGTAGTTATTTCCAGTTGATCCGTTTGAAACCAGGCACATATGTGGATAATCAGAACGACGTAGATTCAGCAGATCATTTTCACAAAGATGTGTAAAAGAGTTCGTGCTCGGGCTTATCTCTCCAGAAACTGTAGTAGCAGAAGTAGAATTGGCTCTGTTTGTAGAAATATCACCGTCGACGACAAGTTCTAGCAATGTCTCATTGCGCAAATTGATATGTTGATTGCGTGGATGAGACATGGGACAACCTAAATTCACTTATACCATGAAGAAATTCAAATTATATGTTTGTAATTTATTAAAAGCGGTTACGAGAAATGAGCTTGTAGGTCTATGCTCAAATTTCAATATCATATATATTCAAAATCTAAGTACAATATGTAATGAGCTGCCTATATATACTGCAGTCTTTCCTGTAGCAAAGCAACAGTCCAATAACCACTACTAACCTAAACCAATAGAGAATAGCCATATGTGCATTCTTACTATATGCATGCTTTACTGAACACATGAGTGTGGATGTGTTGATAGCATGGGAACAACATGTGTATACTTCTATAGATTTTCCATATGATAGCTTACTACGTAATAAGCGCAAAATTTATATTTATGATGTTAATTAATTCTTATAGTTAGATTAGGGAAATGATGTACAACGTCACTTTCTCATTCTTGCTCAGATATATTTCTTTATTTGCAATTTTCGTTCATCTTCCCAGCACACACATCAAATCTCTCACCATATCTCCAACAAAGGGTGGCAAATCGGGACAAGGGGACATGACAGTGCTCCTATGACAACAACGGGTCACAAACACAAAAGGTAGTGGCGGTCGACCTTCTTCCTTGAGCGTTCTGCAATGACATTAGCTTTCAGTTCGCTAGACGTAAATTTATTTTCCGGCAGCTGATAAAACGGGGTACATAAACATGCTTAGAGTAAGTGTTTTTGTTGTTAATATTGCATTCCAAGCCCCCATTTATTAATTATTTTGTATTTGTCTCACTTGATCAAAGAAAAGTATGTTTGAGCTATTCAACAGTTATATGTAGCTAAGTCAAAACGAGAGATAGACTGAAAAATAAGGAAACAAAGTTGGGTTGGAAACGGGTGAAAAATGGCGAGCGACGGGAGAAAATCACCCGGCGCATGGTCACATACCAAAACGTGCTCGGGTCGAGCGCCAAGTTCAGGCCAGCGCAGGGGCACAAGATCAGGCTATGTAGCCTTGCATGGGCCATGTGCCATTTTATCCAGTAAATCTTGTGAAAATGGTCGGCGGCGTATACGGATGGCAATAAACCGGGTTGAAACCCGAACTCGCATCAAATCCGTTTCAGATTAGGCGGGTAAAAACCCAATCGAACGTGTTACGGAGCAGGTTCAAATCCGATCAAACGGGTGTTGCCGAGTGTGAAGCGGGTTGTGGTTTTCGCTAAACCCGCTTCGAACCCGCGCCATGTATATTATATACATTTTTTATATTTTTAATTTAATATGGTTATATATAATTATATAATTTATATTCCAAGTTACCACTACTTCTCACTTTAACTTTTAATCCTAAAGCGTCTCCCTCACCTTCATTCAGTTTATAATCACTCTTTATATTATATTTTAATTTTGGAATCATTTTATTGAAGAATAGTGGCACATCTACAAAAGGCAATAATGTTGAATGTGTAAAAATCAGTAGGACGGGTCGGGTTGGGTAAACCCGGCGGGTTAATGGGACGGGTTGGGTGGGTCGGGTTTTTAAGAATATCGGGGCGAAGCGGGTTACGGATCTATATCTTTGCATGTGGGGTGGATCCTGATAAAGGCAAACCCTCTCCATTGCCATCCCTAGCGATGTACGGTCAACCATGGGGCGCTCCCAATGAAAACTATATAGGCCAAGACATTTTCGGCCTATTTTTTGCCCATGGCCTCATTTCCTCCCAATTTCTATTTAGCAAATTTTCCTCATTCATTTGAGACATCTAGCATTCATTTCAAGATAAGAAAGAGAAGGAGGACCAAGAGAAGATCAAGATCAAATTCATCTCGAGTTTTATCTTCTTGTTTTTATTTTGGATTGTTAAATCATGTTTATTTTCAGATATTATGTGTTAGAAGTTACAATTATGGTTGGATAATTTTTATATATATCCATGGATTAGAGAGTAGATTCTGATGATCTAGTGATTGCAAACCAATTGATTAGATCCCATTCTATGTTTTTATCTATGCTATCATTTATTGTTTGTTTGGTGATTTGGTTAATTGTCAGACATTTGTATGCTTAATGAATCGAGAAACGAGAGGCAAGATTTATTAATAGACTTACGACGTGTAGAGTAAATAGTTTATAGAACCGAGAGGTTTAAGTTATTTGTGTGGGCCTTGATCTATTGTTCGTATGAGAGTTATATATATAATAATCGATCGGAGACAATGATTATTTGTACATAATATCTATGGGTTATTTTCTCCCGGGAGGGGGGAGAGGGGGAGGGGTTAACTTATTATTGTGATTGTCAAATTAAAAATAGAACTTACTCTAAAGATTCAATTGATCGGGTGATTAATCATTAGCGAATCATAATCGAAATCAATTCCTAGAATATACTTGTTAATATATTCCCTCTCTATTGTAACCCTGAAGGAATCAATGAGATAATAGCAAGGGTTGAAAAGATCAGGTTGGAAAAATATAAGGAACAAGTTCCTCATGTGGAGATCCTACAACCTACTTTGATAATGAAGAACTTATTGTAGAATATAGAGTAGTTGTTGAATGTACAATGAACCTTACAATAGAAGCTACAGATCCAAAGCCCACAACACATCAAGGAAACCTTCTAGTTACTATGAATAAAGGTTTAGAACCAGACAGAAGATGCCTCAAAGATCATCCACCAGCCCTGGTCATTGGGAGAATTGATGATGGAGTAAGGACAATGAAATTTGCACCTTACGAGGTAATGTTCTCTTTCTTCATTTCTGAAATCGAACATGGTACACTGAAGAAGTTCTAAGTGATCCTAACTGGGTTCAAGCCATGCAAGAAGAGCTCAACGGATTTGAGAGAAATGAAGTTTGAGATCTGGTTTCTAAACCTACTAATCAATGTGTAATTGGGACCAAAGGGGTGATCAAGAACAAGTTGCATGAGTCAGGGCTTGTTACTAGGAATAAAGCAAGGATAGTTGCTAAATGCTAGTGTCAGGAAGAAGGCATGAATTTCAATGAAACATTTGCCCTAGTAGCTAAATTGGAAGCTATCAGAATCTTTCTAGACTATACAATACACATAAACTCCACCGTTTACCACATAGATGTGAAAAGTGCATTCCTGAATGGACTACTAGCTGAAGACGTTGATGTTGAACAACCACCAAATTTTGATGATCCAACTGAAAACAAAGTCTACAAGCTGAAGAAGGCACTATTGGCCTGAAACAAGCACCTCGAGCTTGGTATCATTGTAACAACAAATTTTGTGTATTAAATAGATAAACACGAAACATGTACAAAATTAAATTTCCTTGAATCAAACGGATGAAATTTACCATTTGTGAGTTTCTCTCTCTAGTTCTCCTCCGATTCTTCCCTTCAAACGATATCTTCAACCTTTGGAGTAGATAAATAGTTTTGATCTTTTCTGCAGCAAATTTGTTCTTAAATAACGTTAATTTGAGGCTTCAAAGCCTTAATTTCAGATTAAACATAGAAAATCTCAAGAACTTGAAGAACAAGAATTCTTGAGTCTTGAATTTGATGAACTTTGGGCATTTGATCTGAACCAAATATCAATTCTATCAAACATCTTTGAGATAATCATCAAATTATATTAATTTGATAATCCCAACTTCCATGACTGCTTCAACATAGATAAAATCCTTGGAAAATCATGATTTCAATTAATCAAACTTATCCACGTTCATATAAGATCTTTGCCTCAAAATTTGAAGAATATATTCTTCATGATTTAAATTAATCATGATATGAAAAATCTTATGAAGTGGATTTAATATTTTTTTTCTATAATATCACATCACATGGGATGGATCCATGTCCATATTTTTGTCCGACTCGGTGGGGCCTTTTGATTGGTCCATCATGATTGGATATCTACCATAATCTCTTTTGGTAATAAATAAATTAATGTAATTTAGTTTAGTATTATCTTCTTGACACGTGCCAACTTTCAATAAGCTAATAAAATATACAATAAATTATCAATTAAATTCACTATTTAATTTAAGAATATTATTTATTTAATTCCTAACATTAAAATAATCAATATATTCTCAACAGATATTTTATTACGTGACATCTTTCAATTAGATTGTGTAATGCCCCCTCGAGACTTGTTCATGGACGATGTGTCTTGGAGTGGATGAGTCTCGAACTGACTTCTGTAATTTTGTTTGAACATATTGATATTTTTATTCTCTTATCAAGGAGTTCTTGAGTTTGGACTTGGATTTGATTTGAAGCCCTTTTAAACTCGTGCTAGGAGCCTTCAACTTAAATTTAGATTTAATAGGTATTTACACTCATACCTAGGAGCCTTCAACTTGAATTTGGGATTCGTTGATAGTTAAAACTTGTATCAGTGAGTTCTTAAATTTGATATTTGAAATTTGAATTTTGAACGGGCAACATAGTTGATTTAGATGATTTGACATGGACTGGCAGAGTCCTTGATATGGAAATGTGGATTCATCCTAAAGGTTTAGAGAAATGAACCTGACTTGGAAACGGGGTCCTAAGAAGTTTTGACAAACTTGATGAAGTTGAGCTTAACGATCCACTTTGACGAGACCAGATAAATTGATGGACTTGGAGCTTGGTTCTCTAAACTCGGAGCAACTTTGGAGTGGGAAACACAATGTATAACTAAAACTTAGAATATTTCTAAGCTGCCTACGTACCCCGATGAGAGGGATTAAGTCATAATGTAGTTCAAATTATCGTTTTGTGTTTGGGAGGGGGGGGGGGGGGGTGGTGCAGTACACAGTTTATATTCATGCAGGCTAGGAGTGACTTTCTTTATCCACTTTTGCCAAAGTAGGATAAGTTAGCATTTTAACCACATACTTTTTTTTTGTGGTCTTGCACAATTTATCGTTATGCGGGCCAGGATGTTTTCTTTCTTTGTTTTTGTTTTTAGTTTTGTAGTAGACTCAGGTGTAGTGGTGTTTTAGAAATTCCCGTTTATGGGACCAACTCTTTCACCATCTTCAAGTTTAAGTGGTGCCTTTTCAGTATCCTCCTCTTCTGCATGTCTATCTTTGCACAAAGTGATATGATTTGTTAAGGCAACGCCACCATCCACCTCTTCAAACTTCCTAAAATCTATACACATTATCATATGTCCATTCTCTTGCCTTATTTGGATTGCGTGCATAACACCAGTTGTCTCATTGATGTAGCCACCTCTGAATAATCAAATAATTTTCCTTCTCAGATTTTCTTCAACGCTTTGAGGAGCACGATGAACACCACCATAGATGTAATACGATGAAGCAACACTCTCTTTATCATCTTTATCTTCATCTTGAGTCCAAGTGATAATCATTGTTTGCATCTTAGCTTCAAAAATTTCTACACATGATACGGTCAATGTAGTTTGACACTTCATGCGAGAAGGACTTCGACGTCTTCGAGCATATGGAGACTTGATCGCCTCATTTCTTTTACTTCTTTGAGAGGCCAAGTCTATCAAAGACAGAGACTCTCTGTACCTTCTTTTCATGTTCATCAATTGCATCATCCGTTGACAAGAGTTCTTTTTTAATAATATGATTACTTTCGGCTCTTTTAATGGAAATACGGATGGGACTCGTGGGTAGAATTCGACGCTTATTTTGGTGGATTTGACAGCATAAACACTCTTAAGGATCTTTTGCATAGAAGTGAGCCCATGTTCTTGATGGTTGCAGGTATGGTCGGCTTCCATAATGTAGAATCTTCTTGTGGATTAAATCCGCCTTTGACAAGAAGTTTGAATGCTTTTGGATCATAACATATTGCAACTTCAAGTTCTGGGAATCCTCTATGTTTAGTCTTGAGTCCATTGATCGTATGGAAAAATCCCTCAAATGGTAGGGCACAAGGTTTTCTTGCATCAAGTTGAGTCAAAGGGAGTGTGAGATCTTTTAATGGTTAAATTTCAACACCTTTATTGACTTGAGTTGATGAAGTGTCCTTCTTGTATTTTTTTATCATATTTGGAATTCTCATCTACTTCACTTTCTTTGATCTTTATCACCTTCTTATATTCGTATTTTGCATCGGCGAAGTGAGCTTCCGCTTCAGTGAAAGGTTTATCGTCACCAAACATTCTTTTGACAATGCTTTTATGATAATACTTGAGACACTAATGTAAAGTAGAAGGAATCACTCCATTTTCATGTAGCCTTGGTCGACCCAAGAGCATGTTATATGATCTCTTGGTGTCTATGACACAGAATAGTACATTGGAAGTCATGTAATCTACCAAGAGGTCCAATTTTATGGTGCCAAGTGCCCGCTGCCCTTCTTGATTGAATCCTTGAATCATGAATCGACTGCTTGAAAGCTCTTCCATTGAGATATCTAACTTTTTCATCAATTGTAAAGGAAGGATATTCATAGCGGAACCTCCATCGAACAGAATTCAATTAAACTTTTGCTCACGAGTGTAGCCAGCCACAAACAATGATCGATAGTGGGACTGTGAGCAGAGCAACAAATCCTCATCAGTGAAGTTTATTGCAGTTGCACAGTCAACATGAACTTCGGTTTTAGACTCAACTTCTTCGCTTCCTTGTTTGTCCACCTATGACATGATACATCACCATGGCCATTATCTACTAGGATGGCAGTAAGATTTGTTGTTGAATTGCCTCCATCTAACACTATTTTTCATTGTTGAGCTAGCTGCATGAATTTGTCTTTGCATACAAAGCAATCTTCTACCCACCAACCAATGATACTTGCAATACTTTGGGTCATCGGTCCGCCTAGCTTCTTTGAGTCATTTCATTACAGGAAATTCGATGAGATTTACTTCCATTAAGTTATCGAATATTCTGGAGACACCAGGATTCAAGAACGAGCATTGTTTTTGTTGCATCTCTTCAGAGTCGACTTTCTTTCCCCTCGATCTTGAGGGATACTTTTCCCTTTGTCAGTCATGTGATCTTATTTTCTGTCAAACTTGATGGACATTGTAGCTACCACCATGGACTCAGGGTTTGCAGGTTTGGTTAAAGGTTTTCCCCATTTATTCCGATCTTGTTTATTGTTGAACTTGTGTGGCTCTTGAATTGGTGGCCCTTCTACTCCCTTTGCAACCATGCTTAGTTCCATATCTTGGGCTCGAGTAGCTAATTCCTCAAATGTATGTGATCGAATTCCTTGCAGAATGTAACAAAGGTCCCACTGCATCCTTTGTGTGCATATCTCAATCGCAGAAGTTTTAGATAGGCTGTCTTTAAAGCTCAAATTTCTCCCTCAATTGATGTAGTCGACTCGGGCTCTTCTTTCCATTAATGTGTGTCGGTCAATTCAATCATGTTAACCTTACCCCTGGTGCTATAAAAGTGGATGAGGAACTCTTGCTCTAATTAATCCAAACTATCAATGAGTTTGAGGAAAAATCAGTGTACAAATCAAATGCATTACCTTTCAAAGATCGAACGAATTATTTCACCAGGTGGTCGCCATAAGTTCCGACATCATTGCATGTCTTAGTGAAGTGGGCAATATGTTGGTTAGGGTTTCCCTTTCCAATGAATTGTTGGAACTTAGGTGGCTGATGACCCATCGGAATCTTCAAGCTGTCGATTTATTGAGTATATAGCTTGGTGTATGCGAAAGAAGACTTTAAGCTCCCCTCGAATTTCTCTTTGAAAGTCCTCATGATGATCTCCTTGAGTTGAACAATGGGAATCACACCATAAGTAGATACTTGAAGCTCTTTTAGAGACTTTTCCTTGTCAATGGCATCACACAAAGTAGATGTTTCAACTTCGTCTTGATCTTCAACTTCTTTTCCTTTTATTTGACTTGCATCACCACCGTCTACCTTGCTTATCACCTTGGCAATGTGAGAACCGTTCATCAACATGTTTTGTGAGCCCTTCAATGGCCCAAGTCAAACTTGCAAGTTGTTCTTCAAGAGTTGAAGCATTTGTTGTCATGGCCGGAGCTGCTTTTGAATGATGAAGAACGAGTAGTAGAGCATGGCAAGTTATCCTCTTCATTTGTGATGTTGCTAGCAAGATGTTGTGAATTCTTGTCAACAACTCCAAAAGATGATGATTGTGATTGGAGAGTTTTGGACATGCTTCTTGTTATATTTCCAATGCTAACACTTAAAGACTTTGAGGAATTTATCTTGATCGTCGGAGCCTTGTGATTGGTCATTGCTAGACTTTGAATATTTTCATTGAAGAGTGAGAGATGAGAGGTAGAGATGGTACCACTTGGTGTGCCAAATTTGTAGCAACAAATTTCGTGTATTAAATAGATAAACACGAAAAGATGTACAAAATTAAATTTCCTTAAATCGAACGAATGCAATTTAAATTTTTTGAGTTTCTATCTCTAGTTCTCCTTTGATTCTTCCCTTCACACGATGCCTTCAACCTTTGG
Organism: Ajuga chamaepitys; assembly: GCA_958295605.1. Lineage (NCBI taxonomy): Eukaryota > Viridiplantae > Streptophyta > Magnoliopsida > Lamiales > Lamiaceae > Ajuga > Ajuga chamaepitys. The sequence continues at coordinate 14,858,587 of OY282508.1, read as the reverse complement.
AGTAGATAAATAAGTTGAATCTTTTCCTTAGCAAATTTGTTCTTCAATAACGTTATTCCTAGGCTTCAAAGCCTTAATTTAGGATTAAGCGTAGAAAATTTCAAGAACTTGAAGAACAAGAATTCTTGAGTCTGAATATTTTGATGACCTTTGGGCATTCGATTTTAGGATTAAGCGAAGAAAATCTCAAGAACAGAACAAGAATTCTTGAGTCTGAATATTTTGATGACCTTTGGGCATTCGATTCTCACTAAATTTGAGTTCAATTTATAATGCTAAATTCAAGGCCGAAGTCAAATCTTGAATCAAACGTTATTTTTTTTTTAATAGATTGGCTTAGTAATACCTTTAGAAAAACATAGCAGGAAACGTTATTTCTTTAATTGGTTGGTATTGTAACGCCTTAAGAATAACATAGCAACATAGAAAACCTTTAGAAATCCTTTGGATCTTTGCTAGAACGTCTTCGAATGCTAAAGAGAATCCCACTTGCTTCTTGAACTAGTGTTGTGAATTTTGGTGGAAAACTAGGCCATATTTATAATTGTAGGATGGAGAATCCTAATGGGCATAGGATCCGGATGAAGTAATTTGATTGGTCCTCTACAATATCAATTCTATTAAACTTGATATAATTATTAAATTATATTAATTTGATCACCCCAACTTTCCGAGGCAGCTTCAACGCAGATAAAATCATTGGAAAATCATAATTTTCATTAATCAAACTTATCCATGTTCATATGAGATCATTTCCTCAAAGTTTGAAAAATAATTCTTCATGATTTGATCGTCAATCATGATTTTAATTAAACAATATGGAAAATCTTTTGAAGTGGATTTCATGATATTTTTTTTCATTAATACAACGTCACATTGGATGGACTCATGTCCATAATTCTTTCCGGCCCACAGATCCATGAATTCGATAATTTCTACAACATTTTGACATATGGAGTCTTTTGATTGGTCCATCTTGATTTGATATCTACCATAGTCTTTGGATAATTACTAAATTAATGTAATTTAATTTAGTAATATCATCTTGACACGTGGCGGCTTCCAATAAATTAATAAAATATATAACAAATCATCAATTAAATTGACTATTTAACGTATGAATTTTATTTAATTAATTCCTGACACTAAAATAATCAATATAAAATTTATTCCCAACATATATTTTATTATGTGACGTATTTTAATTAGATACAAAATTTAAGTATCTACGATGATACTCTTTGTATCTAGTCTATATTGGATTAAAAAAGGTGAGGTAAACAAAATCATAGTTGGAATCCAAGATGCTGATAGCAAAAAGTTGTTCCAAATTTATTTTGATGACATCATTTTTGGATCAATTAACGATGAGATATGCAAGAAATTCTCCCAGCTGATGCAAAGCAAGTTCGAAATTAGCATGATGAGATAGTTGAGCTTCTTTCTTGGACTTCAAGTAAGACAGTTGGAAGATGACATTTTTGTCAATCAAATAAACTATACAAAGGAGCTTCAAGAAATTTGGGAAGGATAACTCATCCTCTGTAAGTGTTTCTATGAGCACAACAACGAGGCTTAACAAAGATGGAGATGGAAAGGATGTTAATATCACATAGTACAAAAGATTGATTGGTTCACGTCTGTATCTTACATCAAGTAGACCTAACATCTTGTTTGTTATAGGAGTTTGTTCACATTACCAAGCCAACACCTAAAGATTGATCTCCAAGCAACAAAGATAATCCAAAAATTCTAAAGGGCACAATTGAAGTTGGGTTGTGGTATCATTGAGATGGAAGATTTGAGATTAAAGAGTAATCAAATTCTGACTTTGCCGGTAGCAAGAAACTTGTCAATTTATTGAAAATATGCTAGTTTCATGGTTTAGCAAGAAGCAACATGTATCACAACGTCTACAACAGAAACAGAGTACATTGATGTAGGAAGCTATTGTGTGTAATTGTGGATGCTACAACAACTGAATGACTATGGGATACTCGCAAGAGAAACTCTATTATGGGTGATAACACAAGTGTGATTGCTATCACGCACAGTCCAGTTCTTCATTCAAGGACCAAACATGTAGAAGTCCAAAATCATTTCATCCTCGATCATGTGGAGAATAAAGATGTTAAGCTTGAAAATATCCACAACGGTTATGCAATTAGCTGGTATCTTCACTAAACCTCTGTGTGAATCGCGTTTCAATATGCTTCAGACCAAAATAGGCATGCTACTTTTGTAGAAAATCCCCTGCAGGAAAAGTCTGTTACTATGAGAAACATTAAAAGTAGACTGGACCAGATTTTCGAAAGGATGTCGTAACCTATATTACAATGACACAATTGATGTAAGTATTTCTTGTATAATATAACCATTACAATGACACAATTGACGTAAGTATTTCTTGTCTACAACATTAAAATCAAACACCGTAATTATTACAACATTTATACTTCCTCGTAATACTTAGTCTGTTGCCCTGTAATAATTACTTATCGTAAAAGTAATTATAGAATTGCATTTGACCAGTACAACCATTAAATCTCAGCCACTAGTTCAATTTCATCTTTCCATGAATGAACCTGAATCATCCAAATCGCACGAATTCCTTGTCAAGAGACTCAAAAGGCGTTTCTAAAACTTTAGGTATTGGTTCAAGTGGTAGAAATTTAGGGGGGGAGGGGTGAATGAACCTCTAACTCAATTTTTTTAACTTTTCAAATACTTTGAGCAGGGATACGCTGCTCACTATAAGAAACTAGTTCTTATAGCAAAGCTAAAGTAGTAAATTTACTGTAAACTGTACTTAGGTTATTTATAGCAGGCAATGTCCAGGTAAAATTTTGTGCAGTAGAATATGCAAATGCATTTTATAAAAAAGCTATGCAGTAGTTTGATAATATGCCAGCAACAATTATAAAAACAACAAGAGTACATACACAAATTTATAGTGGTCCGAAAGTGAGGATAATCCTTCTACGTCCACTCTTCCCTCACACAGGGAAAATTCATTAAGTTGGTCGCACAATACAATCTTAGCTATGCCGATGTCTAAGTTTAACTTAGCACCTTGAAGTAGATTTTGCCTATACGAGGAAGCTACTCGTCTACTATACATAAATTTCCTCAAAACACCTACTCTACTTTGAGTTCTGGATTCAAACAGAGACTCCAGATTAAATAAATCGCTCGTGAGAGTTGGTTTAATGAAAGTTTTTCTTCAACTTCTGGTAGCTTCCACTAAAGTTGAATAATAGTTGAGATGTGGGCAGACTTCCTTGATGAGAAGGATTGGGACCGAGACAAAGTTTTTCTTGAGCTAGCTTGACTTTGAGAAGTTGTTACAACTTGAATATTCACTTGTAGAATGCTTACTGCGTGCTTGTTATCTTGCTCTTGTAACTAAGCATTTCCACTTAGAAAGGTCACTAAAGGTGAGCGCTTGAATGCTTTGATTAAAGTTCAACGTAGTTGATACTCAACAGTTTCAGTAGAATTAGTAAGTCGGTTTTCTTTAATCGTCCTTATCTCTTTTTATGTATAGCTATTGGGTTTCTTCTCGTAAAAGAGTGAGAAGTATTCCCCTTGAAATTTAATGCTCTTCGTACGATTTCTAGCCATTATTTTCCTTTTTGCAGAAAGTGGTTCAGAGTAGGTGCGGCTTGATGTCAATGTAGCAGTGTTGCTTTTCCTTTTGGCAGAATACGTGTCCCCATGTTATTGGATAGTTAGAACGAAATTTTCTTCCTGTCTCCATTGGCTATATTTTTTAATCTTCAAATCTCTAACTTTGACTTGACATATCATTGCTGACATTAGGGCTATGCACGGAGCTTGGAGATTACCGAAATCGAACCGAAATCCGGACCGAATAAGTCCCGAATCGAAAAAAATCCGTAGACCATTTGACTTTTTCTGAACCGAACTGAATCGATTATTTTTTTTGGTATGGCTTTGGATATTTTTCAATTTTCCGAACCGAAACTCGTATTGAACCATGCCAAAGCATACCGAACTGTATTGAACCGAATAACCGAATAAAATAACAAATTATAGATTTGAAAATATATTATCCCTAAAAGATCAATATACATAAGAATTAAAAGTTAAATTATTTATAATTTTGTAGTTAGTTATATGTAACATAAATAATTAAAAAATATTATATTTAATTATTATATAATTTTCAAAACACAAGTTAGTAAGTTGGAACAACTTTGGTGTAATAAAATTATTTATATTAGTTAGATGTCAATATATCATGTTCAAACTGAATCTATTATTTAAAAGATAAAAAAAGAAAAGAAAAAACTCCAGTTATCCGAATTGAACTGAACCGAATTGAACCGTTCCATTAGATCCGAAATTCTGAACCGAACTTTCCCCAAAAAAATAAATAACCGTACCGTACCGTCCCGATTTTTTGGATCGTTAATGGGTACTCATTTTTCAAATAATCGAACTTTGGTATGGATCTGGATATTTTCAAATATCCGATCCATACCGTACCGCGCACACCCCTAGCTGACATGGTTGCAGCATGCTTGCTGTAGTATCTAAATATAGTATTATGCTGGATATTCCTTACATCAAACATTGTTGTATGCTCCGAATGCATAAGCTTCTGTGCTGCATGCTCTAAGCAGCCTATGTTCCTTACTTCTTGTTGCGGACTCCATGTTACATGTATCTTTGATGATCTTGTTGTATGTCTGTTGTGACTTTTGCCTAAGTAGAACTAGCACTATCTATTACAAAGATTACAGAGTTTGTTAGGGCCCTAGTTCCTGCTTTACATTGTGGTTTTCTCATCATCAAAACTATACATAAATTCCTTCACATTAGGTAAAAAGGTTATATAAACCACACTTAGTAAGTAAGAAAACTTTTCGTTCTTGTTTCTCTGCGAAAGAAACACTAATGATTCAAAAACTTTAGATCTTTAATTTTCACAATCATGGCACCCAACAAATCAACTTCGATTAAGAAACTTTCTTAATATTAGTCTCTCTAGAGTATCTTCGGATATGATGGTGGAGAAATAGAGGATCTTACAAGATTGAGACAATCTGGCGAAAGCTAGAAAGAAATCATTTGACGTTCTTTCTTAGTGTCCACACACCAAGATATCAAGAAAATGTGGTAGTGCAATTTTACAATACCAGAAGATCATCATGTCCAAGGAAGATGAACCAGTCAAGTGGAGGAATGGGAAACTCGGGAGATGAAGGAATTGATCAATATCTTGTAGAATTGGACACTTGAATAAAAAGTGTTCTTTCCAAATCGAACACCAACTTGCGTGAGATATTCCTTGCCACTGGACTGGTCCCTGATGCCTTCTACTGGGAAATGCAGTCTATCCCCAAAAATAAAAATGAAGCCACTCCAACTCTCTCAATCTTCATGTACTATGAGAATTGACTAAAGAACATGATTGATGAAAAGTTTCAATCACTTAGAGCCTCACAGATTCCATAAAACAAGAATCCAACCAAGAGAGAGATAGACAACTGAAAAAAATGGCAGAGATATTCAAATACTTCGACTACCTGAATGCTGAAGGACGCTACAAGAACATTCAAAGTGGAAATATTGATCGACTAAAAGCTTTCAGAGAGCATCTTCATGCTGGAGTACTTCGGTTCCAAATTAAGCTTAAAGGAGCAAAGAAGACAGGGAAATCCTTATCCCCGTGTTGAATGGTGGTTAATAGAAGATATCACTCCTGAAGCACAATATGAGTACATATACTTTGAACGTATTATGTGCACACAGTGGAAAGTATACTGAAAATGATCCAGATCGATCCAGAAGAAGGAGGGATCGAAATGCAGAAGACAAGAGGAGAGGAGGAAGCAAATAAAGATCCAGACAACAATCTAGAACTTGTCCCTGGAAGAAAAAACAAATAAAAGATTGTTGTAGGGTAAAATCTAACATTTCTCTTTATTTTTGTATATATTGATGTAAGATGTTTTTTATTGACATACAATTAATCATTGTAACTATAATAGATCATAACATCTAACGAAATAATTATCATTTACTCTAAATGGTTACAAATTATAATGTTGCATCATGTTGTTTTGTTTGACCTTTTGATTATTAACTATTGGGAACTAATGATTTGCTGTCATGTGACTTTAAACTTTATTTTCTTAGCGTTTTGACATCATCAGGAAGGAGGAAATTATTAAGAAATATAGGTATAGTTTTGAAGATGACAAAACCGTGTCGTAAGATAGGACCTAGCACTCCTAAATATTATGTAATCTTTTAATAGATATGGCTAGTTCTACTTAAGCATAAGTCACAGCACGAAGCTACAACAAGATCATCAGACAACATAGAACATGAAGTCCACATGAAGTATGGCTCAGAAGCTCTAAGGAGCATACAACAAGTAGTTATGCATAAATAAAACGTACAACAAAGACGTGCAACTAGGGGTGTTTCATTATTTGGATTTATCCGAAAATCCATCCGGACCAATTAGTTATATGGATTACTAATTCGGATATTTCGGATTCGGATAGGATAAATGGATTCACCCGAATTCTTAAATGGATCATATTTAAACCTTACATTTTTATTCAAATTTCATCCTAAACCCGAATAATAATATATATACATATATATTATTTTTATTTTAATTAGGTTTAGTTATATAAAAAATTACATCCAATTTCAGCTAAGGCCCAAACAAACAAGTTCATTGATTAAATTTTACATGTCTAGCAAAACAGGCCCAAACAAATTGGATACCATTTTAGCACTTGGAAGATTATATCTAATTATGTGATAATGATTGCTAAAATATATTATGGGACAACACACTCGTAAATGATAGAATTACATTTATTTGGTTTTGGTATTCTTATGTGTTGAAGTAGTTCACTTGGTGTATTTAGCATAAGTGTGTTTGTTATTGTGGGCTTGGAAATTTTGGATAATTTGATATCCGATCCTATTAACCCGAATATCCAAATACTCGAAGTCTTTCTGATCAAATTACGGATGACTTTTTAAAACCTCAAAACCTGATTAATTCAAACCCGAATACTCCAAAACCCAACTATCCATCCGAATGAACACCCTTACTTGTAGCAACCATGTCAGTAGAGAGAGACCTCATGTCAAAGTTAGAGATTTCAAGATTAAGAAATATATCCAGTGGACACAAGAAGCATTCTTGTATTGACTATGCAATAGCGTGAAGACATATATCTTAACAAAAACAAAAGCAACTCAGCATCACTGACAAGTGGTTTTTAAATGGGATCCTTATGTTGAATACATATTTAGATTAGACTAGTTTAGTTTTAAGGATCTTGTCTAGTGTAGGAGTAACCTTCTGAGGATAGAAAAAAAGTGCTCTAAGATGCCAAGTTGGACTTGGACATTGTTTGTAGCTAAGGTTGTGTTGTGTGAACAACTTAGTGAATTTTTCCTATGTGACGGAAGAGTGAAGGTGGAAGGATTACCCCCACTTTCGAACCACTATAATTTGTTGTGTATTTTCTTATCTTATTTACCGTTGTTGTAACATATTACATATTTACAGCATTGACTTAAGAAAACACTTTAACACATTCCTGGTGGATAAAGCTCTCTTTGGGCACTGCTTGTCATAAGGACCAAAAGAACATCTTGCTGTAAGCTTATTGTTGGAGGAACTTACTGTTGTAAGCTATATTGCATGAACCAGTTTCCAATAGTAGACAATGAGTTACTGCTCATGTTTGAAAAAGAAAAATCTGATTTAGTTGGAGGCTTATTCATCCCTCCTAAGCCTCTACCACTTAGGACCATCATAATATATGTCTAAGAATTATGTAAAATATGGAGTGATCAACTCCACCAAAAAAATAAGATTGCACTCTTAATAGAAATCACTAAAGATAATAATCAAAATAATATCCTTTTGTTGATTGATCAAACACTTCTATCGTCGTCAATCAATTCAAATATTTGGAGTAGACTACAATGACCAATAAGTCTGCATTCCAATATGCATCAAACCCAACTCTCATCTTCAAACTACTAGCCACGTGTGATCATGATACAATATGATTCAACACAAATGTTAAATAAGGAGCTCATATTTTACTATTTGTAGAAAAAACTAGCGAGACCATGATTAGTGATGGATTACAATCTTGCAAGTACATGCTTTTTTAATTTCACTTTAATCCTAAAAATACCAAGATATTATCTAATAATCGAGTCTCGTTCATTGGTGTCTCAATGAACTTAAAGTGAGTAACAAAGTTACATTAGTTTCTCATGATTAAGGTATTACGTGAAACTAAAATTGTTTGGCGAAATCATAATTTCATTTCAACAACAATTTTAATTTCATGTGGTCTAGTCTAATACACCTAATATTTATGTCAATTTAATTTCTAAGTGAAAGATAAACTCCTACGAAATTGAGATGATATAATCAAATAAATTATCTATATTTATTTATTTATCACAGACAAAATACTTGGAATTGAATTATAAATTAAACATTTATGTTTAACAACCTAAACACTCGATTTATGATATCCATAGTGCACAAATAATTAATACACTTGACTTAATTTCAAAATGTCATTCTACAAATTAACTTATAAGACACCATTCTCGACATAACTCTACTTGCCTGAGAGCAAATGATTTAGTCGCAGTATGCCATGCTCTTCAACATAACAAACGTTTGGAAGTAAATAATAAGTGAATAGGTTAAGTATTACTTTCAATACTACGCTACTTCGTAAGCCACCACATGCTCTACTTCAACATATGAGAGACATTATTAAATATAATTATAGACTATTCTAAGTACAAAAATATGATTAAGTCCGTCACAGAGTTTCATCAATCTACATATTATATGTACCTGACCTGTTTGAATAAGACCATCTAGTCTCATCTTATAGAAAGTCTTTACAAGATTCCCAAGTGAGTTTGTATTCATAAATCCAATCTATCATACTCTTTCAACGACCAACATCTAGCATCATAATTACCAAGATTAAACTAAAAAAAATTTGTATCCAAAGACTCTTCACAAAACATGTCCAAAATTGTCACTTAATCTTAGCTAATGAAAATTCCTAATTTAATAGAATTTAGTATTATTTTCCCGCTGATTTATCACATTCTTTTATCGTATTAACTATTCATTTATCACTATATAATATGTTGAACATCTTACATCTCGCACTTGAGGATGTCCCATGCCACATCCGGATGGGGACATCCTAAACGTATTTCATTTTACACTGGATGACCCATCCCTCCACATCCGCACCCTATTACCTACCTCACATTTTACAATTTCCAACACACCTTTTACAATTTTCAATACACCTTTTATAATTTTCAATACACATCCTACCCTACTATACCCTTAAACTAAAATACCTTTTTGAATGGCCCGTCCGTGGATGTGCTCCATCGAACGTGGTACATGCCACTACATCCCAGTAGATATATATATACACACAAATAAGCAATAACAAATTAATGAGAGAAAAAGAAAAAAAAAAAAAGTTAATGATTGTCCAGGGGCGACTTTTATTATTGGTGATGGTATATATACGGTACACCGTATATCGCCTCTGCGAGAGGCGTTTTCCACAATTAAAAAAAAAAAAAATTTAAACAGAAGTCGCCCCTGCCACATCAAATAGTGTATTGTCTAGAATTTATGAAGTCGCCTGTAGCACAGGCGAGTTCACTTAATTCTGTAAATAAAAAAAAAAAAAGCGCTTATATTTTTAATTATGCGATGAACAGTGCCGTACTTAATTAAATTTGCCTAAATTTTGTTTTTGTACTATTTTTTATATTTTTAGTAGATTATATATGTTTCACATATAGACATACATATATATGTATATGCGCGCGCGGGCATATATCTTATGAATATCAAGATGTGTTTTGTCGATCAGCTAAACATTTTATCTTTCTCTACTGCTCCTAATTTCCTTCCTCCATAGATCAAACGCAGTGATGGGCGAATAAATTTAATTTTAGGGGGCAACTTGCAGTAAAGTTTAATTTTAATATGATATTTTGCATAATACAAGTATGTATAATACAAAATCTAAAATAAAGCAGACTTTTTCACTATTACAGTGAAACCCTATAGATTACCGGGACAATACAAATTCTATTAATTAAAAAGAGTTATAAATTTATCAGTCAATTTATAATTAATAATTTATGAAATTTTAGAGTGAATGCTTTTACCTTTACTAAATCGATAATTCTTAGTCCAAATTGAAGGTTTAGGTTATCATAGAATTTTGTTTCCAGTCCTAATAGGTTGGCAGATCAACGTACAATTTGGATGAGTTTGACTATTGATAGAAATGGAACTTCTGAGAAAATCGTAAGTCCTTAAAAGAATTTTATTTGTTTGTAAACATCACATGAAGAGTGAAATTTATTTATTTATTATTATTATTATATTTTTAATTTATAAAGATAATGAATGACAAATTTATCTGAACACGCATATGTCTTTCTTTGAGGTCAATTTCTCATCGCTAGAATTAATTTAATCGATTTATTTTTTATTAGCAAGGAAAGAATAACTTTTACATTTATTTTATTTTACTAACTTCTTGAATTTTAAAATATTGTATTTTTTTCAGGTAATCTTTCAATTATGAAATTCATATTACTACTTAACTAGATGTCCACCCGTGCGATGCACGGGTTAGACTTTCTGTTGTGAATAAAAAAGTAAAAATAAATGAGAACCCCTGCGCCAATGGAAACTGTAATATGTACAATGTGAATAATTACAATATTATATACGTAAAAAAAGATGAAATAGTATGAAATGAGGTGGAATTTAAACAGTTTTAGTCCAATAGAAACTGAATTGGAAATTACAAATTTCTAAAAACTTCCCTATATACAACATTGACAGTGGTGTTGATATGTTTTTTTTCATCGTCACATATTAAAACTTTCAAACCTTTCCTATTTGTGACTCGTGAAAAAGCAACATACAACTGACCATGACTAAAAACAGGCTTACGCAAGTAAAGTCCAATATTAGTTAACGATTGACCTTGACTTTTGTTAATTGTCATGGCATATGAAACGGCAATAGGAAACTGACGTCGCTGAAATTTGAAAGGTACTTTTGAATCTGAAGGAGTCATAGATAATCGTGGGATCAATACCAATTCACCTGCACTTGATCCGGTCATTATCTTTGCTTGAAGGACATGATCTCCTAGCCTGATAAGAAGATACCGTTACACAAACCTCTGCTTGGGTCAATGTTCCTTAGCAACATCACCGGCGTTCCTACCTTCAAATATAATTCATGATTTGGAACTTCTGAACACTTGATTCCGTTTAGGAATTCAGGTGTATGGACATTTGTAGCAATATCTCCATTCATATCTGATTGACTTACGCTGTCGGAGCTGAAATATTGACGACTATCTCCAGTATTCCTCTCAATCATATACTGGTTTATAGAGTCAACAACATCTAAAGTTGCCGCAAGTATAGCTCGCTGTTGTAGATATTCAGGGTCATGAATTCTCTCAGATAGGTTAGGATAAGTGCTCTCGACAATTGTTGCAATTGGATCGGGACCATTTTGCAGTAGTATATCATCAGGTATTCGTATGATGGCTAAACCATCATTTCCTTCCCCAATTGTCCCATTTCCAATATCTTGTAACCAATCTGAAAATTCAGCTAAAGTTGTACCTTCAGTTTCTGAACCTAAACTTTGCAGCCTCATATTCTTCGTCAACCGAAGAACTTCGCAGGAGTCCCATATGTAAGATGCGTTAATCGTTGCGTTTACAATATCTTGTCGTCGACCTTTTGGAATAACCGGTAGTATTTGACGAAAATCACCTCCAAAAACAACCGTCTTACCACCAAATGGCTTTTTCGCGTTTTCATTGTCAACGCATTTCATAACATCCTTAAGGCTTTTGTCTAAAGCTTGGAAGCAGAATTTGTGCATCATGGGAGCCTCATCCCATATAATAAGCTTTGCTTTCACAATTAGTTCAGCTAGCTCACTACCCAACTTGATGCTACACATTGTTTTTTCATGTGGAATCAATGGTATCTTGAAGCGTGAGTGCGCAGTTCGACCTCCTGGAAGAAGCAAGGATGCTATTCCACATGAAGCAACATTCAAAACCACTTGTCCTTTACATCTGATTGCTGCAGATAATGTTTTCCAAACAAAAGTTTTTCCAGTGCCTCCATAGCCATAAAGAAAGAAAGTCTTACCCATGTCTCCTTGGGCTGATGCCATAATTTTGTCAAAAACAACGCGTTGCTCGTCCGTTAACTTTGGGACTAGGTCTTTAAGCTCCTTTGACAATAAACATCTATCATATTGCAACTCTTCATGCAACAGTCTGTTCGGGCATGTTGCAATATCTTCGAAATCCGGCAGTGGCATTGTGTTAAAGTTTCTTAGGCTACTTCCACAACTACGCAGTACATTCTCTATCTCAATGAGAGCAAGGTTCTTGATTTGAGCCTCCGTTAGCTCTAGATCTATGAAGGTAGTGCAGGGGTTTGGATTAGTGAAGTGGTAGAATAATGTACAGTTGAAGAATTATTGAAAAATGAATGTAATTCATATGCATACCTTTGTTGTGATAAAATTGACGTTGTTTGTATAGGATGTTGTCCGACAAATACACCCAACATTTTTCCCAAACAATTTCTGGTCTCCCCATACAGTTCTCTGTTAATAAAGTGGAGAACATAGTGCGTAGAGAATGTGCAGATGCCCAAAAACTTGCCTCAGTTATTCCATCAATATACTCACTGTCATCTTCCAAAAGACCAAATGCGTAGCACGCGTCTCTGTATGAATCATATTGTATATGATGTGCTACTTTCATGTCATCGTGACATTTGGCTCCACGAATAACATTAATTAAGCATCTAAGGTAATAAGTATCACCTGCTCCTGGTGGGACATAATATGGTCTTCCCAAAGCAATTCCCTGACTCCTAGGAATCCATTTTTTTCCGTCCTATTTCCAAACAAAGTGCTGAGGAAATTCTGCATATGTGAGGTGATTTCCTTCTGGATATTCAATGTTTGCCTTGAACCAAGCTTCAAACTTGCTTGTGTTGAAAGGCTGACCATCAATGACATGTTCAATGTCTTGAGTTTCTGAAAAAACAACACTTTGTTCGCCGGGAAGATGGAAACTCAACCGCTCCACAGCAGGTTCTCTATATGCTATATCGAACCCAAAAATTCTCCACATGGACTCACATGGTGAAACGTATCTACAATCGTAGTACATTTGGACCTCGTCAATTACTTTACCATTCTGTGCATCCTTCTTGCTCTTCAGGAATTGTGCAGTTGCCCGATCACACTCTTTGTTTATGTATTTGAATAAATACTTAATGGAATGTGATTGGTTACACCACTCCATATTCATGTGTCCTCCGTATCGCAGTAAGAGATAAGGGTTGTGTGGAACTATGAATCGATTATCAACAGGTACTCCATTTTTCATGATATTCCTTCCATTATCCCTTCGCCTGTAAATTGGATAGCCATCATCACTGAAAGTAGTGTTGTCTACAAAATCTTTCGGGAAAAACTTAGCACAACCCTTTTCAGACATGCATGGAGAATTTTTGTTAGCATCCCCGCACGGGCCATGTATCATAAATGTCTTCACTGCAACATAGTAAGCAGGATATATATTCACATCTGGAATTTCAGCTGATATGATTCTATCTATATCTATCCCTGTCGGATATCTATCCTCAGCAGCTAGAAACAACAATATATGCGCGTGGGGTAAACCTCGCTTCTGAAATTCTACTGTGTATACCACTGCATGAGTATTTGATAAAATAATGTAGTTTAGAAAGCGGATAAGTCATAGCATTTAAAAGAGTGAAGAGAAGTATGTATACTATGAAAATATGCAAATTTATGTGATAACCAAATCAATAAACAACTGTAGCATACCTGCTTTGACCCGACCAAATACTCTATTCTTTTTCAAATCTTTGATCAATCCGTCCAATTTCATCTTGAAGACTCTACAAACAATATCAGGGCGATCTTCGGGATTCAGACCCCTTCTATCGAGATATCGGGTGATTTCAGGCCATTTGGCATTGCACGTTAATGTTATAAATAAATCGGGGTATCCAGCCCATCCACATATTGTCATAGCATCCTGAAAGTTTTGAATCATATATCTGGGACCTCCGGTGTATGAAGATGGCAAAACCATTGGCTGCCCCTGGGTTGCTAGATTTGTTTCACCTCGAAATAAAGCATCAGCAAGTCCCTTATACATTTCACATCGGAGAGTTTTCTGATTAAGCTTAACCCATGTCAATCTGCCTGATTCTATAATAGTGTATGAATCCACTATTAACTGTTGAGTTAGTCTTCTTGATGATAAGATGACATACTCTTCTCCATTCCCATCGTGAAATCGGTAAGCAAAGAATTGTCTTGGTGTCACACGTTTCCTCTTTTTTGGTGCATTACTTGTGGTGTTCGACAATAAGATGTCTTCCTGATATCCATCTTCTCCGTAGGGGAATATCAGTGGATACTGCAAACCTAGGTAAGAGGCATGTAGCTCATTTATCCGCTGCAGATATTCACCTTGTGTTTCCACAATGATATCCCGATTACCTAATGCTTCATCAAAGTCCCCTACAATCAATGCTGCTACTTCAGAAGCTGTTGGAAGGTTATACATCCTACCATCCTTATCTCTTCTACCAAGAAGCTTCAACTTAACACTGACATCACTACACTGTTGAAGTTTGTCTCTTGCCATCCTAAAGCATTACACTAAAACATTGTTATCATCAAGCATTTCCTTCAAATCTTTAACAATATCGGTGTGAAGTCCATCTGAGTTGTTGCTTGACCTAAACATAAAAAAGCATTAGATTTATTGGTATGTTAGTGTGTAGGTTATTAAATTAAAACATACCTAACAGAGTTTATTCTGTTTGCGACCTCATTTTCAGTGTCATATATGTACAGTTGAGCAAACTTTGGAATGTGTTCTTCATTTGGCATCAAGCTTCCAATAAAATGGTAGTTCTGACCGTGCAACTTGAAAATTGGTGGAGATGTTCCCGTGTTAAGACTGTTATCAATTTTTCCTCCCATTGATGTGAAAGAAAACATGCAGTTGTAGGATCTGATGTTTTTTATGAAGTGATTGCTTTTTGGAGTGTTGCCACTTAGAAGATCCATCAACAACTGTGGAGGTTTTTTCATCTTTGGAAGTACAACTTTTCCTTGCAAGCAACAGGTTGAGTATTTTGGTCTTTTTGCTCCATAAGTAGACCTCAATCTCTCATCATACCAGAAAAATGCACCGCAATATTCACACATATGGTCTGCATCACCTAGATCCCAATACTCTAAAATAAAAAATAAAAAAATATAAGGAATCTATAATATGAAGTTGATATAGTATACAATATGAAGTGTTGTTAATATGAAGTAAATTGTTTATTGTTTTGTTATGGATACCTGTAGAGTTAGTACGCTCATAAATAATGTCATAATCTTCATTTAGAATAGGGAAGGTAGAGGGTTGTAGCTCATTTGTATTTGGTATGGAACTGAAATAGAAATATGAGTTAGTAAAATTCAATATAGGACATAAAAAAAATGAAAATAGTGGTACCTGGTACTTTCTCCAAAAGGTTGTTGATTCGTTGCATTTTCTGGGGAAGGTGATTGAAATTTTAAGTTGAGAGCCATTTAACAGTAGAAACAACATTGAATATAAATATAAAGTTTCCATAAATCGGGTATGTTATGTAGTCTCTGAGGGATATGCAACATTTATGGGTTTTAGTAGGTTAAAATGAAGTTTGCAAATGTACCTTGTGTGGTTGAAGTAGAAGGCAAGTTGGTGTTTGAGAATTGAGATAAACCCCTTCGTAACGTAGAGTCAACATTCACTATTTAATAAAATATCGGAACAATATTACAAAAAGAAATATATGTTAAGAATACAAACATAGCAATTGCATTAGACTTTTTAAATGTAACATTGGGCAGTGGTGAAGGTAGTCAGATACATTCTTGGTGGGTTTTTCTTTCAAATTTGGCTAAATAATAAAGGCAACTTATAAATAAATGGTGTGATTATGTTAAAATATATAGGGAAAAAAATAATTTTATTGTTTAACAAACTTTTTATTTATAAATTAACAATTAACAATTAATTTAATCTAATATGAAATACCTGGGTTATTCCTCACTGAAGTTGATCCTGAAATGAATGTGTTACTACGTTGCGACCGAGCTCTAAGTAATCTTGCAGCATGCAACTTACCTAAAAAATGCAAATTACATATATTTTTACCAATACAACACATCAAACATTTTGTAATTGTGAAACTAAACAATTACTATTGTTGAATAAATGCAAATAATGGAAAAAAGCTCACTCGTGTCAGCAGGTGATGATATTGCAGCTGATGAGGGAGCAGATATAGCACATCCATCTGAACGCGGAATTTTATTCGGCGTACTATCTAATTCCCCTAATGGAAGTGGAAAAAGAAAGTAGTGCATGTTAATATAACATATATTAACATTAACCTCGGGAAAAATTAAGATATATTTAAAAAAAATGCTTACGGATCGAACTGATTGGGCGTTTTTTATTCATTCTACTCCGGCGTAAATTTCTTGCTTCTCTTGCATTGGAGGGATCCATTTTTTCGTTTATATCTTTGATCAAACAAAAAAACAAACGTACTAATTTAGAGTTGGAATACATGTACATATAAAAAGCATTATTTGATGCTCAATATAAATATAAATATATATAATAGGATGTATATATATAAAAATAAAAATATATATAAAAATAAAAAAATATATATATATATTATAGGATGTATAAAATAAATAAAAAAATCGTCATAAATTTATTATAGTATTTGACATTCTAATTATAAAAGTAATAATATATTCTATTAGTTGTTGTATTTAACTTAAGCTTATAAGTATTAGAGTGTCTTCAAAAGATATTAATCATAACACATTTGATAGATATAATTTAAATTAAACAATAAAAAAAAAAATTAAGAGCATGTCACATAAACTTTTGAATATGGGCCTGACCTAAATCATGGACTTCATAGCCCATCATATCTCGTGGGTTAGGCCTAAATTAATTTAATAGCCCATCAGGCTATATGGGTTTAAAAACCCAATTGGGCTTTCGGGGTCAGTGGGCCTCGTATCATGCCCATTATTTCTGAAAATACCTGCTTTTGGACGGCCCAATTGCAACATGTGAAAACCGAGAAAAGGCCGGCCCATTTGCAACATGTAAGAACTGAAAAGAGGCCGGCCCAGACCAAAACCCTATTTTTCCGCCTCCCTTCTATATAAGGGAGTGAAAGGGCACTCCACTCTCACTCTCTCTCTCTCTCTCTCTACAGCGGCGTCACTATAGTTCTCTCTAAATCTCTCTCTCTCAGATGCAATGTTCACCGACCTTCTTGAATATTCTGTGGTCCTATCTAATTCCTTGCATAATACACTGTTGATATTTGTTAGTTTTTTTGTAGCTCAAAAACTTGGATCGAAAAGTTTTATCGTTATAATCTTTTCGAAAGTTTTATCGTTATAATTTTTACACCTTTTTATTGTAAAAATTAGTTCAGTGGGTCTGTGCTACAGCAAAACCGGATGTTTTCGGAAGTTTTTGCTAAATATTAGCAACAAACTTCCGATTTCAAACCAGGATATCTTTATCTTAAGTTCACTATAGCTGGTTGTATGTTGGACTTGGATCCGTAAGAAACGACATTCCAGCTATTTTGAACTGACGATGGTAATATCAGTGTGTTTTCTGAGATCTTTATAAATTTTTACTTTATAAAGGTTTTAGGATTTTATTTTATATCAAATCTGATGATCTTTGGAATTTTTTGCTAAATAATAGCAATAAAATTCCGATTTGAAGCCAGGAACATTTTTAGCTGCCAATCAATGGCAGGAAGCATGTTTTGATCTAGATCTGTAAAAGTAAGTGGTGATGTTATTTTAAAATAACCGAAAACACTTTCTCTATCTACGAATTTGATCTAGATCTGTACGAAGTTAGTTGCATGTTCTTTTCAGATCTGGATTTGAGTTTTATGTTAAAATACCGGTTGACAAAACATGTCTTTATTTCTGGAAGAATAGTATAACTGAGGATCTGAGCTAAAATCATTTAAAACCCTTTCTATATATACGATTTTGATCTGGATGTGTTAGATATTTGTTGCATGTGGTATTTCGGTTCTGGATCTGAGTTTTTATATTAAAAAACCAGTTGATAGAACATGTTATATCTCTGGAAGAAGAGATCAAATGTGGTTCTTAGCTGAAATAACCGAAAACCCTTTCTTTATCTACTACAATGACTGTGTTATCATAAGTGTAAATTCAAACATTTCAGTATCCCCGAATTGGACACAGAATTATGAAATGTTTTTGTATTTCAAATTTGAGTTTTGGATCTGACTTTAGAGTTTATCACTATTGGAAGTGGTTGGGCTTCAGGAAGTCGAACTTCAATTTTCAGCTGGGTGACTTTTGAAGCTGCAATTTTGTACTATTTTTACATCTTTTTTTAAATTTTATTCGCATCAAGAGGGTCTTGTATATTGATAATTGTTTGGCCTTTTAATTTATATACAAAAAATTAAAAATATACAACTTTATCAAGTTGAAATTAATTTTTTTAGGTAAATCAAACAAAAATCATCACGTTTATATAAATTATTTTGAAAGTTTTTTTCTGCATAAAAAGGTTTCTTAAATTATTAATGTAACATGAATGTAACTTATTAATGTGAGAAACATTATTGTACCCTAGTGTATTTAACGGCAGGTTTACTTAGCATTCATGATCATATAATAGCAGTTTCAGAACGATGTATAGAGGAACATAAAACTATCATATACCAAGTAAATTTGGATTAAAGAGTAAAATGATAACAGAATTGAAATAAATTGGAAACATTCTATCTATTGTGGTGTAAATTTATCATAAAACCTATTTCTGCCTTCGTTTGTTTAATTATGAGTGACTCTCTAGAATGAGGACATGTTAATTCTATTATGTTGGTTTAACTGAATAAACATCTTCTGTGAAGAGTCAGACTATTAGTACTAACCTAAATACGAAAAATGAAATCATTAAAATCTAAATACTAACCTAGTCTTGCACCTGCCTCTGTTCTATAATCTTCAAATTTCCCAGATTTAATACCCAGTCAACTGTAGACTCAATTTCGTCTTCAATCGTTTCGTTGCCAATGCGGGAATCCTCTCCAACGTCCTCTACTCCGCTGTTTCTTTCTTTCTGGGTTACAGAATAATCTCCATATTCGTCTGATTGGGAAAGAATCGGTTTCTTGGTGGGTAATATCTTTTTCTCTCAATTGCTCATTCGTTCTTTCTTTTTTCTTTTATCTGTAGGTTTATGTCACTTTTTCTATGTTATTATCATGATATGAATATGAATTTGAACTTTAGTAAATCTATTTTATATTTTTGGGATGTAACTGAATAAAACGTGGCCCAATTGTGTATTCTGATAGGTGGCCCATTTCTTTTGTACATGTTGGTTACTTTCTTCGCAGTTAATAATGAGGGCCTTTCGGTTGATGACGTCTTTTGGGCTTTAGAAGACCAGTTTATTTTTAACTTTCCATATACCTTCAATCTATTTATTTTGTATTTTCTTATACCTGGTATTATCAACATCTTTTGACCTTTAGGAGGTCAGATTTATTTTTAAATCCATAAAGATATGTATTCTTATTTAATTTTTTTTCTTTGTTCTATTCTTTTTAAACAACATACTAATTCATTAGTTTTTATTGCAAAAATTGGTGGAAAAAAATTATGAAATTCAAAAGAAGGCTCAACTCAAAAGTTTGTTTTTAACAGACGGAAAATCGTGGCCCAATTTGAATAGCCTTTAAGTTGCAATTCACTAAAATGGGTCTTGGTGCTGTTGACAATTTTTTGGTCTTACGTAGCCCACTTATTAAAAGATGATATGGTCTCTTATTGGGCCGATGATGTTGGATATTATGGGAATCACTTTTCATTGGTTTTCTTTTTTTATTTATATCTTTTTTATATTTTTCCCTATTATTAATATTATCAATTCTGGTGTGGTTAATATGGGTCAAAGCAGTAGGATTGACAGAGGGCAAAAGAAGGGTCAGATTATAAGAGCTAATTCTATTAAGGTTGTACGAAAACATTATTTATGAAGGATATGATGATATAATTTATAACATTGTGAAACTTATAGTCTATAACTGTGCAAAATATTTAAAAAGATGTATCATAATATCACTAAGGTGTTTCCAATGTTACTTTTAATCTACGTCACCGATCTTTTATTTTTTAACAACGAATAGTAGTTTGAATTGATATTAGAATTGTTGTCTTGTTGTGTTATAATTGGTTTCATCACGAAATGATGTTTATATACCATTATTTTATTGAAAGATGTTCTGGTCTTCACTTGGTCAATATTTTTGGACATTATGGGAATCAATTTTCATTGGAGTTTTTTTTATCCTACTCTTTTCGCTATACAATATTAATAATATTTTGTTGAAATTTATTATCTGAAGATATTATATCACATGGTTTTGAGATGTCAATGATAAGATTCATAATTTTCTTTTTGTTTCTACTGGAGGCTTCATTTGTAATGTAATATAACGTTCTTTTTGGAAGAAATATGGTACTACAGAAATACTGAATATTATTGTTGTTTTTTATTAAATGTTTAATTTAATTTCTATTTTTATATTAAGATTTTTAATTTTTAATGTACTTACATGTATTATATTCGTATTCCCTTTTCAAGTATGGCTTAATTTTTTATTGATATAATTTGTTTTATGTGAAGGTAACTAAGAGGGCAGCAGAGCAGGAATATTGTACTTCTTTGAAATATGGTAAGTTCTTCTGTATTTTTTATTTGTTTGGAAATTAGTAGAATATATGGCAAATATGATACTGAATAAAAGTTTTCATTAATAGTAGACTGAATTGCAAGAACAACACTGACAGAAACACCCTAAGTAGTAACATACTGAAACCTAAACGACCTACTTAAGCAAAACATGTTTTTGAAGCTGGAAATCCTAGTAAACTGAAACATAGTAGATAATTGTAAGAATAAATCTTCATTTGTCATTCTCTGGGCTGTTTTTTCTCTTTTTTCCTATCTCACTGCGAAGTGCCACTTCAGTAATTTTGGCAACCTTAGCTTCATTTGCATCAACAGCATGCTCCTTTCCCTTTTCTTCATCTATTTCTTCAATTTCAACTGTCCCATCAGTGATTTTTAGAATGTTATCTTCATGTTCATCAACAACTTGCTCTTTTTCCTTTTCTTCATTGATTTCTTCAATGTCTACTGTCCCATCAGTGATGTTTGGGACATTACCTTCATTTTCATCAACTTGCTCCTTTTTCTTTTCATCAATGATGCAACTTTTTTTATGCACAAAACCTGACATAGTTCAAATAAATGAGTTAGACATTGGTTTTAAGATGGTTTTCAAATCTTTTTGAATTTCTTCAAACCTTTTGATTAACATAAACAATGTAGTAGATTCTCTTTTCATCAGCAGAAAGTTTCGTGACATTATAAGTTGCTGAGTGACGATTTTGATCACCTTCCTTCACTTGCACCTTGAAGAGGCCTACACGGTCTGATAGGGCCTCTTCAATCACTGGAGGGACAAAATCAAAGGCTTCTGGCTGCATTAAAACATTCATAGTTAGTTTATGCATGTGCTGTGAACTACTGCTAAACCTCCACAAAAGGTAAAAACTGCCATACATGTGCCTTGACCACATCTGCTGCAGTTTTTCCAATTAGTTCAGTGCATTCATGATCGCACAGTAGAAACTTTGCAACCGCACTTCCGTCATGTACCAGAACTTCTATTTTATACCTTTGTTTGACAATTTAGTGTGGTTAAATAGAATATTACGAATTTTTAAGCTAAACTGAACTTATTTTGATAAAGATATGTACCTGTAGTGTCCACGAACACCTCTTGCTCCACACCTCGTACATAGAAAACTGCTGCCATCTTTGCTCAATTTTTTAGAACATTTGTTACATGCCAAGTAGCACCATTCTCTTAGTGTCTCAAGCTGAATGATAGTGGCCTCGACCCAAAAAACCCCATCCTTGTCATGGCGCACTATTTCTGCCAAGTTTTTCACATCAGCTTTCCCACTCTTGAAAGTGTTTTCGATGCTTGGTGCGGAACTGCTCTCAACAGTTGTTAAGACAGCACTCACATGACCTGAATCTGCCAAGCTGGTTTAAAAAACAATCAAATATTGTGATTAACATTGTAGTTCAGTTCTGTTGTCAATATTTTTAATTAAGCGAAGTTAAATGTGAATTGATAATATATGAACATACCATTTGGTGAAATTTTTGAATGCTTTAGTTTCTCCATTCACAGTAATTTTTGTGACATTATAAGTATTGCAGAACCTCACTTGATCTGTTAATTGAGATAAAATTATGAGAAAAATATTGTTTAACATTGGTAATGTATTAAGATGCATTTGATTCTTTTACCTCCAAACACTGATGCTCTTCCAAATTCAATCATCACGATAATGCTTTTCTCAGAATTTGACTCCAGAAACGGCAGTAATTCGTTTACGTAGTCGTCCCATAAAGTGCAGTTAATATTCGTTTGGTTGCAGTCTTGCAGGGTAAATTCCAACCGTTTCCCTTTCGCTGTTGTTATTGGTGGAAGCTGGCAGGATACAACACGTCCGATGACATCTGATAAGAAGGTAATATCCTTTAGTATTTTCAAATAATTTAACAAATATACTAAAATACATTAATTAATTTGTTAAGATGTTTAAAATACTACTCACCAAACAGCAGAAATTGCAGCATTTCTTTGCTTTCTTCAATCTCTTTAAAAGGTTTAAAGTCGTGCACAATTTCTGGAAATTGATCATAAAAAATTTCCTGCATTTTTGTTTTCTTTAAAAAGATGATCTTCAGTGGATGAGGAGAAGTCCTAAATTTCATGCGGTTTTCTGTGACAATGAAGTCCTTCAAAGCATAAAGATGGCCCTCCACAGCCTTTTCTTTGAAGGACCTCATACACGGCCCCCTAACTGTGGCATGGACACGATCACCCTAAACACAGTAAATAGAGAATAATTATTGTTGTTACTATACAAAAAATAGAGATAGTAATTGAAGTATAATTTTTGTATTAACCTCTTTGTCTTGGAATATATACTCAAAGCTTGCCACTTCACTCTTATTGCCGTATGCAGGTACCTCGTAGCTGCGAACCAGTCGCACTCGCATAACCCACAGTGTGGTAGCTGGTGTGAGGTCTTTCACCAAGCTGAAAAAAGGCGCCATCAGAGTTGCTTCTGTATCTAGGGTTTATAGCTGGATGAATGTGAAAGTATTGTAATTTTTAAGTGGGCCTACGGTGCTTTTATAGATGTGAAAATCAGAAACTGAATTGCCCACTACTTCACTAATTAATAGACGTGTGAGCATAAAAGGAGTGAAGTAGTGGGTAATTTCAGTTTTACAAATAGTATTATTATTATTATTATTATTATTATTATTATTATTAATTATTAATTATCTATTATCTAAATCTATCTATATGTATATTAATTATCTATTATCTATATCTATATTAGTAGTATTTGTAGCAGTGTTCTAAAAAACGGGCTAGGCGGCCGCCTAGCGCCCGACGCGTTTTTTCACCTATTCGGTCGTTTTCGGCAGTGGGCGAGTTTGGCACCGCCGAGCCCGATTAGGCAGCGCCTAACCCGCCTAGGCGCCGCCTAACCCGCCTAGGCGCCTAGGCCCCATTTTTTTTTTTTTTTTAAATTTTAAGTTATATATATATATATATATATATATATATATATATATTTGAATCACTTAATTGATTTGGATGACATATTTTGATTTTTGACTTATGGGCTAATGCTTCACGTATTGCTTTATTCAATATCGACTATTGAATTTTGCAGTATTCTTTGTTTTTTGTACATGTAAATATTACACTATCCTTGATTATGTTAGCTAACAGGCAAAATATAGTTTGTTTAGGATAGGTTGCTATTATTTTCAATTTTTTTATATATTATTTACTTATTGAATATTTATAAATAATTAAATTATTCGTCTAAGGTGGTGCCGCCTAGGCCCCGTCTAGGCGCCGCCTAGGCGCTCTAGGCGCTAGGCCCCAGTCGACCGACCGACTAGCGACTAGCGATTTTTAGAACATTGATTTGTAGTATATCTATATTATATTTGAAAGTACTTTTTTATGTTGATAATCGACTTTGTTATCAAATTTTTTGTGTACGTAAACTGTCTAGTAGTGTGCTTAATTTAATTCTGCAACAATGTTACAATGCTTTTTGTTACACTACAAAGTAATTAATTATATAGATAATCGGGGTTTAGTATTTTTAATATACATTTTGAAACTCATACAAACAAAAGATTTTTGGTAATTGGATATCTGTAGTTTTCGAATTTAATTCTTCCTAAATATACCTGGATAATTGATTTCCGTATTTTTTAAACAAAGAAATAAAGTATTTGTAAATTCTGTTAGTGTGCCAAGTGTCCCTTCCTCATTTTTCGATTCTCATTCTTCTTAGGTCTACCTTTCGAAACTCGCACAGAACAAATATACCTCGCAAATTGATTTCCGTAGTTTTTAAACAAAAAAATTAATTATTTGTAAATTCTGCTGGCGTGCCACGTGTCTCTTCCTCATTTTTCGCGACTTTCCTTTAGTAGAATAGGTGGATATAAAAAGAAGAGTACCTATATATAAAGAGGGAAGACGCATGTCAATATTATATTTTTCTAAAATTTATCAAAACAGTAATCTAAAATGGAGGGTATTTATGTAATTTTAATTTTTCCTCTTAAATTTTAAGCCATAATTGATAATCTTTTGTTATTTTTGCTAAGTTGATAATTTTCTTTCATTTTTTTAAAATACAAATAACTTTTTTATTATAATCCATTTTTTATGTATAATATATCAAATTATTCATCTTTTCATGATCTTCAGTTTGACATCCATATCGCATATATTATAACGAGATATTTGATTTAAGAAAATAGAATATTTGTTGGTAATTTTTTTATTCTAAATTTGAGTTATTGTAAATTGGACTACAATGTGTTGGCTTGAGTTGCAACTAAGTATTAGTAAAATAATTTTCTTATAAAATAATAATTGAGTATTTTTTTACGAAAATACAACTAATTATTTTATTTTATCTAACACAAATTTTTTGAAATATTTTCGTTATCTAAGTTACACGGGAAGAAAAATCATTGTTTAAATAATGAAATTCATGCTTTATTAAATTAAAGGCCAAAACTAATATCTATTTTATAATCATTTTATTTGCTAATATATTTATTTTATCACAAAAGTACGGAGCTTTGAGTATATGTATAATTATGTACTAAAATTATTATTGAAATTATTTATAATTACTTATTGATATTTTTATAATGTATATTTTGTTAAAATTGATTTTTTAAGAAACATTATCCTTTGCAACCTAAATTATGACTTTTGTTACACTTTGAGATCTTTTTACTTTTTTTACGTTAATTAAACCTCAACTTCTTCTTTTTTTTTTTTTTTTTGGTCAAACTAAACCTCAACTATGTATTTTTACATTTTGTAACCTACAATATACTATGTCGCACCAACTAACCTCAACTTTGTGCATTGATCAATTTTTTTCTTTAAATAAATAAACTATTTATAAGAAATATATATCATTTATATAAATAAATTACAATACCAAATAAAATATGAAAATATTCAAATATTATGATGAACTCGCAGACTTTAATTTGGTATTCGAATTATTAAATAATGTTTAGATCTTATTTTTCTAAAGTAAGAATTTATTGAAAATAAGAAGTTTTAAGTGTATTTAAAAGCACAAAGTCAAATGTTAAAAATTACAAATAAGAACACCAAATTTGAAAGAATTTTTTTTAGTATTTATAATTAGAGCTTGAAAATTTATTTGGATAAATTAAAAAATATAAAATAAAGGTAAGAGCATAAAGAAAAAGTATACATTACATGTGAACTATCCAAATAAAATATTAGCGTCTTTTATAATATATTTCATGATTATTTTTAATTATTTATAGTTAGAATTTAAATATTATTTTCATAAATTAAAAAAATATAATATATATATATACATACTATATATATAAGTCATAGTAGGGAAAATTCTTTAAGTATCATTCGGTTAAAATTATGGACTTTAATTGATAAATTGTCATATTTACAAGAATCAAAATTGATTTTAAATTTTAAAGTTGCAAATAGTTTTTTTTTTTTTTTTTTTCATTTCTAATTTAATTATTATGTATAAGATATCAAAAACCTCTTTTGACAATATAATTAATTAAGATACTCAAATTAAATATTATATTATTTATTCGTTAATTATTTGAGTTAGATTTCAGTGTTTATTGTGGTTGTACTATATAGTATTGGTCTGGAATGCAACTAAAAATCAGTTAAATAATTCTCCTTTAAAATTAATTTTACTTGATTATTGATTAAAACTATAACTAATCAGTTTATTTATTTAACTCAAATTTTCTCAACTTTTCTTCATTTATTATATTGAGAGAAAAATAAATGTATATATAATTGACACATACTTTTAGTGAATTAAAGTGAAATTTAATATTTGATTTATAATCAGCTTATTAAATCATTAAATTTGCTCACATCTATTTGTTATAATAATATTTTTTGTATGATTAATCACTAAACTACGACTTTTGCGCATATATATGATAATTAACCTTGATTTTTTCTTCATATTTTACATTTATTAATATTTTTTTTTTAAATAAAGAATTACACTTTGCAACCTAAACTTTTTTTAAATACGTAAAATTAACTAACCTGAACTATATATCTTTTAAGACTTTGCAACCTAAAAAATTAATACTTGGTCACATTATAAACCATCTCACCTATGTCTGGTTTCCACATTTTGCAACTTAAGATTTTCTTTTTGTTACACTAATCAATGTGTATCTGTAAATAAATCTATTATTTACAATATAAATGTGTAGTTTATTTGAAAAATGTCACCATATATATGAAATATTAAGAAATGTAGAAGAACTCATAAGTTTTATTTTGTTGTTAAAACTATTGAATAACTTTTGAATTTTATTTTATTATTTTGTTAATTGTATAGCTGAAATCATCAAGTAAAGTATTAAAATTCGGAAATGAGATTTTTCTTAAGTTAAATAGTAATAGTTAGAATTTGAAGCTATATTTAAATAAATTAAAATGCCTAATATAAAATGGAAAGAATAAAGGAAACTAATTGTTTTATAACATTATTCAATAATATGAGTTGATATTTATATATTTATGTGGGTTTGAACATTCATAAATAATTAATCTATTTGTGTAAGCATACTAGATCCGTGTTTGAATTTTAGAGATAAGAAAAAGTCATTTGAAAAATATATATTTTTTTATATTTAATATTTTATTTTAGTGTTAATCTATAATATACGTACAATAACTTATATTAAATTTATATATAATGTGGGAAAAACTTATATTTATATAACTTATAATTTTATTTATGTTTAACCATAAATATTTATTTTATTAGGATAAAACAGTCACATTTTTTATATTAAATTATATAATGTTTAATTTAATTAAATTATTTTTAAATAAAATTTTCGTGCATCGCACGGGAGTAATACTAGTCTATATATATATAAAAGTAAAATGAGGGTTATTATTGTAAATTACCTTTTCCCGCCTAAAAAATATCTTTAATGTATCCTTAATTTCTTCTAAGACATTAATTATATTCTTTTCTTCAAATTAATACAATATTAAGTATTACCTACCTTAATAAATGAATATATACTTTATTAAATTCAAAGTAAATGTTAATATATAATTTAATGATTGACTAATTAAATTATTATATTTACAAATATTAATTTATTATAATTAATCATGGGACTACGATTTTCACATATATTTATATATGATAATTAATCTTGAAATTATTTTTGATTACATATTCATATTTTCTATTTATTAATATTATTTCGTTATAAATAATAATTACACTTTGCAATCTAAACTATGAGTTACATGTGCTACAATCTATATTTTTATTTAAAAAATAAAATTAATATGCTTGAGCTAACTAGGTTTTTTAGAGTTCTCAATATAAACAATACTTTGTCGTCTTTTTTCATACTTTGCAACCTAAGCAAAATATACAGACATATATATATATATATATATATATATATATATATATATATATATATATATTAATTGTATCTTTAAATAAATTTCAACATATATATATATATATTATTAAGATATATTGAAGAATTCATATGCTTTATTTTGTTAGTCCAACTATAGAATAATCATTGAACTTTATTTTATTAATATCAAGATTTATTTAAAATCTAAAAAGTATTTGAGAATATTAAACCACAATATAAAATATTAAAACCTGAAAACTAATTTTTCTTAAAATAAAGTAAATAGTTATAGTTAAAATTTGAAAAAAATATTTGGATAAATCAAAATATTTAAAAAAATTGAAAAAAAATAAAAGAAAACACTAGTTTTCTTATAATACAATTCAATTTATTTTAATTTGATATATTTTGGTGTGTCATGTGATATTTATGTATTTGTGTTTGTTTTAATATTCATTTTCAATTAAGCTATTGCGGGTTCACATAGGTTAAGGTGGATACACACACACACACACACACTAAATATATGTTTGGGTTTCAATATTAGGAGATATTCATTCTTAAAGTAGATATATTTATTTTTTACACTGAATATTTTATCTTAATGTAAATTTATAAAATGTAAGTTATATTAAATCCATATATCACTTAGGAGAAATTGATATTTACATTATTTATAATTTGAGTTTATATCAATTTACAACATGCACGTTTTTCAATTTTTTCTTTTTTATCAATCACAACCTGAACTATACGTTTTTCACGTGTGCAATGTCTGCTAACAATTTAAGTGCAAAAATAAAAGAATATTAGAAAATATTTAAATAACATAAAAATTTTAAAAAATCTAAAAAATATTTTTTTTTAATTCTAAACCTCATTTAAAATACCAGAAAATTAACCTAAACATGTTGAAAATATATTAAAGAATTGAGTATTTTTATAAAAAAAGTTCAAATCAAATCATTTTAAGCCAGAAAAATAAAGAAGTTATTATTTTTTAAAATCATAAAATTGTTATAAATTTCTGAAAATTATCTTTTAAACTCTAAAAATTTATTTAAACTATTTGAAAGTTATCTTGAAAAACAATTTAAAATCTATAAAATTCGTTTAAGACATGTGGAAGTATCTATGAAAAGTCAAATTTTATGATATAAGTATCTTTTTAATTATTATTTTGAAAAAATAAATCCTTTTAAAAATATTTAAAGTTATTTGAAGTAATATAAAAATTATTCGATCTTTTTTTATGAAAATTGATGTTTTTTTTATTAAAATAACTTCTACATTTTTTTTCAGTTAAGTTTATGATATTTTAAATAATTTTTTAGAATTTAAAAATAAATATTGTATTTTCTAAACATTTTTATTATTTTTAAATAGTTTCTTTTCTCTTTGAAAATTGCTACCAAAGGTTGCAAAGGTAGGAAAGCGCAAAGTTCAAGTTGATTGTAAAAAAAGAAAAAAGTGATTATTCAAATATTCATTTAGTTAGAATATAATAATTCTATTTTTTTATATTAGATAATATTATATTTAATTTAAGATAATTACTTTTTAAATAAATTTTCGTGCATCACACGGGAGCGATACTAGTACGTTAAAAAGGAAGGATCATGAATGGGTTACTTATGTATTCTAAGATAATCAACCATTTATCTTTTTCATTTGAAATATCTCAACTTAACTTTTTATGAAAAATATATTAAATTAATTATATTTTCAAGATCTACAATTTGATATCCATATGTCATATATAAAAATAAAATATTATTTCCTAAATATAAAAAACACTTTCTCCGTAAAATAATTTTATTCTCTACTCTAATAGTCCCGCCTAGCTCCGTTTATATCCCGTCTAGACGTTATACACGCGGTCCTCTACCGACAATATCTTTTTACCCGATTCCTCTCCATAACTCCACTTAGAGCCGAGTAATCCCACATAAGCTTTAATTAGGCGCTAGATCCTAATATACCACTCGACTAGCGCCTATAGCATTTTTTTGAACACTGGTTCATTGTATTTTGATATTTAAAATATTTTCATGTGAAAAAAATATTAGTTTAGAGTTTTTTATATTATGCATTATAGATAGGGCGTTAGCACTTGACTAAGAAGATTTTTCAGCTTAATCGGAATCAATTCTATTATTGAATAGCTAGAAAAATGATCCTCAGGAACGATGGAAGAATTGGATTCTCCGGAAGACCTTGAAGAGCTGAAAAAAGGCTCCGAGACCCCTGCCACCTTTATCTTGACTTTATTAGAAGGCTCGGGCTGGTGTGATTTAGCTGACTTTTATCTTTAATTTTGCTATTTGAAACTATGGATGGACAAACAATCCAAAACCCACCCACAACTCTATTAAAATTTTATATCTCCCTAACTATAAAAATATGGGTTGTTTTCTATAATTTAATATAGTGACTAAATTACCCTTATATTTTTTTCCTCGACATTTTCTAATTACTTGAGTCTATAATAGGATGAAATTTTCTAAAAAAAATTCATATAAGACCTAAATAATAATAATAACAACAATAATGATACTAAATTGTGAACATAAAAAAATGTCCATAATTTTATCAAATGTCAGGATTCGTTTGCTTAAGATTGTGATCAGTAGATTTAGAGGAGCGAATCCCGATAAAGCACACTCATTAACTTCCTCAGTTAGGTTTGGCAGGTTTGGCCAAACACTCCCCAATCTTAAGCAAACGGAGCCTTAGTTTATCCTCATATGAAGACTATATTATTAAGTTTCCATACGAGAAGGAAATTATTGTAATAAACAATAGTTTATTAATTCATTTAAAGTCAAAATGAAACTAACAAAATGCATAAGTATATTTTAACTCTACATTTTAATTCATATAAAGTCAAAATGAAAATATTGTAATAAAAAGTAGTTTATTAATTCATATAAAGTCAAAATGAAACTACTAAAATACATAACTATATTTTAACTCTAAAATTATTAATTTTTTTTTAAAAAAAAATAAGTAATATGCATAATCAGTAATTTGTACTTTATTTATTATAAGATAATATTTCATAAAATTATATATTTCAGTGCACCTTACTAGTATAAATAAGGGTTAATTACGTTAAAATTCACGAACTTTGCCTTAATTTTCATTTACAACATGAACTTTAAAACGTAACAAAATAATTCGTCAATTTAATTTTCTTTACAAATTGATACATCGGGTTCGATATCGGGCTCTAATTGCTGACTTGGAGCCCGATCTCACAACTTGGCATACCACGTGTAAAAAATTTAAGAAGTATAACACACATCATCAACAATAACATAATCTTTCAAAATACTTCCAAAATAAAAAGAAAAGAAACGTAATCTATAAAGAAAATAAACTAAATCTATTAACTATATATCACGTAACATTCATGATATGAATCAAATTGAAGAACCCTAAAACTAATATCCTGGAGAAAACGACAATGAGATTTTGTGGCAGCAAAGTCTGACGTGGCTAAGGGAAAACGACAGAGAAAGTGGTTCCCGAAACAATACGAACTGTTAATGGCTGAGAGGTACGGTGTTTTGTTTTCTTTACGTTGTTTTGGTTCATGTAGTATTCATTATTATATCTTTGTCTCTTTGGGAGTGAAATCAATTTTTCTTTTCGTTTCTTAAGGATAGAAAGTGTTAGCTTATATGGTGTTAAATTCATTATGCTTGCAAATAAATTTAGCGTTAGTGTTATTTGAGATTCTTATCCATTTTTACGATTGGGTGTTTGAACCGTGAGTTAAGTGGTGTATTTATTTCTATAGAGTGGTATTTTCTTTGTACTTCAACCATGGTGGAAAGTTTGTTGAAGAGGATGGAAGTCTACAATATATTGGGTCTACCGTTACGCCCAAACATGGGTTTGACCCAGACAGGTTTGGGTATTTTGATCTAGTGGATGAAGTAGAAAAATTGGGATACTTTTCATATGACCGAATTGGATATGTTATTCCAGGTTCTGATGGAGAGGTTATATTTCTGACTAGTGACAACGGTGTAATGAAAATGCTAGAGCATGTTCATGAGGGGCATGGGTTGATTATTATATATGTCGATGGTGGTAAAAAGGGGGATTCCACTCATGGTGAAATAAATGCAGGTGGCAGAAATGATGATACAATTATTGAAACAGATGGAGATGAAGGTAAAGGAGATAGAGATGAGGGTAATGTTGTTGGTGATGCAGATAATAAAGCAACGGATGATGAATCCAAAGGTACTGATCCTGAATATGAGCCAGAGCCAGAGAGTGAGGATGACAGTGATGATGGGTTAGATGACTGCGAGCTTGTTTCTGATGATGATGAATACATAGCTGCAACAAATAACCTTGCGAAGTTCAAGAAAAAAGGGTTAACTGAGGATGTTGATTGTGGAAACTCTATGGTGGTAAGTGTGTATGGAGACCGTGAAACAGATATAAATTCAAATTCTACTTGTGAAAATTTTGAAACTGGTGCGAGGTGCAGCCAAAGCAAAGGCAATCGAATGAGGTATGATCCGAAGTGTGATCATGCCAAGTTAAATTTTGAACTTGGAATGACATTTGATAATGCAAAACAATGCAGAGAGGCTGTTCAAAAGTATGGCATAAGCCAAGGTTTGCCCATTCACTTCGTCAGAAGTAGCAATATACATATTGAGGTGCATTGTGCAGATGGGTGTAAGTGGAAGATGTATGGCTCTGAGATTAGGGGTGAGAAGACTTTTTTGGTGAAGACATTATATGGAACTCACACATGTCATAGAAAAATGACAAATAAGCTAGCAACTTCTGATTGGATTGCTCTTGCATATTTAGAGAAATTTAGATCAATCCCGAAGTGGTCGGTTGATGATTTAGCACTGGATTTGATGACAACTTACGCTTTGGAAGTGCCTAAGATGAAGTGTTATAGGGCAAAATGGAAGGCCCTATCCTTATTGAGGGGCTCGGTTGAAGAACATTATGCAGAATTAAGAAATTACCAAGCTGAATTGATGAGAGTGGATAGGATGGGAAGATTTGAGACTTTGTTAGACGATGATGGTTGTTTGAAAGGGTTTTTTATTGGTTTTAGTTCTTTAGTTCAAGGATTTCTGAAAGGGTGTAGGCCCGTTGTTGGTTTTGATGGGTGTTTCTTGAAGACATTCCTCGGAGGTGCATTGTTAGCTGCAGTTGGGAAGGATGGTAATAATCAAATGTTTCCAATTTGTTGGGCGGTAGTGGCGGCTGAGAATGAGTATTATTGGACTTGGTTTATGGAATTGGTTTTTCAAGAACTAAATATCGGTGATGGACTTGGTTGGACTTTCATCTCAGATCAACAAAAGGCAAGTTCACTTTTCTACTATCTCTACTGCAAATTGCACAATGGATTTGTTTAACTCTTATATTCAAATAAATATTGTGAATTTTGTGATTATTATTTTAGGGGTTGTTGAATTCCCTTAAAAAATTAGTTCCATTTGCCGAAGCAAGGAACTGTGCAAGACATGTCTATTGCAATTAGTTCCGGGTGGCTTTGCTTGATAACAGGAACCAGCTGTTGATTTATCACATAAGATAGAACTCAGAATTGGCCCCAATAGCCTTGGAATTTTGTCAATTCGGATGTACGGAGTAACTTTCCGCTCTCTTACGGGCTTGATTTCATTTCCTAGGACAACATCAGATGTTGCTACATACAAAAAGCTATCAAGATCGCCCTCTCCTCTCCATATGCTTCGCCCGATTTACAATTATCTCACCAAAATCCAGAATGTAAACAACGTTCTGATGCTTCTTCACAATGCCCGAACACAATGGTATCACGTCACCGCCATTGTCATCGCCGGAATGGGCTTCTTCACCGACGCCTACGATCTCTTCTGCATTTCAACTGTGTCCAAGCTTTTAGGCCGAATCTACTACTACGATCCCTCTTCAAGCAAGCCCGGCCAGCTTCCTCACAGGGTCAATAACATGGTCATCGGTGTTGCCCTCGTTGGAACCCTAACTGGCCAGCTCTTTTTTGGGTATCTTGGCGATAACTGGGCCGGAAGAAAGTCTATGGACTAACTTTGATTCTTATGGCGGCATGTGCCCTCTGTTCGGGCTTATCATTCGGGTACAGCCCCCAAGCTATTATGACCACTCTTTGCTTCTTCCGGTTCTGGCTTGGGTTTGGCATCGGCGGTGACTACCCTCTCTCCGCCACTATCATGTCGGAATATGCTAATAAGAAGACACGTGGAGCTTTCATTGCAGCTGTGTTTGCTATGCAAGGAGTTGGAATCATCTTCGCGGGTCTTGTTTCCATGACTGTTTCCAAGATCTTCCTCAACTACCATCAAGGCCCGGCTTACAAGTCGCAGAAGGTTTTCTCAACAGAACCAGAAACAGATTATGTGTGGAGAATTGTGCTAATGATCGGTGCTCTACCAGCGATCCTCACCTTCTACTGGCGGATGAAGATGCCGGAGACAGGGCGGTACACCGCGCTGATCGAGGGCAACGCCAAGCGGGCGGCGGCGGATATGGGCAGAGTTCTCGACATTGAACTGCAGGCCGACCAGGAAAAAGTAGCTCAGTTCAATTCCGCTAATGAGTACAAACTGTTGTCACACGAGTTCTTTAGGCGCCATGGGAAGCATTTGATCGGTACAACGACGACGTGGTTTCTGCTAGATATTGCATTTTACAGTCAAAATCTGACGCAGAAAGACATTTTCCCAGTGATGGGGCTGACAAGCAAGGCCGATACAGTGAGTGCTCTACGAGAAATGTTCGAAACGTCGCGGGCCATGTTTGTGATTGCTCTGTTTGGCACATTTCGGGGCTACTGGTTCACGGTTGCTTTCATCGAAAGGATCGGGCGTTATTACATACAGTTGGTGGGATTCTTGATGATGTCGATTTTCATGTTCATAATTGGATATCAATATGATTACCTAAAGAACAAGGACCACAAATGGACCTTCGCGGCACTCTACGGGCTCACGTTCTTCTTCGCAAACTTTGGCCCGAACAGCACGACCTTCGTGCTGCCGGCGGAGCTTTTTCCGACGAGGGTTAGGTCCACTTGCCACGCTATCAGCGCCGCCTCAGGGAAGGCAGGGGCGATGATCGGCGCGTTCGGGATTCAAAACTACACGTAGGATGGAAATGTGAAGAATATTAAGAAGGCAATGATAATTTTGGCTGTTACGAACCTGCTCGGATTTTTCTTCACTTTTCTATTGACGGAAACAAAGGGGAGGTCGTTGGAGGAGATTTCTGGCGAAGATGGTGGCGTCGGTGAGGCCGAAAATAGGACAGAGAGCAGGCCGGAGAACTGGGAGGAAAATTCCAGAAACTATAATTAATTACTTGTGCAATATATTGAATAAATCGGGCAAGTCTACTACACGGGCTTCAGTACTGATAAATGGAATTTACAGGAAGAAATGGAATAAGGAGGGGTCAAGCTGGAAAATGCACTTAGTATCGTTACACCATCCTTCAAATGGAGTTTTGTTTCTTATTTTCTGTATATTATTTTCATCTTTCTTTTGGCGTTGTGTATTTTTCTTTTCGTCTTGTTTCTGTGTGTTGTCTTAAAAAGTGAAGGATGCAAAAGTGTAACGTGTGGAATCAATGATATAATGGAAGCTCCCATTTTTATGTTAAGATGAAGTAGAATTTCTCCATAGCTTCACATTTTATTCACTATTGAAACGTATTTTCAATATTTCTTTGGATAATTCATGATTTATATTTGTAAACATTAATTTAGCTCCAGCAAAATTGGTTGTAGCTTAATTGATAAAACATGTTGTAACCAAGATCAATTTCCACTGCTCAAACATTTGATCGGATTGAGTAGTCTTTTTATGTTTACTAGTAAGGTGCACGTGCTTCGTACATGAAACATATAATTTTACGAAATATCATCTTATAATTAATAAAGTACAAATTACTGATTATGCATATTAATTATTTTTTAAAAAAAAAAATTAATAAATTTAGAGTTAAAATATAGTTATGTATTTTAGTAGTTTCATTTTGACTTTATATGAATTAAAATGTAGAGTTAAAATATACTTATGCATTTTGGTAGTTTCATTTTGACTTTACATGAATTAATAAACTATTGTTTATTAAAATAATTTCCTTCTCGTATGAAGACTTAATAATATAGTCTCTATACGAGGAGAAACTAACATTTGATAAAATTGTGGATATGTATTTATGTTCACAATTTAGTATCATTATTTTCTTACGAAATAAAGTAAATAAAATAAAAATCAATGATGGTGAATATTAATTTGTTTTTTGTTAAAAATAAATTAATTTAGAGTTAGAATATAGTTATGTATTTTAATAGTTTCATTTTGATTTTATATGAATTAATAAACTATTGTTTATTACAATAGTTTCATTTTAATTGTATATGAATTAAAATTTAGAGTTAAAATATAGTTATGTATTTTGGTAGTTTCATTTTGACTTTAAATGAATTAATAAGCTATTTTTTATTACAATAATTTCATTTTCGTATGGAGACTTAATAATATAGTCTCCATATGAGGAGAAACTAAGGGTCCGTTTGCTTAGGACTGAGGACTGTTTGGCCAAATTTGACGGAGAGAGTTAATAAGTGTGCTTTATCGGGATTGGCTCATCTAAATCTCCTGATCACAATCTTAAGCAAACGAACCCTAACATTTGATAAAATTATAGACATTTTTTTTATGTTCACAATTTAGTATCACTATTGTTGTTATTATTATTGTTGTTGTTATTATTATTATTTTGGTCTTATATGAAACCTTTTTAGAAAATTTCATCCTATTATAGACTCAAGTAATTAGAAAATGTCGAGGAAAAAAATATAAGGGTAACCCATACTTTTATAGTTAGGGAGATTATCTTGCTATCTCATGGATTTCCTACACCGTTTTGTGATTTAATTTTGAATAGCATATCCTCTGTGAGCTTCAATTTTTTAATTAATGGTAGGAGCTTTGATCGTTTGATTCCTCAAAAGGGGTGAGACAAGGGGGTCCTTCATCGCCCTATTTATTTATCATTTGCTTAGAGTTTTTTCTTTTTTCCTTAAGAACTTCTATATATGCCGCAAAATTTATGGAATCAAAGTGTTAAGAAGTTCCCTAGCTGTGGATCTCTCTTCTTTGCAGATGATACCCGGATGTTTGGGGCCGCAACGGTCGAGGAAGCAAATCATTTAAAATTTGCAATACAACTATATGAGTTCATTTCTAACTAACGCAACAACTACGAGAAGTCGGGGATTCTTTTCAGCCCGAACACATCGGCCGTGGTTGCCTTTTCCATTTGTGGTACTCTTAACATTCCGAGTACCTGGCTTCCTTCAGTTGTGGGCAATTAATGGGGAAAAGATAAGTCTTTGTCGAAAGCCGGGAAGGAAATTCTCATCAAGTCAGTAATCTAGGCCATACCTGCGTATACCATGTCATGTTTAGAATTCCTAGTGGGATTTTGTAGGTTATTGAGGCTCTTGCTCGGTCTTATTGGCGGGGTGATGGAAATGGTTCTCGCAAAATAGATGGGTTGCATGGGATTCTCTCCAGCGAATTGAAGTTAGTTTAGGCGGGGTTATGACTTAAGAATTTTGAGGCATTTAACTTGGCCATGCTGAGCAAGCAAGCATGACGTTTTCTTGTGGATCCGCACCTCGAGTCCTTAACGCAAAACACTTTTCGAATCACTACTACAAAAAACGTAAAAGACTACGGTCAAAACTCGTAGTTAAAGGCATAGAGCGACCGTAGTAGTAGATACCGTAGTCGTAGACCTATCACAATTAACTACGGTTAATGAACCGTAGTTGTTAATATTAAAGACTACGGTTGTGAACCGTAGTCGTATTAGTAGTATCTACGACTACGGTATGTATAACCACGGTTGAGAATTTTCTTTGAATACGGTTTCAACCGTAGTAATTTATATTAACGACTACGGTTGACAACCGTAGTGGTAGATTCAATATCTATCACCACGGTATGTATGACCACGGTTGGTGATTTTCTTTTACTTCGGTCTGAACCGTAGTTATTAAAAATAAAGACAACAGTTGATAACCGTTGTTATTCATAAAAAACCGTTGTCTTTTCATAATTGTATTTATTTTACTAGTATCGTACCCGTGCGATGCACGGGAAGATATTTCACATGCTTATATTTAATTTTTTGTAATACGAATTGCTTTTGGTCACTGTTAAGTGCGATTAACACGGTAAAATAATCACTCCGATCATCAAATAAAATATAATATTCTTATTGACGTAATATATACTATGACGATTTAACAAATACCCATAAAATTCAGATATGCATGAACATGTATACATTAACATACAATACAATACAACAAACAAACATAACGTCTATAAATTTTGAAAAACTTCCTTATAAACGACATTCGTTGTAGTTTTTCTTTCTGGATCTTCGTCATATCATAACAACAACAACAATAATAATAATAATAGATGCCACAAATCCATTCAAAAAGTAAGCAAACTTATGTATTTAATATATTACACAAAACAACGTATACTACCTAAAAGTTATTTAAATCAAATCTTGAATTTTTTTTATTTTTTTTATTTAGTAGGGGATGTAGTATTAAACAAAAATACACACTAAAATACTTGGACAAAGTTTCATGTGAACCAGTTGCACGGTGCAATATAGGTTGGGTATCACCATTTATGCTTAAAGGTATTACGCGTTCTGGATAGAGGTATTACAATAAATTTACTCAGAGTGTAATATTTTTAAGCATAAATGGTGATACATTTCCACTGTGATACCTTTACCCATTATATGTAATATCTTTGAGTATAAATAATAATACCTTATGACCCACCATCCGGATTGCACGAATCTAATATCCGTGCAACTGGTACACAAAAGACCTCTCCAAATACTTAAGCCATGTTCGTAAAATTATCTCTGATTCTAACATTTTTACTATGACATTAGTAGGTACAATACTAATGCTTTGGCAATAATTGAAAATCTTCACGGTAATTATATGGAAAAAAAAAAAAAAAAACATTGAAAATCTCCACAGGTAATTATAATTAACAATTAACCTAAATCTTAACCAACAATAATTTATTAATTTTTTTTATCCCTAATATTTGATTCAATTAAAATAAAAATGTTAGTCGACCACAACATGAATAAAATTTAATTTGGGCCATAAAAATTAAATAAAATTATCAATCTAGTAATTGATACATTTAATCTATTGAAATTATTTGTATGAATTTAACTAATTAGTTAAAAGACATTCTGAATTAAAAGGTGTATTCTACAATTAATATCAAAGTCTTTATTCAATGTTGCAAGATAATTGGTTATCCTAACCATTAATAATTAATAATTAAAAAGAAAAACAGAAATAACTATAACCCAAAAAAATTACTAATCAGAATTTTGCTCATACAGATTTTTTTATTAGTAGCCCAATTCTGGTGGACTTAAAAAACTACCAC
The DNA here is from genome assembly GCA_958295605.1 of Ajuga chamaepitys. Classification (NCBI taxonomy): domain Eukaryota; kingdom Viridiplantae; phylum Streptophyta; class Magnoliopsida; order Lamiales; family Lamiaceae; genus Ajuga; species Ajuga chamaepitys. Next base: position 14,818,638 of record OY282508.1, on the reverse strand, counting down.
AATCTGTAAGAATTAAGAATAATTTAATCGGCCCATTTCAGCAGCCCACTTCATAAGAGATAAAAAAACCAGCCCATAATCCTGACCCAAATCCAATTTCGAATAAAAAAGAAAAAGAAACGTGAATGCATTTTCACCTTCCAAGTTGTAACAGAGCTCATCCCCCCCCCCCCCCCCCCCCCCCCCTCCTTATTCTAGAAGATTCAAGAAATTGGTGTGCCTCTTGGCTCACTAAATCATCTTCATCTTCTTTACATTTCCCGACAAAATCAAAGAGCTAACTCACAATTTCTTGTTTCTATTTTGAATACCTACTCTTTCCATCTAAACCTAACCACTCTAAGGGTATTCCACTGTTTATCACTACAAATTCGAAAAACCCTAGAAATTTTTTGTATCGATTTTTCCAATAATGAGCTCTGTTTCGTATCATCTTCATCTACAAAAAGCTCAGTGTTCCAAGAACGATTATCAAAAGGTAACACTTTTTTCATCTTAGTTAATTCTTTTTTATTAGATTTTTTTTTTTTTAACTGTACCGATTAAGTGATTTATGACCCAATATAATTTTGCCTTTTTTAGTTTTCACAAGTTTTCCAATAATGATCACACGGTTGTATTAAGAACTGCTTGTAAAGAACGGTGGTGAAGACCGCATGTACGAATATCAGCCAAATCCATAGTGAAAACCTTGTCAAGATCATTTTTTCTGAAAAATGGTATGCTTCCTCAGTTTACACTTGGATATGTCTTCTGTTAATATATTTAAGATTATAATACAATTTTTTTTAATTTTTTTGTTATTTTTTTGTTCTCACGTCAAATCATCGTGATCTCTACAGATTTGATGTATAAATCAAGGATAGAGTACTGCATGTCAGAAACAGGTGGTTATTTTATACATTATTTGACTTTAATTATACTGTTACAATAAAAAATTCGTAATAATATATAATTAACCTAAATTTTACCTCCTGTTCAGAAATGTAACAGCTGGAAATTTGGTTTAATTGAAGTTTACCTATACGCTCACAATTGTTGCGGGTTTTTCCATTTTGTGGTGCACGAATTATCCAAAATCTGGTATTATTGATCCTACACATCATATTTCATTTGCATATTAAACTGTAATTGAATAGTAAAAGGTTCATAATAATATATAAGACAATTTTTTTTTTTTTTTTTTTTGTCTAAGGAACCTATTATTTTGATGATCCTTTCATTCCCACTTACAATCTATGTGTTTGTTTTTTTAAGCAGAAGCCACAGAAACTTTTGAAATCCAAGCTAACTTTTCCATATTCTAAAGTGTGACAAATTATATTTATTTAATTGTGTGAATGATATGTTGTATGATATGCACAATAATATCAAATTTGTGAGTACTTTATTATCCTAATTGTCAAGTAATAATCAAAACTAACATATACATACATATATTATAATGCCTGATGTACGATGAGATTATAGTATTGTTTGTCCCACCACTATTTGTCTATGTGACATGTCGTATACTTTGGTACATCTGAATTCTTTCAACTACTAATCTAGACATATGTAATTTATCTAGTGATATGATGACATTTTGGATACCACTACTATCTATATAATATGATTTTGCTTGTGAACATCTAATTATACAAATGTGTTTCCAAATTGATAATATAAAATGATATTTATTCTACTTATTTATGCAATTTGTTGTATGATATGCACACCAGTGTTCAGAATTTACACATTTTACACATGACTAATCATAGATGGCATATATAATTATAACTATACATGTATATGCATTATATAATGTCTGATGTGCTAATCTATATATATATATATATATATATATATATATATATAGGCTGCTAAAACGAACTTTACCTATGCGATATGTTCATGATTATTTCACATATGATTTATTTCAACTACTAATGTATATATTTTGTAATATAGGCATTCATGTAATGATTAGGGGTCTCACTTCACACTACTACCTATGTGAGTGATTTTTATTTGTTTGCTTAAAATCTTATTTGAGTCAACTAATGGTCCAAACATATGTGCTACAACCACTGATGTAATGATTTCATCAACAGCTTATAATTTCCATCTTATTTTAGATAGTTACTTACATCTTGTAGATATATATGAAGAAAATGGGGTAACCTACAAAACCTGATGCTGAACAAACTTAATTTGTTTGTTCTGTTATATAAAGCTTAGAATCATCCATTTGTTAAAAAAAAAAAAAAGGCAACATTACATTGTTTTTGTTTGTTTTGTTGATATAATAAATTCGTAACATATTGTAACTTAAAATACAGGTACAACTATAATAACTTCAAACAAATAGAATTGTATGCACAACAAAGCAGATGTGCAACAAACATGCTCACAAGACATAGAGATAAGTGCCTCTACATTTTCAAGTTTGTTTATCTCCTTCTAAATATAAAATTACATACCATTTCTTAGATGCTTTTGACTATTGTGGCTGAGCCTGTGAGCTTTACCATGTTGTGATATCTTTGTGAACGTTGTGATGTCTTCTGAATGCCTTCTTTCCTCTTCTATTAATATCTTTTTGGCAATATACATCTTGAAGTCCTTAAAGTATTGATGTTTGTTTTAAATAGTCCTTAAAGTATCATTTTGTTTTAATTGGTCCCTAAAGTTCTAGTTTTTTTATTCAATTGGTCCCCTGAAGTATTTTTTATTTTAATTAGTCCCTTATGTTTTGGAATTATTTCAATTAGTCCTTAAACTATTACAAAAATATATTTAAGGTCCCTAGAAGAAAAAAATACATAAAATATGTGAAATCACCGATTTAATTCAAAATGATATTGTAGCATACATTTTATTAAATAAATATTTTGTAATTTATCATTATGATGTTTTCCCTCTGAAACGAAGGTGAATTATACTAAAATATCGATTTGAATAAAACTCCAAGATTATATTTTTTCAAGAATTTCATCCAAACTTTGAGAAAATACTTTGTGCTACTTTATTTTAGTTAGAAACGTGCTAATTTGATCCAGATATTTTGAACTCTAACTATATTGAATTTAAAGTAAAATTGAATATTATCAACGAAATAACTTTAATTTTTTTTAAATATTGTAAAGACCTTCAAACATAAAATTTCAAAGTCCTTTCGTTAATAATGTTCAGTTTTACATTAAATTCAAGATAGATAGAGTTCAAAATATCTCAACTAAATTATCACTAAAATTAAAGTACCACAAAGTATTTCTCAAAGTTTGGATAAAATTATTGAGAAATTATAATCTCGAACTTTTGTTCAAATCCTATTATAGTATAATTCACCTCGTTTGATGGTAAAAGTATCATAAACAAATAACACAATATTTATTTAATAAAATATATGTTATAATATTATTTTGAATTAAATCGACGATTTCACATATTTTATGTATCTTTTTTTCTTTTAGGGGGCCTTAAGATAGAATTTTGTAATAGTTTAAGGATCAATTGAAATAATTGTAAAACATAAGGGACCAATTGAAACAAAAAATACTTCAGGGACTAATTGATTTAAAAATTTATAACTTCAAGGACCAATTAAAACAAAATGATACTTTAAGGACCATTTAAAACAAACATTAATACTTTAAGGACCATTTAAAACAAACATTAATACTTTAAGGACCTTAAGATGTATAATGCCTATCTTTTTTTTTCACTATGATTCATAATGTTCTGCTCTGTACTTCTCACAATAAATCATTCCCTATTCAAATAAACATGAGAATACCAAAGTGTTTTATGGCTTGATGGCCGTGATGTTTAGCGTTGTTGTTTGATATATTGTTCTGAGATTTTGGACTGATATTATACAATGAATACTCTTAAAAGATCATTTTATATGTGTCTAGATATGATACTAAAATATATGAAATCAACAAAGATTTGTTTTGATTTGGGCTTTAAACTTACCTTTTATCCATTATCTAAAAATTTATAATATTAGCTATATATATGTGTGTGTATATATACATTTTTGTCAAACTGCTGGTATTATATATATATATTATTTATATTTACAATTTGTGTCTTGATAGACAGTTAATTAGTAACACTTTAGTTTAATAAGAAAAAATAGAAACAATCTGGAACTTAGACCACCAAAAGGATAATAAAACCAGAATTTATTTCTTTCAAAAATTAGAAAAAAAGAAGATTATATAGGAATTGCTAGACTTAGGATGCAAATAGAGATAAAATAGGAATTATGTCAGTAAACAAATACCCTAAATGATAGTTACACAAAAGAACAGTTAGGAATTTGTTTCTCGAATGCCACCAAATTACACGTGTGAAGCTTTGCTCTCCCATTAATTATGTGTCCCCACTTTAGCCAATGGTACCTAAACTGTTCAGGAACCTTCTGCTCGTGTAAAGATAAAGTAGTGAGATGTTCTTATAAATCACAAATAGATACAATATAAATAAATAGGCTACATAATTAACATTACCAATTACCAATTTGCCACTTTGGATGCTTTCTCTTGATCACAAGAGTGAAAGACGGATATTCCACGTCCCCTACCACCATGTAGATAGTAGCTAATAAACAATTAGATGGGAATTTTAGTTACAGTTTAGATGGTAGCTAATAAACAAAGATATGAGCATTTTAGTTACAAAATTAATACTTATCTATCTAAATACTAACAGGAACTTAGACATGCTTTAGTCATTATAAATAAATTAGATAGCAGATTCTAAACATCTAAAAATATAATAAAAAAATGTAGCTTGAATAGTAGATAAGATTTTACATAAAAATGGATTTCTAGCCATGCTAATCTAATATATATTATTTATAACATAACTGGATAGCATATTTCGTATAAATAATGAGGTTAAATAGTACATGAAAAATTTGAAATGAGTTCATTAGCTCTGTTTAGTCATGATCATAACATATTATAACGACATTTAGAAATACAGTAGATGAAAAATTATACTGAGTTCATATATACAATTTACCTCGATATCCCGAAACACATGTTCGAAGCTCTGGATCTGATCCGGAATTCTGAAACAGGTATATTATAAACCGTAATCAATTTTAGCTTGAGTGCCCTTGTGGCATTATTTTAGCAAAACCCGGAGACATTTCCTGGAAGAAAGAGACACAGTATGTTTACTCATGGTAAATCAGTGTTTCCTTAATCTATTGATCAAATGTTAACTGCAAATTCGTGATCACTAGTGTAGTACACTAAATGACTTTTTTCAATCTTCGGAATGCAGTGAAACAGATCCACTATACAGTATATGAAGACCCATGAGGAAATGTAATGCATCTCAATCAAATGTATGTTGTAGTCATACATGTTTTCAGAGTTATATATGCTATAGTCATACAGGTTTTCAGCCTTTTGAATATGAGATGTTTTGCTAATTTTGCAGTAAACCAATATGAGCAGAACACAATAGAACCATCAATTAATTAGGGCTGAAAATGTACATGTAAATTCTATGTTTGATTCAGTAAATTTTAGAAGCATGTTAAAAATAGTAAACGAACTAAAGAACTCACAAAGATGATCAAGGAGGGCGACGACTGATTGTTTCTGAATGACAGAATGAATGATGGTGTGCTGCGTTTTTTGCTCGTATTTAAAGATGAGACATTAGGGTTTTGAATAGCTCTAAGGATCCCTATAATTCAGTAAAATCAAATATATTCAGATTGTTTCAACAGAATTGATTTGTTAAAATAGACCAAATTGATTCCCTATATCTTAAATTGATATATTTTTCGATTACAAAATAGAGTTAATATCTCATAAATTGTTTTTCAGCGAAAAAAAGATGATATATTCATTGCATTGCATAGGACTGTAACAAACTACTTAAGAGATTTTATTGGATATTAAAATTTGACCAGATCCGGATCAAATTTAGGATTTTTTAAGCACCGACATAATACCAAAATCAATTTAAACAAAAAAATTCGGAAAAGACTTTCCCAGTTTAGTAAGTGCAAATGGGCGGGAAAAATTCATTCTTTCCAATTCGAGTAAAAAGTCATTTTGTTTTTAGATATATATAGATTATCTGTATTTTTTAATATTTAATGATTGATATATACATAGTTAATAATTTAAAATTAGTAAATCACATATATAATTAAAAAATGGACAATAAAGAAAAATTCTCCAAATTTGTTTCTCAATATCCACATAAGTATAATTATACAAAGTCTTAAAAAACAAGAATAAACTACCAAAAAAAAAAAAAAAAATTATTACACAACGTTGATGATCTAACTTAGCTCCTCTATCTAGTCTCAACCTTACAAGGTAAGGCTTCACTTGATTTCATCCTGCATTGATCCCTTGAATGAGTACACGAGAATACATAAAAGCTCCCCTTAAAAAGTTGATACTCATATCCTGAATACATAAGCATATGATAAAAAAGACATTAGTAAAAAAAAAAAAAAAAAAAAGAAAATATATTGGACTATATATCAAATTAAGTAAATGGAGTAAAAAAAAATCCACTTAAACGTGTAAAATGTGCAAAGGAAAAACTGAAGATTAAAATTACGAACAACTTAAAAGCGCAAAAAAGCAAAGGGGTCCTGGAATCAAAACTTAGTACCTGCAATTTGATTTCTTCATAATTAAAAAATTATCTTGGTGTCATATGCTCCACTTTCTTTGAAATAAATAAACTAGATTAAAAAAGATGATTATTTCTATATTTGTGATTGTACCTACCAAGTTATGGTAATGAACAGTCCATTTCTCACTCTTGAATTACTTAGGAAAGGCCGTCTTATCATAAAAAAATATTACTTTTAACATAAAAATGTTACTTAGAATGAACTTTTGTACAAAAACAACAGTTCTCAAAACAAACATTTTTATGTGATAAAAGTAGCATTTTTATGTAATTAAGTAATTTAACATTTTTTTACATACGGAACTCCAAAAGACAGTTTTACACAAGTATTACTTGTCTAAAATTTACGAGAGATATAGAGCATCAAAATCCACAACACAATTATTTCATTAAAACACTAATCTAAAAATAACACAAAAAAAATAAAAAATTACTTGGGTTATGATGAGGGGGGCGTGATTCCAGTGAAAGGCCAAGTACCCAAGAATGAGCCATTCAAATTCTTCCTCCAAATTGACATACAAATCCTCTACATTTGATGTCCTTTTTATGTCCTCTGTATCATTCAAAATCCCCAAGCATTGACTTTCGCTTCCTCTCGTTCCAACCTGCACAAGTTATTGATTTATATTCCTTAAATCCACTGAATTACTCATAAAGTTAACCAAAAGACTCTACCTTGATGTCCCTTTTTATGCCTCAGAAATATCCCAAGTTGTAGGCAAGTGTTGCGCGTTCAACGGTTGAGCTGTCGTGGTGCCTTTGTCCACCTGGACATCTCTGATTTTAGCAGGGTTTCTATGCAGGCACACTAAAACTTCTCCTAAGTTTTTCCAAGGTTGATGATCTAGATGCCTGAACACAATACAATCATATACACATAATGTCAACAAACAAGCCATACCTAATTAGTTTCACCTCATTACATATCTAGTTAGTACCTTGATACATATTTTGTTGCTATAGACAGGTTTGGTGGTTCAATCATAACACCCATAAAAAGCACAATATTCGGATGGCGCAATCTTTTCATGATTGCCACCTATCAGAAAAATAATATGCAACTAAAGCAATGATTGGAGTACGAAACAAAGGTTGATGAGCGAACTCAATTTTACCTCTCGTAAGAATTCCTTGAACTGCTCTCCATGAAAGTCTTGTTCCATGAGAATCTTCATAGCGATATTTTGAAAGGTGCGCACTCTAGTAAGATTCAAGACATGAAAACACAATCACAAAATAATGTAACTCCAACGAATACATATTAAAAAAAAATTAAAATTGACTGATTGCATAGACAATTATGGGGTCATTATGAGGTCACATATAAAATGAGATGTGTAACAACAACAATGAGCAGTTCCAACATACATGGTCAAGACACTTGCTTAAATAACACGTGCAAATATTTGGGGAATAAAAGAGTTGTAACTTACACAACCGTTCCACTTAGCTCGATGAACAGTTCCAAAAAGTAAAAATAACAGAAGAGTACCCCTAAACAATATTTAAGAGCAACTAGAAGATTATACCTGAATGCTTGAGCTGGCGGGGTGCTGGTTCTATCCATGCAAGTCCCCTCCGAATGTTTAGGATGCTTAGAGTCACCAGTAACTCCATTAACAAAAGTTCTAGCAATAAAAAAAAAAAAAAATAATAATAACCCACAATTCCAAGCTGGCAAAAGTAAGATGCATCACAATTTCAGGTATGGAGAAACTTTAAATCGATTAGTCAAAACGAGCATCAACAAGGAGTAGAAGAAATTAACCAAGGAATGATATAGAAAGACTAGGATGCATGACTTAGGTCCATATGTTTAAGTAAAAAAACATTATGATGCAAGGCAAACCTCGACACCTAGGAAATATCGTAAAAGTGAAACCATTATTTACCAATTTGACTCCAATCCTAGCTACACCACTATGCACTGTTAGAACATGAAATTTGAGGGCATTTAAACCATACCCTGCGAGTAAATCTGCATTGCATCACATTTCACAGCAGGTACTGAGGAATTTTCTGGATCATGGTCTCAAACCTAGTATTACACAAAACCTCTAATGATAAGACATTTATCCTGTAGAAAGCATTAGACTTTTACAAATGTGCGTAGTGATAGAACAATTAAAATCATCTGTAGCCAAACATATAAAGAGATGCAAAAACTTAATTCTGGATCCTGAAGCTCCTATACGGCCACAAGAACATGAGTCATCACAAAGAAATGTTATAACTAAGAGAAACAACCCCACTAGTCTGAAGTACCAACCAATTTTTTTTGTGGTCGATCCATGTTAAGTGTTTACACTCTGTGTACACTGGAATAATCATTTCATGTAATTAAGTCACTGCACATCCAACTCAGTTGGTAATCCACATCAACTAGAAAGAATTTTACCTTAGAAATAATGAAGTATAGAGAAGTGTGACTGTGAAGACATACAAAAACGTTGCAAGATCCATAATTGCTAACCACGACACCAATCACAGTACTATTACAATATGAGAAATCAAATTAACAACTAACAAATTACATAGCAATGGATTGAGAAACTACGGCACACAAGCAGTAGAAAAAACAAAAAACAAGTTTTTCAAAAGCTACAAGGAACCTATCACACATATTCAAGAACTGGCAAATTGAAAATAGATCTGATGACTATAAACAACAGAAAACCATTTCACAATAAATATATAATAAAAGTTATAGATTTAGGACGGCTATCCGTGGAGAATGATGAATTACCGTCGTATAAACACATATCTTTCCATCTGGAAATCGCAATTCTTTGTGCCGAGGTGAACTTCGGTAGCCAACATCATCTGGATATCAACCTCCTTAGTCGATAATGCCCTTTGAGCAGTCGCCGTTTCAACCTTTCAGAACTGGCCTCTGCTCTTTTCTCTCAAATAGGGTTTGTGTGCTAAGTGGACTGAAAGTGTAAGTTGATAAAATAAGGCGGAGGATGGCGGTTGGTTCGAGATTGAAGGAGAGGAGAAAAAGTGAGTGAGAGTGGCGGAGTCCGGGGGGTGGCGCTGGAATGCGGATGATTATGGCGGAGTATACGATCAGAAGAGAGCGGCGAAGTTCCTGTCGGATGAGAGGCGAGAAAATGAAGAATGATGGCGGTGGAGTGATGAGGACAATGGTGGAGCGCAAAAGACAATGGGGAGAGCGGAGGATTATGGTGGAGAGTGGAGGACGGTGCCGGAGGGCCGGGCGGAGTGCAGTCGGGGAAGGGGGGAGAATTTTAGGAGATTAGGGCATCTCTTTCTAATTCTGAATAAAGTATCCATAGTTAGTCATTTTGTAGATATGAGCCGAGAACCGTCCACTGGGAGATGGAGAGGGATAGGGAGAGTGAGAACGATAGTGAGAGAGTGAGAGATTGAGAGAGAGACTGAAGTTCTTTTATTTAATTTCTAGAATTCATATAATAATTGATAAGTAATTGGAATATAAATATCAGTTATTTTATTTGCATCATGTAATTTTAAAAGTACTTTAATTTTCAAATGTAATATTACTAATATTTATTTTTCTTTTATGTATAGGACATTTTATGTGACACATTATAATAGGACACCTACAAAGAAGTCCTATTATCATACATGATATGGGGACATGTTTTAGTGGAATTCTTTTTAGATAAATGTCCTATTATATAATAAATGAGATTTTTTACATGAAAGTGTTCTAATAAGCTAATTTTCTAGTAGTGACTCCAATCAATGATTTAGGCCGAACACCTTTTACAATATTCGGCTCCTATACCAATCAAACACATTTCACATTGTATAATTTTGTTGGGCCGAACATCTTTCACATAAATTTTAAAAATAATATTAAAAGGATCTAATATTTATTTAAAATTTTTAATATTTTCTGATATATTAATATATGCATAAATTAAATGTATAGCTAGAGAGAGAGAGAGAGAGAGAGAAATATTGTGATGATTTTAACACAATTTCCAAACAATGAACATTGTGGTAATTTTAAGACAATTTTAAAACAAGTTCCCAAATTTTCTGGCCTAACATTTGACACGAAGAGAGATAAAACTGGTTTCGAAAACTGATTTCAACTCAATTTCAGATTTTTATTCCAAATTTTTTACCTTAAAATTCAGAATGATTTCTATTTTTTCTACCTTAAATTTGAAAGGGAGATGAAATCGTAAAAATCTCAATTCATTAAACCTCAAAAACTCAATTCCGCAGGAGAATCAGATTCAGAGGTGATTATCAAGCCATAATTCAATACATACATCATCGACGAAAAAAATCAGAAAAGATTAAGCATAAACTCACCTCAATCCAACAGAGAGGAGTAAATCCTGAGCAAATAGCGGTGATCAGAGAAAATATTTGAGGAAAATTATAACTCGCATTGACTTCCAGTTATCGTATTACTGTGAGAGTGAGTGAGCAAGAGCGAGGAGGGAGGGAGAGCGCAGGAGATGAAGACAGAGAGAAGGGTTTGGTGCAATTAGAATTGATTAATTTGAGCAAAGTACATATAAGCTCTGTTAATATCATTTCTATAAACAGGTTTAAGTGTCCCAAAAATCACTTCTTAATCACCTAGCAAAATTCTTGTGAAAATAAGTGTCCCAATAGCTATTTTTTGTTATAGTGAGCGACGAGATTGGATGGGAAGGTGAATGAGTAAAGATGTAATTGAAAATAAGAGAAGTGTTATGTTTATGTTTATAATTTCCGTATTTTCTCTCTAAAAAAGAACCTTACATTTTATAAGTGTCCCAAAATCTAATTTTTGAGACACTTTAAATAAGTGTTCTAAAATTAAGTGTCTCAATATATTGTTTTTGTTGTAGTGATCGTCTAAACGGCGAATAACAAATGCACTTTAATGCAAAGTTGCGAAATGAAATTAGGGCTGTAATATTCCTAGTTTCTTTCTTTTCTAATGCGACTTCCTTATATATATATATATATATATATATATATATACTGTTTATATTCTTTTTACTTATTAAAAGTTCTCTTTAGTAGGATTCTTTTTATGAATGTACTATTATTATCTATATTGTCAATTGAAATTCAGCCGGTATTTACTATTTACTGACTAAATTAAATATGACGATATTTTGTCGTATAGAAATTAACACATACAACTAAATTCGAAATATTAGATAGGCCAATAAAAGACATTGAGGAAAGAACATTTGAAAAAATTAATAATAAATATTTTTTTAATTGTAAAACATTAACAAGTATTTAAATCTTGTAAATACGTATTTAAAAAGGTAAAGGAAATTAAAAAGGGTAATGACAACGCTTGATTAACAACGGTTACCATAACCGTTGTCTTTAAGCGGAAAATAAGTATTCGACTACGGTTAAACGACAACGGTTTGCAAAACCGTAGTCGTTTAGCAAAAATTAGGTATTCGACTACAGTTGAACCACAACGGTTTTACGACCGTAGTCTTTTAGCGAAAAATAGGTATTCGACTACGGTTAAACCACAATGGTTTCGCGAAAACCGTCGTCTTTTAGCGGAAAAAAATGTAAAACACTACGGTTTGTACAATGACTACGGTTGAGCGCTAAAAGACTACGGTTATTACGTAAAACCGTTGTCTTTTGGGCGTAGTGATTAACAGTTTTTGTTGTAGTGAATGTGTCTTTTGTGGATGCCTCACTAGGAAATAGACCATCATTTACTTAGAAAACTATTCTGGAAAGGCGAATATCATTTTCTAAGGACGATAGGAAACTCATTTGTTCGAGAGCCCAAACCCGCATTTGGCTAGACAAATGACTTCCTCTTCCCCCACATTTACTGTCATCAGCCCTAGATTGGGTTTGCCTATAGATTCTAAGGTCAGGGAACTTATTCTCCAGGATTCTAGCCAATAGAATTCTGCATTGATCGTATCCACCTTTACGCCAGTGGAGGCAGAATGTGTCTCCCCTCTTCGTGATCGTGTCTCGGATGACCATTGGATTTGGCACTTCCACAAATCCGGCATGTTCACAATTTGCTCAGCCTACCGTTGTATAGTTGATTTGGCTCTGGACCTCATGAACTCCAATGCAATTGCTTCAGCTAGTTGGGAACATAATCCGGTATGGAAGTGGCTTTGGAGCCTTCACCTTCCTCCCTGCATCCTTCATTTTTTTATGGAAGTGTTGTTCCAACAGTTTGCCTACATCTGAAGCTCTTTCTCATCGACATCGCACCAGAACACTTATCCCTTTTTCCATGTTGAAGACTTCTCATCTATCACCTTTTGTCACTGCCCGTCATTTGCTGTTGTGTGGGTTGTGGTTGGCCTCTATGAATTTATTATGAGTTTTGTACATATGGTTTTCCATTTTTGGATGCAAGCTACCATATTATCTAGCGATCAAACTGTTATTATATATATCTCAGTTATTGCAGACTTGATCTGGTTTTATCGCAACAACATGGTCTTTTCGGATTCCTCTCTTAACTCACCTCCCATCATCTTTGCTGCTCCTCATACCCTCACTATGTTTGGAACGTTCACTCATGGCCGGAGATGTCTAGTAGCCCTTAATTCTATCCTTGCCCATCTGCCCCCTCCCATGGGGTTCGTATATTTTCTGACGAGGGGATCTCAAGGTCGGGAAATGCTACTTACACAGGGATCTTTATGCGAAATCAGGATGAAAGTTTTTTGTATGCATTGGTGTAATACCCGTGCCTCTCACAACTCACTGGCCAGTATAATTCTTGCATTGCATGCATTTTATTCTTTTCACGCGCTATTTACATTTTTATAAATATTGCAATCTATATTTTATTTATCATGTACTTCACGATTGGATTTTGGAATGTTTATTTTGGTGGTCGGGAACCCCTTAGTCTAAACTATTGGGAGAGTCTAAATAACGTAAGACTATGTGACAAGTTTAAAATGTGAAATCCACTAAATAATATGTGGGACAATTAGAAGTGTGTAGTAAATTATTGACGAGATGACCACAACAACAACAACAACAACAATAACAATAATAATAATACTAATAATAATAATTAAATGAAAAAAAATATAAGAATATTATTAATAGCCGCCAAATTAAGTCGGCGGAAGTGAATAAATATATCTACATCCTTATAACTTAATACCTAAGAGAACAAGACTACAAGAAAGGTGAAAGAAAAGAAAAACAAAAGAGGCACAAAAAAGGGAGAAACGAGATCACAGGTAAACACCAAAATCATTCTTAATCATTTAGAAATAGAAATATAGTTGTATATGCATATAGATTGTATAGTTAAAAATAGGTGTGTTATATGTTTCAAAGCAAAACCTTTATTAAGTGGAATTAATTAGTAATTTCCATCTTAGGATTTAATATACTTTATTATTAGGAATGAAATGTTTACAATTTTATTAGTTGACAGATTATTATGCACATTCATATATACATATTTGAGGTTAAAAACTCAGATTGTGACTCCCATGTATTATATTTACAAGATATGAATCTAATATTACAATGATGTTCTAAAAAAAAAAAACAATTAAGGTAGTAAGGTTTAAATTCATCCAGATTTTGAAATAGGTGTCAACTAATTTGCTGATTATGACGTTTTTGAAAGCTAAATTTGAAAAAGTACAAAACATGAAAGTTGTAGCCAGATGTGTTAGCTTTATAACCCAATTTGAAGCATATAAATATCAATTTTGTAGAAAAAGTTAGAACCTTATTATCAAAATGCGACGAAGCTGAAATTATCGGAGTAAAAGTATGTTACAATCTAGAATTTAATAAATTGTGCATTGATTTGATTTAAATTGTCGTAGATTGATTACCACTGTGGAATAGGAAATTTCAAAAGCTACTCCGGAGGAGAGGTAAGTAGAAATCCATCTTCAACTACAATGCTTGAACATAGTATTTGTGCATATTATTTGTGATGACTGATTGTAATACGTGCACTTGTATCTTTTTATATAAAGTGTTTTATTTCATTATTAATAGTAAATTGGTGAGCATATTAGTCATGAGCATTAGCATTTGTAAGAATTTGCATGTGTACATGAGAGAAGTCAAAATAGCATAATTTCATAAATTGGAAATGTTTTGGGGTTGGTCACTACTGTCACATTGAGAGTTATATATTATATATGGTGTCTCTCGGGATGCTTCCGGTGACAGGCGTGCACGCGGAAGAGGTTCCCACTTCAGCACCTTTATGATGATGGTTACGGGAAGAGGTAGACTTCCCGGTGGACTGCAGAGGCAAGCAGGAGGCGGACCCCTGGTAGTCTCGGGAGGATAGCCGCTTGGTCGTACCAACCATCACTGATATCTCGGGTGGACTATAAGGGGGGAGGAGGGACCCTTGGTAGTCACGAGTGTTGCCAATGAGTGTTATTTTTGGGAGGTTTGTGACAGGACGAGAGCCAATTCCCACCAAATATGATTTCTTTTGAGAAAGAGTTGAAAGAAATGGTTTTGTGAAATGTATCTCATCATTCACGCATTGGTCATGCATGATTTCTGCTTACTGAGTTTTAGCTCACGTAGTTCTTGCATTGTAGGTGAGTTTGACTATGCATGAGCTCGTGGACTGATCTGGCATGCTGTTGGAACTGATGCAAGTTTTGAAGCCTCGTGTATATGAATGACGGTTTGTGGGGCTAAACCTTGGATTCACTATGTTTTTGCTAGTGTTCTAATAGTCTTTTTGGGCATGTTCAAATCAGGGAACTTTAATATGTATATTTCTGTAAATATGGTGTTGAATGGAGTGTGACACCTTTGTACTCAATCTGAATCTATGTAAAAATAAGTAGGTGACATTTTAGTCTTGAAGAAGTGTTGTAGATTGTTTATTTTTTTTTAAAAAAAAAAGAATATACAGGTTTTGTAAGGCTAAAAAAATTAGTATAAAATAAGTTTTTACAAGGGTGGGTGTGACAATTGGCTAGAGATTTCATTATTTTTCTCATCCTGAATTATTAACGTTTCTTGCCCTTTGGTAACACTTTCTCATGCTATTCATCTTGGTCTCATTGATTTTCATCTCGTGGGTGATTCTAGTTTGGTGACTCTGGCTTCCTTTGGACTTGCTGATTGTGCAATCGTCTGCCTGCCGGTTCTTTCACACATTAAGGAGATGCTTGCTGGTTACCGAGATAAGCATCATTTTGGGATTAATCATATTGAAAATTTTATTGGCCATGCTCTTGTCCGAGTTGCTAAGTCTAGTTTATTAGATGCCATTGTATGACATTCGTCTCCACACTTTCTCTGTCAATCAGTGTTGGTTGATTCCAATAGGTAGTTATATATAAAGATTTTCCCGTTTAAAAAAAAATACCAAAAGTTGAAAGTCTACAAGCACTATATTCTTTAATATGATGCAATTAAAAAATAAGACAAAAACCTTTACATAGATTAATAGATCCTTATTCTGTTGCAAGTTCAGGTTAGAGAAAATCTTCACCGGAGATTGGGGTTGTTTAAAATAAAAAGAAAAAAATCCACATGATAAAAATATGACTCAAATTCTAGTATTAGGTTCCACGTCTGCAATTGGTGCTCAAAATTAGCTCACATATATTCAATGGAAAAGTTCGTGTATTTTTACATTATTAATATTTTTTTTATTTGACTTATTCAATCATATTTAACTAATTTGTAAAATAAAAAAATAATAATTTTTACTTGAATTAGTAATGCTAGACATTGGTTTTTGAAGCATCACTCTTATTTTAGGACTATATATTTTTTTATGAATATAATTTTTTTATGGAGTTTAGTTTATGGAGTTTAGTTTATTTGTTCTCTCAAACGAAAACAAAGAGACAAAGGAGCCTATGATAAAGTAAAAAAGAATTGAGTGAATCGATCGAATTTCCGGGTTGGTTAGCTTTGAATCTTGATATGAGCAAAGCCTACGGTAAAGTAGAATGTTCATTTTTCCAAGTTGTATTGGGGAACATGCACTACAAGAAAACTGTCAAATTCCAACCAGAAAAATTCCAACGGCATAAAAACTGTTGGAATTTTTAAAAATTCCAACGGTAATTCCAACGGAAAATGAGCCGTTGGAATTTTTTCCAAAATTCCAACGGCAAAAGGCCGTTGGAATAGCTGTTGGAAAAAAATTCCAACGGCAGAAGCCGTTGGAATAGCTGTTGGAAAAAAAATTCCAACGGTAAAAAGTCCGTCGGAATTGCCGTTGGAATCATTTTTGCCGTTGGAATTTAATTGTTGGAAAAAAAAATTCCAACAGCCACTTTTCCAACGGCATAAAAACCGTTGGAATTGCCGTTGGAATTAAAATTCCAACGGTAATTTACCATATTCCAACGGTTTTTGGTAAATTACCGTTGGAATTTTAATTCCAACGGCAATTCCAACGGTTTTTATGCCGTTGGAAAAGTGGCTGTTGGAATTTTTTTTTCCAACAATTAAATTCCAACGGAAAAAATGATTCCAACGGCAATTCCGACGGACTTTTTACCGTTGGAATTTTTTTTCCAACAACTATTCCAACGGCTTCTGCCGTTGGAATTTCTTTCCAACAGCTATTCCAACGGCCTTTTGCTGTTGGAATTTTGGAAAAAATTCCAACGGCTCATTTGCCGTTGGAATTACCGTTGGAATTTTGAAAAATTCCAACGGTTTTTATGCCGTTGGAATTTTTTTGGTTGGAATTTGGCAGTTTTCTTGTAGTGATGGGGTTTGATCAGGGATGGGTCAATTTGGATACAGTGTGTTACAACAGTTTCTTACTTTGTATTGCTAAATGGGAACCCCACAGAGTCCTTCTCCCCATAAAGACGACTTCACCAGGGTGACCGGTGGCGTATCAAGGATTTCGAGATTGGGGGTACAATATATAAAAAAAGAATAT
This sequence comes from Ajuga chamaepitys, assembly GCA_958295605.1. NCBI lineage: Eukaryota > Viridiplantae > Streptophyta > Magnoliopsida > Lamiales > Lamiaceae > Ajuga > Ajuga chamaepitys. The sequence continues at coordinate 14,801,096 of OY282508.1, read as the reverse complement.
CGAAGGGGGTATAATATAGTAAAAAAATGTACGAAAATATTGTTTAGTGTTTAAAGTCATAGAATCCAAAATCCAAAAAATAAAGATTGGAAAATACACAATATTAAAGGGAGAAGTTCTCAAAAGTGAGGATTGTAATTGAGATTGAGAATTTAGTTTTGTTTGAATTTTATAATGGGGTACAATCTTTTTTTTTTTTTAATACATAGTATTTTTTTCAAATTGGGGGTATAGTTGTACTCCCTCACCCCCCACATAGACACGCCTCTGAGGGTGACCCTTTATCACCCTACTTGTTCCAATGTTGCACATAGAGATTCTCAGCATTAATCCAAAACCCTAAGAGTACATGTGGAATCACTGGGATGTTAGTGGCGAGACGACCACGATAATTTCACATTTTTTCTTTGCTGACATTAGATCTTGTTCTTCTAAGCTAATGATAATGAATGCTGAATGATTAAACATATTATTGGTGATTATAAGAGTGCATATGGGCAATGTATAAATTTTGACAAATCATACTAGTTCTAATATAGAGGAGAGTAAAGGGTGGAGTTTGGCAACATATTGGGCATTCGGTCAGTGGAAGCTTACTCAAAATATTTGGGTCTGCCCTTCACTGGCCAATCTAAAAATCAGGTGTTCAATGTAATTTTGGAACCTCTATTAGGCTACTTAAACTGTTGGAAGGAAAAATCTCTTAATAAAGCGAGGTAGGAGGTAAATGTTAAAGACAGTTATTCAGGCGATACCAACATATACCATGAACTATTACCTATTAAACTTTGTCATCACATCGAACAAGCTATATCTCGATGCTATTGGGCTCTATGACAAACACTATATTTATTACTAATGCGATAACCGCAAGTGTACAACGTCAATAGTTGTACTAAGCGAGTACAATGTCGATCCACGAGGAATCGACTCGATATCGAATAGACAAATAAGCATTTTAATGGCTAACTAGACGATCGAGTGATTGGTTTTTCTTGATATTTTAAGAACTAATTAAAATAAACAAGTAATTAAAGCTAATAAGATATACTAGAGAACAAATTACAGGGATTAAACAATTAATAAAGATAATCTAGGATTATATTTCAACTAAGGGTAATTAATAATTATTATCCCGATCAATTCAACCTTTAAACCGAATGTTGTGTATTAGGAAACGATCACAATTATATACAAGACCCCCTCTCGGAGCGAATTACGTGTTGATTGTATAGGATTAATCGCCGTCTCCGGTCGATTAATCAAATACAACTCCCAATGGATCATAAGACCAAAGTTCCCACAATTAGCTCAAACCTCTCTGTTCTATTGTTTAATCATGTCAATTAATGTGATCTCGAATCAAATCTCCCCTCTCGGTTCCAATTTAATCCCCAATAAATTGCTAAACAATTGGCCAAATCATTTAACAAATTAACATTATAAAAAATTAATCAACTAATAGCATAACACGAGATTAAATTAATCTGGTAAAAATTACTAATCACTCATAATCTACTTTCTAAACCTAGATTAACAAAATTTACCCAACCATGATCATAATAAGAGATAAACACGAATATATAGACATAATCATGTTCATACAAATATAAAATGAAAATGGAAAGATAAAACCTATTTTAATGTTGATCTTGATCATCACGTTTAATTCTCCTTCTTTTGCTCTCTAATTCCTCTCTCTAGAAACTATACGAATGATGAATGATACCCCAAAAACTGAAGTGGTAGGGTTTTTATACACTGGTACACGCGTTTATTCATGCACTTTAAGTCTGTTAGAGTGATGAATTGTGATGTTTGCGTGTAGAATGGAGAGTATTTGGTTTGTTTTAGTGCCTTTGGACTATTTGACGTTTGTGTTTTCATTTTGAGCTAAATAGGTGATTTAAGGCTAAGTATTCGTACTCGGCCGGATGCACAACGAGCAAATGAAGTCCGGATGTAAAAAGGATGAAAAGATCGCCGGAAAATAAAGAACAGAGTACCGCGACCGCGGCAAAATGGCGCGGCCGCGGTCCAAGTGAAGGAATAAGCGGGAAAAGTCTGGATGAGTTGCGCGGCCGCGGCACACTTGCGCGGCCGCGGCGTGTTGCTGGATCAAGAGCGGGCGCGGCCCATGAGCGCGGTCGCGGCCCGTTAAGGCGGTTAATTAATCCTTGGGCCACAAGAATTCCGTTTTAAAGCCCAAAATCAACCCAAATTGACTTCCTCTATAAAAAGGGACCCTTATGCTCGGAAATAGAGGACTTGAACATTAGAAGAGAGCAAGATTGAGAGATTCCGAAGGGGACGAGCAATCAAGATCGGCAATACTCGGGTTTTCTAGTCCTTAAGTCTTTCAATTATGTATTTTCAGTTTAATTTGTCTTTTGTCACCGCCATGAGCGGCTAGTAGGTTATTTTAGTCCTTAATCGAGTCGAACCCTAGTTGTTATTATTTTGTGATATTTACGGTGATTATTAATCAATTGATTTCTTAAAACGTTGTTATACTATTTACTTATCCTTCAATGCTTGTGTGTTTATATGCTAGATTGATCACCTAGGATTATAATTGCCTAAGTAACGCTAGGTTATAATCGTAATCCGTAATTGTTACGAACCTATAGCCACTTAGTAGCGAATAGCGAGTGATATCGCTAGGGTAGTATATAGCTCGGTCTGAATGGGTCCGAGCTTACGAGGTCCACACCGTGTCTATCTCGTTATCCTAGTACTCTAGGCGTCCGGTTAATGGGATCCAGAGAGCTTATTCTGAGGTCACTCAACTGGATAGACTAACCAAAGAGCTTGTTTTGGTTAGTTAAACATAAGGGATAACAAGGTTAGCAGAGCTTGTTGCTAACCTCGGGGTAGGAGTTTTAAGGATAAAATTGGTTAATAATTGCATCTATCACAGGGTAGTAATAACTAGGGGGAGATAAGATTAAGGGCTGGGATTCGTTATTTTATAAGTAGAACGAGTCATAGTTAATTTGCTTAATTTCTGTTTTAGTTCCTTAGTTAATATACATCAATTCATAAACCCCCATTATTTATATATTTATATATGTTGCTATATTAGGATTTACTTAAACACTAAGAGTCTTCCTGCTCCCTGTGGGATCGACCCTACTTACCACTTCTATGAGTTAGAAGGGTAGCTAGGTTTAATTAATTTTACCGCATCGCGACAGTGCGGTCAAATTTTGGCGCCGTTGCCGGGGAGCGGTGCAAGATTTTAAGTGTTTATTTTTTATTAGTTCTATATTGAGTTTCGTAATTCCATTTCTTTTAATATCTGCAATACACTTGAACTCACCTAAGTTTCTTTTTGTCACCGAGAATTCCGCGTCTGAACCTGAGCCAGAAACAATGGCAGCCGAAAGGACTATGAGGGAATTGGCCACCACTGGCACTACTCACCAGCCTCTATGCATCACCTTCCCTGACCTAGGGGAGGACACCACTTTCGAACTCCGGTCAGGGTTAATTCATCTGTTACCCTCTTTCCATGGGTTAGCAGGAGAAGACCCGCACAAACATCTGAAGGAGTTTCACATCGTCTATTCAAGTATGAAGCCGACGACAGTCACTGAAGAACAGATAAAACTGCGGGCATTTCCTTTTTCTCTGAAGGATATGGCCAAGGATTGGCTCTACTACCTGCCCTCAACATCTATAAAAACTTGGGAGGAAATGGAGACCCAGTTCTTGGAGAAGTACTTTCCGGCATCTAAGGCCACGAACATCCGGAAGGAAATCAGTGGAGCGGTACAACTGCCCGGAGAAACTTTGTACGAGTATTGGGAACGCTTTGAAAAGCTGGTGGCCAGATGTCCCCAACATCAGATCACAGAACAGTTGCTCATCCAGTACTTCTATGAAGGGCTGACGCAGTCAAACCGGAACATGCTGGACTCTGCCAGTGGGGGAGACCTATGTGACAAAACCCCGACAGCTGCTAGAGCACTCATTTCGAAAATGGCGGCTAAGACTCAACAATTCGGGACACGGGATGCTTCAACACGGATAGTGAGGGAGGTGAACGATTCTCAAATGGATGCGAAGATTGATCAGCTTACCAAAATGGTCCAGAAGGCTGTTTTGGGGGGGAGCTCAAATACCCGACCCTGCCGAATTTGTGATACCACAGATCACACAACCGATAATTGCGAAATTCTGGGTAATGAGCTAGAAGCACACGCCAATGCTGTCGGAACTGGAAACTTCCAAGGCCGAAAGTACGACCCATATTCTCAGTCGTACAACCCAGGATGGAGGGATCATCCAAATTTCAGCTATGGTAATCAGCAAGGTCAGTCAAGTGGGCAAAACAGACCTCCACCACCTAGAGGTATGTATTACACAAAGCAGCCAGCCGAACAAGCACCCGACTCATCATTGGCGGATATTGTGAAGACTTTAGCAACAAACACTGTGCAATTTCAAAAGAATGCAACATCAAGCATCAAGAATCTCGAGACACAGATGAGCCAGATGGCAACTGCTATAAGTCGACTAGAGAATATGCAAAGTGGCAAACTGCCATCACAACCTGAAATGAACCCTAGAAATGTCAGTGCCATCACATTGAGGAGTGGTAACCAGCTTGGAGAGCTTAAGAAGCCCGGGCAACCATTGGAAGATGATAAAAACGACATTTCGGACAAGACAGCAGAAGACAGAGCCGCGGCCGCGGCAGACATGCGCGGCCGCGCCCAAACTGACGATCCTGAAGAAAAATTCTCTGTAGAAGTTGCGCGACCGCGGCAACCCAGCGCGGCCGCGGCCCCTGTTCAGCAAAAATCGACGCAATCTGAATCCATTCCGCCTCAACCACTCCCTTTCCCAAGTCGTATGATCAGACCGACACGACCTGACAAAGAGAAGGAGATATTGGAGGTGTTTCGTAAGGTTGACATCAACATCCCCTTGATCGATGCTATCAAGCAAATCCCCAGATACGCCAAGTTCCTAAAAGAGCTATGTACCAACAAGCGTAAACTCAAGGGGGACGAAAAGGCCCTGATGGGAGAAAACGTCTCAGCAATCTTCCAAAAGAAGATGCCACCAAAATGTAAGGACCCAGGTATGTTTGTCATTCCATGTAGAATAGAGGGCACAAACATTGAACATGCCATGCTAGACCTAGGAGCATCCATTAATGTAATGCCAAGAGCGATATTTCATGCATTAAAACTAGGACCACTGAAAGAAACTAGGATAGTAATTCAGTTAACAGATCGTAGTAATACATACCCCGATGGTCTAATTGAAGATGTCTTAGTAGAAGTAGGTGAACTGGTATTTCCCGCTGACTTTTATGTTCTAGACATGCAAGGAGATTCCACTACATCTTCCCCAATTTTGTTAGGGCTGCCGCTCTTAAACACTGCCCAAACAAAGATTGATGTAGGTAAGGGGACTCTGAGTATGGAATTTGATGGCCACATCGTTAAGTTGAATATTTATGATGCTATTGGACATCCTGAAGATGCCAATTCTATTTTCTTACCTGATGCGACTAACCCTGTGGTTGAGAAAGATTGTGAGAATAGGTGCAAGAGTAAGCTGAATTGGTCCGCATTGGTGCGGCATCGAAAAAAGGAAGATGAAAGGCGGAATGGGGTAAAGTGCCTGAATTGGTCTGGGCCCATGTGGAAACCACCTTGGCACAAACGCTAAGGGAATGAGCAGCCGTCGAGCCAACGACGTAAAACAACAGCGCTTGTTGGGAGGCAACCCAATGTTTACGGTTTTTTTTTATTATTTATTTCGTTTTTTTTATTCAGCATTAGATTAGTTCTCTTTCATGTTTTTGCATTTTTACATAATAAGGATTACCATAAAACACAAGACGGAGGATGATCGTCGGGCACAGATGCAGACGTGATCAGAGCAACAACAGGAATGGCAGAGGCAGCAAGAAGCTCAGTGGAAATACATGCAGTCCTTTTGGGGATAAGGGGGTCATCCACCCCCGCTGCGCCTCAGTAAAGCACTGTAAGTACGTACCAAGCCGCACCACTCTTTCTTCCCTCAAACTCTGGTTTTCAACCAAGTTTGGGGGAGGGGGGTGTGACGTGGGGCGACTTGGCAGCGTTTCTAGTATGCTGTCCGTTGTCCGTTTCTATTTTGTTATTGGGCCTGTGCGCCATTGATAGTGTGTGGGCCTGTGAGCCGTAGTTATCTGTTTCGTTATGTTGTTTTGTGGAGTCTTTATGATTTATTGCGTTTATTTTGGTAGAGTCTAGATCGAGTCTAGAAAGGGAAAAGAAAACTGAAGTGTGCTGTAAAGATAAAATGAACACATTAAGGTGGTGATAAGTTGGCAATGAGTTCATGATGATTTTTGTTAAAACTTGTTTATAATAGCATATGATAGAGCATGACGGGTAATGGATATGAAATTGAGCTGTAATTTGCAACATTGATCAGTAAAATTGCCCTGTGAGGACTTTGAGCCTATTTTGTACCTCCAGTCTTGGAGTAACTTGTACGAATTCTTTCGGTGTGATTTTCATTGATTATGTGCATATAGACCCTAGAACTTGCCTTGCATGTCTGTCGTGAATAAGTCAATGTGTGTTGTGGCTTAGAAAGTGATCTTAGGCATTTCTTGGTTAGCCTATTTCAGACACTCAACATAATTACCTTTTTGACCGCAAACTTGAAAAAGTAATTTCCCTTAGTTAGCCCAGTTGAGCCGTGAGCCTATCACTTGTTAGCCGAATATTACAAGCCGAATATCTTTCCAATTGGCCTTTGACCTTATTGGACTAATCTAGTAAAGAGGGAGACGAAAGGAGAAGTAGTCGGGAATTTTATTTGGGATTCCTATGGGCTGAAAAAGGGGAATGAAATGAGAAATGAAAAGGGAATTGGTGATAGAGAATTCAAGAAGGTTTACCTCCTATGTGCCAAAAAGTTTAGACTTGTTAATGTGTACAATGCAAAAGTAAGAAATGAAATGAGTTGGGTACATATGAAGCATGATTTGAGGAGGGGAGTAAGAAAAGTGCTTATTGAAGAAAAAAAGAGAGAGGAATTCGGGTAGTCCCAGAAAATGTGGTACCCACGTGAAAAAAAAAAAAGAAGAGAAAAAAAATTTGACCGCACTGTCGCGATGCGGTAAAATTAATTAAACCTAGCTACCCTTCTAGCTCATAGAAGTGGTAAGTAGGGTCGATCCCACAGGGAGCAGGAAGACTCTTAGTGTTTAAGTAAATCCTAATATAGCAACATATATAAATATATAAATAATGGGAGTTTATGAATTGATGTATATTAACTAAGGAACTAAAACAGAAATTAAGCAAATTAACTATGACTCGTTCTACTTATAAAATAACGAATCCCAGCCCTTAATCTTATCTCCCCCTAGTTATTACTACCCTGTGATAGAAGAAGTCATCCCTTGGGGTGATTTACTGAGATTTGGAGAGTGAGATGTGAGTGATTGTTTTGAGGGGTAGTTGAGTAGGAATAACTCGGTTAGTCCACATTTTAGTCACTTTCATCCAAATTTTATCCTACCTTACCTAAGCCTTTATTACAACCGAACTAAAGACCTTTTTTATTCTTTGCCACACATGCTGAGCACTAGGTCTGACTTAAATAATAGGCAAGCATATGGTGGTCGTTGCATATAAGTCAGTGTGAGTGGAGTACTTTGCATACCTTAAACACTTGAGAGAAGAGTGATACACAATTCCGGTGAGGATCAATTGTTGAAAATCATAAGCAATGAAAGTAGTTGAAGTTGCTCTGCCGAATATGCTCGGTTACATCATGTTGTTGTGTTTTTTTTGGAAAACCTTTCTGAAACTCGTAATTGCCACTTAAAGTGCCTTAAAACCCGTGTCTTGATTGTTGTTTGATTTAGATTTGTTCGGGACGAACAAAGGGTTAAGTTTGGGGGATTTTGGTACACGCGTTTGTTCATGCACTTTAAGTCTGTTAGAGTGATGAATTGTGATGTTTGCGTGTAGAATGGAGAGTATTTGGTTTATTTTAGTGCCTTTGGACTATTTGACGTTTGTGTTTTCATTTTGAGCTAAATAGGTGATTTAAGGCTAAGTATTCGTACTCGGCCGGATGCACAACGAGCAAATGAAGTCTGGATGTAAAAAGGATGAAAAAATCGCCGAAAAATAAAGAACAGAGTACCGCGGCCGCGCCATTTCAAGTGAAGGAATAAGCGGGAAAAGTCTGGACGAGTTGCGCGGCCGAGGCACACTTGCGCGGCCGAGGCACACCGTGTCTATCTCGTTATCCTAGTACTTTAGGCGTCCGGTTAATGGGATCCAGAGAGCTTATTCTGAGGTCACTCAACTGGATAGACTAACCAAAGAGCTTGTTTTGGTTAGTTAAACATAAGGGATAACGAGGTTAGCAGAGCTTGTTGCTAACCTCGGGGTAGGAGTTTTAAGGATAAAATTGGTTAATAATTGCATCTATCACAGGGTAGTAATAACTAGGGGGAGATAAGATTAAGGGCTGGGATTCGTTATTTTATAAGTAGAACGAGTCATAGTTAATTTGCTTAATTTCTGTTTTAGTTCCTTAGTTAATATACATCAATTCATAAAACCTATTTTAATGTTGATCTTGATTATCACGTTTAATTCTCCTTCTTTTGCTCTCTAATTCCTCTCTCTAGAAACTATACGAATGATGAATGATACCCCAAAAACTAAAGTGGTAGGGTTTTTATACACCTTTGGGGACTTTTTTAAGGTATTGGGCTAAAAAATCAAATAAATGAGCTAAAGCACATCCAATTCCGGAGGTCTTGCACGGTCCGTGCAAGGGTGCACGGTCATGATCGTGCAAGACCCCAAAATTAGTGGATTTTCTGTTCTCTTGCACGGGTCATGCAAGGTTGCATGATCGTGGTCGTGCAAGGCCAAAACTGCACCTGTAGTCCAACTTCCAAGCCATTTTTCGAGGTCTTCGGTTCCGAATTTGGCATTTCCTCTCTATGACAAAGCTGTAGCCGTTTGAGTTGCCTTTCCAATACTGCTAATTTCACCTCCATTGGATATGTATATCTAAAGATATGCACAAAATACCAAAGGTGTATCAGTTTGGACTTTTGTACTTTCACCTCTTTTCGCCTGAAATTCTTGTCCCTTGCTCTTTCTCCCTCGTTTCTTCAACTGCTTTATGTTCATCATACTTTTAATCTATTTTACCTACAAAATACTTAAAAACTAACTTTTTTGAAGAAAGAAAAAAATACGAATTATATGACAAACGAGAGTTTAGAATACACAAATATACGATACAATCTCTATTCTAAGCGTGTTTGCATAATCGAAAACCCCATTTTTCAACCCCCTCAAACTAAACCATTTCTCATCCCCGAGCAAATAAGAACAAAAAATGAGGATTTTTCTTTCTCAATTGGAGGAAAACATATAGGTATTTTTGGTTTTACTTGGAAATGTATGCCTCGGACCAAAACCACATTCTATTTATACAACATCACAAGTTAAGGAACTTGTCAAATCATCATAATATCCTCACAGATAAGTGTATCACTCAAGCACTCAAGTGTATATAACCGGGTTTTGTATCACTTGAGTTGTATACATATGCATGCCCTACCATATGCTTGCCTATTGTCTTATCTCTTTGTCACTTTTGATAAATACGAGTAGAGAACCAAAAAGATCTTTTGTTTTGGTTGTAATGTAGGCTCTTTGGACTAGGTGAGATATGTTTGGGTGTAGAGATTTAACTTGGATCGATTGAGTTGCACTCAACTAGTCCTCACATAAGTTTTACTCCCACTTTCTATTCACTTTCTCCAAATCACCACAACCAACTATTTTTCATAAAATGTGAGTAAGAAAATTTTGACTTCTCACTCAATCAAAGTAAGCTCTATCATTGGATTCTTTTGGCTCTTTTCTTGATCTTATATTATAAACATTCAATCGGAATGAAATATACACATTTTTTTTCCGAACGAACTAATGGCCTTTTTCGACCTATTCTCCCCCTTTTTCTAATAAAGGTCAAAGGATCCCATCTAAGGTTTTTTTTCCTCCCAATTCAATGCTTGACTTTCATTTTATATTTCTCTTCTCTTCCCCACTTTATATTCATCATAGCCCTCACTCATATCTACCTTCCAACCTCCTCCATCAAACTCATTCGACCAAGTGTGGGAAAAGGCTTAAAAGACAGATATGGCTTATAAGTATTAAGAACAATGCTACAAGCTCAACTTGGCAACTAGAGACAATTCATATAGAAAGAGTAGGGAGATGATTTAAATGCTCAAAATAGGTTATAATCAAAGATCGCCTAAATCATTTTCAATGCTCATAAAAATACCTCGTGATTTCAAGCAGATTCAATGCAAGTTCTAGAGGTATTATGCATATGATCAACATCATACAAATCAAGGAAAATATTTAACTCCAAAAATAGGAGTTCCTTATTTTGGCTCAAAAGCTCACCGACTTATATATTATGATTAATCTCTTTGTTCCAAAACAAGTATGTGCATAAATCACATTTTTAATCAAAACACAAGTTTGTGTATCATCATTGACAACACTTCCAATACCTTATCAACCTAATATTTCCTCTTTCAAGAAAGGTTTTGAATTTTTTTTCTCAAAAATCATCACAAAAATTTATTAAGATCAATACAACAAGAATTAATCAATCATCAATGAACAAAATCCAAAACATAAACTACTAATCTAAACAACCTAATCAACTAAAAAAAAGGTTCAAACATTCGGTAAATGTAAGGAGAAGGCATTAAACAAACCTAAGCAAACTAAATCATTTTCGCAACCACGAACACCCCTCAAAATATTTTTAGCTATATTTCAAGGGCACAAAAATAGTTTAAAAAGTGAAAATTGGAGCGAATTTACTTACAAACTCCCCGTAAGGGGAGGGCGGTGCTAGCTCGTAACGCCTAGCTAGCACATTGAGATCTTCGAGTTGAGCATGCATTCTTGCCATCTACCGTTGTTCCTTAGAATTTGCTGCTTGTACTTGCATCATGTCGGCCGGGGTGTTCACTATGTCGGCAAGTGGTCCTTCAATCGCCATCAACTAATCTTCAACATTCATATCACCTCCGCGTTGTCGGGAGGCCGAGGCCTCTTCTCGCTATTCAGAGGATGCTCCTTGACTGGTGGGTGCCTCCATTCGCACCAAAAGCGAATGCCTTTCTCTTTTGAGACATGGTTAATAGGAAAGGAGAACCTACAAATATCCAATAATTCTAATCAAACTCCCTCAAACTAGAATTGAGGCATGTGTGTGAAAATTGCAACAATTTAAGGATCACATTGTACACATTGCCTCATGACTAGTTTGAAAAACTCACTCAACACATAACACACACAATTCCGGCAAGCTCATGGAATATATAATCTTAGAAATCTAAACTATCCTAATTGATGCAAATAAGCTCCCTCAAACTAAATTTGAGGCATGTATTAAAATTCTTAAGCAATGATCATAAACACATGCCCTTAAATTAATTTAATGGCTAATCAATAGCACAACTCCGACACTCAGTTGTATGAATTCATGATGATAGCACAAAAAATGCGAAATAAGCTTAAAATTCATAAGACATGACTTAATCTTGAACCTATATGCTATGCACTCGTCAAACAACTTGAAATCGAGAAGTAACCCATTCAATTGGAACATTTCAACGAGGTAAGAAACAAGATTAGGCACCAATTGGCCTTTAAATCAACAATTTAACCACAAAATTGATTGCCCACAAGGTGTTCGACAATTTGCCTTAAAGAAATCTCGATTCCAAAAATATTCAAATTCGATTTCTATGCATTCCTCATGACCAATGTACAACAATAAGTGCTAATCAAACAATTCCATCCACAAGAAAGTAAGAAATTCAAAGTTGAAGGCAATCTAGCATAAGAACTGTAATTCGCCAATAACTCCAAAAAGTCCAAAAATAAAATGAACTGAAAGACATACCTTGACTTCGGAGAGATGGAATTACCTTGAATCCGAGTTCCCGAAGTGAATGTGTGTGGATTTCATGTGTTTTGTGAGTGTTTTGAATGAAGAATTGCAAAGAAATTGGGGATAAATTGAACCTGTTTGGTTTTAAAACTTAAAACCTGATTTTCGATATAAGGGTGTGATACACGTTAATTATGCATATAATTAGGTCGATCTAAGATAGTATTTTATGGCAATTATGTGCATATTTGGTCAAGAGTGGGATGAATTGATATCAATTGGACCATTTAACGTGTTTGACTTGTTTTAAGGTATTTTTGAGCAATTTTAGGATTAAAAGTCGTAATTTAAGACTAAGGGCCGAAAGAACAAGTCAAAGGAAAGTCTAAACCGGCAAAAATAGGTCCGAACCAGCCAAGAACCGACCTAGACTGGCTCAGACCGGTTTGAACCGGTCCAGAAGACAAACCAGAGGAGAACCGACACGGCCGTGTCAAAAGCTCAACAGGGTCGCGTCAAAACATGCGCGCAAAACTATTCTACATTGTTGCTACAACGCGGCCGCGTTCAACATGCAATACGGCCGCATCAAATTGTTGTAATTTAATGAAGTTTCAAGTTTAAAGCGACGCGGCAGGTCAAACATGCAACACAGCCACGTCAAAAGGTCTTTTTGAAGCAACTTCCTGTCCCGAGTAGGAACTGATTCCTAACTCCCCCAAGACTTTTTCGAAGCCTATAAAAAGACAAGTAGAGCTCTTTTTTTAGATCATCATCTACATTACAACATATACACTTTGAGAGAGCAACTTGAAGGACGACGACATGAAGATTGACAAGAGGACTCGTTCGAGTTTTACTATTTCCTTTCTAGGTTTTAGTTCTTTACAATGTTTTCTATGAATTCTTGTATTGGATTTATACTAGGCATGAGTAGCTAAGCTATTCGTGTCCTAGGGTTAGAGAGTAGAGTTTTACAACAATGTTTGATTTATGCTTTTAATTTTATAGACTCCAGTTTTATGTGTTTATCTATATGTTTGTTTTTCTCCTGAACTTAGATTCGCCACCTAGTTTTAGTTATCACGTTTAACAATTCCGCTTCGAGAGGAGGGAATTATTAACAGACGCACGACATATAGCGCAATTGTGTATGACTGTGTGAGCAAGGGTTAAGGCTCTGTTAAGAGTTTTTAGGATTAATCGACTCGAGAGGGTGGTTGTTCTAATCGATCTACGGCTTAGTTGCTTCGAGAGAAGGGCTAAGGTACTTAAGTGCCGCTTAATAAACGCTGAAATTTGGTTTAGAAGTCTGTAGATTTAGCTTGAATCAACATTGAAGTAATTTCTGAAATCAAAACTCTAGGCTACATTCTCGTTAATTGGAATTTAATCGTTTGACAAGATAAGTTAATTAGTATAAATAATTTATTTTATTAAAATTAATCTCACAAATCGAGTGTCTAGTTTGGGTAATCTTATAAATTGGGGTATCAAACTACGTCAACCTATTCTTTGAGGATCGACCTTGACTTATCCTATACGTATCTGCACCCGTACACTTGCGGTGTTTTAAGGTTAGAAATTAGGCCTGTTAGTGTGAACGGTCCGTGCGGCCCTTTTAGGATGCGAATGGGCTGGACCGTACCTCCCCTGTTCTTCATTTTTGCCCTTCTTCGCCTCTTTTTTCATTTACCTACACAAATTGAACCCCAAAACATAAAAATTACACCTACAAACATAAGTTTAACTAAAACATAGAATTAAAGAAATAAACCACTAGGTTGCCTCCCGACAAGCGCTTGTTTTTAAGTCGACGGCCTGACTTTCATGAATGTTATCCAGGATTCAAAAAGAAATATTTTTCTTGCCATGTTTTTGTTTGCTCAAATAGGATTGGTGAATCTTCAATGCAAACATGGCAAGAAAGATCCATGACAACATTATGGGTTTTATATGTATTAAAGAAAATAAATTCCATGCCCAACTGTGATGCAATTTTTCTAAAATTATAGAGACATGACAACTCAAAACTTGCACGCCAATCAGACAAATAATCATAATTTGACTCATTGAAAGAATATAAAGAGATTAAACTCCCTGAGTCAATATGATGATGTATTCTTTCTTTTGAATGTTCATTGCCCTCATTGTTGTCCTCCAAGGGGCACTCATAAGAAGTCTTCGTTAATGGCTTCCATCAACTCATGTGGAATAGTCGAAAATTGTTCTTGAGGATTTTGCATGTGAATTTTTTCTTGATTCATATCTTCAACCTCCTCACACAACTTCTCCTCACAGAACTCTTCATTCTCGAATTCGCCGACAACCAGTCCTTGTTCATCTGGGTTATTAGCTTCACTATCAAGTTGGGTTTTATGTTGTTGACTCATAATAATAATATCCAACTTATCCTTCCAAATAAAATAAAAATGTCTAGAGTATCACAAAATGCTTATAACAACACTATACAGCTATCGTTACCGACTCCCCCGACAACAGCGGCAAAAACTTGACGCACACTAGATTTATTACTAATGCGACAACCACAAGTGTACGACGTCAATAGTAGTACTAAGCGAGTACAAGGTCGATCCCACGAGGAATCGACTCGATATCGGATAGACAAATCGAAATAAGCATTTTAATGGCTAACTAGACGATCGAGTGGTTGGTTTTTCTTGATATTTTAAGAACTAATTAAAATAAACAAGTAACTAAAGCTAATAAGATAGACTAGAGAACAAATTACGGGGATTAAAAAATTAATAAAGATAATCTAGGATTAGATTTCAATTAAGGGTAATTAACAATTATTATTCCGATCAATTAAACTTTTAAACCGAATGATATGTATTAGGAAACGATCACAATTATATAGAAGACCCCTTCTCGAAGTGAATTACGTGTTGATTGTACAGGATTAATCTCCGTCTCCGGTCGATTAATCAAATACGTGCAACTCCCAATCGATCATAAGACCAAAGTTCCCACAATTAGCTCAAACCTCTCGGTTCTACTGTTTAATCATGTCAATTAATGTGATCTCAAATCAAATCTTCCCTCTCGGTTCCAATTTAATCCCCAATAAATTGCTAAACGATTGGTCAAATCATTTAACAAGCATTATAAACAATTAATAAACTAATAGCATATCACGGGATTAAATTAATCGGGTAAAAATTACTACACTCATAATCTACTTTCTAAACCTAGATTAAGAAAATTTAGCCAACCATGATCATAATAAGAGATAAACACGAATATATAGACATAATCCTGTTCATACAAATATTAAATGAAAATGGAAAGATAAAACCTATTTTAATGTTGATCTTGATCTTCAAGTTCAACTTTCCTTCTTTTGCTCTCTAATTTCTCTCTCTAAAAACTATACAGATGACAAATGATACCCAAAAACTGAAGTGGTAGGGTTTCTATACACTTTAGGGACTTTTCTAAGATAGTTGGGCTAAAAAATCACATAAATGAGCTAAAGCCCATCCAATTCCGGATGTCTTGCATGGTCCGTGCAAGGGTGCACCGTCATGACCATGCAAGACCCTAAAATTAGTAGATTTTTTGTTCTCTTGCATGGGTCGTGCAAGGTTGCACGATCGTGGTCGTGCAAGGCAAAACTGCACTTGTAATCCAACATCCAAGCCATTTTTCGAGGTCTCGGGTCCGAATTTGTCTTTTTCTCTCTTTGACAAAGTTGTAGCCCTTTGAGTTGGCTTTTCAATGCCGCTAATTTTATCTCTCTTGGATATGTATATTTCAAGATATACCCAAAATACCAAAGGTGTGTCAGTTTGGATTGCACTTTCGCCTCTTTTCGCCAGAAATTCTCGTCCCTTGCTCTTTCTTCCTTGTTTCTTTGACTTGTTTATGTTTATCGTACTTTTAACCTATTTTACCTACAAAATACTCAAAAATAAAGTTTTTCAATAAAGAAAGAAAATACGAATTATATGACAAACGAGAGCTTAGAATACACAAATATACGATAAAATCTCTATTCAACTACAACATAAATGAGCTAATGTAACACCCAAAAAGTGTTACATATATACTAAAATATGTTACTATAGACTTTAGGTAACACTTTATTGGTGTTACATTTGCCGGTGCTACCTAAAGTCTAATGTAATACTTTAGATGATCTTTAGTAACACTTTTAATAAGTGTTACATTAGATTTTAAATTATAACACTTTATGGTAACACTAAAAAAATGTTACATATAACCCACTTTATGTAACACTTTTAATTGAAAGAAAAAATAAAAAATTTATCATTGCTGGGTTTCAAACCCAGGTTGCTAGATTGCAGGAGTTTAAGCGCAAAGTCTTAACCACTAGGTTACAATAACTTTTTTAGTTATTTTTTTAAGAAAAACAATATATACATAAGATTTTGTCGTAACATCAATAAAATACACTCAAAATTAAGTTTTCATCAAACTACAATCTAACTTAATTTTATTTAGGTTACTCATATCAATTTGACACAATATTTCCATTAATTTTTTTATTTTCATTTTCATATATATAACTTATTTTATATCACATTAATTTTATACATCTAGTTATTGTATATAAATCTTAAGACATTATCTTTAATTTTAATTACCATAATTTTATGTATTAAGACACCTTAATTGTTGTGTTTTATAGATTTTAAATAAAAAAAATAAACTTACAAACATAAAGACACATGACCAAATGTCCCAAGTCTCGGTTCTCACACTTAAGAAATGTATTCAAATTCTTAAAGCTACAAGTCTATTTTGTAATTGTTTAGTAAAAATATAATGTGTGTATATCAATATACATACACACAAAAAAGTCACACATAAAATTTAATTTATTCTTAACGAATAAGTAAATCTTTAGGTGCTCTAATAAATTGTTATTTTTGTAGGTCTGAGTCGATCGTTTTCACAACTTATGTTACAGATATTCTGTTGTGATAATTAAGATGCAACACATGAGACAAATAAAAATTAAAGTCACATAAGAAAAATAATCCACAAATATTTAATTAGTTTAAACTAAAAAATAAATAATTTTATTATTTACAAGTTTTACTTATTTATAAGTGTTACATAAAAGTGTTACTTATACAAAAGTGTTGCGTAAAAAAGTGTTACTTATTTAAAAGTATTACCTAAATGTGTTACAATTTAAAAGTGTTACGTTCAAAGCGTTACATATTCTAAAAGTGTTACACGAAAGTGTTAAATATTCGCAGATGTTACAAAAGTGTTACGTATTCATAAGTGTTACAAAAGTGTTACATAAAAGTCAAAATTTTAAAAGTGTTACAAACAAAGTGTTACATAAAGCCATTTATGTTGTAATGAAGCATATTTGCATAACCGAAAACCCTATTTATCACTCTACCACTAAAGCAAGGAAAGCATCATTAGGCGATTTGGGAGCGTATGACACGGGCGAAGGAGGTAGGCGGGTTGGGGTTTAAGGAATTGCATTATTTTTACCTAGCTATACTCGACAAACAATATTCACTCATAACACTAATGTAACAAGCCAGATATTATCCTCGTAGTAATTTGGAGATTGCTCAAGTTGAATACCAACCTAGCTACTGATAGTGAAGTCTACTAGCAACAAGAGATCTTGTTCATGAAGGTTCGGCGTGGATGGTGGGAAATGGTGGATGGTGGGAAATGGTCAGTCTATACGGGTGAAGGAGGATAGATGGGTCCCGAATGAAGGATTTCAGAAATTGAGTAGCATCCAAAGCACATTACCTGATAGTGTGTTTGTATTGACTTCTATAACTTTTCAGAGCAAGACATGGGATTTAGCGAAATTGCAGCAGTTTTTGTAGCAAGAGGACGTCAATGGTATTTTCTCAATTCCCCCTAGCATACACCTACCTCGAGACACTCGTATATGGTGTTTCACAAAATCCAAAATGTACAACATTCGAACGACAAACCATTCTACCGTAGCAAAATCCTCTACATTGGGGATGGATCTGCCGAATTGTAGTGTGCCTAGTAAGGGTTGGATAAAGTTATGGAATGTTTATAAGTATCCAAAAATCTGACATTTTATATGGCAAATGTGTGTTAATGCTCTCCCTACGCGCATGAACCTTTTTCAGGGAGAAATGAGAGCAGTACCTGTGTGTTTTTTGTATGGACCATATAATAAGGATACTGCTCACTTGATGATAAAATGCCTAGCTGTTCAGGACATATGGAAGGCTAGCCTATTTGGATTCACGTTGACAATGGAAAATGATGTTTCTGTGAGAAATTGGTTATGGCGGGAACAGAAAGGATACAATTCTTTAGCATAGTTCTTTGGATAATTTGGCTGCATAGGACTGGTTCTGTATGGAAGGAAGATATTTTGTTGGTAGGGATATACTTCTTGCTGCAGGTAGAGCATATGATGAATGTCATAAATTTCGCAGCTTGCTCATTGATCGGGACAGTGGCAAAAGCCACCGGCAGGAATGTGGATGGCACAGTGTTTAGGGATGGCTCAGTTGGCTTTGGTGCGTGGTTCGCGATGCTAACGGGGCGGTTGCTGTGGCAGCGGCAAACCAAATTTTGGCACGTTGGTCATCTTTTGTCATTGAAGCATTGGCAGTAAGATGCGCATTGCGTGTTCTGAAAGATTACGGCTTGGGAAATATTTAGGTAATGGCCGATAATTTGAGTCTCATTACTGCGCTTAATGAAGGGACAATGGAGGACAGATATGGGCAAATACTTGTGGAAGATATTCGAGCGCTAACTAATATTATTCAGTGATTCTCGCACCAAGAAAAGTAGTAAATTTGGAGGCTCACACACTTGCTCAATATTATATATGTGTTGGAGAGGAAAGAGTGCAGCTTGAGGAACGCCCATCCCAAGTTGAAAACTATATACTCATCAACAGTGGGCAGTTCATATTAGTGCAATTTAATGTTACCTCAAGGAAGAAAACAAAGAGACAAAAGGAAATAATTACCATCCTAAAAAAGAGTGAAAAAAACATGATAGCAAGTTCTTTTTATACAAACTATATGTCCAGTTGTGAAATGCACGGGATGAGTACTTTTTCTATAATAATAATAATAATAACAATAAAAAAAATTATCAGCCTATATATTATTTGTGAAGATAAAATCGAGAGTAATATTGTTTTGTCCAATTATCTTTCTTTCTCTTTAAATATATCCTTTTCTACATGTGATTTTGTTTATATCTAATACCTTCCATTATCACAAACTGAAACTACCGGTTAAATTTTCATAAATCTTAACTATTCATTTTTTTTTTTTTTTATATTTTCACTATAATACCTTTCATACCAATTATAATTTATAAATAGTTAATTCAATTATTTGACTGCATGATCTGATGTTACTGAATATTTTAAGCAAAATTTTAAATACAAACTTGAAATTTGAATCACTTCTCTCCTTATTATTTTAGTAGTGCATTGCACATGTTGTTTACATATGCATATAAGGACAAAACAATGTCAAATATTTTGAATAATTATCGTTTGAAAGCCACATATATTAAATAACATCATATTAGTATAAGAAGCCACAAATATATTAGATACTTAAGTATATGAGCAGTAAACTATATTATCATGTCATATTCAAATAAAAAACAATTGACTTATTATTTTCGTAGGTAACATAATTTTTCTTTTCACAAAGTAGGAAATATAAGCAAACTAATTCAATCAACAAATCACTTTAGCAAATATATTTAAAAAAAATTCTATTATAAAGTGTAAAACCTAACAAATTTATATTTTTTTAATGATTTTTTTTAAACCAAATAATATAAACTATAAAAAAATTATTAAGATGAAAAAGAAAAATTAAAGTAAGCAATTTTAGTCTTCTAATAAAATTAATCCGTTATAAAAATATTATTTTTGAGATTATATTACACTTTATTTTATATAAAAATGTCTAGAAATCAAAATATATCATTATCATTCTAAAAGATATTTTACACTTTAACATCAATATTTTAATTATAATATATGCATTATGGATGTTAAATCGAAAATTGTTAAAGATGAATAATTTGATATACTACCTCTATCCCGACTTAATTTGTCTACTCTGACTGGGCACGAAGGTTAAGAAAAAGTAGATTTTTTTGAATCTTTGACTTTTTCAAATATGGAGATTGAGGGTGGAGATTTTGAGGATAGAGATTGTGAGAAAAAATTCATTTTTCGGGTTGGCAAAGTTATATGGGACAAACCAAAAAGGCAAGTAGGCAAATTAAGCCGGGACAGAGGGAGTATTTCTTATGAAAAATCGAGTTGATACGAAAAAAATATAAGACCTTTAAATTTCGTAGGGGAAAGATAACAAAGAAAAGATAAAAAAAAAAATGAAACAAAATTGATTGGACGAGAACCCACAAAAAAATGTAGATGAGACATATATCTCCTCCTTTTTAGGGAGCTTTCTTTTAATATATAGTAGGGATAACTAAAAAAAATTACAAAATTTATGAGGAGAAGACACGTGTTTTTCCCTACTTTCTTACAACCCTCTTTTAGTATTAAAGGTAGGGGATATCTCTTGTGCACAAGTTGCACGAATCTCAGAGCCGTGCAATCCGGGTCCTAGATCAAAATGTATTACTATTTATATTCAAAGGTATTATATATAATGTGTAAATATATCACGATTTATACTTGAATATATCACATATCCTACCTTAACTCAGAACATGTAATACCTTTATGCATAAATTATAATCCTCAACCCGAATTACACCGTGCAAATAGCGCACATAAGACTTTGCCTATATATGGATGCCCTGTAAAAAAGGCCAAGAAAGCAAACACCACCAATATTTCCTAAAAAAATTACGGGTCTTGTTGTGGCCATGAGTATGACCACATTTTTTTCCTTTTGTTAAAATCATTTTTCGCGATTACCCTTTAATTTATTTTTATTGTTAAATTTTTAAATAGTTTGTTTACAAGTAATTTAACGTTAACACTTTTTATTAAATCGTAACTTGAAAATGAATTTTCTTAAAATAAAATAAATTGAACAGCCACATTGCGGTAAAAAATTATTTCCGAAAAATAAATACCACCAATATTAATGACATCCCTATCCCTATCCCTACTTAATATAGAAAGCAAAATATTATATGTACACGTTTCTGCCTGTGATTTTTCTATATTAATAAATTTAAATCAAAATAATAACTAAAATCAAAACAACAGTTGAAACATGATTATGAGATTCATTCCTCTTTTTTCTCAACTCCTCCTTTGACTACCAATCAATTTTTTTTTATTACTTTTCTTCATATAATTAAAAAGTCGTATTACCCTAAAAAAGTCGTATAAGTTTTTTTTATGAAAATAATACCAAATTAATATTCTTTTCATGATCTTCAATTTGAGATTCATTATGCATATATAACAGCTTGATTTTTTAAGTGTAAAATACTTTTTTTATGATTAAATTCTTTTATTTAAATAAAAAATTTAGATAATTCTTAAAAAAATAACGACTAAAGTGTTTTTTTTTTTTATTTAGATAGATTAAAACTATGACATGAAATGAGGAAGAACACGGAGAATTCAATTTCACCGGGTCCATGTCGGAGTCCTACCGCTTCCTTTTCCCAATTCGTTTTTCGCGAAATTGATTAGACAATAAAAAATTAATTGACTGATTTGATCGAAACATGTCAACTTGCAAATTAAAAAGACTTCTTACAAAAATAAGTTGGCAGCTTCAACCATGACTTTTTGTTCAGTTCCAGCGCAGGAGACGATCCTCTACAATGAGGATTGGACTAAGGAAATTGACACACTTCTCATCAATACACTAGTGCAGGAAAAAGCCAAGGGGCGGTGGGATAATCAAATGTTCACGCTCAACTTACTGCACAAGCATGTATCAACAAGCAATTTGGCAAAAAATACACCTACACTACAAGAAAAAGGGTCTTTTGAGACCACAAAAAAGTGGTCTCAAATAATGAGTATTTGCCACAACTCAAGCAAAGTGGTCTCAAATAATGAGTATTTGTCACAACTTATGAGTATTTGTCACAACTTTATTGTCGTCTCAAGAACTCCGTCGCAAATAATATATTTGTGACCACAAAAGTGGTCTCAAATGCGTCTCAAATATTTTTTGCAACAACTAGTTGTCTCTAAAAGTAGTCTTAAAGTTGTCTCAAATAATTTGTATAGAGATTTGTGACAACAAGTGGTCACAAATAACTTATTATTAGTGACCACAATTGTGGTGTCAAAAAGTCTTATGCAAAAGACTTCTTTTGTTGTAGTGCTTGGAGGAAATCTAAGGCCGCAAGAGGAAGCTACTGAAGAGGTACAGGGTATTCAAGCGCATAATCATGGATTACGACAAGAAGTGGGATTGCTCGATTAACCATGTGGATGCTGAATGGTGTGTTTGGAAGAAACACTTCAAGGTTTAGCTATTAGATTTCATTTATTTATAGTTTTTCAATATCAAGCACGTATGCTTATTTATTTAATTTATGTTTTAATCACATATTTATCTACGTAGGCAACCCGTTGTCGAAGGCATATTTCCACAAAGGCGAAGGTGAGTTCCGTAACCTAGACATGTTGTTCAATGGAAGATCTGAGTCACCGGGGCATGAGGTGATCAATGTTAACAGGGACGATGACTCTTCCATTCACCCACAAGAAGTAGCCCCGACAGTTGTTGTAATATCAGATACATAAATTGGCGAAGAGGTCGTTCGTTGTTCGCCCTCCCATTGCCCGCAAGATAAATTTCGGGCCATTTGAACCCCTATCGTCTAAGCTGAGCTTTGAAAGCACCGAACACTCAACAAACACTCCTGAGCCGAAAACGGGTTCAGCATCCCAACAGTTCCCCATAAGGAATGCTTTTCTGCCAAAACCAACAAAGGTTTTCAATCTCAAGGCTCATTATGCTAGCTCACAAGCGTTTAGCAGCCCGACCAAATTTGGTTCGCCTTCCTTTTTGCCGCGACTGACTTCCTAGTCTGATGATGCATTGAAGAATGCATCTAGTTTCCTAGTTTTTACTAAGTTATTAAAGAAATGATGTTTTTCTTTATTAAGTCGATTGTTTATGTCTTTTCTTTATAGTAGGGGCTACTCCATAGCAGTAAGATTTCATCTAAAATTTTCAAAGAAACAAGCTTTCATGGCTTCGGATTAAAAAATGAGGTGACCATGCATTATATTAGTCAAATGAAGTTTTACATTTATGTAAACACCATAAAAAATCCATAAAATTCCATTCAATGTTTAACCATACAAAAAAGATTATTTAATCTGAAAAACGGACGGAGCCGACTTGGAGGAATGTGGCGATAACCCAAGTGACGACGAGAAATTTCCTCGAGTTCCTGACTTTAAACTCGTCTGAACCGGAATTCAGAAAATGTAAGGAAAGTGCATAATGTCCTATTTAAATATTGAACCCTCAAATTTTAAGCAAAATTAAAAAATAAACACAAGGGTAAAACTGTAAATTTCTTTATTAAAGTAAGTAAGGGATTATTTGATTCTCACAACAAATCCCGAAAGTAATTAAGGGATTATTTCCTACAAAACATTTAGTCACCATCTTATTTCCGTCCCTCCTAATCCTAAACACAAAGTAAACGAGACCCCTGTGCATGGCATTGCCACGTGTGAAAATCTAGTTATGAAATAAAATCCAAATTATAAAATGAATTCCTGGCGGTGACACACACCTGAATCCAAACTCTGCCAACCCAATATGCGTTGGTCATCGTGCTAAAGGGTACTTGTCCTCGCAATAAACCTAAGCCTAGAATACCCCCAAGGGGGCCCACACAATCATCTAGGTTCACTTTCTTCTGCGCGATATTCTCCCTCCAATTTCTTCCAGTTAATCCGAATACGCTTTTTCCTTCTCCCATACTACTGCTTCCCATTAATCAGATCTTTAGATTCTAACCTAGAAATTTCTATCTACAGTTCCGTTTTGGTTTCCCTCTATGTTTTCCCTCCTCGCGCACTCGAAGCACATTTTCCCTTTTTTGACCACTATTTTCATGAAATGAAATGAAATGGGAAATGGAGGTCGACGAAATTGAAGCCGTTCTCGAGAAAATCTGGGATTTGCACGATAAACTCAGCGACGCAATTCACTCAATTTCTCGAGCTCACTTCCTCAATTCCATCAAGAATCCCACCCGAAAATCTGATGGTTTTTATTTCCAACGGAGAAAGAAATCCACCGATGATGATCCAGAGAACAAAGGAGGTCAGGGTTTCGTTTTCGTGAAGGACTTCCGGGTCGATGAGGATGAACCGGCGGTTCAGGAGGCCAAGAGCTTGTATGCTATTCGAACCGCTCTTGAGAATCTAGAAGACCAGTTTGAGTTCTTTCACGTAAGTATCGAGATTGTGATTCTGTTCTCTTTTTCCTTGGCCACTCCTCTTATTGGGAAATTGTGATTTGAATTTTCCCCTTAATGACTGAGTACTTCCAATTGCTGCTGATGATTTATTGCAGAAATAGGGTATGGGATTCATTCTGACATTATTTATTTGGTAACATTTATCGGAAGTACTCATAATAATATGGAATGTTGGAACACCAAGTTGAATCATTTACCATATGAGCTCTGGAATTTTTACTCTACATGTTTTGCCTCCTCAATCGTTTACCGTTCTCACTGGAGCTTGGCTTTATCTCTTCAGTAATATGTTCTTTCTGTTTGCAATGTGTATTTTGGATTTTAAGTTTGTTGGTTCGAGCTAGTAGTGTCTCTAGGGAAATTTGGAGATATTATTAGTATTTGTTCGTAATAAATGGATCTTCGACCTTTGACTGGTAATCCTGCAAAGAAACAATAAGCTTTTGGTTTTGTGCAATGATGAAAGTTAGCTTGGCATCTATGAATATTTATGTGTTTTTCTATTTGAAATAAAAAAATGTATATGTTTGCGAAATAAGCCAAACTTGACTAAGCTCGTTGGGATTTGTGGTTCTGTTATGAAACTATAATAAGATAAGCAATTGAGTTATTCAATTCGAGGTTATGTCCCAACCAGACCAGCTTCATGTTCATGGAACATCTGATTGATTTAGTGCAAATTTAAATAAGTATTTGGCTCTTTTGACTTGATACGATGGCTTTTATGTAGCAAGAGACCTATGCTAGTTCAAAAAACCATGTCAGTTTGAACTTAATGATCTTATCTGTTTCTTATGAGAAAAACTTATTGATCTAAACTTGTATAGAAGTGCATATTTGGAAATACTTCGCAGCTTATTAGTATTGTTTGGTGTATATTTCCTTACTTATTTACTGCTGCTTATGTTATAACTGATTCACGTGTATTCTTTAGGGTTTACAAAAGGCATTTTATCTGCAAAAAGTTGCGGAGCTTGCTTAAGACAGAATCTTAGGGTAAATGAATCATCATGTTGATGTAATCAATATAGAGAGATCTTTTCATTGTAGATGTGCATGGTGTAAATGAAGCTGATGCAGTTCGACCGATACCACATGTATATATCAGCATTGTGAATTTTCTTGATTCACCTCTGCAAATCATTCTCCTAAGAGTTTGATTCATGTCATCATTTCTAGATAATCTCTTATCTGTGTAGAAGAAAAGAGGTGAATTTAAATCCTTACTCAGCTATGACCTGAATCATTTAAGAATTCTTGCTCCGAAATCGTGATAGTTTGCTTTATATGTAATTCTGTAAAAACATTGCTGAAGACATCTTTTGATGTTACATTTTTACAGACGGTACAGACTCAGCAGAGGGCAGAGAGAGATGCTGCAATAGCTCGCTTAGAACAAAGCCGTATCATTCTTGCAATGAGATTGGCTGAACACCAGGGCAAGAACTACAAAGTCATAGAAGAAGCACATGCTTTGGTCGGTGATGTACGGGATGCTAGTCGGTTTGCTGCACCCGGTAATCTCTACGGTTCAACACCGTATCCTTCAGGTGAGAACTTCGTACGAGAGAAAAGGAAGAGGTCAAATACTGTTGTCAATTTCTTCCTTTCAAGCTTTGCTTTTGTTTCAAAGTCCCTCAAATTGGATCGCACAGTGGGGGTTATTGGTAATGCTGCATTGCTTTCTATAAGCATGCTTGCTTTTGTTCACCTAAATCAAATTGGTGGTAAGGAGAAATATACTTTAAACCTCCAAGGAATGCAAGATTCTTCGACTTTTGACAGAGATAGCAGAAAAGGTTCTCACTTGAATGGTTCCACACACTTGGATGTAATGTTGGCTAGGGGTTAAAATGGCAGGCATCTCCTGGGAAAGGTCTTTTTTTTTGTTTGAGCAGCCGTTTTTTTCCCTTAGAAATAACGAGGTGCTTTGGTTTTGATTATTAAGAGAGGAGTCGTAATTATCTAGTCCATCTTCTCAACTTTTGTTAGATAGGGTGATGTGTGATTCTTGTTAGTCTTAGCCTAGGTGAGCAAAATGTCTCTTTTGGTTTTGTTATCCACTGTGTAAGTCAACTTTCATTCACTTAGAATTTTTAAAAATACCCTATTGACTATCAATAACCATAATCAAGAATCTGGTATAATGATATATTTTTCTTTTTGTAAAATTGTGACACCATTAAACGAGAGCACCAAGCAGAAGATGAAATAATTGTTGACTTTAGAGTAAAATTTATATACTATTGTGGATATTTTGTCCACCTCAGTCCGCTAATAGGTGCTGGAATACTCGGACACATTACACAGAGAAGGACGTGGAACACACATGACGTGTTGATAGAGTTTGGATGTCGTCTCAATCTATCCTCAAGCGACCTTGTCATCAGGTCGGTAAAGCAGAACGAGCCACAGTGGTAGGATAGGTCGACTCGGAACGACCTCGGTTGTTTTCTCTGTCGCGAGCTCAGTTTAAGTGGTAGACAAAGGCGAGTTTTTCTAGTAATAGGCCGTGCATGAACGACACATGACGCACATGTCTTCCCACACGATCTTGGTGGAACATTTTGGATTTGAAAGCTTCATGATGGTGTTTCTCACCAATTTTAGCTCCATAAATAGGAGAATTTGTATCAAAATCAGACGTGTGAAATTTAGACCAATTTTAGCTCTATAAATAGGGGAATTTGTATCAAAATCAAGTATGTGAAATTTAGTTGGAGAAAAGGCTTAAGAAACTCGAAGAAAGATATATGTGAATCTCGTTCTCAAGTAGATATAAAAGGAGTGCTTTAATAAGGATATCTTTATTTTTCCGCCTCATCTCAATATTCTTCTCTTTTCTTCTTATGTGTGATAATATTGATTACATTTGTTGGTTGTGGTGATCGTGTGAGACCTGTTGTGAACAACCACGTCAAATAACAGCCCACATAATTCTCTCACTTCCACAATTTGGAGCTAGAAGGAGGGCACCTGAACCTCCGATCATCCTTTGGTGACTTTGTTCCACCAATGGGAAGACTTACTCTTATTTTTCGGTAACCGTTTTACCTTTTTTCCAAAAGAAAATATATACAGGCTTGGTCTTTACATTCACCAAAATGAGGATTCACAACATCAACGGAGAACCGTCCGTCAATGGATCGAATGTAAGCTCTAGTCGCCATTCAATGCGGTGGGAGGATACTACGCCGCCACCCCCAGCAGCTGTACACCCTGCTCAAGGGACCATGCATAACATACAGGTGCCCCTTAACAAAGTACAAATACCCCTGAACCCAACGACGAACATGACAACAGATCCGGTGCATGTGCATGCACATGCGCATGCAATCGGAGCCCAACTACCCCAAGCAGGTTATATTCACCCAGGGGCTGTCGCTGGCCAGCTGCCGATGCAACTCCACACTCCGGCACTACCCATGGGGAAACTCCCCGCGATGCCCATGGGCCAATTCCCTACAATGTACTCGTACACGCAGCCCATGCAAGACCCGCAACACTATCCCCTGATCCATGCATACAATCCACGGGGCCGGTGAGGCAGATGTTGGTTGATCTTGACAATGATCCTGAGGTTTTGCTCCGGGCAAAGCAAATCATTGATAATCTTCCGAGAGAAAGAGGTATGCCGCGTCCGCGTCCCCCGGTGATGCTGCCTCCCGCACCCGAGCTCGTGACAACGACCTAACATACGCACCCACTCCGCATGGGAGATCCAATACTAGTGCATCTCAGTTTCCGTCTCGGAATACAGCCGCCACGTCGGCTGGATCCCTGAGGTCATCCAAGAAGCACTCCTTACTGTTGCATGACGACGGTTGTACTCATGTCTCTGAGTCACAATTTGATTCGTGGGCCGAGCTGGGGACCATTATAACATCAGAAAATGGAAAACCAGCACAAAATGCACCTCATGATAACGTTCTGCCCCAGGCTCAAGCCCGGGAAGTTCGTGAGGAGGTTGTCGAATCCAGAAGGTGAGCTGAAGATGCTGGGGAGCGGGTGAAGCATGCCGAAAAAATGAAGGTGCGTCGCGAGCAAAGGGAGGTGACAGTACTGTATCACGAGCGAGAACTAATCAGAGAACAAGAGCTGGACAAGCCACGACCTTCCGCCATGTCCGAAGTATCTCGCTTTGTGAAGAAAAGACAGGGGGCTCATACACAGGAGCCCAAATTGAAGATCTGATGAAGCGACTGGCCGTGTTCGAGAATGGGGGTCCTAGACAAGGAATGTTTTCCTCGTCGTCGCCATTTTCTAAAGAAATCTTGGAGGTTGAGGTCCCAGAGACAATCAAGCTGCCTCCAACAGGGTCTTACGATGGGACCACTGACCCCTCTACACACATCAACAAGTTCCTATCTGTTATGGAAATTCAGCCCTTGGCCGAAGCTGAATGGTATCGAGTGTTTCCCATCACGTTAAGGGACAGAGCGCAGAGGTGGTTCAAGTCGTTACCACCAGGGAGTATCTCATCATGGGGGCAACTCGCAGAAAATATTCAAGATGAGTTTTATGTGTGCCCGGACTCGCTTGGTACCCAAGGAGAGGCTGACCATGGTTGTTCACGGAAAGGATGAGTCTCTGCGCATATACTTAGATTGATTCAATAAGATGTTGTTAGAAACCGAAAGGGTTTCGGACGATGCAATACTAATGGCAGTGATGCACGACCTGAGAAGAGGAACTAGATTTTGGTAGGATATCCAAAATCAAGGGCCCCAAACCTTTGCGGATTTCATGATCAAAGCGGAACAACATGCCGCAATAGAGGAAAACTTGGGAAAATAAGAGCCTGAGGTCCTCAGCAGGGGCAGAAGACAAGGAAAGTTTCCCACAAAAGCAAAGGGGCCCGAGAATGAAGAGCAAATTAAGGAGCTAAATGAGGTCTTTTCGTTAAGTCTGGAGGAGCTCTTGAACCAGCTCAAAGATATGGAAGTCCTGAGACCTCCTAGAAGGATCACGACGAATCCGAGCAAGCTCAATCCCAGGAGGAATTGCAAATACCACAAGTCCGTTGGGCATGATACAAATCAATGACGTGATTTACTGGCGGAGTTGTGGAAGTTGTACGAAGAAGAAAAATTGGAGGAGCTCTTGGCAAAGCGCCAAACCAGAAAGAGGCAGAGAAGGGATGATCCAGCTTCAGGTCGCGTAAACCCACCATAAAATCGACCTCTCATAGACGAGCAACAAGAGCCACGACCGAATGGTCCTCGAGAGATAATGATGTTTGGCAGAGCGAGTTCGGAGGACGCAAAGTCCTAAGTCAGCAAAAGAGAGAGAGAGGCTTAGTTGCGAGCGGTCAGGAACAACTATCAGCGGGGAGCCCAGCAAGAGCAATAGGAAATGAGGAAGCAAAGTCTAGCAAACACCCGATTCGATTCCGATTGACGCAACCTCCCGTTTTGGGTGACAATCAGGTCCAACATGTGCTGAACCAGCCCCACAGATGGCAATTGGAGCCATACCAGGCGCTAGAGCTGAAATGAGCAATTACGTTCTCGGATAGGGACGCAACCGGGCTGCTGCAGCCACATACCGATGCACTAGTTATCGCCGCCAAAATAAATGGGACCTTGGTCCACCGCGTCTTGGTTGACACCGGGGCCTATGGCAATGTACTTTTCTACGGCATTTTTGCCCGACTTGGGAATCTACGCGGTTCTTGCAGCCATGCAATGATGTCATCAAAGGCTTCAGCAATGGCGCAGTTGACACGTCGGTTTCTAACCTAGTGTTCCGCAAGTGTACGGATGTAGGTGTAGTACTATTGTCAAGGTCGATCCCACAAGGAATAGTTTTAGGTAGTTTGATACCTTAATACTCTAGGAATGTCCTAACTAGATACTAAGTTGTAAAAGATTGATTTTACTAATTAAAATACTCAATTAAATATAACTTCACCTTAGGAAACGTAAAAACTAACAATCAAAGAGAAAAGGTATCCTAGGGCTTCGATTTCAGGATATTAATTCAATGTCAGATATAATTAACTTATTAATTTACCAATTCTAATGTTTATTAGGCGGCACGACAATAATCTAATCCTTCTCTCGAAGCGATTAAACCGTTGATTAATTAAGCTAATTACCCTCTCGAGTCAATTAAACCTAATAACTCCCAAACGATCCTAAGCCACGGCCTACACAGTCATAGACAACTGCGCCCTATGTTCTAAGTCTAATAACAATTCCCTCCTCTCGAAGCGGAATTGCTAAACTAAATTACTAAATCTAGGTGATCAAGCTAAATTCAGTTTTAAGCACAAACATAGAGATAAAACACGTAAAGAACGGAATTAATAGATTAAATCATAATTAAACCATTGTCATAAAAATCCCTACTTTCTACCCCTAGGACACGAATAGCTTAGCTACTCATGCCTAGTAATAATCCAATACAAGATTCCAATAAAAACATTGTAAGAATTAAAACTAAGAAAAGAATAATTAAACCCGGATGACTCCGTCTCAATGATCTTCGTCTTCTTTGTCCTCCAAGATGTCTTCTAGGTAGAATAATGTAATTGATGTTCCTCCGTGATTGATTCCCCTACTTTCCTAGAGCTTGGGGTCCTTTTTATAGAGTTGGGAACGAATCTTGGGGAAGATAAGATCAAAATCCTATGAAAAATAGGAAATCTTCGCAGAAAAATCTTTTTGACACGGCCGTGTTGCTTAACTGACACGGCCGTGTTGCTTCGCAAATTTCTCTTTTCCAGCAACAATTTGACACGGCCGTGTTACTTTGTGACACGGCCGTGTTCTATTCCAGACTCAACAGCACGTTATGGACCACTTTTGACACGGCCGTGTTGCTTTGTGACGCGGCCGTGTCGGTTCTTGCCCCGTTTTGCTCCTGGACCGGTTCAAGCCGGTTCGGACCGGTTTGGACCGATTTTTGGACGGTTCTCACTCTTTTGGGCCGGTTTTCATTCTTTTCCAACTTGTTTCCTCGTTCGGTAGCCTGAAAATGCTCAAAATACCTTAAAACAAGTCGAAACACGTCAAATGACCCAAATATTATTAATATAAATAATTGCCGGTCAAATATGCACGTAAATGATATAAAATATGATCCTAAATCGACCTAAATACATGCATAAGTAACGTGTTATCAAACTCCCCCAAACTTAAACTGTTGTTCGGGACACAAAAGACACAAAGAATACAAGTGATTATGCATTTGTTTAGGGCGACTAGACGATGAATTCAGTTTCAGTCTGATTTTTCTTACAACAACTAGGCAACACAATTTATTTGAGCATATGTGATAACGCGTAAATCAACTAATTTCGAGACTTTGAACTTTCGAATTATTCAACCCTCACCGGGTAAGTGTTTCACTCATCTCTCAAGTGTTTAAGCTAGAATAATTTCCACTCATATTGAATTATATGCAAAGTCTACCATATGCTTGCCAATCGTCTAAACTAGACCTCGTACTTGATACGTGTGACAAAGGATCAAAAATGTCTTTATTTTGGTTGTAATGTGGGCTTAAGGTAAGGTGGGATACATTTGGATATACGTGACTATTCATTGGACTAATCAAGTTACGTCTAACCCGACTACCCCTCAATACAATCACTCAACCTCACTCTTCAAATTTCAGCAAATCACCCCGCAAGTTGACTTCTTCACCTTCCCAAGTCCATACAACTTAAGTGCTTTTCAATTCTGTGGGTACCACATTTTTGGAACTACCCGAATGTTCTAAGCAAATTCACAATTTAAGCACTTTATTTTCTAGCCTCTCCTCTATAATACAACTTTTCTTCTTTTTTTTTTTTTTTTTTTCTTTCTTCTTTTTTTCTTTTTGTTTTCTTTTTCTTTTTTTTTTTCTTTTTTCTTTTTTTCTAGGAGAGGCCATTCTTCGTTTTTCACCTATCACTTTTCTCTTGTTTCCTTCATCTTTTGAAAATATCCCTACTTCCCATTCCTTCCCACAATTTGTTCACCCAAAAATTCCTTCCAATTCTCCTCCCTCTAACTTGATTAATCCAATTAGGGCCAAAAGAGATAAATCAAAAGGTTTCGGCTGACATTGTTAGGTTATGAATAAATAAGGCTATAAGGCTCAATTGGGCTAACTAGGGACAATTTTTTTCATTATGGTTCAAAGGTAATTTTCATGGTTCAAAGAAATAGGCTTAAACAAAAAGTTGCCTAAGATCATTTCCTAAATCACAACACATACTTGACACATTCTTAGTAAAGACTCAAGGCAAGTTCTAGAGACTAGTACACATATTCAATCAAATTCACACCGAAAGAAAGTATATGACTCCAAAAATTGGAGTATAATTAGGCTCAAATTCTCACAAGGTTACTTTTGATTGACTATTCTAAGTTCAAGCTCAATTTCGTCTCAAAATACCTCTCATGCTCTATTATGTGCCATTTTTTCATCTAAATCATCTCATCATTAACTATTCATCATCCATCTTTCCCTATTATTCTCTTTTTATTTTTTTCATTTGTTACCTATTTTCGGGTTTTATTATTCTTATTGACTCTAAAAACTGCACTACTAAGACTCTAAACTCTAACTCCTAAGACTCAACATGGAAATGATATGCAATCAAACTTGGGCTCACAGACCCATCAGCACCAATAAAGCAGATACATGGGCTCACAGACCCGATGACACCAATCGAAACAATAAAACTCAGCACAATGGGCACACGGACCCACAATTAACAGCAAGACTCTCGAACGAACACATTAAATCAAAACTAGAGATATAGCTGCCAAGACGTTCCACGGTCTACCCCCTCCCCCAAACTTGGCTGAAAGTCAATGTTTGGAGGAAAAAACATGGTACGCCTTGGTGCTAACTTACAAATCGTTTCGACGACGGCGGCGTTTTGAAGCCCCTACTGAATCTTGGTTCGTCCGTCTCCGCATCACGCTCTGAATTTTTGCATCTTTTTATGCTGAAGTAATGACGCGGCCGTGTTGAAGGTTTGACACGGCCGTGTCACCTTTTTGCCAAAATTGATGTTTCTGGGGCACTTTTGACGCGGCCGTGTCGTTTGTGTGACACGACCGTGTTGCATTCCAGCATTGATTCACGTTTTGAGCTTGATTTTGACACGGCCGTGTTATAAGGCTGACACGGCCGTGTTTCTGTTGAACCAAAAATTGATTTCTAGGCCTATTTTGACGCGGCCGTGTCGTTTGTGTGACACGGCCGTGTTGCCTCTTCTGCTCCTTTTAACGCGATTTTTCGTCTTTTCGACCCCCGTTTCTTGCAACAATCGTCCATGTTGATTCCTAAAAACATAAAACACTAAAACACAAGTAAAACATAAAACTTAACGAAATAATAAAAATAGAAATAAAAATAAAACGATAAACATCGGGTTGCCTCCCGACAAGCGCTTTGTTTTACGTCATCAGCCGGACGTCCTTTTTCTATCAACCATTTTCTAGCCACCCCGAGTCGGATGTTTTCTGACCAATTAAAGAGCTATTTGGGACATGAGGATTTTCTACAGCAGCTAGGGTAGTGTAAATAATGCTACAATTGTGCCTACCCCTTAGACCCGACTTATGTATTTTGAGTGTGATTATTTCGTTTTGAACCCGAAAAACCAACTCCCCTTTAGGTACATCTATTAGTGCTTGGCTAGTCGCCAAGAAGGGTCTTCCTAAGATAAAAGGGAATTCATCATTCCCTTTCATGTCAACAACTAAGAAATCACTAGGGAATTCAAAATTTAGCACTTTTACCACTACATCCTCTGCTACTCCCAACGGCGTTAATGAAGATCCATCCGCCAATTTGATAGTAGTAAAGGACCGTTTAATTTCCCTTAATCCTAATTGTCTATACTGCTTAAGAGACATTAAATTTATACCAGACCTCAAGTCACACATGACATTATGAAACTCATGACTACCAATTGAGCAAGAAATAGTAAAACTCCTTGGATCTTTTGCTTTTGTTGCTCTTCTCGGTTTCATGCTTGTGGTTGCGTTCTTCTTGGGCCCACTCGGTGTCTTCTTCGTCGTCTCTTTTCCATCCTTCCTCTTCTTGATTTCCTCTTTATCTTGGATTCTCTCATTTAGTGGTTCCTGTTTCACAACAACAACTCTAGATTGCTCTAAAGGGTCAAGGTTAGCAAAGAACGAATTTTTAAAACAAAAATCAAAAGACTCATCAAGAATAGGATATGGAATTTTCTTATCTATGATTGTATTGACCTCCTCCTTCTTGATGTTTTTGACTTCCTCGCTTGATTCCTTCGTTTCTTGGTCCTTCATGCTCTCTTCATGCTCCTCTAGCTCCACAATATTGCAGTGCTCCTTAGGATTAACCACTGTATCACTCGGATATTGGCCTTGCTTGTGTTGAGCTCCTACTATCTTTATTAGTTGGTTCATGTTTGATGACAATTCTCCAATGCTAGCTTGGGTCTGCACCAGTGTGTTCTCGAGCCTCTTGATGTCTGCCCCTTGCCCAGTGATATGCTTGTTTAGCTCCATAAATTTCCCATCTACTTTCTTCTCCAACTGAGCTAACTTTTCATCATACTTTTCAAATTGTGACTGCGCTATCTCTTCTTGTGATGGCTTCCTACCGTCATGGATCATGCCATTTGTAACAGCAAATCCGGGTGGCGGATTAAGTGTATTTTGCGCGTTCCCATATGAAAAGTTCTGATGATTCTGAGGGTACTGATTGTACCGAGGCTGATTGTTCTGGAAGTTGTTGAAGTTTCGTTGATTCACAAATTTTACTTCTTCAACTTCTTCCGGACCCCCTGGCTGTTGTGCTAACGTTAGATTAGT
This sequence comes from Ajuga chamaepitys, assembly GCA_958295605.1. NCBI lineage: Eukaryota > Viridiplantae > Streptophyta > Magnoliopsida > Lamiales > Lamiaceae > Ajuga > Ajuga chamaepitys. The sequence goes on along the minus strand of OY282508.1, from coordinate 14,765,856 downwards.
TAGCAAATTCACCTGGCTCGTCAATGTTGTTACTTGTGCTGTGAGATTTTCAATTGACTCATTATTGACGGGCTCGAGTTTTTGGACACTGGCTATCCTCTTTGGTATGTTCCTCTCATTCGACCATTGGTAGCTCGTTCTGGCCATCGCGTCCAGGATTGAGAATGCCATCCTCACTGACTTCTCCATCAAACTTCCACCCGCAGCTGCATCCACTTGGTTTCTAGTCGGAGCAAGTAGACTATTGTAGAACTTGCATACTTGCTGCTTCTTGGTGAACCCATGTTGAGGGCAACTCCGGATAAGATCTCGGAATCGCTCCCAAGCCTCTCCGAATGGCTCTTGGTCCAATTGCTTGAACTGATTGATCTGGTTCTGCAGGTCGAGCATCTTGCTTGGTGGAAAGTACTTCAACAGGAAAGAAGTACTCAAGTCTTCCCAATCTCTGATGTCTTCTAGTGAATTGAGCCACTGTAATGCTCTGTCCTTCAGTGAGAAAGGGAACAGTCTCATCTTGACTTGCTCGTGCGGCACATGATTGATCTTGATTGTGTCGGCCAGTCTGCGAAACTTGATCAGATGCGCATTCGGATCCTCCAACGCACTTCCCCCATACTGGTTTCGCTGCACTATATTGATTAGTGCAGGCTTCAGCTCGAAATTGTTGGCATTGAGTGGTGGAGGTTGTACTCCTCCTGCCTGCTGATTTGGACTGGGCTTCAAGCAGTCGCTAATAGGCGTGTCATCTTCATCGCCTGCAGCTGGGTCTATCTGAATTGGGCCGTACTGCTGTTGTAGATGTGGCCCTTGTGGAGATAGCTGCTGCTGTATGTTCGTGACTCGATCATCCAACCGTGCCAGAGCTGTCAGTACTCTGTTAAGTGCGTCATCCTTATTCGGATGCTGTGGTGGGTTCTCCATCTCAGATGCGGAGTTTCTTCTAGTTCGGTGTCTGCGAGCTGTCGCTTCAATTTCCGGATCGAAAGGAAGAAGGGTTTCTATCCCTTTTGATCTGGTGAGCATACGAAGCCTGCAAACACCAAAAACAAGAACTACCGCGTAATACAAAAATTAACCCAAAAATAAAAAAAACGAAAATTAAAATTAAAATTACGAAAAAAATAAAATCTAGTCTAGTTTCCTCCTATTTTTCAAGATAAAAACTAAGCGCTAAATCCTATTCCCCGGCAACGGCGCCAAAAACTTGACACGTCGGTTTCTAACCTAGTGTTCCGCAAGTGTACGGATGTAGGTGTAGTACTATTGTCAAGGTCGATCCCACAAGGAATAGTTTTAGGTAGTTTGATACCTTAATACTCTAGGTATGTCCTAACTAGATACTAAGTTGTAAAAGATTGATTTTACTAATTAAAATACTCAATTAAGTATAACTTCACCTTAGGAAACGTAAAAACTAACAATCAAAGAGAAAAGGTATCCTAGGGCTTCGATTTCAGGATATTAATTCAATGTCAGATATAATTAACCTATTAATTTACCAATTCTAATGTTTATTAGGCGGCACGACAATAATCTAATCCTTCTCTCGAAGCGATTAAACCGTTGATTAATTAAGCTAATTACCCTCTCGAGTCAATTAAACCGAATAACTCCCAAACGATCCTAAGCCACGGCCTACACAGTCATAGACAACTGCGCCCTATGTTCTAAGTCTAATAACAATTCCCTCCTCTCGAAGCGGAATTGCTAAACTAAATTACTAAATCTAGGTGATCAAGCTAAATTCAGTTTTAAGCACAAACATAGAGATAAAACACGTAAAGAACGGAATTAATAGATTAAATCATAATTAAACCATTGTCATAAAAATCCCTACTTTCTACCCCTAGGACACGAATAGCTTAGCTACTCATGCCTAGTAATAATCCAATACAAGATTCCAATAAAAACATTGTAAGAATTAAAACTAAGAAAATAATAATTAAACCCGGATGACTCCGTCTCGATGATCTTCGTCTTCTTTGTCCTCCAAGATGTCTTCTAGGTAGAATAATGTAATTGATGTTCCTCCGTGATTGATTCCCCTACTTTCCTAGAGCTTGGGGTCCTTTTTATAGAGTTGGGAACGAATCTTGGGGAAGATAAGATCAAAATCCTATGAAAAATAGGAAATCTTCGCAGAAAAATCCTTTTGACACGGCCGTGTTGCTTAACTGACACGGCCGTGTTGCTTCGCAAATTTCTCTTTTCCAGCAACAATGACACGGCCGTGTTACTTTGTGACACGGCCGTGTTCTATTCCAGACTCAACAGCACGTTATGGACCACTTTTGACACGGCCGTGTTGCTTTGTGACGCGGCCGTGTCGGTTCTTGCCCCGTTTTGCTCCTGGACCGGTTCAAGCCGGTTCGGACCGGTTTGGACCGATTTTTGGACGGTTCTCACTCTTTTGGGCCGGTTTTCATTCTTTTCCAACTTGTTTCCTCGTTCGGTAGCCTGAAAATGCTCAAAATACCTTAAAACAAGTCGAAACACGTCAAATGACCCAAATATTATTAATATAAATAATTGCCGGTCAAATATGCACGTAAATGATATAAAATATGATCCTAAATCGACCTAAATACATGCATAAGTAACGTGTTATCAAACTCCCCCAAACTTAAACTGTTGTTCGGGACACAAAAGACACAAAGAATACAAGTGATTATGCATTTGTTTAGGGCGACTAGACGATGAATTCAGTTTCAGTCTGATTTTTCTTACAACAACTAGGCAACACAATTTATTTGAGCATATGTGATAACGCGTAAATCAACTAATTTCGAGACTTTGAACTTTCGAATTATTCAACCCTCACCGGGTAAGTGTTTCACTCATCTCTCAAGTGTTTAAGCTAGAATAATTTCCACTCATATTGAATTATATGCAAAGTCTACCATATGCTTGCCAATCGTCTAAACTAGACCTCGTACTTGATACGTGTGACAAAGGATCAAAAAGGTCTTTATTTTGGTTGTAATGTGGGCTTAAGGTAAGGTGGGATACATTTGGATATACGTGACTATTCATTGGACTAATCAAGTTACGTCTAACCCGACTACCCCTCAATACAATCACTCAACCTCACTCTTCAAATTTCAGCAAATCACCCCGCAAGTTGACTTCTTCACCTTCCCAAGTCCATACAACTTAAGTGCTTTTCAATTCTGTGGGTACCACATTTTTGGAACTACCCGAATGTTCTAAGCAAATTCACAATTTAAGCACTTTATTTTCTAGCCTCTCCTCTATAATACAACTTTTCTTCTTTTTTTTTTTTTTTTTCTTTCTTCTTTTTTTCTTTTTGTTTTCTTTTTCTTTTTTTTTTTTTTCTTTTTTCTTTTTTTCTAGGAGAGGCCATTCTTCGTTTTTCACCTATCACTTTTCTCTTATTTCCTTCATCTTTCGAAAATATCCCTACTTCCCATTCCTTCCCACAATTTGTTCACCCAAAAATTCCTTCCAATTCTCCTCCCTCTAACTTGATTAATCCAATTAGGGCCAAAAGAGATAAATCAAAAGGTTTCGGCTGACATTGTTAGGTTATGAATAAATAAGGCTATAAGGCTCAATTGGGCTAACTAGGGACAATTTTTTTCATTATGGTTCAAAGGTAATTTTCATGGTTCAAAGAAATAGGCTTAAACAAAAAGTTGCCTAAGATCATTTCCTAAATCACAACACATACTTGACACATTCTTAGTAAAGACTCAAGGCAAGTTCTAGAGACTAGTACACATATTCAATCAAATTCACACCGAAAGAAAGTATATGACTCCAAAAATTGGAGTATAATTAGGCTCAAATTCTCACAAGGTTACTTTTGATTGACTATTCTAAGTTCAAGCTCAATTTCGTCTCAAAATACCTCTCATGCTCTATTATGTGCCATTTTTTCATCTAAATCATCTCATCATTAACTATTCATCATCCATCTTTCCCTATTATTCTCTTTTTATTTTTTTCATTTGTTACCTATTTTCGGGTTTTATTATTCTTATTGACTCTAAAAACTGCACTACTAAGACTCTAAACTCTAACTCCTAAGACTCAACATGGAAATGATATGCAATCAAACTTGGGCTCACAGACCCATCAGCACCAATAAAGCAGATACATGGGCTCACAGACCCGATGACACCAATCGAAACAATAAAACTCAGCACAATGGGCACACGGACCCACAATTAACAGCAAGACTCTCGAACGAACACATTAAATCAAAACTAGAGATATAGCTGCCAAGACGTTCCACGGTCTACCCCCTCCCCCAAACTTGGCTGAAAGTCAATGTTTGGAGGAAAAAACGTGGTACGCCTTGGTGCTAACTTACAAATCGTTTCGACGACGGCGGCGTTTTGAAGCCCCTACTGAATCTTGGTTCGTCCGTCTCCGCATCACGCTCTGAATTTTTGCATCTTTTTATGCTGAAGTAATGACGCGGCCGTGTTGAAGGTTTGACACGGCCGTGTCACCTTTTTGCCAAAATTGATGTTTCTGGGGCACTTTTGACGCGGCCGTGTCGTTTGTGTGACACGACCGTGTTGCATTCCAGCATTGATTCACGTTTTGAGCTTGATTTTGACACGGCCGTGTTATAAGGCTGACACGGCCGTGTTTCTGTTGAACCAAAAATTGATTTCTAGGCCTATTTTGACGCGGCCGTGTCGTTTGTGTGACACGGCCGTGTTGCCTCTTCTGCTCCTTTTAACGCGATTTTTCGTCTTTTCGACCCCCGTTTCTTGCAACAATCGTCCATGTTGATTCCTAAAAACATAAAACACTAAAACACAAGTAAAACATAAAACTTAACGAAATAATAAAAATAGAAATAAAAATAAAACGATAAACATCGGGTTGCCTCCCGACAAGCGCTTTGTTTTACGTCATCAGCCGGACGTCCTTTTTCTATCAACCATTTTCTAGCCACCCCGAGTCGGATGTTTTCTGACCAATTAAAGAGCTATTTGGGACATGAGGATTTTCTACAGCAGCTAGGGTAGTGTAAATAATGCTACAATTGTGCCTACCCCTTAGACCCGACTTATGTATTTTGAGTGTGATTATTTCGTTTTGAACCCGAAAAACCAACTCCCCTTTAGGTACATCTATTAGTGCTTGGCTAGTCGCCAAGAAGGGTCTTCCTAAGATAAAAGAGAATTCATCATTCCCTTTCATGTCAACAACTAAGAAATCACTAGGGAATTCAAAATTTAGCACTTTTACCACTACATCCTCTGCTACTCCCAACGGCGTTAATGAAGATCCATCCGCCAATTTGATAGTAGTAAAGGACCGTTTAATTTCCCTTAATCCTAATTGTCTATACTGCTTAAGAGACATTAAATTTATACCAGACCCCAAGTCACACATGACATTATGAAACTCATGACTACCAATTGAGCAAGAAATAGTAAAACTCCTTGGATCTTTTGCTTTTGTTGCTCTTCTCGGTTTCATGCTTGTGGTTGCGTTCTTCTTGGGCCCACTCGGTGTCTTCTTCGTCGTCTCTTTTCCATCCTTCGTCTTCTTGATTTCCTCTTTATCTTGGATTCTCTCATTTAGTGGTTCCTGTTTCACAACAACAACTCTAGATTGCTCTAAAGGGTCAAGGTTAGCAAAGAACGAATTTTTAAAACAAAAATCAAAAGACTCATCAAGAATAGGATATGGAATTTTCTTATCTATGATTGTATTGACCTCCTCCTTCTTGATGTTTTTGACTTCCCCGCTTGATTCCTTCGTTTCTTGGTCCTTCATGCTCTCTTCATGCTCCTCTAGCTCCACAATATTGCAGTGCTCCTTAGGATTAACCACTGTATCACTCGGATATTGGCCTTGCTTGTGTTGAGCTCCTACTATCTTTATTAGTTGGTTCATGTTTGATGACAATTCTCCAATGCTAGCTTGGGTCTGCACCAGTGTGTTCTCGAGCCTCTTGATGTCTGCCCCTTGCCCAGTGATATGCTTGTTTAGCTCCATAAATTTCCCATCTACTTTCTTCTCCAACTGAGCTAACTTTTCATCATACTTTTCAAATTGTGACTGCGCTATCTCTTCTTGTGATGGCTTCCTACCGTCATGGATCATGCCATTTGTAACAGCAAATCCGGGTGGCGGCTTAAGTGTATTTTGCGCGTTCCCATATGAAAAGTTCTGATGATTCTGAGGGTACTGATTGTACCGAGGCTGATTGTTCTGGAAGTTGTTGAAGTTTCGTTGATTCACAAATTTTACTTCTTCAACTTCTTCCGGACCCCCTGGCTGTTGTGCTAACGTTAGATTAGTTAGCAAATTCACCTGGCTCGTCAATGTTGTTACTTGTGCTGTGAGATTTTCAATTGACTCATTATTGACGGGCTCGAGTTTTTGGACACTGGCTATCCTCTTTGGTATGTTCCTCTCATTCGACCATTGGTAGCTCGTTCTGGCCATCGCGTCCAGGATTGAGAATGCCATCCTAACTGACTTCTCCATCAAACTTCCACCCGCAGCTGCATCCACTTGGTTTCTAGTCGGAGCAAGTAGACTATTGTAGAACTTGCATACTTGCTGCTTCTTGGTGAACCCATGTTGAGGGCAACTCCGGATAAGATCTCGGAATCGCTCCCAAGCCTCTCCGAATGGCTCTTGGTCCAATTGCTTGAACTGATTGATCTGGTTCTGCAGGTCGAGCATCTTGCTTGGTGGAAAGTACTTCAACAGGAAAGAAGTACTCAAGTCTTCCCAATCTCTGATGTCTTCTAGTGAATTGAGCCACTGTAATGCTCTGTCCTTCAGTGAGAAAGGGAACAGTCTCATCTTGACTTGCTCGTGCGGCACATGATTGATCTTGATTGTGTCGGCTAGTCTGCGAAACTTGATCAGATGCGCATTCGGATCCTCCAACGCACTTCCCCCATACTGGTTTCGCTGCACTATATTGATTAGTGCATGCTTCAGCTCGAAATTGTTGGCATTGAGTGGTGGAGGTTGTACTCCTCCTGCCTGCTGATTTGGACTGGGCTTCAAGCAGTCGCTAATAGGCGTGTCATCTTCATCGCCTGCAGCTGGGTCTATCTGAATTGGGCCGTACTGCTGTTGTAGATGTGGCCCTTGTGGAGATAGCTGCTGTTGTATGTTCGTGACTCGATCATCCAACCGTGCCAGAGCTGTCAGTACTCTGTTAAGTGCGTCATCCTTATTCGGATGCTGTGGTGGGTTCTCCATCTCAGATGCGGAGTTTCTTCTAGTTCGGTGTCTGCGAGCTGTCGCTTCAATTTCCGGATCGAAAGGAAGAAGGGTTTCTATCCCTTTTGATCTGGTGAGCATACGAAGCCTGCAAACACCAAAAACAAGAACTACCGCGTAATACAAAAATTAACCCAAAAATAAAAAAACGAAAATTAAAATTAAAATTACGAAAAAAATAAAATCTAGTCTAGTTTCCTCCTATTTTTCAAGATAAAAACTAAGCGCTAAATCCTATTCCCCGGCAACGGCGCCAAAAACTTGACACGTCGGTTTCTAACCTAGTGTTCCGCAAGTGTACGGATGTAGGTGTAGTACTATTGTCAAGGTCGATCCCACAAGGAATAGTTTTAGCTAGTTTGATACCTTAATACTCTAGGAATGTCCTAACTAGATACTAAGTTGTAAAAGATTGATTTTACTAATTAAAATACTCAATTAAATATAACTTCACCTTAGGAAACGTAAAAACTAACAATCAAAGAGAAAAGGTATCCTAGGGCTTCGATTTCAGGATATTAATTCAATGTCAGATATAATTAACCTATTAATTTACCAATTCTAATGTTTATTAGGCGGCACGACAATAATCTAATCCTTCTCTCGAAGCGATTAAACCGTTGATTAATTAAGCTAATTACCCTCTCGAGTCAATTAAACCTAATAACTCCCAAACGATCCTAAGCCACGGCCTACACAGTCATAGACAACTGCGCCCTATGTTCTAAGTCTAATAACAATTCCCTCCTCTCGAAGCGGAATTGCTAAACTAAATTACTAAATCTAGGTGATCAAGCTAAATTCAGTTTTAAGCACAAACATAGAGATAAAACACGTAAAGAACGGAATTAATAGATTAAATCATAATTAAACCATTGTCATAAAAATCCCTACTTTCTACCCCTAGGACACGAATAGCTTAGCTACTCATGCCTAGTAATAATCCAATACAAGATTCCAATAAAAACATTGTAAGAATTAAAACTAAGAAAATAATAATTAAACCCGGATGACTCCGTCTCGATGATCTTCGTCTTCTTTGTCCTCCAAGATGTCTTCTAGGTAGAATAATGTAATTGATGTTCCTCCGTGATTGATTCCCCTACTTTCCTAGAGCTTGGGGTCCTTTTTATAGAGTTGGGAACGAATCTTGGGGAAGATAAGATCAAAATCCTATGAAAAATAGGAAATCTTCGCAGAAAAATCCTTTTGACACGGCCGTGTTGCTTAACTGACACGGCCGTGTTGCTTCGCAAATTTCTCTTTTCCAGCAACAATGACACGGCCGTGTTACTTTGTGACACGGCCGTGTTCTATTCCAGACTCAACAGCACGTTATGGACCACTTTTGACACGGCCGTGTTGCTTTGTGACGCGGCCGTGTCGGTTCTTGCCCCGTTTTGCTCCTGGACCGGTTCAAGCCGGTTCGGACCGGTTTGGACCGATTTTTGGACGGTTCTCACTCTTTTGGGCCGGTTTTCATTCTTTTCCAACTTGTTTCCTCGTCCGGTAGCCTGAAAATGCTCAAAATACCTTAAAACAAGTCGAAACACGTCAAATGACCCAAATATTATTAATATAAATAATTGCCGGTCAAATATCCACGTAAATGATATAAAATATGATCCTAAATCGACCTAAATACATGCATAAGTAACGTGTTATCAGCAGTACGCCTTGTTGGGAAAATTACACTGGCCATGATGTTCGAGGAAGAGGACATATCTATTACCAAAAACGAGGTTTTTAAAGTGGTGGATATTCCTTCTATTTATGATTGCATTCTGGGTAGGTCGGCCCTGTTACATTTTAAGGCAGTAGTATCACTACACCATTACTGCTTCAAGGTCCCGTCGCCAGAGGGAACCATCACCATTTGAGTGGATCAACTCAGGGCTAGGGAGTGCTCATTCGCATCCTTCGCAGATGACCTCAACATGATGGAATTGGTCGAGATACAAGATGATGTAGTTATGGCTGAGGATTTGAACTGGGCGAATTTGGCTATAGAAGGGCCGCTGTGTGAAGGAATGCATATGGAAGAAATGGAGATCGGAGCTGTAACTTAAAATGAAAATATTGAGATGAATTCACACGAGGACCTGAGGTTGCAGGTATGGCGGAAGGCTCGAAGCTAATGGAAATAGAAGATCCTCGGTTGGAAGAAGGAATTGCGGTCGAGATGGAATGGGACCAGTTAGACCCGTGAGGCACAGAGTCTCGGAATAGGAAAGGAGTTAAAGGAGCCAGCGATGACGGTGTTGATAAACGTTTTATCTAAAAATTTAGATGTGTTCGCATGGTCACATGCGGATATGGCAGGAATAGATCCGGCAGTATGCTCTCATCGACTCAATATCGGCCCCAACGCGCAACCTATGAGACAGAAAAGACGGAAGTTCAGTTCGAAAATATATAAGGCCCTGGAAGGCGAAGTGCAGACGTTGCATGCAAATGATCTGGTGAGAGAGATCTTTTACCCGGAATGGGTGGTTAACCCAGTTCTAGTAAAGAAACCAACCAATGCTTGGAGGATGTGTATCGATTTCACAGATTAACAAAGTCAGTCCAAAGGATAGCTACCCACTACCACACATAGACTATCTTGTAGATGCCACCGCGGGGCACAAACTTATGAGCTTTATGGACACATTTACTGGGTATCATCAAATTCCCATGGCAATGGAAGATCAGGAGGCTACGACTTTCATGACAGATAGAGGGTTGTACTGCTAGAAGAAGATGCCTTTCGGGCTTAAGTATGTAGGAGCGACATACCAGCGGGTTGTAAACCGGATGTTCGCCAAGCAGCTGGGCAAGACTATGGAAGTATATGTGGACGATATGTTGGTTAAAAGTGAAAGAAAAGAGGACCATGTGCAGCACTTGCGAGAGATGTTTCAAATCTTCGGGGCCTTCAAAATGAAGCTGAACCCAAATAAATGTGCATTTGGGATGGATTCTGAAAAATTCATTGGATTTATGGTGAGTCAAATTGGTATCGAGGTAAACCCTCAGAAGTAAGAGCGATCATGGAGATGAGAATTCCTGGAAAAGTTCGGGATGTTCAGTGCCTGACGGGACGTGTGGCGGCCTTGAGCCGATTTTTGTATCAAAAGCGGCAGACAAATGCTGACCCTCCTTTGACTCTATCAAGAAAGAAAAGCAATTTGAATGGACGATGGAGTGTTAGACCGCTTTCGACGACCTGAAGAAATTTCCGACGACACCACCAATACTATCAAAGCTACTAGGAGAGAAGCTCTTCCTATATCTTGTTGTGCCCCAAACAACTTTGGGTGCAGTCTTGATTAGAGAAGAAGGGAAACAACTCCGTGTGTACTATGCCGGCAAGGCCCTGCACGATGCAGAATTAAGATACCCTCTGATGGAAAAGTTATCTTATGCATTGATCTTGGCGACCAGAAAATTGTGGCCTTACTTTTATGAGCACCACATCATATTGGTGACGTCTTTTCCTATGAAACAAATTTTACAGCGACTTGACGTCTCAGGACGGTTACTCCAATAGGTTATAGAACTAGCCAATTCGACATCCTCTTCATGCCACGAACGGCTAATAAGGCACATTCATTGGCGGATTTTTGTGGTGGAATTTACTCCTTACATTTGCATACATAAGACAACGTCGCGACCATGGGAATTGACGTGGATGGATCCTCTACGAGTGATAGATCAAGAGCAGGCATGGTTTTGGTCAACCCGGAAGGCCAACATTTTAGTGCAACAATATGCTTCGATTATGGGGCTACGAACAGTGAAGCGGAGTATGAGGCTATATTGTGGGGGTTGGGCATGGCAAAGTAGATCGGGGTGATAGAACTCATTGTGATGAGTGACTCGCAATTGATAGTGAGCCAAATTCTGGGAGAATACGAAGCAAAGGATGAAAAGATGGCCAAGTACTTGGAAATTGTCAGAAGCAAAATGAGTCCCTTTCAAACAGTGAAGTTTGTGCAGATCCCTCGAACAAAGAACACTTGTGCGGATGCACTGGCACGGTTAGCGACCTCGGAGGGCGCAGAGGATCTGAATTCGATTGAAATATTCAAAGCGCCCAAACCATCAACGATAGTAGCAGTTACGGAGGACGTCGTAGACACTAATGTTGTTATTGGTGCTCGTGGCAGGGGATGGATGAAGGTTATTGAGGAGTACTTGCAAAATGGAAACGATCCCAATGGATGTACACAAGGCACAACAACTCCGAGGCAGGGCAGCCCATTACACGATGGTCAATGGTGTGTAGTATAAACGTGGGCTGTCCATGCCACTATAGAAATGTATACCCAAATATAAGCAAGAATACATCCTAAGGGAGGTTCACGAAAGAGTATGCGGAAATCACACTGGGGGCTTGGCTCCGGCCAATAAAATCTTAAGACAAGGGTACTTTTGGCCAACCCTCAAGAAGGATGCAATCGCCTTTGCGAAGACTTGTGATCGGTGTCAAAGATGTGCACCGCTGATACGAAGTGCGCCTGAATACCTCACGTCGGTAAGGAGCCCATGGCCATTCACAAAGTGGGGCATAGACTTGATTGGCCCCATCACCAAAGCAAAGGAGTGTACACTCAGGCGGTGGTTGTTGTGGATTATTTCACCAAAGGGTGGAAGCTGAGCCCTTGGGGGAAGTCACACATACAAAAATAATCAACTTTGTGTGGAAATCCATAGTTTGCCGGTTCGTGTTCCCCATTCGATCGTGTCAGATAATGGGAAGTAGTTTAACAATAAGCAATTCAGGGAGTTCTGTAGCGGTTTCCACATCAAAAACTACTTCTCCACACCTTATTATCCGCAGTCAAATGGATAGGTTGAGGCTGTCAATAAGGTACTAAAGACCACATCAAAGGCACAACTAACTGAGAAAAAAAGGTTATTGGGCAGAAGAGCTGCCAGGGGTGCTCTGGTCGTACAGGACAATTGCAAGAACTCCTACAGGGGAGACGCCTTTCAACTTGGTGTTCGGCGTGGAAGCTGTCATCCTACTCGAAATAGGGGAACCATCGTTCAGAGTATTAAATTATGATGAAGTTGAAAATAAAAAAGTACTTGAAGCTGAGCCGGACCTTCGGGAGGAAAGAAGAATGAAAGCTGAGCAGGCAAACTCAATCTATAAGCAGCGACCCAAAAAGTTTTATAACAAATAGGTCAGGTTGAGAAAATTTGAAACAGGCGACCTGGTGTTACTGGAGCTGATGTAGGGATGAGGGATCCGAGAGCAGGTGTGTTGGGCCTGAATTGCGATGGGCCTTATAAAGTCTTGATGTGTCTACCAGATGGGGCCTACGAGCTGGAAGATCCGTTAGGTCGAAAGTTGGTCCATCCCTAGAATGTAAGACATTTAAAGAAGTATTTTCAATAACAAGTTGTGGGCTGAGGAAGAGGCCCCAAAGTTACGACCTGGGGTGGTTAGGGCCAAGGGGTCCTTATGTAATTTTTATTTAAAGAAATATTGCGATATACGGCCTAAGGGGTCCTTATGTAATTTTTATTTTTATAAAAGTCTTTCTTTCTATCATATAAAGTAGTAATAGAACAGACTACAAATTTTCCAATAAATCGGAGTGAGTTTTTTCCCCGGAGTGATTAGAGGAAAACACATCGGAACAAACCTAGAGTAGGGCTTACCCTTGGAGTGATTTAGGTGGTGTCCAGGTCAATCTGGAATGGGGGCAACCTCGTGGCTAACCTGACACATGCATGAGCCAAAAAATGCAACACACCTAAACAAACCCAGAGTAGGGCTTGCCCTCGGAGTGGTTTAGGTGGTGGCCAGGTCAGTCCGGAATGGGGGCAACCTCGTGGCTGACCTGACACAGGCATGGGCCGAAAAATTCAACACACCATAACAAACTCAGAGTTGTCCTTGGAGTGGTTTAGGTAGTGTCCAGGACAGCTCGGAATGGGGACAACCTCGTGGCTGACCTGACACAAGTAAAAGCCAAAAATAATTTAAAACAAGTGCCAAGGCAAACCCAGGATCGAGGCTCGCCTCCAAGAAGTTTGGGGAGAGCTCAGGTCAAGTCACATAAATCCAAGAGAGTATGGACTGGATCTCAAACACACAAGTTGCTTGCAAACACAGATTACCACCCAAAAAAGCTGAAATAACTTATCAAGCAGAAACAAAACATTGTATGGTGCTTTGAGTCAATGAATAAAAGTATGCAAGAAACAATAAGACTTTTTATTTTTTTTTTTAAAAAAGAGGCACTAACGGCCTCGAAGTACAGAATACTTCAAAAAAGGTAAGTAAAAGAAGACAAGCCATGGATCGGCGACAGGCTCCTTTTCTATTTCAGTGGTGGGGGCAGCCAGGGCCTCAGCAGAATGGGCGAGAACAGTTTGGAGGTCGTAGGAGGGGCGTCACTTGAAGGCCCCTCGAGAGAAGATTCGGCAGCACCTTCAACAGGAATAGCCGTTGTATCAGTTCTAGTTGTTCCGGTTGTGACAGCAGTAGCATCCTGACCCATCACCTCGGTCGCGGCCTCAAGAGGGCCTTCTTCGTCATCTTCATCTTCCTCCACGCCAGAAACCTCGACGTCAATAAAGAATGTCCTCATGAAAAGTCGAGCAGCCTCGTAAGCAGGACGACAATCGAGGTTGGGGTTATGAGTCCGAAGGACGGTGACAGCGTCCTGAAAAGCCATGAGAAAGTTTAGATTCAAAGAGACCAGCCCCTCCATCTGCTGATACTCGTCCACGACAGTTCTCCGAGCATTCTCAACGACGCTGGAGAGAAGCTATCTTTTCACAAAGGCCCTTGACTTCCCCTTCCAGCTCGAGGATGCGAACTTCCCTTGTATCGACCTAGGCCTGTAGGTCCTTCATTTGGCGGTAGACCTCTGTGTAGTTTAAGGTTGCTTGCTTAAGGTCAGCCTGCAGCCTATTTCTCTCAGATCTCAAATAAGCGCTGACGACCTTCTCCGAGTCCAGGTCGCGGTGAAGCCGATCTGCCTCACTTGCCTTCTTAAACCTCTCTTTATCCATAGAGCACAACATGTTCATTGCACGCGCCTAGAAGACTATGGCGCTCACGATCTTCCAGTCATCGGAGTGGCGTGAAGCCTAATGTTCCATAGATTGAGTCCAGGCACGTGTAGTGGCCTCGGTCACCATCCTCAAGTGCGAGCTCAGTCTGAAGAGGTTAAGCCTGGGGGATTTCGACCTCATGTAGTCGCGTAAAGTGTTTGGGAACGGCTCTGCAAGAGTAGCAGTGTATTCCTCAAACCATTCACCACGACCGACGTTAAGGCCCAAATATGGCTGATCCCCCCCCCCCCCGGAGAAGAGATATCTGGAGTTGGTTCCTTGCTAGGACGACGACTGTTGGAGGGAGAGCAGCACCAGCAACTCCTTCGTGCGTCTGCAGCCCTGCGTCAATTCGACGATGCTGTTGACGGGGCTATTCACCAGCTTCCGTCAATGGTCTCCTCCTTTCTTGATGACCGGAAGAAGGCTTCCGGATGACAATTCCTGTTTGACGAGCAGGAGGGGTAGGAGCATCTTTGCTTCCTCGCGTCGATGTTTACTTGGCCTGGGCTTCGGGCGCAGCTTTCTCCTTGGCGGCCTTCTTCGCCACGGCCTTAGCCTGGGTTTGCTTCCGAGCCTCGACTTAACGTACGACAAGTGGTTTGTCCATTACATGACCTACGCTGGGAGATTCTAGGGGTGGAGGTCGTGAGCTGCAACCAACCTCTGCAAAAGCAGACCGTGCATAGAGATGCAATTAATAGAACACTCTGCAAAGAAAGGCTGAAGCCACATGAGAAGTAAGGTTTTCCTTAGGATCCATACCGTGGTTGTTCGGAAGCCGAGTGGGATGGGCTGAAGACCGTAGTAAAGCAGGCTCTGAGCAGATAAGAGCACCTTCCAATCACGATCAATGGGGACGAGCTCATGCAAGGCCTCTAAGCAAGCTACAACTTCCTCAGATAGCTCCGCAACAGTTTCTTCAGAACCTGAAAACGGAATAAACTAAGCATTATTTGAACACTAAAAGAAGTAAAGAAAGGAAGAATACCCACTTGTAGTTTAACACTGGGACACGATCCAAAGGATTCTCGTCTGGAGCCGAGTTAAGCATAGGGGACATCCAGTCACCCTCTAGAAAGCACCATTGATCCCTCCAACCTCCGATCGAGTCAGGGATCCTCTCTACCAGTCTACCACCCACTTAGGGTTGGGCGTACAGATATATGTAGCCCGTTCGGCTACCTCACCTTTTTCTGCGACCACCACAGGGAGCCTCAAAGAGGTCTTCGGCATTGTCTTCTTGTTCTTGGTCAGCCTAGTGCGACCTTGAGCTCGTCCTCCCACACAAGGTGCGGCGTTTGTGTTCAAACGGAAGAAGTTATCGATCTTTGTGACATCCGAGGTTGGCCTAACCACAAGATCTATATAGGAGATCATCCCCAATAAGGACTTCCACCCGTTCAGATGTATTTGCGCCGGAGCTATTCTCCAGTGGCGGAGGTAGGCCATGATGATAAGGGGAAGTGGAAAGTGGACTCCCGATTTAAACATGTCGAGAGTCACCGCCACACACCCCATTGGAGGACTGTCCATACGTTCTTCGGCATCGGGGAGGTATAGACGAACATTATGGAGGACATGGAACTCTCATGCCCAATTCTCCAGGTCGATAGCACTGGAACTACTGGGATAATTGTGAGCTGATAGCCTTGAACGACTTGCTCGGACCCAAGGTCGTAGCTTGGGGTTCAAAACATAGGGACGACCTGAAGTTGAGGCGACCTCCTCTGGAGAAAGAATGCGGCAGTTGAAACGCAAATTAACAGGCTCATTCTCTAAATCAGTAAGAAAATAAAATTCATCCTCCCACCCAGCTGCCAGTGGAGGTCCAACAACGCATTTGGGCAGTGGCCCGATTGGGCTTTTGGGGGCGACACGGGGCCACCACTGGGGATGTCCTCCAAAATCTCGCGAACAACTTCCCTTCGAACTCCGGTTTCGTCGGAGGAAGAACTCGCAGATGGGCTCTCAACAATGACATAACGACGATCGACGAAGGCTTTCGAGGTCCCTACATCGGCAACCTCCCCACTGACATTATTCATCAATTGCTCAACAGAAGGCTCACCTCCGGCGATGGGGCGAGATCCTTCATCGACTCTCATTTCCTCATTGATGTATGGGGTAAAGGCAGACTTGGCCATGGAAACAAGAAAAAGAGAAGAAAAAGAAGGGAGACAGGGAGAGAGAGAAAATAACCTTTTCAAATGGCAGAAAACTCTGATCTCTAAAAGCTTGAAGACAGGAAATCAAGGAAGCAAAAATGGAGGAGAATGAAGATGAGAGGTATAAATAGCAAAAAAGCGGGAAGTGAAGAGGCAGGCCAAATTCTGGCCTTTGGATGTAGAGCGGTTGCGAGAATAAAAGGCAGCCGTTAGATGAAGCTTCTCGGAGAAGTTCAAGAGTTTCTAAAATGGATGAGCGACACGTGGCGCGGCAATGAGGACAAGTGGCAATCGTATTTCAGAGGCGCAGAAAAGAAGCGGGAAAAATGACCAGCACAAGTATTTGAACCAACGACATGACCTCGTCAGCTCGCTAATCCTAAGGGGGCAATTGTTAGTATTTTGTCCACCTCAGTCCGCTGACAAGTGCTAGAATACTGGACACATCACACAGAGGAGGACGTGAAACACACACGACTGTTGAGGAATTGGAGATTTGTGCCAATGATCTATTGGGATGTAATTTGCATATCTATTTTCATAAATCAAATCACCATAATTTGAAACATTTAAATCATACAATTCATGTAATTGAATAACAGTAAACCATACAATAAACCCTAAACATACGGAACTAAGGGATTATTGTGTTTACCTTCGAATCGGAGAGACGCCGTTGAGAAGAATTATCCTTTCAATACAAAGATTTTCTTTAGTATTTTCCTAAGCCCAAGTTCGCCAATTTGATGGGGGAATCAAAGGTACCTTTTGACACTCGAGGATGGATGAATTTTTCACGAAAAACAGTCACTTAATTATGCATTTGGGGACCGAAATTGGTCCCCTATTTATAATGGGGAAGGGCCGAAAATCAGCCCCCTTTAGGAGAGGGATCGAAATCCTCTCCTACTTGGGAGAGAAAAATATGGATAAACTCCTATCACTTTTAGAATCAGATTTCTCCACATCTTTTCTTTCCTTCCTCCTACTTCTAATTAATATTTATCCTCTTAGTTAATGGACTTCTATTAGGCTACTCGAGGGGCCTTTAAGAGGAATAGAATTGGGCCTCTCATTTGGCCTAGATATCAATATTGAGCCATCAATATTATTCTAGCCCATTAATATTAATCATTCCACTATAGAATTAATATTGAACTACCCATCCTAAACATATTATGTAATATGGATCCCAATTATTTTTTCCCGTGTTTGAGATTCAATATCCATTAATTAATTTAAGCTACTGAATGCTTTATTTATTTAATATCTTTTATTCCTTGAGAACAAACAGCTAAACATTATTATCATATCGGAAGTTAATCCAATGTATAGGTTTGGTATGATAAACATTCTAAGCCCATCAAGGGAACATAATCAACTTGTTTCACCAAGACACGATTTTATGTATTAATTTAGCAATCTATCATATAATTAATAATATTACCCAAAATATAGAGCATTGAGTCTCAATGACTCTTTACCCATAATAAATCAAAGCCAATAATCACTGCGATCTAATTTTTCTTTCAAGTCGGTCTAGAAAAACTATCTCGTTGTTGGTCCAATTCAGTATAACAAAATGCACTAGTGTAATCTCTTGGTCAAGACATACCAATCCGAGCCTTACATATCAACTTCTACCAATGGATTGTTCAATTTCATCTAAGTTGTGAATCATTTACTTATTACAAGGAACTGGCCATGTGATCTTCTGTAATCTACTACACACCACTTTGTCTATAATGTAAGATATTTGAACAATATGCAATAATTATATATAACACTCATAATATTTAAAGCAAACTGTGATAATTTATTCTTATACTATAAAGTGTAAGAAACATTTTATATACAAAGCAACACTTAAAGCATGTTTTACAGTTTAACCATAACAATCTCCCACTTATACTCAAAGTCTGCTTTTAAGTATACTACATCATGTTCTAATAATCGTCCCACTTATACACAAAGCAGCGTGGCAATACACTTGACCCCCATTCCTTCCACTTGTTTCTCGAATGTATTATGAGACAGGCTCTTTGTGAAAGGATCTGCTAGGTTTTCTGCCAATTCTATATTTACCATAACGATGTCTCCTCTCTTAACAATTTCTCGTATGAGATAGTATCTCTTTCAATGTATTGGCTCGCCTTGTGGGCTCATGGTTCTTTTGAATTTGCAACCGCACCCGCATTATCACTATAAATTGAGATGCTTTTGGGAAAATTCGGAATCACATAGCCAAACTGCCTCTTTCGCTGCTTCACAAGCAGCGACGTACTCGGCTTCCATGGTGGAGTCAGCAATGCATTTCTGCTTCACACTCCTACATGTGATGGCTCCACCTCCTAGGATAAACACACTTTCTGAGGTAGATTTTTTGGAGTCTATGTTTGATTGGAAATATGAGTCCGTGAAACCCAGATGATATAAACTATCCGATTGAAAGACTAACATTCTATCTTGAGTTCTTTTCAGATACTTCAAAATGTTCTTAACCGCAGTCCAATGACCCTTGCCCAGGTTACTTTGATATCTCGCTACCATGCCCATTGCATAGCTTACATCCAATCTCGTGCACATCATTGCATACATGAGGCTTCCAACTGCGGAAGCATATGGATCCTTCCTCATCTATGCTATCTGTTTTTGTGTCTTGGGACATATGTCTTTTGATAGATGAATCTCATGCCTGAAAGGTACAAAACTCTTCTTGGAGTCTTGCATGTTGAATCGTTTTAACATAGTATCGATATACGAGGCTTGAGATAAGTATATCATCATTTTCTAGCGATCTCGAATAATCGTGATTCCAAGGATATGACCAACCACTCCTAAGTCCTTCATATCGAACTTCTTTGATAACCATACTCTTATGCCTGACAATACCTTTTTATTATTTCCAATAAGCAGAATATCGTCTACGTATAACACTAAGAATAACAAGGCATTTTCGACACACTTTCTATACACACAACTCTCAAACTCTTTCTGATCAAATCCATATGATTGTATCACTTGATCAAAACATTAAGCTCACGATGCTCGCTAAGGCCATATATTACTTCTTAAGGTTGCATACAAGGTTTTCTCGGTCCTTTTAAATGAAGTCTTCAGGTTGACACATATAGATGTCGCCTTCAAGACTTCCGTTTAGGAATGCTTTCTTGACATCCATTTGCCAAACCTCGAAGTCTAGGTGTGCAGCTATCGACAAGAGGATGCGGATTGACTTAAGCATAGCTACAAGCGAAAAGGTTTCCTCATAATCAATTCCCTTTTTCTGAGTATACCCTTTTGCCACAAGTCTAGCCTTGAAGGTTTCAACCTTCGCGTCAGTTCCCCTCTTTCTCTTTTAAACCCACTTGCATCCAACAGGCTTTATACCTTTGGTTGGTTCAACAAGCTCCCACGCTTTATTGTGATCCATAGATCCCATTTCTGTTTTCATTGCAGTTTGCCAAGAACTTGCATCCTTGTCTTGGATTGCCTCTTTGTATGTCCAGGAGTCAGATTCATCTTCACCGGGGACCAAGTCCGAAGACTCCCCCATGAACATGAATCGCTCAGGCTGACGAACAACCCTTCCACTACGACGAGGTTGCGGTTGTGTTTGTGTATCACATGGTATATCATCTTGTACATTTGGCATAGGAGTTGGCCCTCGTAATTCATCCAAGGTAATCTCACTCTTGGGCTTTCGATTACTCATATATTCTTCTTTCAAGAATCTAGAATGCGTGCTCACCATGATCCTTTGATCCTTAGGACTATAAAATAAACCCCATTTCGTTCCTTTGGGATAACCTACAAACAACCTTAATTCTGAACGAGGTTCCAACTTATCAACTTTCTTATCCAACACATATGCAGGACATCCCCAGATTCTCATGTGTCTCAATCTGGTTTTGCGCCCAGACTACAATTCAGAGGGAGTCTTTGGAACTGACTTAGAAGGTACCAAGTTAAGGATGTAAGCTGCTATTTCCAAGGCATAATCCCACAACGACTCGGGTAAGTCAGAATAACTCATCATAGACTATACCATTTTCAAAAGAGTTATGTTTCTTCGTTTTGCGACCCCATTTTGTTGAGGGGTTCCGGACGCAGTTAACTGGGGCACAATCCCTTGCTCTGACAGGTAGCCCAAAAATTCATTACTACGGTATTCACCTAACTTGATACTCTTTTCCCTATGCTTTTCTGCTTCACCTTTAAACTCTTTGAAGTTATCAAAGACTTCAGACGTATGCTGCATTAGAAAAATGTATTCATACCTCGAGTAATCATCGATTAAAGTAACGAAATACTCGAAACCACCTCTTGTTTGAATTGACATTGGACCACATACATCAGTATAGACGAGTTCTAACACTTCATTCGCTCTATTCCCCTTAGCCCCAAAGGCTCTTTTAGTCATTTTATCCTTTAACATGATTCGCATGTTGGAAATGGCTCTACTTGGGGTGATTCCAATTACCAGTCACTCACCAACCTTTGAATACTTTTTAGATTAACAGGACCAAGTCTAAGATGCCAAAGAGGTGCTTCGTTCACATTTGAAGAACACTTTCTTTTTCTAGAAACGATAGATGCATTATATGACGCATTTTGTACGATTGTGGGTTGTGCACAGTTAATAATGTAGAGATTGTTCACCAATGTTTCAGAACAAATAACTTCATTATTAAAGTAATAATAACATTCTTACTAAAAGAAACTAAATATCCATCTAAAAACAATTTAGAAACTGAAAGTAAATTCTTTCTAAAACTTGGAATATAAAGAACATTTCTCAATACTAAAGTCTTGTTCATAAAAGATAAATGCACATTTCCCACTGCAACAGCTGCTACTCTTGCATCATTGCCTAAGGTGATAGTGATCTCATTCCTACTAAGTTGCTGGCTTTGCTGGAACCCCTGAGAATTGAAACAAATATTATCAGTGTCTCTCGTGTCCACCACCCATGATTGGGAAGAACACGCAGTTAAGCATGTTTCAATAACTAGTGCATGAGATTACCTTGTTTTCCTGCCTTTTTAGGTTGGGGACAGTCCGCCCTCTAATGTCCTTTCAGACCGCAGTTGAAACACTTTCCCTTGTTTGTTTTCTTCTTGATACCACCTTTAGCGAGGATCTTTTCCTTACCTCTGAGACCAGATTGTTGTTTTACCTTTAGTCTTCTTCCTCTTCTTCCCGCCTTTCGGCGTAGAAGAGGAAAGTGCACTGCTAGTCAACAGGGCTTAGTTTTTCTGCCCCATAAGCATCTCTGCCGCGAACAAAGTTTGCATGAGCGCAACCTATGTATACACTTTATCATTCATGCTATAGTTTAGCTTAAACTGCTCAAAACTTTTCGACAGAGAATGGAGTATGATGTCGACTTGGGTATCCGCATCGAAATTAGCACCAAGAATCTCAAGCTTGTTAAGGAATCCCATCATTTTGAGAACGTGATTCCTTATGGGTATCTCTTCAGCCATTTTCTGCGACAACAAATCCCGCATGGCCATCTGCCTAGCCGTACAATTCCAGTGAGAGAAGAGTTCATTAAGATTCATCATAATGTCTGCAGTGGTTCCCATGCTCTGGTGTTGGTACTGCATCACATCTGATATTGAAGCCAGAATAGTGCACATAGCCAGTTCATTGGATCTCAACCATTGCCTATGATATTGCTTATCTTCTTCACTACTTTTATTTGTAGGCTCAGCTGGTCTAGGTTCATCAAGTACAAATTTGTGTCCTTCTGCAGTCAGGACTTCATTAAATTCCTTTTTCAATCTACATAATTTTCCCCTTCTAGTTTGTTTCTTTGAGTATGTTAAACAGTGGATTAAAGTTGGACATGTTAAACTAAAAATAAAACAAACATTTGCATCAATATCTAATTAACACAAACATTATCATCTAATTTGATCACATGTGTTATATCAAAATCTTATTAAACGATCTATACATGCATCAACCAACATCTTAAAATAATTCAAGCAAGTCCCGTTGAGTGTGAACGCTTACTTAAATACATTTAAGCAGGTTACAAACAAAACAGTCACAAACCTGTAATTCACAAATTAATAGTTGTCTCTCTCTTGGTCATATAAAATTGATAGGGACTTCGTGGGGAAGTAAGTTTTATCAATTTTATATCTAAGTATTAACCATAACTTAACACCGGATTATTACTCAGTTTTGTATAAGCCTTAGTGGGGAATGTCATATCACCATATAAAATAACCCACGATTATCATATGAAATTTATTCTAGTGAACTTGTTTTTGGCATATCTGTTAGGGAGAAAGGCACATGCCAATGCGTAGCCAAAGAGTTCACTTTAATAAATCAGTTATGGAGGCCATTAATTAATTTATTATCTAGAATAAATTTCTTAAAGAAAAAACTTAGTAATTTTTTATCAATGAGATTTTCTTAGGTTTCTCATACACAAAGTAAAAATAAAACATAAACTAAACACATATTAGACAGTTAAATTCAATTATCATGGTTTAATTCTTCCGTTTGGAAACGAGAATCCCAATTTTTCGAAGATCGTGTTGCATCCGTCGCACTAATCGAGGTCGCATATTGCACCTGTCGTGGTCGCGATGCTGCACCTGACGCGGTCGTGTCCCTGCAACCGTTGCGGTCGCGACACGATGCCCGACACAGAACAGGCTGCAATTTGCACCATCTCTGATTTTGTTAATCCGACTTCATCTTGGTCGTTGATCCGTTACAATTTATTTACAAAAAATAAATCTAACATCTAGACTAATCTATTATAAAAAAAAAAAATAGACATAATCTACTCGTGGATTTTCTCACAAGAAAAACGAATTTGAACGAGTCAGACTAAAAAAAAAATTCAATCCAACATGAATTTAAACATACATAAAAAAAAAAAAACCATGATAATTAGATACCTGCAAAACAAATCTAACAGTTCTACTAATACTAGTTGTTGGGGAATCAGAGATTTGTGTCAATGATCTATTCGGGATATAATTTGAATATCTATTGTCACAAATCAAATAACCATAATTTGAAACATTCAAATCATACTATTCATGTAATTGAATAACAGTAAACCATACAATAAGCCCTAAACATACAGAACTAAGGGATTTTCGTATTTACCTTCGAATTCGAGAGACACCATTGAGAAGAATTATCCTTTAAACCCAAAGATCTTCTTGAGTATTTCCCTAAGCCCAAGTTCGCCAATCCAGTGGAGAATTAAACGAACTTTTTAACACTCGAGGATGGATTAAATTTTCACGAAAAATAGCCACTTAATTATGCATTTGGCGACCGAAATTGGTCCCCTATTTATAATGGAGAAGGGCCGAAAATCAGCCCCCTTTAGGAGAAGGGTCGAAATCCTCTCATACTTGGGAGAGGAAAATATGGATAAAATCCTATCTCTTTTGGAATTAGATTTCTCCACATATTTTCTTTCTTTCCTCCTACTTCTAATTCATCATTATCCTCTTACTTAATGGACTTCTATTGGGCTACTTAAGGGGCCTTTAGGAGGAATAGGATTGGGCCTCCCAATGGACCTAGATATCAATATTGTGCCATCAATATTATTCTAGCACATTAATATTAATTCATTCCACTATAGAATTAATATTGAACTATCCATCCTAATCCATATTACGAAATATGGCTCCTGGTTATTTTTTTCCGTGTTTAAGATTCAATGTCTATTAATTAATTTAAGTTACTGAATGCTTTAATAAATTAATATCTTTTATTCATTGAGAACAAACAACTCAACATTATTATCATATCGGAAGTTATCCACTGTACATGTTTGATATGATAAACATTTTGAGCCCATCAAAGGGACATAATCAACTTGTTTCACCAAGACACGATTTTCTGTATTAATTTAGCAATATGTCATATAATTAATAATATTGCCGAAAGTACAGAGCATTGAGTCCCAATGACTCTTTACTCATAATAAATCAATGCAACATTAATTAATTTTATATCATCCAAATTAAGTGACAAAAATTAAGAAAACAATAACCACTGAGATCTAATTTTTCTTTCAAGTCAGTCTAGAAAAACAATCTCGATGTTGGTCCAATTCATTCAGTGCAAGAAAATGCACTAGTGTAATCTCTTGGTCAAGACAATCCAATCCGAGCCTTACACATCAACTTCTACTAATGGATTGTTCAATTTCATCTAAGGCGAGTGCCCCTGGCCTTGCATGAACGACACATGGCGCACATGCCCTCCCACACGATCTTGATGGGACATTTTCCGATTTGAAAGCTTCATGATGGTGTTTCCCACCAATTTTAGCTCTATAAATAGGGGAATTTATGAAATATCAGAATATGTGCGCGTGTGCTATTTTAATAACTTGTATCAAATGATTTAAACAAGAGTTATACCGATCTAGTTCATACTGTGAATGAACATGACGTAATCTGAAAGGTTGGAAAATATGAGGAAGACACCTTCCTCTGGAACATATTATTACTGGGATGTGATTTACTTTACAATGTACTCCCTCCGTCCCAAGCTAATTGTCCTACATTGACTTGGCACGGAGATTAAGAAAAAACAGATTTTGTCGAATCTTTGACTTTTTCAAAGGTGGAGATTGAATGTGGAGATTTTGATGGTGAAGATTGTGGGAGAATTTGCCATTTATGGGGTAGGACAATTAGCTTGGGACAAACAAATAAGGCAAGTAGGACAATTAGGCCGGGACGGAGGGAGTACTATAGAAATTTATATTACAATGCATAAACACACTCCCCCTGAATACTATACTCCTAAGACTATTAAGTACTCAAAATGTAGAGAATCCCTTCCACTACACAAGCAGAGAGTTCTCCCGAACTCAACTTGTTCTCCCGAACAACTCAAGAGTCAATTCTCCCGAATAAACTCTATCTGCTTACCTGTGTTCCAACACTGGTTGAACACAGATTGAACTCTATAGTCAGGACAGCTATTTTTCTCAGTTATCAATCTGTCAAGCCGCACTTCTCTTCATGGATACTTCTCATCTATATAACAGCGTCAAGAAAGTCTTCCACCAGCATGTCAATCAATTTCATCTAATTTATTGACTTTCCTATTTCAGCTTTCTCAACTTTGGCAAGAAGATCAATTTGTCCATTCATTCCTTGATCCTAGATGATACGCTTTGACTTTCCTATTTCAGCTTTCTCAACTTTGGCAAGAGGATCAATTTATCCCTTCATTCCTGCAATATAAATCAATTATGCCAAGATTATTTATTTCAAGTTGAATGCCACACAATTCTTGTGTTTACAATCTCCCCCTTGGCATTCAAGTTCGAAAACCCGAGCTTCCTTCCTGTAATTCAAAATGTTAGAATATTAAAACATTCAATGACATGAGTAACTACAAAGATTGGGGAACAATCAAAGTAATTGCAAGAAGACAGATCATGAAAAAAATCAGTAGGAACCAAGTTAGAACACAAATAAACGGAAACCATAAAAGGGTGTATGATATTATGTACAAGACATTCCAAAATAACCCAAACACGCAGAAAGTGCACTGTTGTCTTCACTACCGACATCCTATTCTTTCGTCTTCACTACCGACATCCTGTTCTTTCGCATCGTCTTCATCATCCTGACCTCCAGAAGCTTCGGCCTCATCATCCTCATCTTTCTCCCCCTTTTCGAACGAGAAGGCAAGGGACGAACCCATGGATAGACAGTGACAATCTGAGAAGAAGAAAACCCTAAAAGAGGAGGAGACACGGTGAAGAGTAAAGAGTGCAAGGAAGATATGCTAAAAATGAGAAGTTAGTGCGTATAAATGAATAATAGGATTAGAGATAAAAAAGTGGATAATATCCAAAATTAAATCCCCTTAATTATGCACAATATCTGCACCTTATAGATGAGATCCCGTAAAAATGGGCAACTGAATATCCTGAAGAGATGTAGCCAATCTTATTTACGCATCTCATTTTGAAAATAAGATAACTTAGCTCTGAGAAAAACATGCATGTGTCTAGAAAAATGATAAATAAATCTGTTTACTTTATGTACACCACAAGAGGAAAATACTACTGAAAAACCCGGAGACGCTGATATTTTACATGTGGAACCAGGAGAGGACGAACCTAATGAGAACTCAACCTTGTAACACCTTTTTTTTTTTTTTTTTTTTTTAACAGCAAGATCGTACTGGAATTCACGTTTCACTTAGAAACAATAGAAAATTTTCATCTGAAGTCTACCCCACTGCTTTGTGAATTCCATAATAGAGTGTACTTCACGTTTCACTTAGAGCGATCGGAATTTCCGCCCGAAAGCTACCCCACTACTTTATGAAGTAAACTTTGCATCTCTTTTCACTTAGAGCTATCGGAATTTTTCGCCCGAAAGCTACCCCACTACTTCAAGATGCATATTCATATCACTTTTCACTTAGAGTTAACGGAATTTTTGCCCGAAAACTACCCCACTACTTCGTGATATGGAGAATAGTACGACCATGAAAGGAACAGAAAATAGAAAAGACTACCGATCACCATTGAAAAAGTGCATCAAGTGAACTTGACGTCTATCAGCAGCTTTCACACGATCGGTCATTTTCTGTGTAAGAGACCCTGATTCCACAACAGGAATGGTTACTCACTACATCATTTTCCGACGGTAGATCTTTCTGACAGATAAGATGAAAATATCAGACATATTAAGTCTCAGCGAAGTTTCAAGCAGTTATCCTTCCAATGTGGGTAAAATGAACGGATATCTCAAAATGCATAAAAAAATGCCTAATACAAGAACCTTAAATGCACGGAGGTTTTATTTTATTTTTTTTTAAATTTTTTTTATTGCAGGAAAAGAGATAAATACTCAAAAAGACATGCAAATTCCTAATGATTTTCTCAGAGTTAGAAACCTTTGAGCATCGAGAGATTTTGTAAATATATCAGCCAGTTGTTCCTGCGTAGGAACATGCTCCAGAATTACAGTTCCTTCTTCAACTAATTCGCGAATGAAGTGATACTGTATGTCGATATGCATCGTTCGTGAATGCTGAACAGGATTCTTGGACATACTTATTGCACTAGTGTTATCACAAAAAAGATTTGCAGAATTTAAATCAAACCCATAATCATACAGCATGTGTTTCATCCAAACAAGTTGTGCACTACAGCTGCCGGCTGCAATGTATTCAGCTTCAGCTGTTGACAACGAAATGCTGTTTTGCTTTTTACTCATCCAGGATACGAGATTTGTGCCAACAAAGAAGCAGCCTCCAGAAGTGCTTTTTCGGTCATCCACGTCACCTGCCCAATCGGCATCACAATATCCTGCCAGGTTTGAGTTTGTATCACGAGAGTACTGGATCCCATATTCCGAGGTTCCTCCGACGTACTTGATTATTCGCTTTACAGCAGTCATGTGGGATTCTTTGGCATTCGCTTGGTACCTAGCACACATACCAACACTGAAACATATGTCAGGCCTACTGGCAGTTAAGTACAATAAGCTACCAATCATGCTTCTGTATAGTTTTGGATTGACTGGGCTTCCTGCATTATCCTTAGACAGTTTGATGCTGGTTCCCATGGGAGTATCAGGGTGTTTTGAGTTCTCAAGTCCAAACTTCTTGACAAGGTTTTTGGCATACTTGGTCTGGTGAATGAATATGTCGTTCTTGCTTTGTTTGACCTGTAGACCTAAAAAGTACGTCAGTTCCCCTACCATAAACTCATTGACTCTGACTTTGGACGTTGACCCAAAAACAATATCATCTATGTAAATTTGTGCAATGACAATATCCTTGTTCTTTTGCAGTATGAACAGAGTATTGTCAGCGCCACCCCTTCTGTATCCTTGATCAAGAAGAAACTTTGTGAGTCTCTCATACCAGGCTCTAGGAGCCTGTTTGAGTCCATAAAGTGCCTTTTTGAGCTTGAATACATATCCGGGGTAGTGAGGGTCTTCAAACCCTTTGGGTTGTTCAACAAATGCCACTTCTTTCAAAATACCATTTAGAAACGCACTTTTAACATCCATTTGATATAAAACAAAATTTTTTATACATGCAATGGACAAAAGCATTCTGACAGACTCTAGACGTACCACGGGGGCAAAAGTTTCCTCAAAGTCAACGCCCTCCACTTGAGTGTATTCTTGGGCAACCAATCTAGCCTTATTCCTAGTGATATTACCAAATTCATCAATTTTGTTGCGAAAAATCCATTTGGTACCAACCACATTGGAATTTTTTGGCCGAGGTACAAGTTCCCAAACATCATTCCTCTCAAATAGCTCCAATTCTTCCTGCATAGCCTTAATCCAATACTCATCAGTAAGAGCTTCCTTGATGTTACGTGGTTCAATAGTGGAAGTATAGCATGCAAAGTATAAGTATCCAATCATTTTACGATAATCAGGTTTAGGATTACCTCGAGTTTTGATACCTTCATTGATGTCACCTATTATCAGATCACTTGGATGGTCTTTTTGGATCTTGCTGGGAGGATCCCTTCTGGAATCAGTGATTTGTTCGACATTTTCAGCTTGTTCAAGCTTCTGTTCCTCTGGGGAACGTACTACTGAGGAACTTACTTCCTGCACCCTGAGTTCGACACTCTCAATTTCTTCATTCGATCGAGAACTGTCATTGAAGACAACATTTACACTCTCCATCACTGATTGTGTTCTCAGATTGTATACCCTGTACGCTCGACTACTGTTAGCATAACCAAGGAAGAAACCAAGATTACTTTTAGACTCAAACTTTCCAAGAGTTTCTCTATCCTTATAGATATAACATTTGCAACCAAACACATGCAAGTGACTTAAGTTAGGAGACTTACCTTTCCATATCTCATAGGAGGTTATTCCCATACCTTTCCTGAGATAAATTCTGTTTATTAAGTAGCAAGCCGTGTTCACAGCTTCAGCCCACCATCTTTGTGACATCCTTTTGGACGCAAGCATGACTCGAGCCATTTCCTGCAAAGTTCTATTCTTTCTCTCAACGACCCCATTTTGCTGAGGAGTCTTGGGGGCTGAAAACTCATGACCAATTCCTCTTGACTCACAATAGTTGGTGAATGAAGGATTCTCGAACTCTCGCCCATGATCAGTCCGTATCTTGTTTATACAGCATTGTTTCTCCTTCTCGATCCTTGTGCACAGGGTTTTAAACACATCGAACGTCTCCGAATTCTCTCGAATGAAGTTAACCCAGGTGTAGCGTGAGAAGTCGTCCACCACAACAAAGATGTATTTCTTGCCACTGATGCTTTCTGTTTGTACTGGTCCCATCAGATCCATATGGAGAAGTTCCAGTACCTGCTCAGTAAGAACATCATGAATAGGTTTATGAGGGGTGTGTTTTTGTTTTCCATATTGACATAGTCCACACACACCATGACCTTTTCTTTTGGGTTTTGGTAGTCCTCTCACAACCTGCGACTTAGACAAATTCATCAGATGATCATAATTCACATGTCCAAGTTTTTCATGCCATAACTCTATTTCACTGACAGTACTAACGTGGCATTTGAAATCCTTATCAAGAATGTAGCAGTGATCAACAGTTCTAGTTCCAGTAAGAACATCAAAGTTATTTTGATCAAGAACATGACATTTTCCTTGTGTAAATTTAACATTCAGTCCTTGATCACACAATTGACTTATGCTAATGAGATTAGCCGTTAAATTTTCCACAAGCAAAACATCTTCCAGTTAGGCATTCCTCGAATATTGAGAGTGCCTATTCCAATAACTTTGTTTCTCACTCCATCTCCAAATGTGACGAATTTGTCGCCAACTGGAGATACATTTGTCAGATATGTTCGAACACTAGTCCTGTGTCTCGAACATCCACTGTCAAAGTACCAAGTCCCTTCTATGTTCGATCTGAGGGGCAGAAGAGATGTTAGGCACTTGTTTCCTTCCTTTTGAACCCAAATTTTAGATTGTTTGTGATTTATTAGATCGATTTTTGTTCTAGGACTTGATCTTTGATATGTTCCAGGCCTCCCTTTATAAATATCCCTAATGTTGATCTTGCCTGTTCGAAGGTCATATTTCATCCGATTGCACAAAGGACGTATATGACCTTTTGTATGGCAGTAGTGGCATGTAGGGATAAATTTAAAGGTCTTCGAATAATGATGATGTTTCGAAGGGGTCTGTTCGAATCGAGTTCGAACAGCCTGGGCATGATGTACTTGATCAGAATTATCAGTAAATGTGTTACCTGATCTTGATGCATTACCTGTACCGTAGGTAGGTCGTTCTGTGGCAGACCTCATTGAGGAAGAAAGGAATGGCTTTTTGTTTTCCCCCATCAGTCTTGTTAGCTCGTTCTTGAGCATCCTGATTTCTTTTTCCCTGTTTTCGATCCCTTTCTGCACATCAAACAATTCAGTTTTTAATGAGTCTATGGTAACATCTTTGGAACTGATTACCTGTCGTGCAATTTTCAGTTCATTTTTCAACATGATCACCCTCACAGTTGGTAGAGCTTGAGGGTAAGTAGAACTGCTTGGATCAGCATTCTTTTCATAGAGTCTGACTTTAGCTTCAAGAGTTTTGATGATTTTCGCAGCTTTGTTAGCTCTGGAGGATATTTCCTAATACATGTCTTGAAGTTGTTCAGCAGTAGGACAAGACTCATCTTCAGATTCGGACTCATCAGTCACATCTTTTCCCGTCAGTTCCTTGATAGGTCGAACATGTGCCATCAAACACGTAAAATTCTTCAGTGAATCACATAGAGCAAGATTGTTGGTGTGATTGACAGCATCATCTGTCTTTGACTCTTCATCAGTTTCTGAGTCACTCCACGTTGCTTTGTAAGCTTTGTTTTTCCTCAAGAAATTTGGACACTCTGCTTGATAATGTCCATATCCTTTGCACTCTCTGCACTGGTCATTCTCCTTTTTGCTGGCCTGATTCTTCCCATTTGAATTCCTCCCACCAGATTTATTTTTGTTGAAGTTCCCCGAGTTGTTCTTTCCTTGTCCCTTGGAGGTGTTGAACTTCTTCATCATTTTCCCGTAGTTCTTTGCTAGAAAAGCCATAGTGTCTGCAAAATTTGCAGCATCCAAGTCATCGGTCTCTTCTTCCTGTTTTTCGGATACTTCAGCTTTTAGTGCAATGCCAATGGCCTTGACTTTGTCGTAGCCATTGTTAATCTCAAACGTTCGTAGTTCTCCAAGAAGATCGTCCAAAGTCATTTCTTTGACTTTCATGAATGATTCCAATACAGTGATTTTCTCTCGGAATCTGGATGGCAAAGTTCTCATGATTTTTGAAACCTGTTTTTCTTCTGAGATGTTTTCTCCAAGTATGTAGCAATCATTCACTACATCATAGAACCTTGCATAGAAGCCATCAATATTTTCATCCTCATTCATTTGGATGTTATCAAATTGGAGAGATAACCTCTAGGGTTTTGAGGTATTGACTGAGGCATTCCCTTCAAATTGACTTTGTAGAATTCTCCATGCACCTTTTGCGGTTGTGCATTTCACTATCATCTTGTGCCTCATGGGATCCACAGATCCTAGAAGTGCGTACAATGCTGTGTAGTTTGCTTCTTCTTCTTGCTTGTCATTTTCGGTAAAGGACTCAACTGGTTTTGGTACTATATTCTTTTCTTCGTCCTCCATTTGAGGCCAGTCCCATCCTCTTTCAACTGTGAGCCAGCATTTCTTGGATCTCAAGTACACCATCATCATGGATTTCCAGTAGGAGTAGTTGGTTCCCTCCAGAATTGGAGGTCGTAGAGATGCGTGATCAATGGAAGCCATTTTGTTCCCTTGGATCTACCTGTTTGTAAAAAAATGGAACCTGCTCTGGTGCCAATTGAAATATCAGAATATGTGCGCGTGTGCTATTTTAATAACTTGTATCAAATGATTTAAACAAGAGTTGTACCGATCTAGTTCATACTGTGAATGAACATGACGTAATCTGAAAATAGTTAAAGGTTGGAAAATATGAGGAAGACACCTTCCTCTGGAACATATTATTACTGGGATGTGATTTATTTTACAATGTACTATAGAAATTTATATTACAATGCATAAACACACTCCCCCTGAATACTATACTCCTAAGACTATGAAGTACTCAAAATGTAGAGAATCCCTTCCACTACACAAGCAGAGAGTTCTCCCGAACTCAACTTGTTCTCCCGAACAACTCAAGAGTCAATTCTCCCGAATAAACTCTATCTGCTTACCTGTGTTCCAACACTGGTTGAACACAGATTGAACTCTATAGTCAGGACAGCTGTTTTTCTCAGTTATCAATCTATCAAGCCGCACTTCTCTTCATGGATGCTTCTCATATATATAACAGCGTCAAGAAAGTCTTCCACCAGCATGTCAATCAATTTCATCTAATTTATTGACTTTCCTATTTCAGTTTTCTCAACTTTGGCAAGAAAATCAATTTGTCCCTTCATTCCTTGATCCTAGATGATACGCTTTGACTTTCCTATTTCAGCTTTCTCAACTTTGGCAAGAGGATCAATTTATCCCTTCATTCCTGCAATATAAATCAATTATGCCAAGATTATTTATTTCAAGTTGAATGCCACACAATTCTTGTGTTTTCAATTTGTATCAAAATCTGGCATGTGAAATTTAGTGAGAGAAAAGGCTTAAGAAACTTGAAGAAAGATAAGAACAATGTTGTATATGTGAATCTCATTCTCAAGCAGATATAACAGGAGTACTTTAACATGCATATCTTTATTTTTCCGCCTTATCTCAATATTCTTCTTTTTTCTTCTTATATTTGATAATCTTGATTACATGTGTTGGTTGTGGTGATCTTTGCAAACAACCACGTCAAATAACAATCCATGTAATTCTCACACGTCCACTACTATAATGGAATGCAATTCCTAATTATGGATCATTTTGGGCGATGATTTGATTTTTTTGTAATTCAAATAAACAAAACTCATTACTATTACGCTTTGTTGTAGTTTAGTAAGGATGGTTTTGTAGTGATTGAAGTGAGACGACGAATGAATTTTAATCAATCGAATTTTTTTATTCTAGTTACATATGTGATGAATGGTTATCAGGATTGCAAGTTTAAAATTATACAAAATTATATTTAAAATACCAGCAAAAGACAACATGTAAAGACAATGGTGTTTGTTTTATGTTTTTAAGGTAAAGATGACGATTAAAATTCATTGTTGTAGGGTTTCAGCTACCCTTGTCAAAAGTAGTGTTGTTGTAGACCTCTTGTACGACAATTGCTCGTGACCGTTGTCTTAAGTATATCAACGACATTTCAGACAACGGTGAAAAATATTATCGTATAAGAGGGTCTACGACTATGACACCACCACTTTCAACACAGATGTGATCCTTTACGGCAACCATTTTAACGGTTGTCTTTTAGCTTTTCTTGTAGTAGTGTGAAGAGGGTTAAGACATTAATCTCCAATTTGCCACTGTTCTTCGAAGTAAATATGTTCATCTGATTGGTTGAATCAATGTGTGCAAGAGGTTTTTCACATCACTAATCTTAATGGAAAAAACTATTACAGGAAATGCACATATACTAAAATAATTTTCAGAAATATTTTTTTAATTTTTTGGATTTTAAATGAATTTTAAAAATTTTAAAATTATTTTAAAAAATAATCTTTTTAATTTTAAATGAATTTTAGAATTTTCTAAATAATTTCAGAAATAAATTTTTTATTTTTCGAAATTTTAGATGAAATTTAGAATTTTTAAATAATTTTTTTGAACCTTTTGGGTTTCAAATGACTTTTAGAATTTTCAAAATAATTTCATAGATAAATTTTTTATTTTCTAAAATTCAAAAGAATTTTAGATTTTTAAAATAATTCTCGGAAATAATTTTTTAATTTTCGGAATTTTAAATTAATTTCATAATTTTCAAAATAAATTTTTGAATTTATATTCATTTTCTGAATATTTTGATTTTTTCTATTTTTCTATATAAAATTATTTAGAGTTTCAATTTATTTTAATATTTTTAATATCTTTTTTATCTTTTATAAATGATCTCAATATTTTCTTAAATTGCTTATTTTTATATTTATTTTCTTTTTTTTATATATTTCTGATTTTTTATGTAAAATTATTTAGTTTTGGAAAAAAATTATTTTCAGATTTTTTTTAGAAAATTATTTTAATTATTTTAAATAAATGAAATAAGAATAATTCTAAAATGTATAATATAACCAAGTGATTAAAAAATTGAAAAAAGATGTTATGTGAGAGGCACATGGTCTATAAAGCCGGAAAATATGGCAGGAGTTGCAAAGCGTAACAAATTTGCATTATACATGTTGCAATCGGAAAAAATAAAATGTTTATGCAAAAAATGGAAAAAAAAAACTCCCGATATTTAGGTAAGAAATGAAAAAAACTCGCATAGCACTTCCCCCAAACTTTTTATATAGGATCTATAAAATGTGTTAAAGACTACATAAACTAGGACATGATGTCTTTCCCCACTCCCACACCCAGCATCCCCACCTAGAGGTTCCCAGCGATGCGCGCACCATCGATATGTTTATACTCATTTAATAATGTGTATATGGATGGTCATTTACCATCAAGATATGTGTGTATCAGTGGTATGTACTAACAATATATCTATATATCGATGGAACTTCTAATGATATACACATGTCCGTTGATATACTCATCAAAGGCAATGTTATCTTTTCAGGAAAGAAATAGCTAAAAAACATATATACACCAAAAAGGTGGTTATAAAATTCTATACTTATTACATTTGGCTAAAAATGCCCATTTAAATCTATTCCTTTTTATATTACAATTATTAAATAGAAGTCTTTTATTTTTTCTCAAGGACTTAATTTATTTTAAGTTACGATTCCAACCTTTCATTTTTTTTTTTTTTTTTCTGACTTTCTGGGTGACATCAACTTTGAAAAAAAAAAATCAAACAAATATCAGAAAAATAAAATTCTACAATTTTTTTCTTTTTCTCTAAAACCAAAAAAAAGAAATTGTTACCGATTTTTGAGATGACAAATGTTTTCTCTTTAATAATTATAAGTGACGTTATATCGTCACAAATGCTCTACAAGTAATTTAAGATTATTTTTAAACTTTGATTAGAGAAAACTAGTTGTTGAAAAATAAATGTTAACATGCATTTGAGACGATATTTTCCGTCTCAAATATTACTTTTTTTAGATCGAGTTATTGAGATAGCTAATTAGTGATGACATGTTGCTTTAAATAATAAAGTTATGACACTTATTATTTGAGACAAATAATGTTTTCTTCTAGCACTACAAGAAAAAAGGGCATTTGCCACTAGTTTTTTGCAACTACAAAGTAGTTACTAAAAATAATCCCTTTTGTAACTACTAGTAGTTACATAAAATATTTCATACAATTTTAATTAAATTTGTTACAATATGATAAACTTTTTTGCAACTACTTGTAGTTACAAATATATTAGTAACTACAAAGTAGTTGCAAAAAATAGTTACAAATACTTTAGTAACTACAAAGCAGTTACAAAAATTTTTTTTGCAACTTATTATAAGTGACTACCCTATAGTAACTATTTTTAGATATTTAGTTACTAAAAATATTTTTGTAACTACTCCCCATCTTTTGTAACTACATTTTGTAGTGGCAAAAAACCCTGTTTTTTGTAGTGTATGTTTTTTAAATATAATTAGAAAATCTCGTATATTTTTGTCTATATATGTTTATGATATATCATGGTAAACTTTTTGGTTACATTGTAACTTAAAAATAAACTTAAACCTTTAAAATATTTAAATTTTAAAATAAAAAATAATCTAGACATTCATTTTGTTTTGGAAGAATTTTAAGTATGAAAGGTCTCCTAACTTTTATAAATAAAAGAAATGATTAAAAAGAAATTACTTAATCATACACTGAGGCACTTAATAATGTGCACATAAATAATTGGCTGAAATTTACTAGTTTACTTAATCAAAAGATAATGAAATAAATTAAAACTAAATAATATAAAATATACTTAATAAGGATCTTATGGAGATTTGGTCGAAACGTAAGTGATATTGATTGTTTTACTGAAAAGATAGATTGAACAAGAATTAACATCTATACTTAATATAATAACAAAATTCGTCCAAATTAATAACTTTGAAGTTTCCCGCCCAAAATCTATTACTAATTTTAAAAATCACAACTTTTAGTATATAAATTATTGGCAATAACTTGTCATATATTAACCTAAAATAAATAGGATTAAGCTATTTGGGCTGCAACCTCCCGGGCCCAAAAAAATATATTTTCTTAAAATTATTTTTTTTAATAAATTTATTGAATATTATTAATGAAAAATTATTTATGAAGACGGTAACTACATTTTTAACATTTACAAATATATCCCCTGTCAACCACATATTACAATTTCAACCCCAATCATCAACATGACTTCTATGGAATGATGCTAGAGATATTCAAACATTAAAAAAAAAAAATATCCATATGAAAATATATATATTTTAGTCTTTAATACTTTTCACTGCACCCTTTTTTTATTAACATATAATTTTCATATGTTATTATTATTAATTGTAATATTTTATTATATTCAAATTATATAAAATAAATATTAATTTATTTATTTGGACTTACACATCGTGCATCGCACATGGATACTATCCCTACTAGTATTGCATAAATTTGTAACTCTCCAGACTCCAGATGTAGAATTGCTAAGATATCAGGAAAAGTAGCACAACATGCTTAATGGGCTTAGCTGCCCGGATGGGCTTCACATGTCACACAACCAATATTCATTATAATTGTTCTTTGGGCCCTCATCTATTCTTCACCTTAAATAGCTCTTGTTTCTATCTTGGCCTCAAACCAAGTACTCTACTTATTCCATAAAAGGAATTATGCTTTACAAATTTATATACTCCCTCCGTTTTATAAAAAATGTCTTTTTAATTATTTTTGGAGAAATTAAGGATTGATATTTAATTGGTATGTTTTGTGAAACTAAATTAAGTAGGTTGTCTAAGTTAATATTGGAAGAATTGTAGTTTTTATGGTAAAGTGACATTTATTGTGAAATTTTTCAAAGTGTCTTAAATGACATTCTTTATGAAACGGAGGGAGTATTTTTTAGCCAAATTTGACGAAGATATACAATCTTCTAAAAGCTATAAACTCTCACATTTTTAATAATTTGAGTAATTTATATTCGTCAAATTAAGTATTTAAAGTTTTCACTTTGATTATTAATCAAACGAGATATTGATTTCCAAACTCTAATTATTTTTTGGGTGTTGAAGAAAAAAATTGAAGGAGTGAGTATTATTCAAAAAGTTATTTGTAGAGCTTACGAGCGACAACAGCAAACATTCTTTTTGAAACAATATTCTAATTAGTGATGATTCAAACATTGGCTTTGTTGTTGGTACAATATGGTACTTACCAAATAGAGTGCATGATCCATGCACCGGGTACAACACACCCACCACCACGCGTTGACTCATACCCAAAAGTCAGCACCAATAATACCACGAATCTCAGACTCCTCTCTTTAATTAGACATTAGCATCAACATCACTTCTTCGATTATTCATCTCACATTTCATTTTTTAGATTCTGAAAATATTGCCAAATGTTAATCATAGATATATTAATTAAAATATTTTTAACATTAAGGATAAAAAAATGGCCATAACAATTTTATACAATAATTAACATTTGAATGTTTTTCTGATAATTTTCCATCATAACAGTAATATAATATCAAGCTAGATTCTGCTGATTTAGCGGTGTCTCTCCTCTATCAAATGTGTTGAAATCTGTTAATTATCTTATAGAAAGAATAAGGATAGATTCTTAAGCATTAACAGTGGTTGCAGTAACATGCGCCCATAATTGATAAGGAAACATTTTTGATTGCATTTGATAAAAATTTAGAGGTTTTAGTAATAAATATTAGTAGTGTGGAAGTTGAAAAAAAGTGAAGTTAGATAAAGGAATATAGCAGTGATGGTAAATAATGGATATGTTGTGATTAGACAATGATAGTGGGTGTTGAAGTGCATGTATTTTAGGTTATCTGTAACTGAGATATGTATGTCCCAATAGACCTTGTTGACTCATTATTATATATATTGGCAATGTGTTTGACTTGGATAATATAATGTTTATTAGTTATAGCAAATTTTGTATGATAGGCTGCATCTAAAACTCATACTCCTTCCATCCTGGTCCAATTTGTCTACCTTGATCGGACACGAAGATTAAGAAAAAACAAATTTTGTGGAATCTTTGACTTTTTTAAAGGTGAAAATTAAATGTGGAGATTTTGAGGGTGGAGATTGTGAGAAAAATTTGTCATTTATGGGTTGACAAATTAAATTGGGACAAACTAAAAAAGAAATTAGGCAAATTAGAACGGGACAGAGGTAGTACACAGCTATTGAACCAACGCCATCCCATCCCCTTCTATATTAGACACCACAATAGTCCTTCTCGATGTTAAAGGACAAAATAAACTCTTTATATGGATACTAATCTATTCACTGCAACATTCTTTCTTTTTTTTTTTTTTTATTTATCATTGTTGTCACCAATATCTTTTATAAATTATTTAAAATTATTTTAAGATTATTTTTACTGTCAACTAGTTGTTGTGAAAAAAATTGAGTCAATTTTTATCATCACAAATATATTATTTGCGTCCGAGTTATTGAGATGACATGTTGTCTTTAATAATAAAATTGTGACAAATATTTAAGATCACTTATGTTGTCTCAAAAGATCATTTTGTGTAATGATTTCTATTATCATAAATTATGGTTTCTCCTAATAATCTTCATTTATTTATAATTATGCTCTCTTTTTTTTTTTTTTCCTTTTTTTTTACTCTCGCCTCCTCTTAGGTGACTCGAATCCAGGATAAAAGTCCTAAATAGTAAATGTACTGTCACTTGAGCAATTCAACTTCTTCCTCTCTCTCTCCTCTTACATCTTAAATAGGAGATTTATTAGGATATATCTATGAGTAATATTGGAAAAAAATATGATTTTTTTTCCCACTAGAATGTCTTATTCTTTTGGTATAAAAGTGATTTTTGTAAAACGACTAGTATTTAGGAAGATGAAGTTATATTAGTTATTAGTTGATTAATTAAGGCATCACGAAGACATTAAGTTTGATGAATTGTTATCTTTTGAAATCTATGTACGTAGCTTAATAAGTTTAATTTATTGAAAGAGGTTAGAGAGGCGCGGAATCTTTCCGTAATAAATAAAGTTAATTATAATATCCTTGTTCCCCACTAAATAATTAAATTGAAACAAGTATGTAACCTCAATTAGTGTCTAATCAACACTATCGTACATATACATGACCAAAAAGAAAAGAAAAAGTATGGTACATGGTGACCCATGCCGTTTGTATGTAGAGAAACTAGTGGAAGGAGAAGCATGGACCCTGAAAATCAGCCCAAATAATGCCGAATCCAACAATAAACAAATTAAAAAACAACATTCAGAATCGCAAGTTGACTCCCACTTCATTTTCAGTGGATCATTGGGTGGCGATCAGGCTGTTCACCTGCCAAGCACCCGCCGGAAAAACCCCACCTCCTCCATTATTTCCTCATAATTGTCTAATTATTTCTTCATTAACATACATTATTCACTTACTTTTTCTACGTATCTTATACTACCTCCGTCTCACTCTAACTTTCCTACTTTCCTTTTCGGTTTGTCCCAACTTAACTTTTCAGCCTATAAATGACAAATTTCTCTCACAATCTTCACCCTCCAAATCTCCACCCTCAATCTCCACCTTTAAAAAAGTCAAAGATTCTACAAAATCTAGTTTTTCTTAACCTCCGTGTCTGGTCAAAGTATGAAACTTAAGCCGAGATGGAGGAAGTATCTCTATAATTAGAGTTATCCGTGCATTTAAGGGGTTGTGTGCAGTTTTTATCCAAAAAAAAGTATTCCATTTCAATATTAACATCATTAGTAATACATTTTATCCAAATATACGATACATATAATCATAACATAAACAGTAATACATTTACATCTCAATATAAACACTAATATCTAATAACAAACAAAAGTAATACCTTTCTGGTAAAGCGCAATCTGATATCCAAGAAACTTAACGAAAACTTATGCAAGAAATATGGAAAAACGCAAGATGTACGTGGTTCGATCCGGAGATCTACATCCACGGGCACAAAATAGCACCTGCCGAGGTGTTTCTTTCACTATCTCTTTGAGTTTACACGTAATAATTTCAGAATACAGAATGCGAACCCTAATTCAAAGTTCTTTCCTTATATTTATACTATCCCCTACTAAACCCTAACTAACTCCCTATTGTCGCGCCTATTTTCCGCTGCGTGGCGGTTGGGAACGGATCCGGGGCCTTGAATCGCGGAACAAGCCTCAAGTTGGGCCGCGCCACATTATCTGGGACGCGTACTTCTGGACCTTCTGGGCCGGTTAGTGGGCCGAGGTATTAACCCGACCCGAAATGACCGGGCCATCCCTATCAGATGCCCCCCCCCCCATCCGGAGCGAGGAAGGAGCTTCGGTTGTAACCGGGGTGGAACTATAGGCAAGATGAGCCGTGGTCGCTAGCGAGCCGAAGTGTTTGTGGATGACCAAGACTGTTCCGCGTCTAAGGTACTCCGCGGCGTAGTCCGTGGAAGCGGAACCGAACTAGGCCGAATTACACCGGGGTGATAGCGAGTCCCCCAAAAGCAAGAAACTGTATCGGAAGTAGATAATAATCTGGCTGAGGTGAAGAGATCACCGGAGTGTAGTAGTCTGGCCGAGGTGAAGGGATCACTTGAGTGAAGTAGTCTGGCCGAGGTGAAGGGATCACCGGAGTGTCTTCCAAATCTTCCTGGGCAAGGATGGGGTTGATGTGATTGGCGGCGCCATCATGAGAGAGAGGGATGTGAAGTGACACGCTCTGCAATCCCCAATAAACCTGTTCCCCACGCGCCTTGGGAACCGCAAAGCGCGTGCATAGCACGTCCAAATCAGAAACACGAAATTTGAATAGGCTGCATCTGGAAC
The DNA here is from genome assembly GCA_958295605.1 of Ajuga chamaepitys. Classification (NCBI taxonomy): domain Eukaryota; kingdom Viridiplantae; phylum Streptophyta; class Magnoliopsida; order Lamiales; family Lamiaceae; genus Ajuga; species Ajuga chamaepitys. Next base: position 14,724,285 of record OY282508.1, on the reverse strand, counting down.
GTTGATTCTTTCAAGTATATATTGGGAATAATGGTACAGTTCAATTCATCTTCTTCCTTGTGATTTGCCATCTTTAGAAAGCGGGAAAAAAGGAGAAACTTGTTCGCGTGTGACTCATCTCGAATAAAAAACTTCTCAAACTCAAACCAAGTAAGTATGCCTTCTTCTTCATCTTCTTCTTCTGTTCAGGAAGTAGGGACTAAGAGCGCTCCGTTAGACGTGCCACCTCTGCGATTCATAATTCCAGAGAGGAATGAGATTAGGATTGTTGACCGAGCCGATGGCAGGGAAACCAACGTCAAGATGGTCGATTTTTACGAGTGTATGGAAAATGATTTCGAGGTATCCACAATAGCGCCGCGGATGGCACGGGTGCAGATTGAGAGAGAAATCCCCTCATTTTACCTTCCATTTAACTTAGAATATATAGTACCGGACCCCGGTGATAGGGCCTGTTGCCGCGGCAGGGTTTCATCAGTGTGTATATAGACCCTCTGAGAATAGGTTTGAGACTGCCCCTGTGGGACATTGTGGTCCGGTTACTGAGATACTATAACATTGCCTTAAGCCAACTAGCGCTAAATGCGGTTAGGCAAGTAGTCGGATTCACCGTAGTGTGCAAGAATGCCGGGGTAGAACCAACCGTAGAGCTATTTAGGTTTTTTTACCAACTAAAAGCCTTCGGTAAATCCAAGGGGTGGTACTCCTTCAGTCCCCGAGCCCGAGGTGGGTTCAAGGTGCAAAACCCGAGTAAGGTGGAGGGATGGAAGGAGAGGTTTATATTTGTGAAAAACGAAGTAGCTCTCCCGAGGTGGAGGAGGGATGAGGTACTTGATACTGCCCCGGTGGAGAACCCGGAGGCCGAAGTCGTACATAGGCCGAAGTCGTACATACATTCCGGTCAGTGGGGACTTTCAAGACCCTCTGTACTGAGGAGGAACTGGAGGTGGCCGGGCTGAGCCCGTATTATTCGGGCGATGCGGTTGCCGAGGAGGGTAGGAGTTCTCATGTCTTGCTTTTTACAAACTGTTGCCTTGTACAGGACTAACTTCAAATTCTGCATGCAGTGGGACGCTTCGGAAAAGAGCCGGCCGGAAGCCCCGCGGTGGCTGCGGCAGCCAAAAAGAAAGGAAAAATTGCTGAGGTGTCTCCCCGGGGGAAGATGTCACCTAGTGCGAGGCCCAGCGCTGGGTCTGAGGAGCAGGTAGGAGCGGCGAGGCCTACCCCTGGATCTAAGAAGAGGACGGAGCCATCTGGGACACCTCCAGCAACAGCAAAAAGACTCCGCACAGGGGAGAGTATGGAGGTAAATCCAAGATGTGTTGTTAGTTACTGTTAACGCAAATGCAGTGTATATTTATCTGTGTTGATTTCTGTGTGCTGCTATTGGTGGCAGTTGAAGGAGCAGGGGCCTTCAAGTCTATTGGGGTTGGAGGGGGGCGATGCCGAAGAACTTCTGCGCTTGGCGCGAGGAATCATGGAACTCGGTCGTAAGAGCGAGAAGGAAGGCAAGGAGGAGCTAGCCGAAGTGGCTAGAGAGCTTCGGGCGCGCAACGACAGGTTAACACAAGACTTGACCGAGGCGCGTAAGAGGGCAGTCTTGGTTGAAAATGAGGTAGCGTGTCTGCGCGGAGTGGAGGCAGAAACCGGTGTCCTCCGAGGGGAAATACTGCAGCTGCGGGCAGAGATGGAAGCTCGGGAAGCTGCAATAGTCGAAGGTCAAGAAGCGATGCTGAAAGCATTCGCCGAGAAACTGCTCCAAACCAGCACGTTTCTTGACTTTCAGACCAATTTTGTTGCAATAGGGGACAAGGCCACGCGATCTGTGCTGCTGGAGCAGATCAAGGAAGTCTACCCGAATGTGGATGTATATCGTCCAGAATTCGGGTACGACTTTGATGCAGTGGCCGGGGTGGAGAAGGCCTACTACACAGCATTAGCACATCTGCCGGAGTGGCCTCTGTTGAAGGCTCTAGCGGAGAAGAAACAAATTTTGAAGGCCGAGGAGATTGCTAACTGTGAGGTGGACCAGGACCAGGAATTCCTGGCATTCCGCCGGGGTGAGCTTGTCTCCAAGCCTCGAAACAAAGAACCCCCTCCCCCCCCCCCCCCCCCGGATGGAGGCTGATGCCATGGCTGCGGATGAAGCTTCCGCAGTTAATGAGGAGGAAGAAGCAGAAGCGATGGAGGGCCGGCGAGAGGTGTTTCCCGAGGATACTGAGGGGATCGAGCGGGAGGTCCGTCGTTCCCCTCAAATTTAATGTAGTATATAATAGGAGTAGATGTAAACTTTGTACTGAATCATGGATAATGTACTTTGATTTGGTTGAATATAAATCTTGTTTTTGAGCTGAACTCCAACTCATTATATGCTTGAGATTGATCGTTCTCGTTGATTCTTTTGTCTGTTTAGAATACCGCGGAATTGCACGAAACGATAAAGAAACTCATGCAATCACTAGAGTGGTTCCGCGGAGAGAAGAATAACCTGCAAATGCACGTAGTGCCAAGGCTAGAAAAGTGGGTGGCCATTGCGGAGAAGAGGGTGGAGGAGGCCGAGGAAAGAGCCAGGGACCACGAACTGAAATACCGGGCTAAAGCTGCTGAAATGAGCCGTGTCCTCGTTCATCAAAGGGAGTATGACCGAATACTGTCTGAGTTCGGCCTACTGACTTTTGAGGAAGTGGAGGAGCGGGTCGTAGAGATTCAGGGCGAAATCTCAGCACTTATGGCAAATGACCCAGCCGAGTCCTCGGAGCTCGTAAGAAAGCGAGAGGTTTTGGAGCTGCTCCTCAACATGTATGAAGGACTGAAGGGCCGTGGCAGGTGGCGGTCTTCTGCCGAGGAATACATTGCGAGTACAAGCCGGAGCCAAGGTACTTCAAAAGCCCCCTGGAAGGGTAAAAAGAAGCCCGCGGGAAAGAGCAAAGGCATTATTATTCGAGAGCGAGTTCCAGTGATTACGGTCGAAGAAGAGCCCGCTGTTATCGCCGAAGAGGTAGTCGAAGAGCTGGCCAAAGAAATCGAAGTAATGGCCCCGGAGGAATGGGACCCTGTGCAATGGGCCCAAACCCCGAGGTCTACCCCGCAGCCAAGTAGCCGTGCTCGTACAAGAGACGAAGTTCCCAGGCAAGCGCCAAGAACAAGTCCACGGCGTCGGGAAGCCCGCGGAGGGGAAAGAGCCGGAGCCCGAGGCCGAGGAACGACAAGATCCCGGAGGACACAGCGTAGGTCTAGGAGTAGGCCTCAACGTCGGGGCGCTGAATATTGGCTCGGGGGCCGTAGATAATTGCTTGTTCGTTTTTTTTTTTTTTTTTTTTTTAAGTCTTATGTAAAAAACTTTTTGGCATCACCTCGAAGGAGGATAATAAAATCGTTTTGGTGTGCATAGTTGTGTTAAGGAAAACAACAAGTTATTAACCAAAAGTAATAATTGTTTTAACGGGTGTTCGGGAACATAATATGGATAACTCCAATTTAAATCTCCCCGGACGGATCGGGCGGGAGCAAACACCTCTCCGGTTAGACAGGCGAGAGAGTGATACGAGTCCGGTGACGAAATGTGAATCTCCTCGGGCGGACCGAGAGAGAGAGATTTAGTTGTCCGAAGACGAATAATAATAATACGACTGCGTTAGGGCGTCCCCATAACGTAGAAGAGAACACAGCAAGATGCATAAACAAAGAGTATTTATTCAATGATGAGTGCCGGAGCAAATTGAAGGATACAAAGAGAGATAACAACGTAAAAGAAGCGTACAATGAGCATAAAGATAAGATGATACTTGTCATTTGGCATTCACAGATAGAAGCGTCTCAAGTTGGTAACATGCCAGCTTCGGGGAATTGAGGTTCCATCGAGATGCTCTAACTGGTAGGATCCGGAATCGTGCGCGGCAACGATGCGATAAGGACCTTCCCAAGAAGCATGTAATTTCCCCTCGGGGGCAGCTTTGCTGGCTGAATTGAGTCGAAGTACTAGGTCCCTGACATTGAATTGAGTGCCTCGAACCCGGAGGTGATGATACTGGGCTGCACGTTGTTTACACCTGGCCTGCTGGATGAATGATTGATCACGACGATATTCAAGCTCATCCAAATTTGCACGGAGAGCTTCGTCATTATCCTCGGGAATCAATGTGATGAGGCGGGGGCTTGGTACGCTGATTTCCGCCGGAATAACTGCTTCGGAGCCGTAAGTTAGGCTATAGGGGGTCTCCCCGGTAGAGGTATGCGGCGTCGTGCGATAAGCCCATAGAACTTGCGGAAGGTTTTCGGCCCAAAGACCTTTAGCATTATCCAGGCGTTTCTTTATACCCGTGAGCAGTGTACGATTGGTGACTTCAACCTGACCATTGGCTTGAGGGTGAGCAACCGAAGTGAAAATTTGTTTGATACGAAGCTCCTCGCACCATGACCGGAAGGGATCGTTGGCAAATTATTTGCCGTTATCCGAAATAATAGTGCTCGGTATGCCAAAACGACATATGATATTTCGCCAGACGAACTTCAAGATGTTTTGACCAGTGATGGCAATAAGAGGTTCTGCTTCTACCCATTTAGTAAAGTAATCCACGGCGACCACAAGAAATTTCAATCCCCCCGGAGCGACTGGGAACGGGCCGACAATGTCGATTCCCCATTGAATAAATGGCCACGCACTCTGAATTCCAGTGAGCTCGGTTTGCGGCAGATGCTTCACGCGGGAATGCAGTTGACACTTGCAGAACTTAGTTACCAAATCGTGGGCATCATTAAATAAGGTTGGCCAATAAAACCCCCATCGAAAAATTTTCTTGGCCAACGTCCGTGAACCGATATGACTGGCACAGGCCCCTTCGTGAACCTCCCGAAGAACTTGATTAGCCTCGGCAGGAGCAAGGCATCGGAGATTCGGTTGTAGGTACGACCGTCGATACAAGATTCCATCATGAAAGGAGTATTTGGGGGCTTTAAGGGCTACCTGCCGAGCTCGCAGCTTATCACTAGGCAGAGTTCCATCTCGGAGATACTGAACGATAGGAGTCATCCAATTCGGATCACTATCGGTCAATACCGAAACCGTTGCCTCATGAATTGCCGAATGAAATAAATCTTCGACTATAATATCCGGAGATATATTAGTTCGGACCGCGGAGGCTAATTTGCTGAGCGCATCTGCTCTTGCATTCTGAGTGCGTGGTATTTTCTGGATAACAATCGTATCAAAAGTTGGCATAAGTTTGAGTGTTAATGCACGATACCTGATCATCGTTTCATCCTTGGCGACATAAGTTCCCTGGATTTGCTTGGACACGACCTCGGAGTCCGTGAAGAGCTCAAGATGGCGAATAGTCAAGGATTGAGCGAGCCGGAGCCCGGCGAGAACTGCCTCGTATTCTGCTTCATTATTGGTCACCTTAAATTTGAATCGGATGACGTACTTAACTTCAACTCCCTCGGGGTCAATGAAAAGCACCCCGGCACCACTTCCGCGAGTTGTGGATGCACCATCCACATATAATTGCCACTTGCGAGGTGGAGGTACGAGGATAGCAGGATAATGGGTACCTTTGTCTGCAGAAGATTCATGATTATCCCCCGGGGTTTCAGCCAAAAAGTCTGCAAGTGCTTGACCCTTGATAGCTCGGCGGGGAAGAAATTGAATATCATATTCGCCTAATTCGACAGCCCACTTGGCGAGGCGCCCTGACACCTCGGGCTTGACAAGAATCTGACGTATAGGATGATTGGTCAGAACTCGTATTTCGCGCCCTTTGAAGTATGGCCGCAGACGCCGAGCCGCCATGACAAGGGCCAGCACGGTTTTTTCCAGCATGGAGTATCGTGTCTCCGCCCCGTGAAGTACTCGGCTTGCGAAATACACGGGATGTTGAACACCATTGACTTCTCGCACGAGTGCGGCGCTAATAGCTTTCTCGGCGGAAGCCAAATACATATAGAGAGGCTCTCCGGAGAGAGGAACTAACAAAGTGGGCAATTGCTGAATATGATGCTTCAAAGCCTCGAAAGCCTCAGTGCACTCCGGAGTCCACTCAAATGACTTCGCCTGTCTCAAAATTTTGAAGAATGGGAGTTGGCGCTCTGCCGCTTTAGATAAAAAGCGATTTAAGGCCGCCAAACCACCCGTGAGGCGTTGGACGTCTCTGAATGTCTTCGGTGGTTGCAGATCTAAAACATCCCGAAGCTTGGCTGGATTGGCCTGAAGACCATGTTGTGAAATCATATAACCAAGAAACCTTCCGGAGCCAACGCCGAAAGTGCATTTTGCCGGATTAAGTCGCAAATTGTAACGCCGCAGAGTACGCAACGTTTCAACAATGTCTTGCACGCATGAAGAATGGGAGGTACTTTTTATAACCAAATCATCGACGTAAACCTCGACGTTGCGGCCAACTTGATCGCGAAAAACGCGATCCATGAGACGTTGATATGTGGCTCCAGCGTTCTTGAGCCCGAAGGGCATTTTCTTAAAAGCAAAACACCCAAAAGCAGTGATAAATGCCGTTTTGAGGGCATCCTGAGGATCCATGAAGATCTGATGGTATCCCTTATACAGGTCTAAGAAACAAAGTGCCACGTACCCAGTAATGGCTTCGGCCTTTTGGTCGATGGAAGGTAGAGGATAACAGTCCTTCGGACAATGTTTATTGAGATCGGAGAAATCGACACACATTCGCCATGCCCCGCTGGACTTTATCACCATCACTGGATTGGATAGCCAAGAAGGGTAATACACTTCGAACAAGATGTCCGCATCCAAGAGTTGTTGCACCTCGATTCGAATTGCTGCATTTCGCTCCGGAGCGAACTTCCTTTGCTTTTGCTGTATAGGCTTTACATTAGGATCGATGTTCAGCTTGTGGGTTATTACATCGGGAGAGACCCTGGGCATATCCAAAGGGGACCATGCGAAGACATCGGAATATTCTCGGAAAGTCTGGATGATGGCATGATGCAACAACGGCACATCCACGGCACCGACAGTTACAGTTTGTTCAGGCTTGGACGGATCAAGCGGCACCTGGACAGTGGTGTCCCCCAATGAGGTACATACATGAGTTTCCAGAGCCGATGACGCCACCTGAAGCTGTTGTTTGGGAGGAACCTTGGTTGTCTTTTTGAGTGCGACGTACATGCACTCCTTAGAAACCCGCTGACTACCGCGGATAGCCACTTCGCCATGTGAGGTGGGGAATTTTAGCGCGAGGTGGTATGTGGAGCATATGGCTTTTGCAGGAGTAAGCCAATCCCGACCCAATATCATATTGTACGGTGACGGGGAGTTAACCACGTAAAAATTCACAAAAATGGTTTTTATCGCCGGATAAGTGCCCAGAGACGCCGGGAGAGTGATGACACCTTCTGGCTGAACTTCTCCCTGGGTGAAAGTCTACAGTGGCCCAGGGGCCGGCCGAAGTTGCTCCCGAGGAATTCCCATTTTTTGAAAACAGTCAGCGAATATAACACTCACTGCGGCTCCATTATCTACAAAGACTCGCTTTATCGTAACATTGGCTACAACCATGTCGATGACGATGGCATCAGTATGGGGTGTTATCTCTGGAACCGGGTCTCTATCTGTGAAACTAACAGTTTCGGATTGATGGAGGCGCTTATGACGTGGCTCCTCGGGAGGAGGACGGCGAGCCTCTGCCTTCAAGGCATTTCGCGAAGCCCCGGTGGGGAGGGCCCCATATATCACGTTTATTACGTGAGTGGGTGCATTGTCTCCGGGTCCTCCCGGAGGAGGAGGTGGTGGCAGAAAACGAGGTTGTTGGCGATTGCCAGAGTCTTGCCGTGCATAATTGCTAGACCCCGGCCGATTATTCTGCCACGGCGGCCGATTTTGTTGTGTACCCCGGTCATGATAACCTTCGCGGTTATGAGACGAACCCCCATTCTGACTTGTCCGAGGCTTGTCATCGGTCCGCGCAATATATTGTCGCAAGAGACCTTTCCTTAAACACTCCTCAATTTCCTTGCTGAGCTCTCGGCACTCCTCTGTCTCGTGCCCATGATCTCGGTGGTACGCACACCACTTTCCTCGGTTCCTCTTCTCAGGCGGAGCAGTCATCCGCGGACAGGGCCGTAAATCGTTCTTGTGAACAGAAAGAATTTCAGCTCGCGATTTTGTCAGCGGGGTGAACTGTGGAATATCCCCTCGAGGGTCTGAACGTCCCTGATTCAGACGAGAAAAAGTGCTAGGTCGTGTGCTAGGCCCAGCCTGTGCCCTATCGGATTGCCGCTTACTAGCATGTTTCTCATGTTTCCTACGAGTCTGCTCCTCGGCCTTAGCATATCTGCACACAGTATTAAACAGTGCGCGGGTTGTGACCGATGGATTACGAACCAGCTCAGTGTAGAGTGGTCCGGGACGGAGTCCATTCATGAATGCATTGATGATAACATCATCTGAGCAACTTCCTACCTTGAGACTCTCCGCTGTAAAGCGGTCAAGAAATTGGGTAACGGTTTCACCGTCTCGTTGTTCCATTCATGAGGTCGGCTAGGGTGGCCATGGGCGTCGCACGTGCTTCAAAACGTGCCCAAAAGTGCTCGGCGAGTTCTCTAAAAGAGGATACGCTATTGCGAGGGAGAGAATCAAACCAAACCCGAGCTTCATCCTGAAGATACTCAGGGAAAATCTTACAGTAATGAAGGGATGTAGTATGATCGCGGCTAAGCATGTTGTGCCTGAAAGCTCCAAGAAAATTGGCCGGATCTCCTATGCCGTCGTAAGGTGATATGGCAGGCCTTTTGAACCCTTCGGGAAGGGAGGTGGCCATGATTTCTTGAGAGAACGGTGTGATAATGTCCCCATTGGCATCAAGGCCCAGGATTCTGTCCAGCTCGACATTGCGTTGGACTCGCTCATACTCTTGGAGATCTAGAGTATGTGGATTGGCATAACGAACTCTTTTAGCCGCGTTAAGTGGACGGCGGCGATCGACATCTGCAGGTTCGTCCTTGCGCTGTCTTGATCCATTAGAACTCCCATAGTCCTCGGGAGAACCAGGTCGTTCCCGTCGCCGATCCTGACGCCCGCAGTGCACCGGGTCTCGTCGATCATGCGAGTGCTGGCGATGTGGATGCACCACGGGATTGGTAGTATGTCCGGCAAGTCCATCGGGATTCGGGCGATTGGCCGCCTAGTCTTGAAGAACATGAGCATGCTCTTGTAGGAAAGCCTGGAGTAATTCTGGAGTTATTCGAATATTGACCGGTGGCCGGGCGACAGCGGGATTAGGGTTTTGCATGTCTTGTGGGGGCAGAGGTAAGAACTGGTTGTCTGGATTCATAACTGGGCCTTGGTTGCCCTGATGAGGAGATGTACCTCGCATCGGCGATTGCCTCGGCGGCAAAACTTGATCCACGGGTGGATCCTGGTTGATCTGATCACCTTGGCGAGATTGATTCAAGCGAGTAGTCACCATAATATACCAAATACGACGTCAATATCACAATCACGTGCTTCACGTTCCCACAGACGGCGCCAATTGGTAAAGCGCAATCTGATATCCAAGAAACTTAACGAAAACTTATGCAAGAAATATGGAAAAACGCAAGATGTACGTGGTTCGATCCGGAGATCTACGTCCACGGGCACAAAATAGCACCTGCCGAGGTGTTTCTTTCACTATCTCTTTGAATTTACACGTAATAATTTCAGAATACAAAATGCGAACCCTAATTCAGAGTTCTTTCCTCATATTTATACTATTCCCTACTAAACCCTAACTAACTCCCTATTGTCGCGCCTATTTTCCGCTGCGTGGCGGTTGGGAACGGATCCGGGGCCTTGAATCGCGGAACAAGCCTCAAGTTGGGCCGCGCCACATTATCTGGGACGCGTTCTTCTGGACCTTCTGGGCCGGTTAGTGGGCCGAGGTATTAACCCGACCAGAAATGACCGGGTCATCCCTATCACTTTCAATGTGTAATAATACATTTAATCAAAACAAACAATATCTATTAGAACAAACACTAAGCAATACGTTTTAGTATAAATATACATATTTTTTTATGAAAAAATTCCAAGCAACGTATAGATCCTCTCACAAACTAGATTGCACAAATGGTGTACATAATTCGCATAGATTATTTGCTTTGTCAATAAAACTTACTCCCTCCCTAAATAAAAGTAGACTTATAGTTATCTTCGACTAAAAAATTGTTGTTAATATAGTTAAAATATTAAATTTTAACTTCATTTTTCTTTTATATCCTATCTCTTTTATTATTTAGATATATTTAGTTGATATGGAGAATTTAAAATATATTAATTAGAGAAGATATAAAATGAACAATAATAATGTGCTAATATAGTAGGTGATATATTTTAGTGTGACATAATAAAATAGAAACGAAGTCTACCTTGATAAGAGAGGGCATAAATAATATTTGACTTCACATTTTACTTATACTAATATATATTTTTTTTTAAAATGACTAATGTATTAATATTAATAATATCATCATTAGTTAAAATGTTAATGTAACATAACGTAAAAATAAAACTTGTACTTTTGTCGTAAATTATTTACGTTGTGTTTAATTAGTTAGACCACGGTCAAGGATTCAAGGGTTTGACTCACACATGATATTATCCTCTAGAGCTCCTTCTTTTAACATATTAGATGTCCGGTAGTATAATGCACATGATGAATATTTTTTTATTATAATAATAGTATATAATAAAAGTATCAGTTTATGCATTATTTGCAAATATAAATTTAAAAATCGATTTTTTATATTTTATCTATATATCTTTCATAATCACAAACTAAAATTACCAATTATATTTTCATAAATTTGTAAATTACATTATCTGAATGCATAATCTGATGATGATGATGATGAATATTTTATGTAAAATATTATATATAACTTGAAATTTGATTCATTTCTCTCCCTATTATTTCAGTAATGCATTACATATATTGTAATAATTATATATGCATATAAGGACAAAACAATGAGTGTGTTTACTTAACACTTGGCTTAGTAGATTTAGCGGCCCAAATCCAATAAAGCACACTCATTAACTCCTTCAGCCAGGTTTGACTCAACAGTCTCCAGCCATAAGTAAACACACCCAATGTGAAATATTTTGAATAATTATGGTTTGAAAACCACATATATTAAATAATATAATATTAGTGTAAGAAGTCACAAACATATAGTTACTTAAGTATAAGTATATGAATGGTAAACTATAGTTACATGTCATATGCAAAAAAATAATACTTAACTTATTATTTTCGTAGGTAACATAATTTTCTTTTCACAAAATAGAAAAGTATAGGGTTAAATATTTAAATCAACCTGAACTATACGAGTTTTGACAGTTCAGTACCTAAACTTTTTTTTTTCACCGATTGCACCCCAAAGTACACGAGTTCGACATGTTGCAACCTCCGACCCTTTTTTCCGGCCAAAATAAACACACGTGATCCGCACATGCATAATTGGGCTCAGTTGATATTATAATGAATTTTGGGTCAATCTTATAAAAAAATAAAATTAATTTTGGGATTAATCCTATTTTGATATTAACCCTCCCAACTGAGACAAAAAATGGCGCCTCCTTCAAAACCCTAACCACGACAATTTTTCCGGCTAACCCTCCACCCGATCGTCTTCACCTGTTGCTAGAAATTCCTTTAATGGTGTGGGCTGTTAGAGATACAAAATCCTACAGGCTTTGCGAAGATCAATCGATACCTAACTACGGTAAGCTTAATTTCGTTTTTGGGTTTTTCTCGACATAGATGGTTGTTGAAATCGCATCTGGAATGAAATCCAGAACGTGATTGAAACATATGGACCAAACGAGACCCACCCATCTGAGATGGAATACAAAGAGCAGATGACAAAGATTAGAAAAGACATAGTCAATGTCCATGGCGAAATGGTCCTCTCGATGAACTACAACAACATCAAGGCTTGGCCAAAATACTCACGAAATACGACAAGATACCGGCAGAGTTTTACGCCTTCCAGTCGTCCAAATGTCCTTCAACAACCATTTTTCACCACCAATTTAATCTCCAAGCTTGTAAAAGGAGTGTGAATCCACCATAGAAGCGGTGTTTCCGCTATCGGAAGCCACGGCCAGAAAGTTTAGGGCGGCGGTGCCCGGAGAGGGAGTTTTTAAGAACACCGTGGCGGCGCTTCTGAAGATCAGTTTAGGTCCTAGTGTTTTGGTTTTTGATGTTATTATGTTTAAGTCCTTGTTTTTAATTTTTTTTTTTATAAGATTGACCCAAAATTCATTATAATATCAACTGAGCCCCAATTATGCATGTGCGGATCACGTGTGTTTATTTTGGCCGGAAAAAAGGGTCGGAGGTTGCAACATGTCGAACTCGTGTACTTTGGGGTGAAATCGGTGAAAAAAAAAAGTTTAGGTACTGAACTGTCAAAACTCGTATAGTTCAGGTTGATTTAAATATTTAACCCAAAAGTATATTAATAAGTAAACTAATTCAATCAACATATCACTTTACCAAATATATTTAATTAACCTTTAATATTAAAAGAAGGTGCATAAAAATAGGAGAAAACACGTGCCGCTCCCATAATTTTTCACCGAATTTAAATTTTTAAAAATACTCTGAAATACTTAAAGAGCCCCTAAAGAAGGGGGAAACATGTGTTTCATCCATCTTCTTTTATGGGTTCTCCTCCAATCATTTTTTTTTTTTTTTTCATATTTTGCTTTCGAAATTTCAAGGTCTTATAATTTTTCCGTCTCAACTCGATTTTTCATACGAAATAGATCAAGTTATTCCTCTTTTGAAAATTTTCGATTTGACATCCCTAATGCATGTATTATAATTAAAAAATATTAAGTTTTAAGTGTATTTTTTCTTTTTAAACATTTGTATATAAAATTAAAATTTGATATAATTCCAAAAATGAGTTTTTAACCGATTTAAACTTTTAGAAGATTAAAATTATTTACTTTAATTTTATCTTTTTTTATCTTAATAATTTTTGGATAATTTAAATTATTTGGTAAAATCCATAAGAAATACAATTTTTTTAGGTTTACACTTTAGAATAGAAAACAAGCTTAGATATATTTGCAAAAATGATTTATTGATTGGATTAGTTTGCTTTGTGAAAAGAAAAATTATGTTACCTACACAAGTAATAAGGCAATAATTTTTTATTTGTATAGGACATGATAATATAGTTTACCACTCATATACTTAAGTAACTAATACGTTTGTGGCTTCTTATACTAATATTATATTATTTAATATTGGGGTTCTTAAATGATAATTATTCAAAATATTTGACATTGTTTTATTTGCATATGTAATTATTACAATCGGCATAATGCACATTGAAATACTAGGGAGAGAAAGGAACTAAATTTCGTATTTAAAATTTTAATTAAAATATTCAGCATCATTAGTTCATCAATTCAAATAATTGAATTAACAAAATTTATGAAAATATAATTGTTAGTTTCTATTTGTGATAATGACATGTATTAGAAGTAAAAATATTAAAGTTTCAATTTGTAATAATGAAAGATATTAAATGTAAAAAAAAAAAAAACACATGTAAGGAGGAAGAAATATTATTGGATAAAAAATAACAATTTTCGATTTTATATTCTCAAATAATATATAGGCTGATAATTTTATTATTATTATTATTATTATTATTATTATTGAAAAATACTTATCCCGTGCATCACACGGGTAGACATCTAGTCTTTTAATCTATGTAAAGTATATACCTAACAAATATGTGTCTTTTATAAACTTCTTAAACCAAATAATTTAAACTATCAAAAAAATTATTAAGATTAAAAAAAAGGTAAAATTAAAGTAATAATTATAATCTTCTAAAAAAATTTAATCCGTGCAAAACAATTATTTTTGGAATTATATCATATTTTAATTTTATATACAAATGTTTAAAAATCAAAATATATCATTATCATCCTAAAAATGTATTTTACACTTAAAGGTCAATATTTTAATTATAATGTATGTTTATGGATGTTAAATCGAAGAGCCTTAAAAGATGAATAATTTTATATATTTCTTATGAAAAATTGAGTTGAGATGGAAAAATTGTTAGACCTTGAAATTTCGAAGGGAAAAGATAAAAGAAAAATAATTGATTGGATGAGAACCTACAAAAAAAGGTAGATGAGACACATGTCTCACTTTTAGGGGTTCTCTTTTAATAATACACGTAGTGAATGTTTTTTTAGAGCAATTTTTAAAAAAATAAGAATTTGGCGAAAAATTTGTGGGAGCGACACGTGTTTTTCCCTACTTTCTTGCATCTCACTTTTAGTATTATGGGAGGTCTCTTGTGCAGCAATTACACAGATGTTAGATCCGTGCAATTCGGGTCATGAGTCAAAAGGTATTATCATTTATGCCTAAAGGTATTACATGTAATGGGTAAATGTATCATGATGAAAATGTATAAGCTTAAATATATTACATGTTATGGGTAAAGGTATACAATACATTTACCCATAACATGTAATATCTTTAAGGCGGCGATTATTCGCAGCCCATAAAATTTTCCAACGTAATTCACTTCTTAAAGCAACCTATTTTTATTTAAAAGTTAGTATATAATTCTTAATACAACCCAGATAATACCAACTATATCCTTTTTATTAACTTAATTTATTTAAATTAAAATGTTACAAATAAAACAATAAAACATAAAAAGAAACAAGAAAAAAGAAAAGAGAAACGGAGGCAACATCGATTTTAAAAGAGAAGAAGAAGAATTACAGAACAAAGAAGAAAGAAAATGGAGAAAGAAAAAAAGGAGGAAGAAGAAGAAGAGCAGAAAAAGAAAATATTTTATGTAGATCATATCGACCTTTATATTTCAACATTAGTATGGAAGAATCATTTGGCCTTGTCAATTTTTCTTTTTTAACTGCCGCAACCCATTTGCAAGGAGATATAGGATTAATCGGATTGAATGTTAATCCTTCTTTTGTGCTCTTTTGTAAACATTCAATATTATTGATATTTGTGCAGAATTCACACATATGAAAAATAAAAGAAAATATATTTTGTTCGAACAGACATCAAGTCGTTTAAGTCTAACAATTATTTAGTGCTCCATTAAAATTAGGGTTAATAGAGTTCTGAAAATTAAAAGAGATGACGCAGAAGAAATAATATTATATTTTTTTATATTTCTTATATATATATATATATATATATATATATATTGATTGATTAGGTTAATTTTTCATTAAAGATAGTGTAGTCTTTATTTTACTAATAATATTTTAATTTATTAAATTTGTGAGTTGCATTGAGAAATTTTGTGGGTTGTGAATAGCCGACGTTTACCTTTAAGTGTAAATGGTGATACCCAACCCAAATTGCGCCGTGCAACTGGTGCACATGAGACTTTACCTAATATTAAAGGTAGATGTGAAAAAGGAATTCCTTAATATAGGAAACGTATAGGTTGCATTTGAATAGAAGGATTTGAAAATGAGTTTGAAATTTATAGTTTAATTGTTGTTGTTGAGATAATCATGGATTAAAAAATTCTTTGATTTCTTTTGACTTATTTTTTTTGAAGGATTTAAGCCGATTCTAAATCTTTTTTTAGTAAATTTCAAATACATTAATTTTATCTTTAGTAAATTTCAAATACATTAATTTTAAATTCATACATTTTAAATCCCTCCATCCAAACATAATTATAGAGAAATTGAGAAAACACTATCATAATTTTCATCTCTTAATTAATAACAACACTTGGATAGTGATTAAAGTTGGATTTTACTGAGTAATTTTCACACGGACACTCAAATCCCAGACACGAAGAATATGGACTCGTCATTCAACCTACTGGTCATCTGAGATTAAAAAAGCGTTTGACTATGCTTATAAATTTTTTTAAATATCTTATAAGATGATTGAGAGCTTATATGTTTTTGTAATTTGTTTGATAAAATAAGATGTTAAATTATTTATAAAATGCAAAAATAAACTCTTAGATTTTATAATTAAGAAAAGTTCATCTAGTCTATCCCTCTTTTAAGATCTAAATTATAAGTTATACTCAAATTTTACATAGCACACAACACACATATATGCATATTTCACACACATTTTTTCACACCTACTACACACACTTCAATATAATTATTTCGTATAATTACTAGTTTGACCATTTAATATAATTTTAAAATTCTCAATTCAATATTATTATAGTTATATTTTTTCTTTGTCGCATATTTTCCTTGTCTAAATATATACATTTTTTTTTCAATAATTTTTTTATGCAAATTTCTAATAAAAGAAAACCATAAAAGAAGGAAAAAGTAAAAAAAAAAAAAAAGTTAACACTACAAAATCGTAGGTACTACTGTATATTTTTTGTCTTATGTATTTTTAATTTTTTTTGTTTGTTTTACATTATGTTTGAGGTTGTAGAATTCTAAATATTAAAGGATATTTCTAAAAATATATATTGTATACGCAGTTTCAAATTTCTGGATACGTCGCTGGTGTAGAGGTTCAACGGAACGCAAGGAGATCTTTGCTTCTGTTAAATTTTTCTTTACTAATTTGAAGTCTTGAACGGAAAACTGATGATCCGTAAAAAATTTGGCTGCAGACTTCATCTAGTTAAGATAAAGAAGTTTATGTCTATGAATTTATGGGTGTATTTGCTTAAGGTTTTGACTTAGTAAATTTAGGGGATCAAACCTTAATAAAGTATCCTCATTAATTTCTTCAGTCAGATTTGACTCAACGTTCCTCAGTTTTAAGCAAACACATCCTATGTAGACTAGATGATTAATTACATATTCTCAAAGTCAAGCTCACTATCATGTCCGATTCTGAAATTTTAAAAGGGTGTTTATTGATGAACGAAGAAGGTAAATTTTGATATTCTGCAAATTTAACTTAATGTTTATTTTTGTCTGGTAAACTTTATACGATATGGTTGAGTCATTCTTAAAAAATATCAAATTATATTAAATAATTAGTAAAATCATTTTAACTAGATCGCCACGTTTCATTCGAGCGGACTAAACTTCCTTAACTCAGCTTTTCTTTATGCAACTCCCTCTTGGGGCAGTGGCGTAACCAGGATTTAAAAATCGGGAATACGATACATAAAAAATAAAAAAATCGAGGATAGAATTGAAATTTGGGGGTACATTCTTTTTTTTTTTTAATACCTACTAATATTTCTTTTTTTTTTTTTAATTCAAATTGGGGGTACAAGTGTACCCCACATTTATACATAGTTCCGCCACTGCCTTGGGCCTAGTGCTCAGGAGGGGGTTTTCAATACAGTTCCCATATAGAGTAGTCTGAGTTCTTTCACAATCGATTTTATGTTGCTCAATCCACTTGGTCTTTAATCATTTTCTGATTGCTGGTTAATGAAAACCCTAGACCCAACGCTCTATTCTTTATTGTTTAGAGAGTTGTTATGGGTTCACTACTGAGAAGGTAGTTAGTTCAGGCAGAGCTCGAAGCTCCGACATCGAGAAAAGGAGCTGATCGCCTCTCACACAGAGGAATAGTACCTCTTGTGTAATACTAATTGATAGGGTCTTATTGATAAGTGCTACAAGATCTCTAGGAGGACATAGAGAAAAATAGCCTGATGGTCGATTTGTGGAATACTGATCTTTCACAAATTATCACGTACATCAGGTTCACAAATCTTAGATTTGTACAATTCGGATTGTGGGCAGATTCATTCCAAGGTACCTATAATTATACTGAAATATATTACTTCTTTAGAAGAAAATATTACCTTTCAGCATGTATAATACCTTATTTCTTCTGTACATGTAATTACTTTCAACACAAACACTAATATTTTTTTACATATTACATTTTTTTTCAGAACACGGAACATTTTTCAGTATAAATAATAATATATTTTCATGAAGAATTAATCATGACCAAATTATAGCACTCAGAATAAGGGATTAGCTCAAGAAGTACTAAACCTAAACGTCTCAGCTGTACTTTTGAATTAAAAATATTTCCGACATTTAGGCCTTTTACGACCAAAAATTAAGGTAGACCAGAAAGGTACCAAATCCTCGTACTGTCGTGCCAAGCTAATATATATATATACGAAAAGCGTGACGGAAGGAGGATAAAATGCTAATAATGACCTCCTTTTTGTTTCCTTAATTTGTGGGTTAAAGTATGTTTGCAATGTTTGTATATTAATATAAGATTTACATGTCTCCCTTATTTTCTCCTACAAACGAAACAAGGATACCGAACCCCTTACCCACACACATGTACATGATGAGTAAAATACATATAAAATGATTAATTTGTAATACAAATTACAAATTAGAGCATGAGTGCGGAAGTTTTGGGTAAGTCATGGAAAAATTTCATATTAGCACGACTTTATATTAATTAACTTTGAGAGGTAGAGGCCCATAAGGGTAGCTAAGCTAGTGGAGCAGATGAGTACAAAGATCGAATATTAAAAATTTGAATCCGACCTGTCAACGCTTCTCCTATATGGTTAACTTTAGGAGAGTTTTAGTCCTCATGCTAACGTTTCGTAGAGTGAATCTGTCACACCATTCAATTCCTTTGTTTCACTAGGTGTTTTATTTTCTATTACACTTAATTTAATACACGACACATATTAATTTATGACATCATTCAATACATGTATCGATTACTGAATATGATAGGACACAAGATAAAACACTAAAATGTAACAAATGATCTTAATTATATGCTGTCTCACATCTCAGATTTATATGATTTACTTTTCTCGTGTAGTTTACAAGGCGTTACTGCACAATGGGAGTTTTACCTAGTGCATACCAAAGATAGCAGATCCAGATTCCCGCAGCATAAAAGAAAAATTAAACATATATTTATTTCATATAAATTTTGCAAACACAACACGGCATCATATATAATGCTTATATTGCAAGCTTCAAATAAATAACAAATGCAGCAAATTTACTTTCTGAAGATGGTTGGCTAAGCATATTTAAAGTATCTTACAGATTCTAATGTCTTATTAATATTATTGGAGCTTATATTGAAAGATATGGATTAGATTAGGATATGTGGGTTTTATTAATTAATAAGGCAGACTAATTAATTAATTAAGTGGACATGGATATTAGGCCCATAAACCTAGGGTTATATGGTACTATATATACATATTCTTTATAGTAGAGAATCAAGGGTTTTTATCAGATAAAAATTGGAGGCACTATAGAATTTGATAAGTGATTTCCTAGCGATCACTTATCGAATAATTGTACCGAGGATAGTTCCTGCGGCGGACGACATATGCGTGGATACCTGAAGTGGTGAATCATTCGCTCAACTCTGTTCGACTAATTACGCACAAGTAAGTTGTTCCAACTTTAGCGTAATCAATGCTCAACGATTAATTCAGTTATAAATCACGATCAATATTCTCGACTGTTTATTCCGCTGCGTACATTAGATGTTGTCGAGAATTACTAACAGTGGTATCAGAGCCCGAGGCTCGATTTATAATTGAAATTGATTTAATTTCATGTGGATTAAAATTGTAAATCTGAATTTTTTTGATTTAATTCGTAAACTGTACGAATAATAAAACTTGTTGAAAACCTTATTTTGTAAACTTGGTAAATAATATGGATTTTGGAACGTGAATTGGCAAACCCATATTCCAAAACAACATTTACTTTAAACTTTGAAACATTAGTCTGCTGCGTCGATCTCCGCCGCTGCTGTGCGTTTGTCGGCGGCAGTAGTTTCCGGCGAGACAGAGTCCGGCGAAATAGGTGTGCGACTGCCGTCCTCGTCGACGGCGGTGACAGCGATGGCTCGCTGCTACTGTTGCGCACCTGCTGGCCGAGACAATGGCCGCCGCGACTGAGACGGCGGCATACGACAGCGGCCCTCCTGCTGCTGCGCGCTGACGACAGCGATGGCGGCTCCTGCTGCTGCTGCACTGCTGGCACTTGCTCGCGGTGATGTCGGCAGTGGAGTCAGCAGCGATTGCGGCGGAGACGGGGCAGCGGTGCTACTGTTGTGCCCAGCCTTGACCCTAAAGGGTTTTGGGCTGGGCCTGGGCTTCCTAAACTTTGAGGTTGGACTATGGGCTGGACTATGGTTTTATTAAATGGGCCAAAATAAATTGGGTTGTTTTAATTAATTCTACTGGGTTGAAATAATTGGATTGGACCAACTTTAATTGAGCTGATTTTATTATGCCGGATGTTTATTTGCTGGGCCATTTCATATAAGTTGGGTTGTTTTATTTAAAAAAAAAAAAAAGAAAATTGATTTTATTGAATTAATCAAATTAGATTTATTAATTAAATAAATTCGAAAATTCTAATTACATATTAATTAGTTAATTAGATTAATGAATCTTATTATTATTGTTTTTGAAATAATAATAATAGACTTATACATTTATGTTAATTTGGAGTTAACATTAAAAGTATACTTATATCAATTTGGAATTAATATATTAATCTAATAGATTAATATTAATTTATTAATTAGATTAATAAATTATAATAGTAATATTATTTTTGAAAGAATAATACTAGACTTATATATTTATGTTAATTTAGAATTAATATTAAATGTATATTTATATTAATTTGGAATTAATATATTTAATTTTAATCCACATTTAATTGAAGAATAAAATTTTAATTGGATTAA
The DNA here is from genome assembly GCA_958295605.1 of Ajuga chamaepitys. NCBI lineage: Eukaryota > Viridiplantae > Streptophyta > Magnoliopsida > Lamiales > Lamiaceae > Ajuga > Ajuga chamaepitys. Next base: position 14,703,577 of record OY282508.1, on the reverse strand, counting down.
TAATTTTATTCATTGAGCATTTATTTGATATTATGTGATAAGCTATTATTTGATTTTATGCTTATTCAATTTAAATTATAGTAATTTAGACCGCTTTTATGTTTGGGTAGGCGGCGCCCAATACATGTAGTCCGTGTAAATATGTATGGGCAGGCGGCGCCCAATATGTGTGGTCCGCATTTCTTATGCCTGGGTAGGCGGCACCCAGTAATTGCGTTTAATTTAATATTAGATATTAAATTTAACAATTAGTATCACATATAAAATCCCCAATAAAACCAAGTCTTATTTAGAAACAATGTGTCATCCATCATAATTGCTTGAAATTCCTAATCTTTTCGACCACGAGTTTTACACCGAAGTGTTTACTCTAAATCGACAAGACTCGGACTCATTCATAGATGTATAGTTGACATCGTGTGATGGAATTGACTTGCTTAAATTATTTTGAGACGCCAAAGCCACCAATATAGTTTGAGGACGCAATATTAATTGGATTAATAAACCAAGAATTGCAAATTGTTGTTGCAATTGGCTTAGAGGCCTACCTAGTGATATTATTGTAGTCATCAGCCAAAGCAGAGGCTGCAGTAATATAAACTTGGATCTTGGACCACTAATATTTATAATTGTTATAAATCCGTATTTTGTGTTTGGGGGCGCAAAATATGTTAAAATTAGTGGGAGCTAATCATTACAATAAAACTCTTGTTTTGATTAGTGATACGAATGTGATCTTTGTTTACTTTATTCTGATCTATTTTTCCATTCTATTTATTTTCTCGTCAGATAAAATATCAAATTTGGCTTATAAATGTTTGATGGAAACAAACAAGTTGACTGGGTCAAACTTTACGGATTGACTCCGTTGTTTGCGATTGGTGCTTAGGCAAGACGAGATTGAGTATGTCTTAGACAAATCAATCAGTGTCATCCCTGACAAGAATTCTCCTGAGTACGCTACGTTTGACGAAGAAGCTCATAAGAAACATGTTGAGGATGCCACATCGGCTCAATGCTTAATGTTGTCCTCTATGAGTATTGAACTGCATAGGCAACATTGGAGCATGTTCCCTTATGAGATGTTGAAACACTTGGAGAGTCTGTACGCTTCAGAAGCTCAGACCATGGAGTATGAGATACTCAGAGATCTCCTCAAGTGTAAGCTTCATGATGGGGGCCAGGTTTCTGAACATATACTGAAGATGATCGGATTGATTGAGAGGTTGGAATCGATTGGAACGAAGCTACCCTCAAGTGTCTCAATAAATCTGATTTTGCAGTCTCTTCCAAGTTCATTTGAAAACTTCATAGTGAATTTCAACATGAGCAACACGAAGGAAACACTGCCAGAGCTTCACAACATGCTCAAGACCTACGAATCATCTACTTCTAAAGGCAACTCTGTGCTCATGGTGAGCTCTTCTGCGAGATCTTCTGAACAGAAGAATAAGCAGAAGAAGGGGAAGAAAGCATCTAAGGATTCAGCCTTGATGCCTAAGAGTGGAGGGATTCAAAAGAAGCCGAGAATACCAAAGGATAAGTGTCTGTTCTGCAATGAGAAGGGGCACTGGAAGAGAGACTGCCCGAAGTTCAAAGCACATGGTGCATTGGATGAGAGCTTAAGTAGTTTATTTTGTACGTTGAAAATAGATTAGATTAGATCTTCCTTTGGGATATAAATTAGATTTATATAATTGATATTTTGTTCTTTAGATTTCAAAGAATATTATTTCCATTCGAATATTAGACATTTATGACTTTTTCTTTCTATTTTGCAAACAGTAGATGCTTGTTTTGCTTAATGGATTGTTTTAAGGAAGTGTCTTTCTTTTGAATGGAATATATATACTTGAATGTGAACAAAATATTCTCAATGTACAAGAACAAACAGCCTGTGCTAAGTAATACAAATAATAAAACCTACCTGTGGCACTGTAGACTTGGTTATATCAATGAGAAAAGAATAGCAAGATTGAGAAAGTTAGACTATCTCACATCATTTGATTTCGAATCATATGGAGCTTGCGAATCTTGTCTCAAAGGAAAGATGACAAGTTAACCACTTTCTGGGAAAAGGGTTACGTGCCAAGGTTGTGCTCGAGTTGGTCCGCACAGCGGTGTGCGGACCGTTCTAACTTAAGCAATAGGCGAATATTCGTACTTCATAACTTTCACTGATGATTTTTCAAGGTATGGATATGTGTATCTCATGAAACACAAATCTCAGGCCTTCGAGAAATTTAAGGAGTTTAAGTTAGAAGTTGAGAACAACTTGGAAAAGTATTAAGACTCTCCGATCAGATCAAGTAGGGGAACACTTAAGTCGAGATTTTCTTGATTACTTAAAATCACTTGGAATCCAGTCAGACTGGACACCTCCGAGTACACCACAGATGAATGGAGTATCCGAAAGGAGAAATCGAACTTCGTTAGATATGGTTCGATCCATGATGAGTTTCACCAGTCTTTCCTTATTCCTTTGGGGTTATGTCTTACTAACCGATGGTTATGTTCTGGATAGAGTTCCTCTTATATCGGTCACGCAAACACCATATAAGTTATGGTGTGGCAAGAAGTTGAGTCTTAATCATATGCGGACCTGGGGTTGTCCTGCTTTTATTAAGAAGATGACGACTGATAAATTGGAGACTAAAAGTGAGAAATGCTATTTTGTGGATATCCTCAGGAAACTAAGGATATGAATTCTACTGCTCTGGAGATCACCAGGTGATAGTTCCAAGAATGTGGCGTTTCTTGAAGATATTTATATCTCCGAGAAACAAGGTCACAACAAGGTAGATCTTGAAAAGATTCAAGAACCACAATATAACATAGAGGATGAGGTCTTGTCCAATGGAGTGGACAAGAACTCAGTGGGAGTTTTCGATGATCTATTGGGAGGGGAAATGACTCTTAGAGGGTCACCTCAAGACAATGAGATGCATTAAAACAAGATATTGTATCAAACCCGCAAGATAACATAGAGGATGAGGTCTTGTCCAATGGAGTGGACAAGAACTCAGTGGGAGTTTTGATGATCTATTGGGAGGGGAAACAACTCTTAGAGGGTCACTTCAAGATAATAAGATGCATCAAAGACAAGATATTGTATCAGTCCCACCTCAAGAGAATCATAGTGAAATTCTTGAGAATATTCTAAAATGTTGAAAACCAACTCACGATCAGAATAAAACGAATGAACCAACGCAAAACCAACTCAATAGGCCTCAAAGGAACCGTCGTGCACCTGAAAAACTAAATCTATTGGTTGAGAACCAAGATGATGAAGTTGATTCAGAAGACGATAACCCTAAGACCTATATCGAAGCGGTGTCAGGCACCGTTTCGAAGATGTGGCTGGCTGCCTTAACATCTAAAATGGACTCGATGTACCTCAACTAGTCCGGGAACTAGTTGATTTGCCAGTTGGGGCTCGTCCCATAGACTGCAAATGGATCTTCAAGAAGAAGAGAGATGCAGGTGGCAAGGTACAAACCTACAAGGCTAGGTTGGTGGCAAAGGGTTATAGTCAGCACAAGAGCATTGACTATGATGAAACCTTTTCGCCAGTCACTAATATCAAGTCCATTAGGATATTACTTGCAATAGCTGCATACTATGACTTTGACATTTGGCAAATGGATGTTAAAACCGCGTTTCTCAATGGAGAACTCGAAGGCACTGTGTATATGTCACAACCTGAAGGTTTTATATCTAAAGAAAAGCCGAATGGAGTATGCAAGTTAAAGAAGTCCATTTATGGACTCAAGCAAGCATCTAGGAGTTGGAATATTTGCTTTGACAGAGCTATCAAATTGTTTGATTTCGTCAGAAGCAAAGAGGATCCATGTGTTTATAGTAAACGTACGAATGAAATCTTGTCTTCCTTATCATATATGTCGACGATATACTGATAATGGGGAGCAATCATTCCATGTTGCAATCCATGAAAGAGCAGATTTCAGCAAAATCTCGGTAAGGAATACTGGAGAACTGTCAAGGCTATTCTTAAGTACCTTAGAAGGACTAAAGAATATTTCTTAAAGTCTATGGTGGGCAGCTAGAGTCATCAGTTACTGGGTATACTGATGTTGGCTTCCAACGGACCATGATGACTTCAAGTCTTTGTCTGGATATGTTTTCGTTCTAAATGGTGGTGCAGTGAATCGGAATAGTTCCAAACAGAGTAGAACTGTCGATTCCAGCACTAAAGCCGAGTATATTGCTAAATCTAAAGCTGTCAAAAAGGGGTTGTTGCTTTGTTAAAGTTTGTAAAAGAACTAGGTGTCATTCCAAGTGTCAGCAGTGCAATACCGTTGTATTGTGACAACGGTAAGTGCGGTTGCTCTAGCAAAAGGAACCGAGAGCCACGAACACAAATAAGCATATTCCCTATAGATATAATCTGATTGGACAATAATAGATAGGGAGATGTGAAGTTAGATAGAGTATCCACTGATGATAACTTGGTTAATCCTTCAACCAAACAGTTGTGTATAGCAAGGCACAACAAGCACTTTGAGAGCTTGTCACATTGGTAGTTGGCCTTGATTCAGTGGGAGTTTATAGTTTGTATGTCTTAGAAACCTTTTCGTTTGAGATATTCATTCTGGATCGCATTCTATGACATTTTGATTGTCTTTTGAGTTTATGCATTTATTAGAATAATTATTTTGATGGTTTGTTATTATTCTTATAACTGTTCCCTTGAATCATGACTGTTATTTATGGTGTGAGACATAAATGATATAGTATGATTCTAAAATTGCCATAACCAATGGTCATCAAGAATGGGATATTGATGACACGTGATAGGTTAGCATGTGGTTTGCATCACATTCTTAGAGAATGTAGTAAGTCTCACGACTACGAGATATTAGATATCCGTGATGGACACATGGGTACTTTGGAGAGTATTGGTCTACCCTACTATTAAACCGTTTATTTTCGGTGTCTACGGTTTATTAGTGTGTGGAGTATGTAATGATCCTTTGACCTGAGGTCAATACTCATTTTGTTTGTTAAGTGATGAACTTTGACCAAGTACAACGCTTGCCTCCCAAAGGAGGATAAAACACGTCTTGTGTTGGGTTCATCATGAGGCAAATGAAAATGGTAGTTGAGCCAAGAATGGGATTCATTCCTCGATTGAAACTCGAGAGAACACTCATATTTCTCTATATTATTTGACAATAAAGTCATTGGTCAATGCAAAAGATATATTCAATTAAAGTAATTGAATATGATCGAATGTGTCATATAATAAAGATGAGAAAAATGATTGAGCTATTTGGATAGACACATGGCAGATCCTAGGCTCAATCAGGTGGTTCGTGAATGAAGGGATATTACATAAACTTCATATAAAGGTTTGTTTACTAGATTCACGTAAACGTCCTTCATATATCGAGTTCGCTGCGCAACGCAGTCTAGGAGTTTTGTGCAGACTTTAATTAGATTATCGTCGATAATGGGGGCCTGAAGGGTCACACTTTATGTGTATTGTTGTTCCGCTCAAGGGTACAAGGTTAGTGCTTCGAATTATATCTAATGCTAGTCCAAGTGGGAGATTGAAAGATATGGACTAGATTAGGATATGTGGGTTTTATTAATTAATAAGGCAGACTAATTAATTAATTAAGTGGACATGGATACTAGGCCCATAAACCTAGGGTTATATGGTACTATATATACATATTCTTTATTGTAGAGAATCAAGGGTTTTTATCAGATAAAATTGGAGGCACTATAGAATTTGATAAGTGATTTCCTAGCGATCACTTATCGAATAATTGTACCGAGGATAGTTCCTGCGGCGGAAGACATATGCGTGGATACCTGAAGTGGTGAATCATTCGCTCAACTCTATTCGACTAATTACGCACAAGTAAGTTGTTCCAACTTTAGCGTAATCAATGCTCAACGATTAATTCAGTTATAAATCACGATCAATATTCTCGACTGTTTATTCCGCTGCGTACATTAGATGTTGTCGAGAATTACTAACATATATGATTTTAGATAAAAATGTTTAGATGAAAAAGAAAGTCGATGTAGGTTACAAAGTGTTAGAAATGGAACTCTTGTAATTAAAATAATGAAATTTGAAGAATTAACCAAAATAAAAACTTCTTTTTTATTTGGGGGAAAAATGTGAAGATTTGTCCATTGAATAGGGTTGTATGTACTTTCATGCCCAACATATTTGAGTCACACAATTTATGTCCAACGTGTAGCAATCTTCTTTAATTTGTTTTCATTTTTTACGAAAAACACAAAACACACGTGAAATATCATGTGTGTGCGATCCGACCAACGAGTCCTATGTGACAGTTATGTGTACTTCAACTGGTTATGGGTGGAGATTTTTGTGCCAGTTCAAAACAGTTAATGGACAACTTTGTCATATTAAGAATCTATAATTATAAAGATCAAAATTTAACTGTAAAGAAAATTAAGAATCTATATAATTTGGAAATTAATAATAAAAATACAAAGACAAATTAACTGTAAAGAAAATTGGCATTGAATTTTTTATACAATTTGCACACTTTTCTTTTTGGTACGTCTGAAACCAAAACACCCTGAAATTAGAAGCTTATATCACAAACTCAACTCTCATAATTTAGACATATTTAAACATATGCCATTACTTAATCTTTATTTTAAAAATTAAAACATGTTAATTTAACATCTGAATTAATTAAACCTAATCAACACTAAACTAAAAACACTAACCCAAACCCAAGCCCATTTCCTGATATCCACAACCATTTCATTGTTCCCCAGCCCCACCAAATCCTAATCCATTCGTTTCCTCATGAGGTTTCAGACGCAGTTCATACTCTCCCTAATCCCTTCAATCTTAGATTTGATACCCCCTCTATTTCGCGATCTTTTTTCTTGTAATCTCATGGAAGATTCCCCAGAGTTAGACCTTTTGGTGTTCGATTATGAGGAATCATTTGTCCTCGAAACTCAGTTGCCGGAGCGGATCCACTTCCATTCGTGGCGATGGGACCCGTTTTGGACCCAGATCTAGGCTCCGACTCGAAATCCGCAGAAGTGTCGATCTCAGATCTTTGACCTCCGAGTAGCGAGTGGTTCAATACCAAGAAACTGAGGAATCATTACATGCAACGCCTTGGAGTTCGGTTTCCGGCCGTTTGTCAGGTTTATGTATCTGTTCCTTAATATTCTGGTAAAAATCAGTTTAGGGTGTTTTTTACCTAGATTCGCTTCGATTTGGTGTTGATTTATTCGAATTTGTGGTTGATGTTTAATATAGATGATGGGTTTTCCGAGTTAATTCTATTGATGATGGTCTTGTTTTTGATAGGTTGATGATGTTCCTATATTTTGTTGGATCTATGTTAGTATTTTTGATTAATTGACTGGTGGTAGCTTAAATTAAATGATGGTATTGTTCTGATAATTTGATTTTGCACCTGTGTTTAGGGTGATTCTGTGTTGGTATTGTTGATTGATTGGCTGGTGGTAGCTTAAATTAAAGGATAGTCTTGTTTCTGATAGTTTAATATTGCCCCTGTATTGTGTTGGTATTGTTGATTGATTGACTGGTGGTAGCTTAAATTAAGTGATGGTTTTGTTCCTAATAGTTTGATGTTGCCCATTTGTTTGCTTGGATCTGTGTTGGTATTGTTGAATGATTGACTTGTGATAGCTTAAATTAAATGATGGTCTTGTTCCTTGTTTTTGCTGGTAGCTTAAACTATATGATGGTCTTGTTCCTTGTTTTTGCTGGTAGCTTAAACTATATGATGGTCTTGTTCTTAATAGTTTAAGGCTGCCCTTCTATTTAATTGGGTTATGTTAGAAAAGAACCCAATGATGAAATTTTTCTAAGGGTATAGGGTTTAAACTAAAAAAAGAAAAAAAATACTTCTCACACTTGTGTTTACTTAAATTACAGGAAATTCATTTTTACAACCTAAGTAAAATGGACACATATATATTGTGTTTATGCTATAAACATAAGATTAAATAAAAAAGTTGTCCCTAAGTTTTTTCCTAAATATAACCTAATTCAGATATGAGTCCGCCAATGTTATATGTTCCTCCAGCCTGTTCTTTCGCAATCAAATGTTCAATCCCTTGTCTAATAATCTCTTCATCCACTTCTAAAGCTGTCGCGAGTGTTCCTTCTTTACTTAAATGAGCTTTTCCCACAGGAGGCAATATAAAGTTGTTGTTTCCTTTGAGTTTTGTGACCTCAATCATACAAGCTTGTAGGCTCAAGAAAACACTGTTAAGTTTACTGATCTCTAGGTCTTCATAAGACTTGAGAATATTTTTCACCAAATCTTTCATATTGTATGAAGCTATTTCAACTTATAGTGATTGTATTGCTCTGAAATATCCAAAATCTAGGACATTTTTGTCAGGTGAATTCGGGGGTTGCCATATTAGTTGAATGTTAAAGCCATTTGATAATGTTGCCTCTCTAAATTCTGGGTCATAATTGCTGATGTGTGGCTTTATATTATCTTGCTGGGTCACTATGTGTTTGCTTGCACTTGCTGGCCATTTGGCTTTTATGGCTGAAATAATCTGAATTTAGGCATGATGAAATAGTTAACAGTAAACAAATTAGCCTTACAGATTAGTACTGTCACCAATGTGTCTAACTACATTGTTAGGATGCATTTAGGAGACTTACAAAGCCCTTAAGCTAGATGATGATTAAGTTCTGATAGCAAAAAGAACACACTTGATACAACAAGCACTCTTTGATGACTTGCTTGGTTATTGACTCAATTAGTCTAGTAACCAAGGTGCCTCTTGTTCTATTTCTGTTGTTTATGAGGGGCAGGTTCCCTTGTTGTGAATGAAAAAATCCATATTTTTCCATCAAACAACAATTCCCCCTCGATTGTGTATTGAGGTCGTGCAACTGCATACATAAACATAACTTTGGGGATGTATCTTTTTCTTTTGCATGACTTATATGGGTCTTCCTCTTTTGCTAGTTTGTACGATCTCTCGAATGTTTGTTGTATGTAGAACCACTTTTCATCAATATGAATAATGGTATGCATTGTTTTATACTTGATTTTGTTAAGTTGCCTGTCCAAATGCAAACAACTGAGGTTGTATTTGAGCCTTTGCAACATGTTGGCTTCGGTAAGGGCATGTTTGATTGCATTTATGTGTGGTTTAATCACACCAAATTTTATCCATCTTCCAACTTTTCTCTTACTCACATGTAGCTCTTTGGTTAACCTTCTAATGGTGCCCTTTTTTTGGAATGTTATGCTCTTCATTAATTTTGTGTTTAGTTCTTCTCTTACCTTTCCACTGGTCTGTTTTCTTTCATTGAATGAAACAGTTAACCCTTTTAATATTCGCTATTTTGCAGACTCCCAAGTGTATTGAAAAGTCTGCCGACTCACTCCTGATGATGATGCCGCTGCCTTGATCTTGCCAAAGTGCACAACTCCGTTTGTGCTATTGGCTATGAGAAACTGATCTATCATGGTTCGGTTGATGGAGATAAATTAGGACCCTTTATAGAATTGGTCATTTTCTGAGTTTGTAATTTTCTGTATTTAGATGAACAGATGTAGCATTGAATGTTGTTATGGATGCTACACTTGTGTATTATTGTATTTAGGTTTTATTTTCCCAAATTTAGGAGGGAGTTTTGAATTGTAATTTCAATTTTAACATGGCTTAAAACAGGCTGTAATTTAAGGGATTGTGGAGGGAAAAAATTCCCATATATTTGGTACTAAAATTCAAAATTTTTGTTTGAGATTTTTTCCCAGTTTGAATTGTCAATTTCAGTTTTAGCATTTTTTGAGTTGTGAACAGTTTTTTGGTTGGTGAAAAAGAGGGAAAGACCCAAAATTTCAAGTTAAATCTATTTGACTAGTCAACAAAAAGTAAAAAATAATCTTTTGTTAATATACGTGCCTGGTCAAACATGGGACAGAGGGAGTATTTTATAGATCGTTTGCAATTACTTCACGCGGTCAATGGAGATAAACCACCGTATATTGATCCATCACCTTACACAACACTTTAGATTAGAATTTCCTGATCATGCTTCGCAAGCTGATACTCAATATATGAAAATATGAATTATGAGACTCACTTAACCTAGGACCAATAGCCATCACCCCGAAAAATCTAACAGAAGCAAGATTGTTTTATGACAAAGGTGATGACATACAGAATAGTAATAAGGTTATTAAGGGTTTGAACAAGTTACAACAATCTAAAGTCCACAAAATACTTGAAACTTTTAATATTGCTCACCCATTCACAAAGCAAAACATTCTGTAAACTCAATATAAGCCGAAATAAAATATAAACAAGAACAGAAAAATATGCATGCAACAGATAGTGTTATAGAAATGTTGGGCAGGTGTTATAACACTTACTGCAACACTGTTTGCATAATATACAAACCATGAGATTTCCTAAATAAAGAAAATCTCTAGAAGTCTAAGGCCTTGGTGAAGATATAAGTCCGGTGTTTCTCACTTACAATGTGTTACATTTGAATTATTTTCATTCCCACCAAATCCCATAAAAAGTATGAGACTTTATGTCTGTTTTTTGTGAGTGAGTGAGTGTGGTATGAGATTATATGAAAATATCAATGATCCAAAATGGCACACCCCTGAAATATTCTTCGTATCATCTTGATCCTAAAAAAATACTAAGCCAATAAACCCCTAAACCTTTGTATTATTGTCTATAATAACCATATTCCAATATATGTAAACAACCTTAAATTATGCTTTTAGAGTGACTCTAGGGTCAACATAGTACCTAGCATCAACAAAGACACTAAAACAAATGTGGAGGGTGTCATCGACACTTTCTACAACAATGTCTGACACACCTTCTAAAATGATCCTAGAGGGGTTTTCATGTGCATCGAAATCTCAATATTAAACCTTTTTCACAAGAAATCTGGCATATCTAGACTGTGACTAAACAATCTCTTCATGCAATTATAAATATGAAGACCAAGAAAGAAGTTTAAGCCACCAACTAAGCTCATTTCAAATACAGAGCACATAGACTGCACATAATCATTCAAGACATTTTACATGATGAACCAGAAATTATATCAACTATATGGAAATGAGCAACAATTATTTCAATGCCATTTTTAATGAAAAGGGTTTAATTAATTTCACCTTTTATGAGAAGAAGTTGAAATAAAAATTAAGTTAATCTATCATACCAAGCCTTGGGAGTATGTTGTAATCCATATAGGGCCTTCTTAAGCTTGTAAACATAATCAGGCTTATATGGATCCACAAGTCCTTTAGGCCGCTCAAAAAGAAGTTTTGTCAATAAAATGACCATCCAAAAAGACTTTCAACAATCATTTATAGAAATTTGATATTGAGAAAATAAAACACAACAAGAACCAAATAGATTCAAGTTCAGGTATGTTGGCAAATGATTCATCAAAGCCCATTTAATCCACGTTTGCAGAACCTTAAGCAACAAATCTAGATTTATTGCGGGTTATATTACCAAGCTCATCCATTTTGTTCGCATTACAAATGCATATTCAGAATTCGGAACAAGATCCCGTATTATCTTACAAACAAATATAGCACATCATGAAAAACATTGATCCAAATATATCATTTAAAGCATCAATCGAATTCTTGGTTCAATGTTACATAATAAACAACAAGAACTTACCTTAGTGAATGCAAAAATTAACCGAAAAGTCTTACCATGTTAGAGTGGTATACTCTATCTTTCCTCCTAGTTCTTACTTTGTCATTACCAATAATCTGAGATAGAGGATGATCCCTTTGTATTATGTTAGGATGGGACTATGGTAAGTATGTTGTTCCTGGTAGAATGATTTTTTCTGAGTTTGGTTCCTCATCAGTTTCTAAATTTGTTGCTGCATTTTGGTTCGGTGTTGCATTAGGTGTTGCATCATGTGGTGCAACACCTTAGATTCAACAATAGTTATAGTAGAGTAATTTAAGGATTCTCCTACCTCCAATAGGTTCAGAATGTTATCATCCTCTTTTACCTTGCAAGATAAAAAAAGATCATCAGAAACAACATTAACAATTAAACACCCTATAGACAAGAGTATTTCTAGTGTATCTAAGTAAAAGTTTCTTAGTCACATTCTACATCAACCTTGCCCATATTTACTCCAACATTCAGAATATAGCATACACCTTATAAATAGAACTATTCAAGATTTGGTCTATTCCCTTTGAGAATTTCATAGGAAGTCATTGTGCACAATAATCTAAAAATGACTTTACTTACAAAGTGATATGCTAATATACATGGCTTATGTCCAAAGTCCATTAGAAAGATTTTATGAATATAATGCAACATGAGTCAATTCTAGAGAAAATCTAGTTTTACAATTCAACAGTCTCAATTTATTGGAAAGTCTTAGAAGTTGAAAATTCTTGAAAGATATCCCTTTTATTACAAAAGAAGTAAAAAAGATTTTAAAAATTCTTACCAAGGTCATATTTTATCCAAGAAATTATGACACCATGTATGTTACAATTCATTTAAACTAATTTTCTAAAGACTTCAAGCGTTTTTTACTTTTCCCGAAAAAATCATTCAAGCCACGTAAAACAAGAAAAGTCATTACCATAAACAATAACATACATGTTTCTCTTCACCAAGATATCAACCTCAAGTAGCCCAACTAAGACCAAGTGAAGTGGTTCAGAATCCGTGTGTTTCTAAGTGTGACACCACTTTGTGAGACACTTTGGATAAATTACCCTTTTTCCATGAACCACAGGAACAATCTTACCATCAAAGCTAGGGTGCCTCAAGTTTTACCAGCCTACAAAGATCTATAGAATTCACATGGGCAAACTTTTGGTGCCTTTTTTCCACTTAAACAATTTGAGCACGATGAAAAATTGCTTCATGAAGTGAAAATGATTCATTCTCTTTTTCCCCCCGTCAAAATACATTTACTTTATGGTTAAAATTAGCGCATTCATCCATCTAAAAATAGAAGAAATAAATCATTATCGTGGATTTGATTAATGGTTATCAAGTTAGCTATCAATCCCTTAACATGAAAGCCATCACTAAGGTGTGGTGTGTTTCCACATTTATAGTTTCTTTGCCCATTATTCTTCTTATAGCACCATATCCACAAGTAACTCTGCCTCCATAACATCCTTCATAATTCTTGAGATAGCCTTTTGTACCGGTCGTATGACATGGAAAACAGCTATCACAATACCATGAACCTGAAATATGTATAAGCACTCAAAGAAGTGTTTAAAAAATTGAATGTTCATCAGCCTATAACATCTTTCAAAATCTATTAGACATAAAAACTTCAGTAAATCTATCATAAGAAAGATATTCCAATTTATAAAGGAATAAGAAATAATGTGTACTATGTGGACAATAATCACACATGAAAGTGTTGTCCTTAGAATATTTTTCATTAGAAAAATCACCAAAATAAACAAGATTATCATCCAACACATTTTCTATACTTTTATCACCAACAACAAAAAAGTGTTTTGAAATTGATTCAAAAATATTTTACTTTTCAGACTTCCAGTCAATTTAAAAATATTTGAATAAAATCAAATCTATTTAAAAAAAATACAATTTTCATAATTCAAAAGTAGTGAAAAATTTATCACACTTTTCAACAAATTTTGGAACTTTGTATTCTGCAAACATGGTATGAAATACAGATCAACCAAAGTAATCAAGATTGGTTTTATAAAGCATTTTAGATGACATAAGATCATTGAATTGAGAAGTACCAAAGTTGTATTACTTCAAGAATTTTCAGTAACCCAATTTTACCTTCTCAAACTATTGATCCTTTTTTTATGAATATTGATTATTGATTATTGGAATTCCGCATCAGTTAAGCATTCTCCAAGAAGGCTTGCTACAACTGATCATATTTTTAATCGCATCTTCTGGAGTTTTGTCAATGTTGGGGTACGGTGTAGTGAGGAACTTATTGTGAATTTCTCTAAATCACCAGAATTAGAACTGCCTTCTCAAACTACAAGAGTACAACTTATGATAAAGGTGTTATAAAAGATTTTTGAATTCACAAGGAGGATTATCCGTGAGAATCGGCTTAAGCACTTTTAAGGAAGTTAGGTCAAACACAAATTGAAGTGGAAACTAACCTATGAAACATGTAGCAAATAAATGTAGATAAGGAGAGAACCGATCGACGGGGAAATATTCCCGAGGTTCGGTTTCACACAGGCTAGGAAAACAAATCAAGAAAATATGAGCTAATAATGGGGCCTACGATGAAGAAAGATCATGTTACCAAATTAGAAATCCAAGTGAGAAAACAAGAAGGATCAACCAATTAACCAATAATTCCAATTACTAAAGACTGGCAATGGGATTAATAAGTAAAGGTAATATAATTAAATGTGTAATCCAATTAACTTGTTAATCCTCATCCCAAATGAATTTTGCCTAAGGAGCGAGACCTTAGGACATCCATTGAGATCGACATGTGTGATTAGGGTTCTCCGGTAGTCCCCCATGGGCCGATCAAGGAGAACCAAAGGTTAGCTACACCTACGATATAACTTATACAATCCTACAATGCCAATTTCTATCATCAATCAAACCCACATCAACACATATTATACTAAAATTCATAATCCTAGAGTTGAGCTACTTCCTAACCCCGGGAAACGAGGAAATTACTTAAAAATCAACAAAGTATAAACAAAGATCAACAATATCAAGCAAGAAAGCATAAAACTAAAAATAAAGAAAAGGGAGAAGAAAATGCTCAATAGGTTGAAGAAGCCTTGTAGAACTTCGATAATCCCGACGAGTGTCACAAGCCCATGAATAATCTCTGAGTTCTCCTCCAAGGATAGCTTCTTCCTTGAAAAGGGGGAAGAAACCCTAATTCAAAACTAAAGAAAATCTGCAAATCCTAAGACTAGAGCAAAAGAAGAGTGTAGTGAAGTTTTACAAAATGGAGGCTTGTTTACAAATGAGAAAGGGAATGGGTATTTATAATACCCCAACCCTAAAAGTATAAAAAGATTTGCAAAAAAACCCTTTAAGTAATATTAAAATGGTAAAATTATAAAGGAGAGTGCTTGACCCTTTAAAATGTTGAGTCAAAACCTTCAATCGCGCTTAATTCGTCCGTCTTGGTAATTCTAGGAAAATTTCATCTAGAATCAGACTCTGATCCCAACTAGAAAGTTTTATATCTTTATCTTGGCTTCACGTAGCAACTTGAATGACCTAAATCGGAGGTCGAGCGAGGAAGATATGGCTAAAATATGAACATGCAATGCCTGACCAAAAACAAACTGACGACGGATACCAGACCCGTGAAGGCCAGTACTGGCGCTGGAAATTGGCTACTGGACTCTCCAGAGGTGCCAGTACCGGAACTGCAGGGGCCGGTGCTGGAGCCGGCCGCATAGAATTGGCATAGAATCATTTGGTTTATGCATCGGTCTCCCGTCGAGGTGCACCGTCTTCGTGCATCGCCGTTTTGAGGTTGTTCCACTCGTTTTCTCGGCCCAATTTATTCACGGAGTTTGTTCACGGCTCCATGATACTAGGTTCAGGCCTGACTCGGGCCAAGTTTAGGCTTGATTAGACCTCGGTTTTTAGGCTAGAGAGAGGAAATGTCTGCAAATAACCTTCTTCATCTCCTGGATTTTCCTAACCTTCAAAACACGACTAAAAAACACCCAAAAGTGCATCAAATCATATAAAAAAGAAATTTCAACCCTAAATTGCAATAAGACGCATAATTTCCCCAAACACATGAAACACTCGTATTTTGCAAACAAATATGAACGTAAATAATACAAGAAAAAAAATAGTATTTTCATGTCAATTAAGTGACACCTTCTATAATTCATCTTCTGAACTTTTGTCAGTGTCGAGGAGGGTGTTGTGACACCTTCAGCAACACCTAAATCTTTGAGTTTAACTGTCAAAGCAGCATACTACATCCATCATCTTTTCATCACTACTAATGATCACCACCATATTCACCTATCTTCATCAAAATAGTGTCGTTATCTGAAAACCCTCTATGTTGTATGGAACTCAACCTCTTGGACCTTGTTATTCATGATTTGTATCATTTACATCTCATCCTCAATACAGATTACCACGACTAAAATGCATTTGATTCTAATTTCGGCTGCAATCTTGACCTTCAAATATCCGAAAAAATGAGATTATACATTCCTTTGGTAGGATTCTTCTTTGGATTTCCATGAACGAAACTTTTCCTTCGTGACTTAGGAGATTGAATCATCATCTTTATTTCTTCTAATGGAGTTATTCTTATCAAGTAGTCACCATCAAGTTCGAAAAACTTTAGAAGGGTCCAACCAACAACAATGGATCTTTATGCACATCATCAAGAAATTTGATATAAGCATGCATTTAGACCATTTATATAGTATAGAACCATCCAGAATTTGGACTTCTCAAAACTGAAATACCTGGAATTTTCATGATTTTGTCGCAGGATCCCACTTAGTATTGACAATTGTTTGCTCTAATACCACTTGATAGAATCTGACTCGGCCAGAACCTAAAATGTTGCGCAAGGTGTTTTAACACTTACTGAGACACTTCGAGTTCGTGTGTGCATAAAATAATGGTGTAAACGTGCAGCAGCAGAATCCAACAAACACACAAAAAAAAAGAAACGAAGAACAAAACAATAAGTCTAAACTCACGCAATGCAAAAGCTTGAGAAAACTTTATTACTCAACCAACAAAGCGCATTGCTGATAATTTCCAAAATGACATAGACTAAGATGAAGAGAGAATCACCCGTGATCTAATTCCTAGAACTAATCTATACATACTCAGAGATCCTGACACAAGGATCATACAACCCACAACAAAAAGTGGGTGTGTGTGTATGCGCGCAATTAAGGTGTTGTTGTAGGTGTTGGCGACACTTAGATAGGACATAGGAACTTCGGCGAAAGGGTTCACTTTTATTTTTGTGAGAACTTGTCTTTGTAGAGACCCCATCTGCAAAAAGCGGTTATAAAGGGTGAGAAAAACATGGGGGAGGAGAGAGAGAGAGAGAGAGAGAGAGAGAGAGAGAGAGAGAGAGAGAGTGGTAGATATAGGGTCATGGATAGGAAGTTCTTTTTGGATAATTATAAATTTATGAACGTAAAACAATAAAATACGAAAAGGATCAGTGAGGCAAAATCACAAATAAATACAAAAATAATGTGTTTTAGAAGGTGTCGCGACACTTTCTGTAACACCTCGTTTCTTCAACAAGAACCATAGGTGATAACATACTGAGTACATGCCAAAATGTGTCCACAAGACTAGAGACGGTAAATTTCTTCGAGTTTCAGTCAATTTTAGAAACCCATGAAATAAGAATCTTACAACAACAATGTGCTAGTGCAAGTACTTCAAATCTGAGCCTGAATCTCAAAACAAGAAGGACCAATACTAAACATAATTTCAAGAATCAAAGCCCCTCAGCGTGGAAACTTTTGAAATTTTGGTAAGAATATGGGACTAGGTCGTTCTTATGGAAGATGCGCAATACTTATTTGTCAACTATGTGGCAAGAACAACCATACGGCTGCAAAATGCTACTCTATTTTTTATCAAAACTTTCTAGTTAAAGTCAGTTATTGTTTGTTAAAGCAATTGAGTTGTTAACCAGTATAGATGAATTTAGAAGCCTTACTTGAGAGATAATTTAACTTGTATAAATAGTAAATCATGATGCAAAACAATTATTCTTATTAATGCTATTATAATTCATATTCTCAAATTCAAACATATACTATTAGCAAAAATTTAAAGATCATAACTAAATTTTGATAATTTAAATTCAAAATTTAGAAAATCTAAAAAAAATATTGAAATTTGGTAATTGAAAATATAACTAGTTATACAAGAGTAAAAAAAACGATAGAATATACAAATGTCTGGTTGCATTGAAAATAAAATACTCAAATAATTTGTTAAATAAACATATCTTAGAGGAAAAAAAAAAAACACTCCCCGCCCTATCTTCATCTTCTCCGAACCTTCTTCCCTATTCTTCTTGTTAGAAAAAAAGAAAGCAGCACCCTCCGGCCCCACCGATCTACATTCATCTATCCCAATCTTATAGTCTGTAAATCTTCTCCAAACCCTTCTTCTTATCCAAACCTTCCAAAATTCGCACAACAAACTTGGTAATAACATTAAACAAAGACACAAGATCTTCGTATTCAAATAGAAAAATCCGAGAAGAAGAGATTGATAGTGTCACTCATGGTGTATCATTAAGGTGAAATAAAATAGCAAAACTGAGGACTATATCTTACTTATAGGATTTGTGGTGTGGTTTCTATCATGAATTAGGAAGAAAATGAAAGGATGAGTGGTGTTTTACGTCATAATAAAAACATTATTTACTGGAAAAAATGTTAAACCAAAAATAATTTTATGTATACATTCTGCGAACATTTAGGATATGTTTGTTTATGAACAGAGTAGGGCGTGAAAAACCTGGATGTAAATATTAATTATATGAATTTTAGATTTAATATTTTGTAAATATACTAAAAAAGTAGATTATAATAAATAAAATTATTTAAATTAGATCATCCAATTTTCTATCCAAATAGGTAAATCTGTAAACAAACATAACCTTATAAATAAATTAGGAAATTTTGCTTATATATTGCACTATATGTTAACTATTGTATAGATTTTGTCAATTTCTAAAAACATATATTGAAACCAGCACCCGCTTTTTCAACCCTCATCCACACCTCCTTAACCCCCTCCCATGTAACATCTTGTTAGCTCCAAACAATTCCCTCATTCACCACCTTATATTATCTCTCACTTTCTCTCTCCCAATTCAAAATTTACAAATTTTAATTTCTCTCTCACTTTCGTTCGTCTCTCATTTTTTTGGAAGATGGAGAAAGCAGTTGGTGACCGAAAGAGAAACGGAGTCATCGCATACCCCATTCTTCTAGACATGTGGGCAACATTGAAAGACTTACGCAGAATTTACGTACATCAAAGTCCACAGTAGTACGATACACTTCATGATGATACCAGGATCATACATCAAAGGCATGCAACAAGCAAGTTAGCATAAAGGACTTCTAGTCAAAGTCAACGATCTCATAATGAAAAAATATAGCCAGTGGAGAGAGGAATGATTCTTGTACTAACTATACAATGACGTGATCCTGACTAAAGAAAAAATAATTATGCAGACTGACTTGTGGCCCCACCTACTCTGAACTAATCCCTAAACTAAATGACAACAACTATAAGTCGTATAAAGAGCATTAAATGTCAACTAGAATCTCCTTACCACTTAAACAAAGACGAAACTCAACTGCAATAAATAGAGACTCACTAAAGACCAAACGAGATACTAAAATTCTAAAAAATCAACATGAGACACACAATTTGAAACTGGAACGCATTCGAATCTTCTTATCTTTAAATCTCGAGAAAGTCTAAGCACGAATAGAGCAAGTAATAAGAAGAACAATGCAGAAACAAACTACTACTCAAGCATCTTCTCAAGTTGCAAAGAATTCTCAAAGTCTATCAAACCTAAGCTCACAAAAAGCTCACTCTCAGTCTCGGCATACCTCATCCAAAAGCTCGCCCCCATCTCAAACTATTCTGAATGTTAAGTGGAAGTTTCGAGTTGAAGAAAACTTTTAAAAACCTTTTCTTAGAGTGATTTTAAATGAGGAGTCGTCTGTTGAATCAAGGATTCAATTAGACTAGTTCAATTTCAAGGAACGGTACAGATAGAGGTGTAGCCTTTCGAAGATAGATGAAAATTGTTGTAGGTGCCAAGTTGGACTTGAGCATCATGTAACTAAGATTGTACTCTGTGAACCACTTATTAAATTTTCCCTGTGTGAGGGAAAAGTGGACATATAATGATTACCCCCACCTTCAAACCTCTAAGACTAAAAACCGACTTATCATATTCCGTTGTTCATAAAACTCTTGCAATTGCTCGCTATAAGTTTCGAAAAGAAAAACTTGTCGTAGGAAAAACTATTACACAGAAATTTATTGCTGTAAGAACTAGTTTCTTACAGCCGACAACTTACTGCCTACATTTTAAAAGAAAAATTGTTAAAGGCTAGAGGTTTATTCACCCTCTCTCTAAACCTCTACCCCTGGGGACCAACAAAAATTGCAGAAAATTATACCTTCGCCGTTGCTGCAACTTTGATGGGTCCAAAGCTCCCAAGGAAATGAAGAAGTATTATTATGTACTTTGATAACATGAATATCTTGTATATTTATTTTATGTGCACACAGTTATGTGTTGGCACGAAGGGTGCTATTTTTGGGTTTACATACTTAATTTCGGTATATTTGGATGCACGCAAATATATATGTATGTATATATATATATATATGTGTGTGTGTGTGTGTGTGTGTGTGTATGCATTTTGCATGCAATTATTTTTCTGTATGGTTTGGTTGCATGAAGTTATATGTTATTGTAATATGACTCGGGTGCATATAGATACATGTTTTGGATGCATGCAACCATAATCTAACATTGTGACGTATATATCATGCCATGTAAAATACGGCGTGCCACTAATTCATGTCCTGAGTTAATCTTATGGCGTGCCTACACTTTGTCTTTGTCTTATAATTAAGTGAATAAAATATATTTTTTCAAAGAATATTGAATGGAGAATGAGGGGGAAACTGAAAATGAAAATGGAGAGACCTCTCGACGTAAAAGTAAGAGAGAGAGTAGAAAAGTAAAATGGAAAAGTGTGAAATGGCAAACGGGTGGGTGGGGTTGAATCTGGGGGTGAGAAGGGGAAGGGACGTGTGAGAGTTGGAGAAAAGAACAAAAAATGTGCTAATATTTTTACAAAATTGATATATTTAGTGGCGGTGTTATAAATGTCTCTTTTCACATTAAATTACTAGAAAATGGTCAAATGTAGCATCCCCCCTAATTTTTATATAATATCTATCAAATTTGTAAAAAAATATAGCAAATATCACATTTTGTCTTTTGCCCCACTTCCACGCGCACCCCCTAGGCACAATTTTCACAGTTCCCCATTATACTTTTTACCTCTCTCTGTCTCTCTCCCCAATGTACTTTTTACTTTTTCTCCCTCTTCCTTTTACACAGAGAGAACCCCTCATGATAAATTTTCTCTCCATTTTCATTTTCAAGTTTCCCTATTGTCTCTTTTTAATTATGTCTCTTAATCTCTCATTCGGTAAATTAATTGGTTGAGACAAATCGCTGGCACGAAGGGTTGACATAATATATTTAATACATCACGATTTATTCGGTAGGAATACAACAAGTTAAAATGAGGTCTTGGCACGAACATTTGACTAACCTGTGGCACGAAATAATTAACGTGACACGATTTATTCGATACTAATACAATCAGTCAAAACGAATTGTTGGCTTGATGTGAGACAAATTGATGGCGCAACGTGTAAATGTGTAGACACGAAGGGTTATCCAATTCTTCCCACATAATATAATTTTACGCACAACATTCCCAGCAAACGAAAAAAAGTAGATCAACAGAATCGAATTATAAATTGCTTGAAGAAAATGAATTACAAACAAAAGATACAGTATTTTGGCGTTAACACAATATTCTTAGAAGACAACAAAGTTATGAACAAAAAATCCATCGGTTACGAAGAGGTCGACGTTGTGGGCTCGACGTTCCTACTGCCGAAGAAAAAACTGTCATCACCTGTGTCAGACGCCAAACGCCTCCGATGAAAGGACCACCGCCCTCTGTTGGGAAGATTAGTCGCCACCCATTTTAGTAGCATTAGTGGCGGCAACGTTTTCTCCACTATGCTATCTACTACTTGTCTACTGGAACCCCCTGTCGGCGATGACACCTTGCCTCTCCGACCACTGATAATGCGCGATCCGGTAACTAAGAATCCCAGCGGAAATCAATGCAAGAAATAAGTAAAAACACACAATATACGTGGTTCGATCCGGAGATCTACGTCCACGGGCACAAAATAACCTCTGCCGAGGTGTTTCTTTCACTAGTTCTTTCAGTTTACACGGAGTAATTCAGTACATAGAGTGCGAACCCTAATTCAGAGTTCTTTTCACCTATTTATACTACTAAATCAAAACCCTAACTAACTCCCTATAATCTTGCCCATCAAATCTGCATGGCAGTTGGGAAAAGATCATGGGCCTTGATTCACTGAACAAACCACTCGCTGGGCCGACGCGCGTTCCTGGGCCTGCTGGGCCTACGCGTGGTGGGCCTTTAGGCACTTGCTGGGCTTGTGCATGCTGGGCCGATCAGCGGGCTCTAGTATAGTGGGCCTAGGTGTTAACCCGACCCGAGCTGATCGGGTTGGTGCTAACCCGACCCGAGCTGATCGGGTTATCCCTATCAGATGCCCCCTCCCCAGCCGGAGCGAGGTAGGAGCTTCGGTTGTCACCGGGGTGGAACCGTAAGTAAGAAGGACCGGGGTCGCTGGCGAGCCAAAGTGTCTACAAAGGACCGAGTTTATCCGCGTCCTCGGGACTTTGCGGAGTGATTGGCGGACGCAGTGCCGCGCTAGGTCGAGGTGTACGGGGCATATAGTGAGACACCGAACTTCTCAGAAGCGAAAAACGCGACGCGACAACGTGGCCGAGGTGGAGGGTACACCGGGGTGATTATCCTGGCCAAAATGGGAAGGACACCGGAGTGTAGTAGTTTAACCGAGGTGGAGGGTACACCAGGGTGTAGTGTGAATCTTCCTGAAGAAGGGTGATTCTGATGTGATTGGCGGCGCCATTATGAGAGAGAGGGATGTGAAGTGACACGCTCTGCGAGTCCCAAGAAAGCTGTTCCCCACGCGCCTCGGTAACTGTAAAGCGCGTGAAGAACACGCATGAATCTCCATCACTGAATTTGAATAGACTGCATCAGAGCCGTCGGTTTTTTGCATTTATATTGGGAATAACTGCACAGTAACTTTTCATCTTCTCCATTGTGATACATCAGTTTAGGAGCGGGAAAAAGAGGAAATCTTCATTCGCGATTCGTCTCAGACCAAAAACACCCCAAATCAACCCTTTCGAATTCAAACCAAGTAAGTATGTCTAACTCATCTTCATCTTCATCTTCATCTAAGGTAGGAGAGGTTATCCCAGAGGGAGTGCCCGTTAGAGCCCCTCCCATTCGGGTGATCTATCCCGTAGACAGCGAAAGTAGACAGGTCCATCGCGGTGACCTTAGTGGAGTAAGAGTAGAAGCAGTGTATTTCCCCCGGTGTGAGGAGGAAATAGAAGGATTCGAGGTAGCCGGGGTAAGACCCACAGTAACTGAAAAGCAGATTAAGCGATGGGTGCCGAACTTCTTCTTACCCTTTGATCTGGAATTCATCATTCCCGAGGGTAGTGACAAGGCCTGTTGTCCTCCCCGAGGATTCATATCCGTGTATATAGATCAACTCGCCGTAGGTTTGAGGTTTCCCCTATGGGAGTTTTTGGTAAAATTATTGGATTATTATGGAATAGCACTGGGGCAATTAGGGCCTAATGCTGTAAGGCAGGTGGTGGGCTTTTTGGTGGAGTGCAGTAAGGGAGGATTAGTGCCCAGTATCAGCTTATTTAGGCATTTCTTCCAACTGAAGACGATGGGGAGAAATAAGGGATGGTATTATCTTAACCCCAGGCCGGGTAAGAAGTTTAAGGTTAAGAACCCAAGTAAAATCGAAGGGTGGAGAGGGAGATTTATATATGTCAGGCAGAAAGCCATATTACCCAAATGGCAAAGATTAGAGGTGGTGGATAGTGCCCCGGGAGGAGAACCCAAGGGTGCGAGTGTTCTGAAAAAGGTCGATGTACTGGAGTCCAGATTCCCGGAGGAAGTGCTGGACGAAGCTGGGATGAGTCCGTACTATTCCAAGTGGGCCGGTGGGACCTCGAATTCCCAAGAGAGCGGCACCCCTACCGGGACTGATTCTGACCGGACACCGAGCATGTCTGAGGGGGAGAGAACTAAAACCCGGGCAGAAGTAGAGGGTAGGGCTTGTATTGCTTTGTAAGTTATGTAATGTAACAATGTCAATCCCTTGAACGTGTGTTTGTCATGTGCAGTGGGCAAGTTCAAGAGCGCTGCTAGGAAAAGCACCGAAGCCAGCTCGGGGGGCCGAGGTGATAGCTTAAAAACTCCGGAGCTGCAGAGAACAACAGCTGGGGGCAGCCACAGGGCGGACCCTGAAGACACCATTCCCCTTTCCGGGTTGACCCCGAGCACCAAAAGAAGGGTCACTTCCCCGACAACACCACCGCCTGCCAAAAAATTGCACGTGACACCGGCTCACGAGGTATCATCGTAAATAACTTTGTTATTCCCTATACAGACCCATCATAATAGTAAGTCAATTCAGGGGCAAGGAGTAGAGATATCGGCCGCTGGAGCCGAACTTGAGAAGCTGTTAGAGCCTATTCGCGGGCTGGTGGGTAGGCTGGAGAAGGAGTCCGGCCAAGGTAGGATCGCCGAGCTGGAAGCCGAGGTCGCGAAGCTAAGGGCTGGCTTCTCGGAGGCTCAAAAAAGCGTCAAGGCAGCTCGGGACCGAGCAGCAGTTGCTGAGAGAGAGGCGGCCAGATTACGCGAACAGGCCGTCGAGGTTGCCATTATGAGAGGCGACCTCATTGCAGCCCGGGAAGAGCTGAACAAGGCCATCGTTGGCCAGGGAGCTGTGCTGGAAACGTTTGCCGAGAAGCTGATGCAAACCGAGACATTCCTGCAGTTTCTCAGCACGTTCGTGGCTGCGGGTGATACGGCCACCAGAAGCGAGCTGTTGGAAGCCGTCCATGATAAGTACCCGGAGGTCAATGTTTACGATGAGAGCTTCGGGTATAATTACGATGCAGTCGGGAACGAAGACGGCGCGTATTTCGATGCGTTGACGAAGGCTCCGAAGTGGCCATTGATCGAGGCCTTGGCGAAGAAGAACACAATCCTCACTCCCGACATCATAAAACGGTGCAACGAGGACCAGGATAAAGACTTTCTGGGCTTCCGCAACGGTTTCTATGTTCGGGAGCTAAGGAACCGAGCTCCCATTCCCCGCCCAGAGGTGATCGCTACTCCTCCCGCCATGATCGAAGGCCCCAGCAAGGCAGCTGAGGGTACAAGTGATGTCGTGGAGGCCCTGGGAGGAAAAGAAGCCGACCCTACCCCCGGAGAGGTCAGTGACCTCCCAACTCATGAGCGAACTGTAGAATAGATTAGCATGTAAAAAGGATGCCCTTGTAAACATTCGTTTTGTAATGAAAAAACCCAAGCTGTCTCCTCTTGTAATGGAAAATCTTCGTTTATATGAATAGTAAATGTTGTTTCTCTCTTATTCACGCAATGTATGTATATTATCAAAGTCTGAAAAACCCGAGGTGCCTCCTTTGCCAGGAAAACATTGGAAACCCGTATGAAGTAATAAAGCAGCTCAACTCATCAATAGTTTGGCTGCAGAAAGAGCGAGATATGTTGATGCTGCATGAAGTCCCCCGACGATCAAGGAATTTATCCTTAATGGAAAAAAGATATGCCAAGGTGGAGAGCGCATGGAAAGAGTCCGCACAACAAACGAAGCAGTACAAAGAACACTGTGTTGTAAAAGATCTTGAATTAGAACAACTTCGTATCAACCAGCAAGAATGCGAGCATCTTCTCGTGGACAGCGGACGACTATCAGTGAAAGATGTTCAAGCCCGGAGAGCTGAGGTTCGGGAAGACATCCAACAGCGGAGTGAGCAAGGTGATGCGAATGATCCTGAGATCATAAGGGGCCGACTGGTGCTAGGATTTCTGGTAGAGCTTGAGAAGAAAGTCAAGGCTCGGAATGAAGCGCTGAATATTGCAGAGCAGGGTGAACCAGAGCCCAGCCGCAAGAAAGGACGTCGGGGCAAGAAAACCAAGCCTGATCAAACTGCTGACGTTGGGGAAACTAGTATCACACCTGAGGCAATACCAAAAATACCTCAAGAACCAGAAAGAACTCACGCGGAGGAGCCAGAGGCCAGTGGAGCCATAGTTGTGGCATTGGCCAAGGAGATCGACGAAATGCCTGCCGAGGAGTGGGATGCTGTAGAATGGGCGAACACTCGGGAAAGAGAAAGGAGGAGAAGCTCAACTCCGCAGAGATCATCAAATCCTACTCGGCACAAGACGAGGGAAGGTACAGAGAAAACCCCCGAGGTGATGGATCCGTTGGCGCCACTAGAATGGGGCCATGCAGTATGGGCCAGCATGTCAGGGCCAAGAACAAGAGCCGAGCCCGCTGTAGTTGACCGGGGGTCCCCAAACGATGGGTCGTCGTCAGAGCCGAAGTGAAGCCGGGCATCGTCGGAACATGCAAGATCCATCCCGGAGGACGGGACATTCTCAATCAGAGACAAGACGACGCGGTTTCGCGTATTGGCTCGGAGAAGGCTCCGGAAAAAAATAGATAATAACGTAGTTAATCTTTAGCAAGATTTTTGTTGTATTATTTAGGAAAAACTGCTTGATGTTGTATTATTTTGGAAATAATAAAACTGTTACAGTGTTTATGTACGAGTTTAAGGAAAGTAACAAGTTATTAATAACTCTAACCGGGTGTTCGGGAACACAGTAAGAACTATTAACTGTTTCAATTGTTAACTATTTAATTGAGTGTTTGGAAACATAGTATGAATAAATTACTCCCCGGACGGATCAGGCGGGAGTAACGTCTCCCCGGACGGATCAGGCGGGAGAGAACACTTCTCCGGTTAAACAGACGAGAAGGTGATATGAGTCCGGGGACTGAATGTGAATCTCCTCGGGCGGACCGAGGGATATTTGTAATGGTCCGGAGACTAATATCGATAATATGATAATGTTAGGGCGTCCCCGTAACATGAAGAAGAACACAGCAAGGTGCGTAAACGAAGAAGCTTTATTCATTGATAAATGCCGGGGCAAACTCAAAAGTACAAAGAGAAATAACAACTATAAAGGAAATTAAAGGAAAGATAGTACTTGCGATGTGGCTATCACAGATAGAAACGCCTTAAATTGGTGACGTGCCAGCTTCGGGGAATCGGGGTCCCGTTGAGATGTTCAAGTTGATAAGATCCGGAGTCATGTGCGGCAACAACCCGGTAGGGACCTTCCCAAGAAGCGTGTAATTTTCCCTCGGGAGCAGCTTTGCTGGCTGAGTTGAGCCGAAGAACTAAGTCCCCAATACTGAACTGGGTGCCTCGGACCCGGAGGTTATGATACCGGGCTGCTCGTTGTTTGCATCTAGCCTGCTGAATGAATGATTGTTCACGACGACTTTCAAGCTCATCCAAATTTGCCCGGATAGCCTCGTCATTATCCTCGGGCACTAAGGTAAGGAGGCGAGGACTCGGCACACTGATTTCAGCGGGTATAACGGCTTCAGAACCGTAGGTAAGGCTATAAGGAGTCTCCTCGGTAGATGTATGCGGCGTTGTGCGATAAGCCCATAGGACTTGCGGAAGGTTCTCAGCCCAGAGACCTTTGGTGTTATCCAGGCGCTTCTTTATTCCTGTGAGAAGTGTCCGATTGGTGACCTCAACCTGCCCGTTGGCTTGAGGGTGAGCCACCGAAGTGAAAATTTGTTTGATGTGCAGTTCTTCACACCATGATCGGAATGGATCGTTGGCAAACTGTTTACCGTTGTCCGAGATGATAGTGCTCGGGATGCCGAAGCGACAAACAATATTGCGCCACACGAATTTCAAGATATTCTGTCCAGTAATGGCTGTAAGTGGTTCGGCTTCGACCCACTTGGTGAAATAGTCCACGGCAACAACCAGGAACTTCAACCCTCCCGGAGCAACGGGGAATGGGCCAACAATGTCGATGCCCCATTGAATAAACGGCCATGCACCTTGGATTCCGGTGAGCTCGGTCTGTGGCAAATGCTTTACCCGGGAGTGTAGCTGACACTTGCTACATCTAGTCACTAGGTCGTGAGCATCGTTGAACAGGGTTGGCCAATAGTATCCCCAGCGGAGAACTTTCTTGGCTAATGTCCGGGAACCGATATGACTAGCACAGGCCCCCTCATGAACCTCCCGCAGAACTTGGGTAGCTTCGGCAGGAGCAAGACACCGGAGGTTCGGTTGTAGGTACGACCGTCGATATAAAATTCCACCCTGAAAGGAATACTTGGGAGCTTTGAGAACAACTCGCCGAGCTTGTAGCTTATCAGTAGGCAGAACTCCATCTCGGAGATACTGGATGATAGGTGTCATCCAGTTCGGATCGCTGTCGCTCAGTACCGAAACTGTGGCCTCATGAATTGCTGGATGAAACAAATCTTCAACCATAATATCCGGAGATATATTAATCTGGACCGCGGAGGCCAATTTGCTGAGCGCATCTGCTCTTGTGTTTTGAGCTCGGGGTATTTTCTGTACTACAACTGCATCAAAAGTGGAGATAAGCTTTAGTGTTAAAGCACGATACCTGACCATTGTTTCATCCTTGGCGACATAAGTCCCCTGGATCTGTCTAGACACGACCTCGGAGTCAGTGAAGAGCTCAAGATGACGAACGTCCAAGGATTGGGCGAGCCTGAGCCCGGCAAGAACTGCCTCGTACTCCGCTTCATTGTTAGTTACCTTGAACTTGAACCGGATGACATATTTAACTTCCACCCCCTCGGGGTCGATGAGAAGCAGTCCGGCACCACTTCCTCGGACCGCGGATGCTCCATCCACGAAAAGTTGCCACTTCCGGGGTGAAGGGGCGAGGTTAGCATGGTGATGTGTAACACCGTCCCCGGGGGACTCGGAATTGTCTCCCGGGGCTTCGGCCAGGAAGTCGGCGAGTGTCTGACCCTTAATTGCTCTGCGGGGGAGGAACTGGATGTCATATTCGCCCAACTCAATGGCCCATTTGGCGAGGCGTCCAGACACCTCGGGTTTTACAAGGATCTGGCGTATAGGGTGATTAGTCAAGACGCGTATTTCACGTCCTTGGAAGTATGGCCGAAGACGCCGAGCTGCCATAACAAGGGCCAAGGCGGTTTTTTCTAGTACGGAATATCGCGTCTCAGCTCCATGAAGCACCCGGCTTGCAAAATACACAGGATGTTGAACCCCCTCCACTTCTCGCACAAGAGCGGCGCTAACAGCCTCCTCGGCGGAAGCCAGATATAAGTACAGCGGCTCTCCGGGGAGAGGAACTGATAAGGTAGGCAGCTGCTGTATATGACGTTTCAAGGCCTCGAAGGCCTCGGTGCACTCCGGAGTCCACTCAAAGGACTTCGCTTGTCTCAGGATTCTAAAAAATGGGAGCTGGCGCTCTGCTGCTTTCGATAAGAATCTGTTTAAGGCCGCCAAACCACCTGTGAGGCGTTGAACATCCCTGAACGTTTTTGGTGGCTGCAGATTTAATACATCACGGAGTTTAGCCGGATTGGCCTGCAGGCCGTTTTGTGAAACCATGTACCCGAGAAACTTTCCGGAGCCAACACCGAAGGTGCATTTTGCTGGATTGAGTCGCAAGTTATAGCGTCGCAGGGTGCGCAATGTTTCGGTAATGTCCTGCACACATGAAGGATGGGAGGAGCTTTTGATGACCAAGTCATCGACGTAAACCTCAACATTACGACCTATCTGGTCGTGGAAGACGAAGTCCATTAGACGCTGATAGGTGGCTCCAGCATTCTTAAGCCCGAAGGGCAGTTTCTTAAAAGCGAAGCACCCAAAGGCAGTGATAAACGCCGTTTTGAGGGCATCCTGTGGATCCATAAAAATCTGATGGTAGCCCTTGTATAGATCTAAGAAACAAAGTGCCACGTACCCCGTAATGGCTTCGGCCTTTTGGTCGATGGAGGGCAGAGGATAGCAGTCTTTCGGACAATGCTTATTGAGATCGGAAAAATCAACACACATCCGCCATGCCCCACTGGTTTTTGTTACCATTACCGGATTGGATAACCAAGAGGGGTAGAATACCTCGAACAAGATGTCCGCATCCAGGAGTTGTTTCACCTCAACTCGAATGGCTTCATTTCGCTCCGGAGCGAATTTCCTCTGCTTCTGTTGGATTGGCTTTACGCTAGGATCTATGTTCAGCTTATGAGTAATCACCTCGGGAGAAACCCCGGGCATATCCAGAGGAGACCATGCAAAAACATCGGAATATTCTCGCAGGGTCTGAATAATGGCCTGATGTAGCCATGGCACATCCACGGCCCCTACTGTTACTGTCTGCTTCGGCTTAGATGGATCTAGCGGGATTTGTGCAGTGGCATCTCCTAACGAAGTACATTCCTGAGGTTCCAGAACCGATGATGCCACTTGAAGCTGCTGTTTGGGCGGAACCTTCGCAGTCTTTTTGAGTGCCACATACATGCACTCTTTTGAAACCCGCTGACTCCTGCGGATGGCCACTTCACCATGCGAAGTGGGAAACTTTAGCGCGAGGTGATACGTGGAGCATATGGCTTTTGCTGGGGTGAGCCAGTCCCGGCCCAATATCATGTTATATGGTGATAGGGAATTCACCACATAGAAATCCACGAAGATTGTTTTTATCCTCGGATAAGTCCCCAAAGACGCTGGGAGAGTGATAATACCTTCTGGCTGGACTTCACCCTGGGTGAAAGTTTGTAGTGGCCCGGGGGCCGGCCGAAGTTGATCTCGAGAAATCCCCATTCTTTGGAAACAATCGGCAAATATAACACTCACCGCGGCCCCATTATCCACGAAGACCCGCCTTACCGTTATGTTAGCTACAGTCATGTCGATGACAATAGCGTCCGTGTGAGGTGTTATCTCCGGAACGGGGTCCCTATCCGTGAAGCTAACAGTCTCGGACTCATGGAGGCGTTTATGACGTGGCTCCTCGGGAGGAGGACGTCGAGCTTCTGCCTTTAATGCATGTCGTGAAGCCCCGGTGGGTAGGGCTCCATATATCACGTTTATCACGTGAAGGGGTGCGTTGTCCCCGGGTCCCCCCGGAGGAGGAGGTGGTGGTGGAAGACGTGGGTGCTGGCGATTGCCAGAATCTTGTCGTGCGTAGTTATTGGGCCCCTGACGGTTATTCTGCCACGGTGGCCGATTTTGTTGAGTGTCCCGGTCATGGTAACCTCCGCGGTTATGAGACGAACCCCCATTGTGGTTTGCCCGAGGTTGGTCACTAGTTCGAGCAACGTATTGCCGCAAGAGACCCTTCTTGAGGCATTCTTCAATCTCCTTGCCGAGTTCTCGGCACTCCTCTGTCTCATGTCCATGATCTTGGTGGTACGCGCACCACTTTCCACGGTTCCTCTTTTCAGGAGGCGCGGTCATCCGCGGGCAAGGTCGCAGATCGTTCTTGTGGATAGATAGGATTTCAACTCGTGACTTCGTCAATGGAGTCAATTGTGGAATTTCACTTCGGGATTCTGAACGCCCCGGTGTCAGGCGAGAAAATGCACTAGGTCGAGCACTAGGCCCTGCTTGAGCCTTGTCGGATTGCCGCTTGCTAGTGTGTTTCTCGCGCTTCTGGCGAGTCTGCTCCTCGGCCTTAGCAAATTTGCACACTGTTTTGAACAATGCTCGAGTTGTGACCGGAGTGTTCCGAGCTAACTCGGTGTGGAGTGCTCCGGGGCGGAGTCCATTCATAAAAGCGTTGATGGCCACATCGTCGGGGCAATTTCCCACCTTGAGGCTTACCGCTGTGAAACGGTCCAGAAATTGGGTAACGGTTTCACCGTCCCGCTGTTCCATATTCATGACGTCGGCCAGGGTGGCCATGGGCTTCGCCCGTGCTTCGAACCGTGCCCAAAAGTGCTCGGGCAGTTCTCGGAAGGAGGATACGCTGTCACGTGGGAGAGAATCAAACCAAACCCGAGCTTCATCCTGTAAGTACTCGGGGAAAATCTTGCAATACTGGAGGGATGTGATGCTATCATGGCTAAGCATGCTGTGCCTAAAAGCCCCAAGAAAATTGGCCGGATCTCCTGTGCCATTGTAAGGTGGTATGGCTGGCCGTTTAAACCCTTCGGGAAGGGAAGTGGCAATGATTTCCTGGGAGAACGGTGTGATGATCTCTCCATTGGCATCAAGGCCCAGGATTCTATCCAGTTCAACGTTGCGTTGAACTCGCTCATACTCTTGAAGATCCAGAGCATGAGGATTTGCGTAGCGAACTCTTTTAGCCGCATTAAGTGGACGACGGCGATCAACATCAGAGGGTTCACCGTTGCGCGGCCGTGATTCATTAGAACTACCGTGGTCCTCGGAAGAACCAGGTCGTTCCCGTCGTCGATCCTGACGACCGCGGTGTCCCGGGTCCTGCTGATCACGTGAGCGGGGTGGAGGCACCACGGGATTAGCATTATGGCCGGCAGGCCCCGCGGCAGGCTCCGCGGGATGTAAGCGATTAACTGCCCAATCTTGAAGAACATGTGCATGTTCTTCTAGGAAAGCCTGAAGCAGTTCTGGGGTAATTTGGATGTTTACCGGTGGTTGAACGGCTGCAAGATTAGGGTTTTGCGGGTCTTGAGGGGGTGGAGGGTTTTGATTACCCTGATGATTGGACGTACTTCCTGCCGGCAATTGCCTCGGCGGCACAACTTGATCCACGGGTGGATCCTGATCAGATTGATCCCCGCGGCGAGCTTGATTCAAGCGAGTCGTCACCATGATCTTTGAATACGCTGGGACGCCAAAAAATTGCTTTTCGTTCAAAAAACTGTCTCTCGTTCCCACAGACGGCGCCAATTGATAATGCGCGATCCGGTAACTAAGAATCCCAGCGGAAATCAATGCAAGAAATAAGTAAAAATACACAATATACGTGGTTCGATCCGGAGATCTACGTCCACAGGCACAAAATAACCTCTGCCGAGGTGTTTCTTTCACTAGTTCTTTGAGTTTACACGGAGTAATTCAGTACACAGAGTGCGAACCCTAATTCAGAGTTCTTTTCACCTATTTATACTACTAAATCAAAACCCTAACTAACTCCCTATAATCTTGCCCATCAAATATGCATGGCAGTTGGGAAAAGATCATGGGCCTTGATTCACGGAACAAACCACTCGCTGGGCCGATGCGCGTTCCTGGGCCTGCTGGGCCTACGCGTGGTGGGCCTTTAGGCGCTTGCTGGGCTTGTGCATGCTGGGTCGATCAGCGGGCTCTGGTATAGTGGGCCTAGGTGTTAACCCGACCCGAGCTGATCGGGTTGGTGCTAACCCGACCCGAGCTGATCGGGTTATCCCTATCAACCACCAACTGCTTTCTCCGTCTTCCCAACATGAAATTATCTCCCAAATGTATTGTGATGATTTTTTTGTGAAAATGAAGGAAATTGAAATTGGTAAAAATAGGGGTTTTCTAAAGGAGGGTTTTTTAATTTGGAGAAAGTGAGAGTGAAAATAAGGGTAGAAGGCGGAAGGAGGAAGGATGGACGTTGAGAGGGGAGATGGGATAGTGCACTGACAAGATTTGACAAGGGGAGATGCGGGAAGGAGGCAATACAAGAATGAAAGGCCATGTGCTACTAAATAAATTTTAAAAAATTGAGAGATTTTATGTTTTAGTCACACTAAGAGGGTGTTTGGTAGAGCTTATAAGCTCTCAAAATTTGTTTGGTTAATTTTTTTAAAAGGAGCTTATAAGATGTATAATTAAGCTCCTTAAGAGCTTATAAGCTATTTTTAAAAAAGTACCACCACCCCACCTTTTTTTCATAAGCTCTTTTTAAATACATCTTTTTTGGTAATTATACTTATAAAAAGATCTTATATACCAAACACATCAATATCTTATAAGATCTTATAAGTTATTTGATCCAAACACTTCTACAACTTATTTTAAAATAAGACCATACAACTTATAAGCTCTAAAAACATCTTAAAAGATGTAAGAGCTTATAAGATGTTTTAAATAAGTTTAGCCAAACACCCCCTAAGTGCTATATAAATTTGTTTTTGTTAAATTAATATAAAGTTAAGTTTCTAGTTCGGCTGATATCACAATTCCTGGAGGAGCATGAACTTTTTAAAAGTTAAAACCACGTGTGGGATGAAATGTGTCCAAACAATAAGGCTGAGGGGCATGTACTTTGTTGGGCGGGGGCAAATTCTACACCCATTGCATATCTTAAAAAGAGATGTGAAGATCAAGAGTGTATGCATTTATGAATTAAATAAACATGAAAATAAATGGTGAATTTCTCTATTTGAGTACTATCCAAGTGGGTAGGGTAGAAAATATACCGCTAGCGGGTTCGCTCATGTCGGGACCACACAAACGAAGTGGAGGTCCCACTGTCGTTCACTCTCCAGGCAACGCAATGCAATGCAATCCGGCGGTCCACTTAACTACTCTCGCCTTTAATTCTTTGCCCAAAAGCAGCATCCACAATAACCTCAAATTTTTTTTTTTTTTTATTAACTTTCTTCTTTGTTTAAAAGAAATTGGAAACTTAAATTTTCGGCTGCGCACCTTTTTTAAACAAAAAATACTACTCTCTCCAACTCTATACACTAGTTATCTTAGATTTTATTAAAAACTTTTGAAATAGGCACTTGTGAATTTATCTAATCTTTCTTATCCGCTAAAAAAACTTTGCTCACATACAATTTTGTTCAGCATTTGATGCAGATTAATTCCACAGATGCTAAGTTTACTCCAAATCTTAGATATATTAAAGAATAGGCGTTTGGCCCAACCTTCATTCACAAGATATATATTAGAGCAATACTCAAAAAATAATAGAGGCTTCATTCAGGGAACTTGGGGAGCTAGCACTCGTGCCCTATACATAATAATTGTGTTTTTACGTAAGTGTCAAAAATTTAAGTGTTTTCCCAAATCTGTTTGGAAACAACGCCAAGGACTTTTTATAACGATATGAAATCATCTGTTCC
The DNA here is from genome assembly GCA_958295605.1 of Ajuga chamaepitys. Classification (NCBI taxonomy): domain Eukaryota; kingdom Viridiplantae; phylum Streptophyta; class Magnoliopsida; order Lamiales; family Lamiaceae; genus Ajuga; species Ajuga chamaepitys. The sequence continues at coordinate 14,668,669 of OY282508.1, read as the reverse complement.
ACTTATATTTCATTTTAAAAGAATGGTTTTTTTTTTTTTTTTCTTAAAAAAATTTGATAAAAAAATTATTGTGCACAATTTGGTGTCCTAGTTCATGGGTTAAGAGTTTAAATTTAAATTTATCGTCTATGATTTAAGCTTTGTTATAGGCTATAATTTTATTTCACACTTCATGGATTCATGATTCATGAATTTACGATTTACAACTCATGTTTTATATTTTACGAATTTAGAATTAATGTTTCATGAGATTCAAGGTTCACAATTCATAATATAACTCATTAAAATTAAAGTAAAATACAAAATAAAATACTAGATGGATCAGATAATATGATCCGCTTTATAACCGCTTTGATATCAATTGCACCAATTAAAAATACTAACTTATTGCACCATAACTTTTGGACTTAATTCTCATTTCTTTAGTATCGAGAATTTTGATAAGAACGTAAATTAATAATGATAGTTTGAAAAAGGGTGTGAGTAATTAATCAAAGGTTTGCAATACCCTACAACAAAAACATCTCTTTTGTATATAATTTTTTAGATTACAATTGGGTTCATTAATAATAATAAGTTATTTGTGATTACTTGTAGTCACAAATCTTTATAAATTGTTTGAGAAAATTTTAAAACTATTTTTAGACACAATTAGTAGGTGCAAAAAATCACTACTAGAATTAAGGTTTTTGGTCACTACAGAATATAGTTACAAAAAATGTAGAGTAATCACAAAAATATTTTTAGTAACTAAATATCTAAATGTAGCTACTATACGGTAATCACTTATAGTAAGATGCAAAAAAAAATTTGCAACTACTTTGTAGTTACTGATGTATTTGTAACTATTTTTTGCAACTACTTTGTAGTTACTAATGTATTTGTAATTACAAGTAGTTGCAAAAGAGCTTGTCATATTATAACAAATTTGGTTAAAATTGTATGAAATACTTTTTATAACTACTAATAGGTACAAAAGTGATTATTTTTAGTAACTACTTTTGTAGTTGCAAAAAGAATAGCGGCAAATGCCCTTTTTTCTTGTAGTGAATATTTGAGATGCATTTGAAACCACTTTTGTCGTTACAAATATATTATTTGGCGTCCGAACTATTGAGATGATTAATTAATGGCGATATATTATTTCTAATAATATAGTGACAAATAGTCATTATTTGAGACCATTTTTTGTTTTCTAAAAAGACTTCTTTTATAGCGATAATAAGATAGTTTTTGTATTAGGAGAGCAAATGTTTTTTGTGACTGAAGTTTTCATGCAATAAATTAGTGTTTTTAATTTGTGCAATTGAGTTTGTTTTCATAAAGTTCTTTTTTCGTAGGATCGTGGTTTTTCTCGAGTATTCTAGTTGTTTTTGGGGGGTGGGGCGAAAGCAATAACGGATCTAGAAATTTAGGTAAGGAGAACTCAAATTTATAGATGGATTTAGAAGTTCATCTCACAAAATAATTTTTTTAACTATGTTCATGTCGCAAATTTTTATCAAATAAAGGACAGATTCTAAATAGGCCAGAAATCAAATTCTTTATATAATTAGGTCACAAACTTAAAATAAAAAATAATATCTTAGAAAATTAAAGGAGGACTACCGTTATTCGCCTCCTAAATATAATCAATTTTATAAATAAACCAAGAAAAGAGTAATATTTAGATAAGATCAATAAATTGATTTAATCACAAAAAGAAACAAAAAAAAAAAAAACAAGAGCTAATGTTTCTAATTTCATTGTATCTCTATTGCTTATACATAACAATACCTTCATCTACTTCAAGTTAAACAATAGAATATTTTATTTAATTAAGTTATATTAAAATCGATTAAAGTACACATATAATAACACATTATGATCGGACCAAAGAGGACACACATATTTAATAACACATTATGACGATGCCAGGATCGATTAAAATACAGATATAATAACATATTATGACTAAGTTAAAGGGGACACACATATATAATAGCACATTATGGTGAATCGAGGGGGGCCAACATGGGTCCGTCCCCGAGCCATGTTATTTTAATCTGTTATGTGTTGTTATAGAGTTTTCTGGTGAATAATTGTTTTGTAATTTTGTTTAGTTTATTTGTGGATGAATGTGAGTTTTGGTGAGAGTAATCGTGGTGTTTAGCAAGGATGATGATGAAGCGGTGTTGAGGATTGCTTCCTGTGGAAGCCTTGTTTGTTTCATTAAAATGCGAGCTTCCCCATTTTATTAATGGAGTATGTTTGTTTACCAACCAAAACTGTCCTAAATGCAGATTTATTTGTTAAGATGAGTAGTTAGAATTCACTTCTCAACGACATAATCCTTATTACGCCATTAATTATATATACTCATCTTAATACAAATAATTTCTTGTGTTTCACAATATATCCCTGCTTATCTTTTTAGCTCTTTCATTTTTTATTGTTTTCAATATGGGGAGCAAATTAAATATTAGATTAAACTTTGAAATTAAAGGTTGGTTTCATTTTATTTACCATTACTACGTAAAGGAAAAAAAAAAACTTCATTCTTTCAAACGACAGATATGTTTGGTCTCATTTTCGGGTATAAGACTATTTAAAGAGAGTAAAATGAGTGAAATAATAGATTCAGGTCAAATCCATCACAGTGTGTGATGGATTTCAAAATATTATTAAATTATTTTATCTATCAATGATGGAAAAAAAAACAAAACAACTTTTTAAATTTTTAGATTCTTGTCATTTCATCATTCGGGGACATTTGTTTCGGGTATTCTCGTTCGGATGAGACATGATTCATCTTTAACGTATTTTATTTTAAGTCGTATGGTTCATCTCTTCACATTCACATCCTATTACTTACATCTCCTTTTACAATTTTTAACACATCTTTTATAATTTTCAATACACTTTTTACAATTTTCAATACAAATCATACCCTACAAATTCCTTAAACAAAAATACATTTACACTATTTAAGTGAATGTAAAATCCAAGGATGTGACAGCGGACATGGCACATACTACTACATCTCAGAATAAGTATCCCCTTAGTGGTTCAAATAAAGTCTCACGTGCACCAGTTGCATGATGCAATTTAAGGTGGGCATCACCATTTATGTTTAAATGTATCACATGTTCTGAATAAAGATATTATAATACCTCCGTCCAGGTTAACTTTGCAGGGTTGACCGGCACGGATGTTAAGGAAAAAAAATTGTTTTTCTTTTGACTTTTTTTAAAGGTAGAGATTGGGGGTTGAGATTTGGATGATGAAGATTGTGAGAATTAGTTTATATTTTAGGGATGTGCAAAGTTAGGTGGCCGGGACAGATCGATAATATAAGTGTGCGAATTTAATCGGGAAGGAGGGAGTAATACTTTTAAACAAAATAGGTGATACCTTTAAGCATAATTTGTGATACATTTTAATCATGATATATACCTTTACCCACATTATATAATACATTTAGGTATAAATAGTGCATTTTACCCATGACTCGGATTGCACGATCTAAGATCCGTGCAACTATGCACGAGAGACTACCTCCCCTTTTATCTATTTTGTGTTTTGCCAAACGGCAAAAACTGTCGTATAAGAAATAAGAAAAACTTATAATTACACAAAATAAAGAAAAAAGACTTATAATTACAATAAGTAAGGTTGATAATCTCAAATTGTGAGCTAAATGGTCCATGAATCCTCCATCGAAAGAAGAAAAAAATAGTTGACGTCACTGAGTGAAAAGTAATCTGAAATTGTGGGACTAAAAATTACTTTTTGGGGCAAGAAACATAATTAAGGAGATTTTAGGTAGGTACACAATAACCACAGTAGAAGAAGGCAAGTTCTGCATGAATATAAACGTAAGACGTGACGAATAATTACAAATTAATTTATATAATTAAGTAGCTGTTAATTGCACTTGAATCAAGAGCATCTAGGGGTTAATGACAATTAGGTAATTTCCAAACAATTTCGCAAACATCCTTGAACTTGATGATCATTGACTTATCTCCCAACTCTACCACTGTTCTAAAAAAAACACACACACACACAGCATGTGACAAATCTAGAAAACAAACTTGTTTTAGGTTTCCAAAACTATTTATTAATTAATCACAGAATCATATGGTGGGCGTTAGATCAAAGATGTTTTTATCGAGCTCCATGTATTTCTCTTGGCTCTATGGACGCCAAACTCCACATAATTAGTACCATTAAATTAATTAATTTCTTACAAATCCATATTTAATTAATAGGTTTTAGGAATTTTAATTTATTGCGATGTGCCCTTCTACTTCGTATATGATGATGACCAACGATCGTCTTAGGGATTTGATGTAAACTATATGATTATACCTAACGGGGATGGCGGCCAATGCACTGCCAAATGTGGGTGGTGCACCCGAGTAATGGCTGTCAATTAATATTATTACTTCCCCGATAGTAACGTATCCAGATTCTAAAATTCGGGTACAAAGTATGAGTATTTGGTAAATAATTGAAAATACTTATAAATGTAATTTTATACTGAAATTTACACAACTCAAAATACAAATAATAAAAAAACAGTGCTAAATTTTTTAAATTGTAAAGGAAAACAATTCAGATGAGTACTACCTTCATTTTCTTTTACAGAATGCAGTTTTAGATTTGGATAAGAAAATTAGGAGGTAGATGAATGGACAAGTAAATCATCAATTAGATGGATATGGTAAATTAAAAAATTAGAAGTTCTAAGGAATTTTGATAGGGGGAGTAATGGAAAATTTTGATTAAAAAACCTAAAAATACATCTATTTTTAAATAATTAACAAAATCTAAAACTACATTTGAAAAAATGGAGGTAGTGTTAGTTAATCAAAGTGTAATTCATTATTGATTAACTTGTGGTATGATATAAAAAAGTTACAGATATGCAAAACCATGCCCAACATTGGAGTCGAAATCTGGTGGTGAGATGAGGGTGCAAGTACTTTGACAACCCAACCATTATCACACTTGAAACTTTATCTACTGCATCTTAATATAAGATATAGCTGACATTTCGGGGTACAGTCGTACCCCCATGTACCACGCTGTAATGTTCCCCCGTTTCATAAACAAAGTTCTGTTTGGAAAAGATGTCACAAAATAAGAGTCTTATTTCTACAATTAATATCTCATTTTACTAATTTAAGTAAAAATTAAAATTAAAATTCTACAAATTAGCTAAATATAATTAAATAACTCAAATAATATATAAAATTAGTCGCAGAAGTGCGTATTGGTGGATTTTCAAGAGTTGTATCACTATTAAATTAACCAAAAAATAAAGTCTTTTTTTTCTAAAAATAAAAAGAAACACACTACTTTCTCTCTCTAAAAACCCTAAACCTCCACCAACTGCAACCTTCTTCCAGCCTCTCTAGTGGCGGCGATGATGAGTTTCTTGCACCCGTCTTAAGGAGGGGATTTCCCTAAACTACCAAATAAAGAAACCCTACCCTTCCAAAATTCAGCTGAAACAATGGTGAAACCTTCCTCAACCCCTAATCAGTCCTTGGTCATTTTCCAGAAGTAGGTTGTCAACAACGTGGCCTACTAGGTTCAAGCTCTCCAGTAAATGTGAAGTGGTCAACGGGGGCAAGTAGGGTACCTTCAATTCCTTGGTGCCATATGTGCGAGCCCGAGCTAGCCGGAAATTAATGCCTCGCGTGGATAATGAAGGCGGAGGCTGGTTCATTGTTTTGCTTTATCAAGGAGTCATTTTGACTCTTCAAGGAAATCCATTCTCTCAAGACGCTCTTCAATTTCAACTCTTTGGTTTCTTTTTTTCTTTTTCTTTGGAGGGTCCGACGGTTCCTCTAGATATAGAACCTTACTTCCTTCTACAATGTCCTTAGACTTAAGCACAACATCGGGCCATTTTGAGAGGACATTTGTCAAGTAACCTCCTCAATGAATTATGCAGTAACTTCTTCCTTGGACTTTCATCCAATGCCCAATCACCTAGGATGATAATTTTATCTCTTGCTTGTTTATCATGGCCCAAATGAAATAAAGCTTGTGTGTCGCCACCCTAAAAACATCTCTCTTCGCCAAGATTGTGTGGACTAAAATTTTATGCAAGCAACAGACAACTTTGTCCTTGATGAGTATGGGACTTGAACAACCTCCCACAAAATTATTCTCTCCTGTAAGGCTTTGCCAAAAGGCATTGACTTAAAGTCAAATTTCGGCTGCATAGTACCCATTTTGTCCATTTTGAACCTGGCTTTCTTCTAATTCTTCCACCTTCATTTCAAAGCTCTTTTTCATTACCATGAAGTGCATGTTTCCCGTTGCAACGCCTCCCTTGAGTTAATCAACACATAAAGTGCTAAAGAATTAGACGGTTACATCCTGGCATGTCGGCTTCTTCTCCTTCAAAAGATCAAACAAGTTAAATGCCTAAGCCACTCCTCCACTTCACTCCCAAAAGGTAATTCACTCAAATCGTAAAAACTCACAAACTTTGAACACTCAATGACTTTGTTACGCATAACCGAAAAATTGGCTTTGCCCTCTTCACTTGGAAGTACAAAACTTGAAGGATCAAGTGTAATATCATCATACTCATCCCATTCCTCCGATGATTCCTCTTGAACAACCCTCTTATTATTATATTTCATACTCGTTTCTCCCCTAGCATGAGATTTCGTAGACTTCCTTTTCCTCTTCACCTTTTTGCTCTATCATTCTCAACAATTCCCTACACTTTCAAAAGCGAAAAAAAATATGCCAAAATACAATTACTGGAGGGGGAAATGTAGCACGAGTATGGGAAGGTGTACACAATAAGGGATATAGGGAAAAAAATCAAGAAAAATCGAAAAATCACAAAAATCCAAGAGGAGTCGATTTTTCTTACTTGAAAAATCACAAAAATCACAAAAATGCAAAGTGTTCCCCTCGCTATGGGTAGCAATCTCACCTAAGGGAATGAGCTCATTCCAAGTGAGTTGGGAGTAATTTGAAATCAAAGTTTGCAAAATTTTGGATTTCTAGAAGGAAGTTGGAGCATTTTGCACTTTAGAGAGAGAAGTAGAGAGGGAAAAATGATTTGTGAGGAGGGAAAAAAGAGGAGGGCCCCTTCTTTATAAGCTTTTTTGGCCAAATTTTCCGGATTTTTTTTTTTTCTTCTCTTTCTCTTCTAATGCTATGTTTGACTTAGATAAAATTTTAGAAAATTTATTTTCAAACATTTCGAGTCTGACCACGAGTTTTTCCTCCAATAATGGCCTTCTTTCACCTCTTCTCACCAATTGCCTTCAATTTCCTACATACATCATCTCAAACAAAAACGACACATTTAAAAGAAACTAAGCAGACGAAATTAAAATTACTAACTAAATTTATTGAAAGCAACAAGTAAATGCTTGAGATGCCTATCAAGTGCATTTGTTTAAGGTCACTAGCACCTGAACGTTTGAGCAATTACAGGGATTCAACTATGGGCTCTTCACCTATCCCAGCCTCTTTTTTCTCAAAAGTTTTTTTCACGTTCTTTCCACACATTCCATAATCAAATCATTAAAGAGGGATTGAGTTCAAGAATATTGAATTTTTCAAATTCATCACTCATTTCATGTAATACCTTGGGCCTGTTGAGGAATTCTTTATCTCCATAAATACTAGGATGCTTAAGTTTTGTCATTTGAAATTTAAGAAATCCATCCTTAGTATTTAGGATCATTCGTCCTCATTCACATCAATTAGTGCTCCTCCACTAGTCAAGAATGGGCGCCCAAGTATAATTGGTAACATAAGCTCGTGTTCCATGTTCAAGATTAGAAATCAGTTGGCAAACTTCACTTTCTCACTTGAACAATCACGTCTTTGACAATTCCTGAAGGCTCGGCCTTCCGAATTGGCAAATTTCAAGGAAATGGTGGTGGGAGTCAAATTTGCTAAACCAAGTCCCTTGAAGTCTTTGAGACTCATCATATTCACACTTGCACCAAGATCACATAAAGCATGTTTGAAAATAATTTCCCCGACTTTGCAAGAAATTGAGAAGCATCCTGGGTCTTCAAGTTTTGGAGTTAATCCATCATCTCTTATGATTTCATTTTGCGTCAAATTCAAATGGACTCCGAAAACTTGTAGACCCTCACTTCTCAAAGAAGTATTCTTCAAGTACTTCGAAAAGGATGAGGAATTTTTAAGATTGTCTCCATGAAAGAGTGTCTTGCCTAGAAACAAGTCGAAATTGTTTTCTCACAATTTAAGGTTACTTTATCTTCAATTTAATTCCTCTGTTTCAACCAAATGGCTCAACATCATCACATCTCTTAAGGGGTTCGTGAGGGGTTGGGATGGGTCATCTTCCTCATTTTCAACAAGAATCTCCTCCCCCTTGGAGTTATCTTTCCATTCTTCCGCCAATTCAAGCCTATCTCCCTCTTCGCTAGTCAAGCTTTCCTCATGCACAAACTTAAGGTTTTCATTAGGTTTGTATTCGGGTTATCTCGGGAGACTACCCATTTGCTTAGATGAAGTTCCAACTTGGTTAAGGAAGTATTGTTCCAACATTTTGTTATGGCTCATGAGAGTTTGGAACTTGACGTTCATATCGTACGTCCATATCCTTTTTGTCTTGGGTTCTTATCTCCTCAATAGTAACATCGGCTTCACTTCTCCTAGGGGGGTTAGGATTACCATTCCTAGGTGAAAAGCTCATGGGATTTTGGGGGGATGAATAGGGTTGGCCTTGATAGTAATGCTTTGGGGGGGAGGGGGGTGTGTTTTGTGTATTGACATAAGATAATGTCGGATTGTGCCTCCATCCGGGGTTGTAAGTATTCAAATATGGATTCCATTCACTTTTTCTTGCCCTCTCAAGCAAAATCACATTTTCTACTTGGGTAACTATGTTACACTCACTTGCTGGATGCCCTTCTCCTCCACAAATATAACAAAATATTAAATTAAGAGACGGGGGTGGGGTGGAAGTAGTACTCACCGACTTCATCGTATCAAAAATTTTGGTTAACACCTCAAGTTTTGATGCTATAAAATCGAGAATGTGAGTTGGTGCATACCTTGTACCTTTCTTTGATGTTTGAAGATAAGTTTAGAGTACCTCGTGTCTTGTTCCAATGATTGTGGTTCGTAGCCATCGTTTCTATGAGTGTGAAAGACTTTTTGATCCCTTTATTCGTAAGGCATCCACCCGAGGTGGCATCCACAACGCTTCTACCATGATAATGAATCCATTGTAGAAAATATCCAAGAGCATCCAACGCTCAAAGCTGTGATGGGAAAGCTCCTTAGATTTTCCTTGAATCTTTCCCAAGCTTCAAAGAGTGACTCATTGGGCTCCTGGAAGAAAGTGGTGATCCTATGTCGAAGTTGAGCGATTTTACTTGGTGGAAAGAACATTAGCAAGAACTTTGACCATAGGTCATCCTATGAGGTAATGGGGGTCGGATGGGAGCGAATTCAACCAAGTAGTTGCTCGGTCCCGAAGTGAGACCTGGGAGAGCCTAAACTTTATAGCTTCTGGTGACACCCTATTCATCTTGAGTCTGTCACATAATTGGAGGAATGTAGACACATGGGTGTGAGGGTGGCGATTTGGTTCACTTAGACTTTTTGTAATAGCTCCGGCTTGAGTTCAAATGAGTTAGTTTGCGCTCTTGGTCAAACTATGCCCATCCGCTAAAGCTACCAGAAAATTCTACGAGTTTTCCCTCTACCACCAACATTTTGCACTTCCCCCGGAACTCCTAAACCCAAAAAATGCAACCTCATACTTGTCAACTTCTCCCTCTCCGTCAACTTTGAATTCGATACTATAATTGCAGTTACGACTAAAATTAAAAAAAAAAAAAAATAATAAGGTGCTCGAGAAGCACGAGGACTTAATGAATCTCCAAGAAGTGTTCGTGAAAATACGGAAGGATGGGGGTGGAGGATGATTTTCTTTTCTCAAAGTTTTTTTTTTTATTTAACAAATTATATTAGTTTTTTTCTTTTTTTAACATACAAGATAACATTTATTAAAACTTATTGGAAAAAATTCATATATCGTCTCATAACTATGATGACTTCCACTAAATATCCCACAACTTTATGCTTTTTCAACTTCGTCCTATATGTCCTGAGATTATCCAATTATTGTCCCAAAATTTGAATTTTCACCGGAAAATGCACGTGTCGGGCAAATATGGGGGGGGGGGGGGGGGCGGGGGATTTTGGCCACGTGGTGTCGAATTTCTGCGCCGATTATTTCTAATATATATATATATATATACCAATGCCACCTCATAAACCTCAAATAAAAAAAATCATTTTAAGTAAATTAATAGAAGAAGAAAATCAAATAAAAAAAGAACGTCGTCAGCCTCACAGGAAGAAAATCGGATTTCCCCTGGATGCCCCACCGCCACCTTCGCCGCCCTCCACCCACCGCTGTCAGGCTTCATTTTCGTCAAGTCAAGTTGATTGAGATTCCATATGGTTTTTGCAGGGCCCCAGATCTGTTCAAACGAGAAGAACGAGAAAGAAAAAATTGAACTGTTCGAACGAGAAGAAGGAAAGATTGCAGCGCCCAAATCCAGAAAGTTGTCGTTTTTTTGTTTTTGAGATGTTGATTTTTCTGGTTTTTGGGATGAAGATGATGATTTTTTATGAAGGTAGTGAATTTTTCATTGATTTTTTCTAGTTTTTCTAGCTTTTGGTATAAAGATGAAGATATTGAGTTTTCAGACCCAGAATGTTGCAAAAAAATATTTGGTTTCAGAATATGAACACGAAGATGATGAATTTTTCTAGTTTCTCTTATTTTTGGGATGAAGATGTTAAGTTTTTTTATCTAGAATGTTGTTGCAGATTTTCTATAGTTTCAGAAAATGAATTGATTTGATGAAGATATTGATTTTTTATTTAATTTTCTTTTTATTTAGATTTTTTCTTTTTCTTTTTTGGCATTTTTTTCTTTTATTTATGATGTGGAGACCATAAATGATGTGTACAAAGTTAAAAAGAAAAGAAAAAAAAAATCAGCACGGAAATCCGACACCATGTGATCGGCACGTGCATTTTCTGGCAAAAATTCGAATTTTGGGACCAAAATTAGATCATCTCATGACATATGGGACAAAATTAAAAAAAAAAAAAAAAAAAAAAAAATTGTGGGATATTTAGCTGAAGTCACCATAGGTATGGGACGATATATGAATTTTTCCCAAAAATTATCAAATAAGCTTAAAATTATACAATTAAATTTCATTTCTAGATTATTAATTTGTAAAAGTTGCCCACTAATTTGTTTAAGTTAGAGTAAACGTAGGCTATCAAAGTTCAGCTACAGTGCACATAGCTTGCCACATAACCGTTGCCGATCGAAATTCGCACACGTGAAAATTGCATTGTTTGGGCATAAATTGGGCGATCCAAAAGAGACTGGGCAAGAAAGCCAACTCCCTCAAACTCCAAATTAATGGGCAATGTTAATCAATTTTGTTTCTTTAAATAACTCTACTATTTATAGTTAAAATACATAGCTTATCTGGAATATATTCCAATACCATATAAAATATTTATTTGAAGAACATTTATATTTTATTTTGCTATTTGAATTATTTAATAACATTTGGATAATACGTTTTTAATGTAGGATTTATTTAAAAGCATAAGAAGTATTTGATTATATTTAAAATCATCAAGTAAAGAGATCAAATTTGACGATGAGAATCTATTTTTAGAATAATATTTTAAAATATTTATAGTTAGAATTTCAAAAGTTGTTTAGATAAATTAAAAATAAGTAATAAATGGATGAAAATAAGAGAAATATATAACATTAAAATTGAAATCTCCAAATAAAATACTCCCTCCATTTCAAAATAAGTGACGTTTTAGAATAAAAGAGAAGAATTAAAAATTAAAAATCTTGACAGATATCCCTCAACTAATCTTCTTTCTCTCATCTATTATTCCTAAAATCACGTTCTAACCATTATCTTTCCTCTCCCCCTTTATGTTTACGCTAATCTTCTTTCTCTCATCTATTATTCCTAAAATCACATTCTAATCATTATCTTTCCTCTCCCTCTTTATATTTACGCGCTATACTCCTTTCCTTTCTCCCTTTATATTATCGCGCTTTACTGGTAACTTAAAAGATACTAAGAGGCGCTTTACTGGTAACTTAAAAGATACTAAGAGATATTTTAGGATAGTGATAGGGATAAAGTTGGAAGAAATCGTGAAATATATCTAAAACGACACTTAATTTGAAAAATCATTAACAAGCTAAAACGTCACTTATTTTGAAACGGAGGAAGTAATAATTTGTCAATCATTATATATTTAGGTTTCTATTTATATATTTACTTTTAGAATTCAGGAAATTGTTTTGGATAAACTAATAAATATGATACAGAAAAGGAAAATAAAAAATACAGCAAATCTTAAATTTCTTCATAAAATATTATATTTTCTTTTATTATATATTCTAGATTTATTTAAAGATAAAAGTTTGTTTATCTGATAAAAGCAAAGAAAATTGTCTAGGTTGCAAAGTATGAAAATAACATATAATTAATGGGATAAATGTAATAAATTTTGGTTAGGTTACAACGTATGGATAGGTTACAAAGTTTACTTTTTTATCTATGTTTTTAGTAACAAATCTTTGTTTATACATGGTACGAATCAGAGGTTTAAAATTTTTCAATTTACGGACGAAAATAACGTACATATCCTTAAACTAAAAATAACACTATAAAAACAATAAAAATTATGAAGTATGATTCAACATATATTTTGAAAAAAGTAATATCGTACCTACAAGCCTAGGAGGAGGAAAAAAAGTTTTTAAATTATTGACAATTATTGCCTGGACACTTACGATAAAAAATAAGTAACGTATATTTTTCAAATTTTACTCTGCAATCAACTTTTACGTCGTTTGAATAGATATATTAACTGGTGGCCCACATTGATTCTTCATGTACTTGAAGAACACATCTTATCTAGCATCCACTATTAATTAATTACATATGTAGTTGTATGTAAATCAAAGGGGAGAGTACACAGTCGTACACTTGTTCAAGTGTAGCATCTAATGTAATGAACCTTAAAACAGATTCTTAAAATATGACCAAACACAGCGGATGAAACTATCTCAGCTGATTCATTTTGTTTCGTATGAATGGATGTGAAAAATATATAGAAGTTACATGCAATCATGCAAAGAGAGACAACTAAAATACAAATTCTCGTGTTTGCTGGAAATATAGCTACTTCTCTTGAATATCATATAAAGTTTCAACTGTTGGACTCTTTATATCTATATATTGTCAATATAGCAAGATAGGACGCATCAAAAAACATGCCAATGGAATTTCATATCAAAATATATACCTATATATCATATGCCGAGTGGGAGTAAAAAATCAAAATTAGTCTGGTATGTTAAGTCGTGTACAAAACTAATCATGTATGTTTTATAATTTTAGTTTTGGTCCTTTATGTATTGGTTTTTGTTCAATTCGAGGAATCCGTCGCTGGTTATTTAGTAGTCAAAAATTATCACGTGAGCCGTACATAACGAGTTAAATTGGGCTCTGTATATTTTATAATTTCAATTTTAGTTATCTATGAATTAATTGGGTTATTTCAATTTCAGTGTGCAATGTATTAGGCTCTGAAAGTTGTTGAGTTTTTTGTTTTTCTTTTTGGCAGTTATACCTTTAATATAGCATTGTAAATACATTTGTCCATTTATTGAACATGCTTTAAGATAATGTATTATTTTCTTTAACCATTGCTTTTTAAAGGATAAAGAAGAGAGTTTCAATTCCCAGGGAAACTCAGGACCTTTTCTCTTTCTCTTTATAGGGATTCCAGTTGAGTATTATATTTTAAATATTAATAAAATTGCTGTTAGTTTACGTTTAGATCTATGTTTGTGATTAGATAACAAGAAAAAATAGCGACAACGATATATATATATGTGTGTGTGATTCATAGGAAGCTAAAGTTTCAATAATTAAATGTTGCCATGATATTTAGTTTGACATCTATACTGCGTAATTTTAAATAGCATATTATTCAAAAAATATAATTAAATATTAGTTGGTTATTTGAGATAGATTTGAACACTTTTTCGGATTTGACTTTTTGTAATTTGTTTTAGGTTTGAGTCGTAACTAAAAACAAATAATTCTCTTAAAAATATTAAATAATTATTTATTTAAAATAAGATTAATAAATTTATTTTATTTGATGTTTTAATTTTAATTCCATTCTATAAATAAAGATATATATATATATATATATTAAATAGAACATTAATGACGATTATAGTATTTCCTCAGTCTAAAGAAGAAAGTCCTTTTCAAATTTTACACATATTAAGCAATTCATTTAATTTAATTGAAATTCCTGTTGTACCCTTATCTAATGTAGTGAGTGAATCATTTAGTATGATTATATTGGGAAAATATGCATTTAATACATTTTTAAATAGAAATGTTTCTTGTTTTATTCTTTTCTGTGTTCGTAAGATGGTGTTAGTAACTTATTGTTGTTTTCCACACATCAACCTTTTCTAGTAACAAAAAATTAATCGTTTCAGTTTATAAAAATAAATTCATATCTCAGTTACCTTAACTTTATTATAAAAGATAATATTTTTTATAAAAAAAAAGCATATAGTCAAATCGTATATTGAATTGAAAAAATAAGAGTAAGTATTAAAATGGTCGGAAAATATATAAATCTTTTATACGTACATATATATATATATATATATATAATAATGATATGAAATTCATTGGTGAATTTTCTTATAGAGTCCATCTGTTGATATGTTATGCCACCTCATACTTACCCCACTAGCTATATATATATTTTTATTCCTTTCTTACATCTTACTCTAAAATTAATTTTTCACTACTAACAAAAACACGCTACATTTATTTTTCATATTTTACGAAATCATTTATCGTATACTAACAAAAAACGTTTTTTCCGCTATATAAGATTTTTTTCTTTTCAAAATTTATTTTATCAATTTACGTCAGATGTTCTATGGATACAAAATATTTAATGGGCCAAATTCTTTTTTTTTTTTTTTGAGTTTTTCTTGTCTCTAGAAAGTCAAAATTTCACTATGCATTCTTTTCTTCCCAAAATAATTTCCATCCAATTATTGGGTTTTCACCAGCTCACACTCACCCACTAACTACATATATTTCTTATTCATTCCTGACTCTTACTCCAGAAAATTATTTTTTTTTCCACTAACAAAAACATGCTGCATATATGTTTTATTTTTTCCAAGAATTTCTTTCTCGTATCTTATTCTAGAAAATTAACTTTTTTCTAATATTCCATATTTTTTTTCAAAATTATTTTACCCGTTTTTTTTTTTTTTTTTGCTTCTCTCATCTCTAACAAAATCTTCATATCAAATTATACCAAAATCTTTATATTAAATTATCATAAATTTTGAATAGATCACACTGATAAGAGAAGATACATAATCTATAATCCAATATCATTTAATAGGATTGAGAAACAAAAAATTTCTTGAGATTATTCTTATATAAAATATTTTATTAATTTACCTACAAAATACCAATCTATTAGAAATAAATTTTAAGAAAGATATTGAAAATACATTTTTATTTAGGATGAATTGAATATGCATAGTCCATATGATAAGCTCATTGATATAAATAGAGTTGGATTTTGATTTAGAAATTTAATAGATATAAATGAACTCAAAACTTTCAAATTTATATCCAATAATCTTCAATATTTCATATAATGAGTTCATTTATATAAATAAAGTTGAATTTGGATTTAGATCTTAATAGACATAAAAAATTGATGAACTAAACTAATAAAATATTTATATAAGAATAATCCTCCAGAAAATATTTATTTTCACAATCTTATTCAATTATATTGGAATTCTGGATTATGTATCTTCTCTTTGTTTATTGATATCCATCAATATAATATAATTCAAAATTTATTAAAATTTAATTAAGATTTTGAGAGAGATGAGAGAAGAAAAAAATTTAATAAATAAATATATATATATAAATGTATAGTGTTTTTTGGTTAGTGATGTAAAATTAAATTTCAGAATAAGATATAAGGAAGGAATAAAAAATATATATAGCGTATTTTAACTAGTGGTGTGAGTGTAAGGTGACATGATAACACGTTTTTTTATGCATGTATTTAGGTCGATTTAGGATCATATTTTATATCATTTACGTGCATATTTGACCGGCATTTATTTATATTAATAATATTTGGGTCATTTGACGTGTTTCGACTTGTTTTAAGGTATTTTGAGCATTTTCAGGCTACCGGACGAGGAAACAAGTTGGAAAAGAGTGAAAACCGGCCCAAAAGAGTGAGAACCGTCGAAGAACCGGTCCAAACCGGTCCGAACCGGCCTGAACCGGTCCAGGAGCAAAACCGGGCAAGAACCGACACGGCCGCGTCAGACTTGTAACACGGCCGTGTCAAAAGTGGTCCACAAAGCGCTGGTAGTTCTGGAATGGAACACGGCCGTGTCACAACTGCAACACGGCCGTGTCAAATGTTGAGCAGAAAGTGAATTGTGCAAAGCAACACGGCCGTGTCACTTAAGCAACACGGCCGTGTCAGAAGGGTTTTTATGCGAGGATTTCATATTTTTAATAGGATTTTGATCCTATCTTTCCCAAGATTCGGCCCAACTCTATAAAAAGGACCCCAAGCTCTAGGAAAAAGGGGGATCAATCATCAAGAACATAAATTACATCATCTTGGAAGACAAAGAAGACGAAGATCATCGAGACGGAGTCATCCGGGTTTATTTATTCTTTTCTAGTTTAATTCTTACAATGTTTTTATTAGAATTTTGTATTGGATTATTACTAGGCATGAGTAGCTAAGCTATTCGTGTCCTAGGGTTAGAAAGTAGGGATTTTTATAACAATGTTTTGATTTATGATTTAATCTATTAATTCCGTTCTTTATGTGTTTTATCTCTATGTTTATGCTTAAACTGAATTTAGCTTGATCACCTAGATTTAGTAATTTAGTTTAACAATTCCGCTTCGAGAGGAGGGAATTGTTATCAGACTTAGAACATAGAGCGCAGTTGTCTATGACTGTGTAGGCCGTGGCTTAGGATCGTTTGGGAGTTATTAGGTTTAATTGACTCGAGAGGGTAATTAGCTTAATTAATCAACGGTTTAATCGCTTCGAGAGAAGGATTAGATTATTTTCGTGCCGCCTAATAAACATTAGAATTGGTAAATTAATAGGTTAATCATATTCCACATTGAAATAATATCCTGAAATCGAAGCCCTAGGATACCTTTTCTATTTGATTGTTAGTTTTCGTGTTTCCTAAGTTTGAAGTTACATTTAATTGAGTAGTTTAATTAGTAAAATCAACCTTTAAAACTTAGTATCTAGTTAGGACATTCCTAGAGTATTAGGGTATCAAACTACCTAAAACTATTCCTTGTGGGATCGACCTTGACAATAGTACTACACCTACATCCGTACACTTGCGGAACACTAGGTTAGAAACCGACGTGTCAAGTTTTTGGTGCCGTTGCCGGGGAATAGGATTTAGCGCTTAGTTTTTATCTTGAAAAATAGGAGGAAACTAGACTAGATTTTATTTTTTTCGTAATTTTAATTTTAATTTTCATTTTTATCTTTTGGGTTAATTTTTGTATTACGCGGTAGTTCTTGTTTTTGGTGTTTTCAGGCTTCGTATGCTCACCAGATCAAAAGGGAAAGAAACTCTTCTCCCTTTCGATCCAGAAATTGAAGCGACAGCTCACAGACACCGAACTAGAAGAAACTTCGCATCTGAGATGGAGAACCCACCACAGCATCCGGATCAGGATGACGCACTTAATAGAGTACTGACAGCTCTAGCACGTTTGGATGATCGAGTCACGAACATACAGCAGCAGTTACCTCCACAAGGGCCACAGCTACAACAGCAGTACGGCCCAATTCAGATAGACCCAGCTGCAGGCGATGAAGATGACACGCCTATTAGCGACTGCTTGAAGCCCAGTCCAAATCAGCAGGCGGGAGGAGTACAACCTCCACCACTCAATGCCAACAATTTCGAGCTGAAGCCTGCACTAATCAACATAGTGCAGCAAAACCATTATGGGGGAAGTGCTTTGGAGGATCCGAATGCGCATCTGATCAAGTTTCGCAGACTGGCCGACACAATCAAGATCAATCATGTGCCGCACGAGCAAGTCAAGATGAGACTGTTCCCTTTCTCACTGAAGGACAGAGCATTACAGTGGTTCAATTCACTAGAAGACATCAGAGATTGGGAAGACTTGAGTACTTCTTTCCTGTTGAAGTACTTTCCACCAAGTAAGATGCTCGACTTGCAGAATCAAATTAATCAGTTCAAACAGCTGGACCAAGAGCCATTCGGAGAGGCTTGGGAGCGATTCCGGGATCTTATCCGGAGTTGCCCTCAACATGGGTTCACCAAGAAACAGCAAGTATGCAAGTTCTACAATGGTCTACTTGCTCCAACTAGAAACCAAGTGGACGCAGCTGCGGGCGGAAGTTTGATGGAGAAGTCAGTGAGGATGGCATTCTCAATCCTGGATGCTATGGCCAGAACGAGCTACCAATGGTCGAATGAAAGAAACATGCCAAGGAGGGTAGCAAGTGTCCAAAAAGTCGAGCCCGTCAAGAATGAGCCAATTGAAAAGCTCACAGCACAAGTAACAGCATTGACGAGCCAGGTGAATTTGCTAACTAATCTGACGTTAGCACAACAGCCAGGGGGTCCGGAAGAAGTTGAAGAAGTAAAATTTGTGAATCAACGAAACTTCAACAACTTCCAGAACAATCAGCCTCGGTACAATCAGTACCCTCAGAATCATCAGAGCTTCTCATATGGGAACGCGCAAAATACACTTAATCCGCCACCCGGATTTGCTGTTACAAATGGCATGATCCATGACGGTAAGAAGCCATCACAAGAAGAAATCGCGATGTCACAAGTCGAAAAGTATGATGAAAAGTTAGCTCAGTTGGAGAAAAAAGTGGATGGAAAATTCATGGAGCTAAACAAGCATATCACTGGGCAAGGGGCAGACATCAAGAGGCTCGAGAACACGTTGGTGCAGACTCAAGCTAGCATTGGAGAGTTGACATCAAACATGAGTCAGCTGATAAAGATAGTAGGAGCTCAACACAAGCAAGGCCAATACCCGAGTGATACAGTGGTTAACCCGAAGGAGCACTGCAATATTGTGGAGCTAGATGAGCATGAAGAGGCGTGAAGGACCAAGAAGCGAAGGAATCAAGCGAGGAAGTCAAAAACATTGAGAAGGAGGAGGTTAATACAATCATAGATAAGAAAACTTCATCTCCTATTCTTGATGAGTCTTTTGATTTTTGTTTTAAAAATTCGTTCTTTGCTAACCTTGATCCTTTAGAGCAATCTAGAGTTGTTGTTGTGAAACAGGAACCACTAAAGGAGAGAATCGAAGTTAAAGAGAAAACAAAGGAGTGGGAGGATGGAAAAGAGGCGACAAAGAAGAGACCGAGCAGGCCCAAGAAGAACGCAAACACAAGCATGAAACCAAGAAGAGCAACAAAAGTAAAAGATCCAGGGAGTTTTACTATTTCTTGCTCAATTGGTAGTCGTGAATTTCATAATGTCATGTGTGACTTAGGGTCTAGCATAAATTTGATGTCTCTTAAGCAGTATAGACAATTAGGATTAAGGGAAATTAAACGGTCCTTTACTACTATCAAATTGGCGGATGGATCTTCATTAACGCCGTTGGGAGTAGCAGAGGATGTAGTGGTAAAAGTGCTAAATTTTGAATTCCCTAGTGATTTCTTAGTTGTTGACATGAAAGGGAGTGATGAATTCCCTTTTATCTTAGGAAGACCCTTCTTGGCGACTAGCCAAGCACTAATAGATGTACCTAAAGGGGAGTTGGTTTTTCGGGTTCAAAACGAAATAATCACACTCAAAATACATAAATCGGGTCTAAGGGGTAGGCACAATTGTAGCATTATTTACACTACCCTAGCTGCTATAGAAAATCCTCGTGCCCCAAATAGCTCTTTAAGTGTTCAGAAAACTTCCAACTCGGGGTGGCTAGAAGAAGGTTGATAGGAAAAGGACGTCCGGCTGAAGACGTAAAACAAAGCGCTTGTCGGGAGGCAACCCGATGTTTAATGTTTTATGTTTATATTTTTTATTGCGTTAATTTTATGTTTTACGTGTGTTTTAGTGTTTTTGTTTTAGGAATCAACATGGACGAGTGTTGCAAGAAACGGGGGTCGAAAAGACGGAAAAATCGCGTTAAAAGGAGCAGAAGATGCAACACGGCCGTGTCGCACTACGGACACGGCCGCGTCAAAAAGCACTTAGAAAGTGTTTTCAGCACTGGAATGCAACACGGCCGTGTCATATACGGAACACGGCCGTGTCAAAAATGCCTCAGAAAACCAACTTTGGTTCAAAAGCAACACGGCCGTGTCGGCCTTATAACACGGCCGTGTCAAAACCCAAGCTCCAAACACGATTTCACACTGGAATGCAACACGGCCGTGTCACACAACCGACACGGCCGTGTCAAAATCGGCCCAAAAACATCAATTTTGGCTCAAAAGTAACACGGCCGTGTCACAACATTCAACACGGCCGTGTCAATACTTCAGCAGAAAAAAATGCAAAAATTCAGAACGCGATGCGGAGACGGCCGAACCAAGATTCAGTAAGTAGCAAAATGGCACGATTTCGGAGCTCGTAGGGGTTTCAAAAAGCCGTTGTCGCAACGATTTGTAAGTTAGCACCAAGGCGTACCACGTTTTTCCTCCAAACATTGGCTTTCAGCCAAGTTTGGGGGAGGGGGTAGACCGTGGGACGTCTTGGCAGCTATATTTATAGTTTTGATTATATTTATAGTTTTGATTTACCTCGTTCGAATTTCGTGCTGTTAATTGTGGGTCCGTGTGCCCATTTTGCTGATTTTTTATTGTTTAAATTGGTTTATCGGGTCTGTGGCCCATTTTTCTGATGTATTAGTGCTGTTGGGTCTGTGAGCCCGAGTTTGATTGCATAGTGTTTTCATGTTGAGTCTTAGGAGTTTAGAGTTTAGAGTCTTATTAGTGTTTTAGTTTAGAGTCATAAGAATAATAAAACCCGGAAATAGGTAACAAGTGAAAAAAAATAAAAAAAAAAAAAAGAGAAAATTAGGGAAAGATGGATGATGAATAGTTAATGATGAGATGATTTAGATGAAAAAATGGCACATAATAGAGCATGAGAGGTGTTTTGAGACGAAATTGAGCTTGAACTGAGAATATTCAATCAAAATTTACCTTGTGAGAATTTGAGCCTAATTATACTCCAATTTTCGGAGTAATATACTTTCTTTCGGTGTGAATTTGATTGAATATGTGTACTAGTCTCTAGAACTTGCCTTGAGTCTTTACTAAGAATGTGTCAAGTATATGTTGTGATGTAGGAAATGATCTTAGGCAAATTTTTGTTTAAGCCTATTTATGCGAACCATGAAAATTGCCTTTGACCCATAATGAAAAAAATTGTCCCTAGTTAGCCCAATTGAGCCTTATAGCCTTATTTATTCATAACCTAACAATGTCAGCCGAAACCTTTTTGATTTAATTCTTTTGGCCCTAATTGGATTAATCAAGTTAGAGGGAGGAGAATTGGAAGGAATTTTGGGTGAACAATTTGTGGGAAGGAATGGGAAATAGGGATATTTTCAAAAGATGAAGGGAATAAAAGAAAAGTGATAGGTGAAAAGCGAAGAATAGCCTCTCCTAGAAAAAAAAAAAGAAAAAAAAAAGAAAAAAAAAAAAAAGAGAAAAAATTGTTATTATTAGTATTA
Source organism: Ajuga chamaepitys (assembly GCA_958295605.1). Lineage (NCBI taxonomy): Eukaryota > Viridiplantae > Streptophyta > Magnoliopsida > Lamiales > Lamiaceae > Ajuga > Ajuga chamaepitys. The sequence goes on along the minus strand of OY282508.1, from coordinate 14,646,758 downwards.
TAGAGGAGAGGCTAGAAAATAAAGTGCTCAAATTATGAATTTGCTTAGAACATTCGGGTAGTCCCAAAAATGTGGTACCCGCAGAATTGAAAAGCACTTAAGTTGTACAGACTTTTAAAGGTGAAGAAGTCACTTTGTGAGGTGATTTGTTGAAATTTGAAGAGTGAGGTTGAGTGATTGTATTGAGGGGTAGTCGGGTTAGACGTAACTTGATTAGTCCAATGAATAGTCACTTAAATCCAAATGTATCCCACCTTACCTTAAGCCCACATTACAACCAAAATAAAGACCTTTTTTATCCTTTGTCACACGTATCAAGTACGAGGTCTAGTGTAGACGATTGGCAAGCATATGGTAGACTTTGCATGTAATTCAATATGAGTGGAAATTATTCTAGCTTAAACACTTGAGAGATGAGTGAAACACTTACCCGGTGAGGGTTGAATAATTCGAAAGTTCAAAGTCTCGAGATTAGTTGATTTACGCGTTATCACATATGCTCAAGTGAATTGTGTTGCCTAGTTGTTGTAAGAAAAATCAGACTGCAACTGAATTCATCATCTAGTCGCCCTAAACAAATGCATAATCACTTGTCATCTTTGTGTCTTTTGTTATGATGTTCGGGACGAACAACAGTTTAAGTTTGGGGGAGTTTGATAACACGTTATTTATGCATGTATTTAGGTCGATTTAGGATCATATTTTATATCATTTACGTGCATATTTGACCGGCATTTATTTATATTAATAATATTTGGGTCATTTGACGTGTTTCGACTTGTTTTAAGGTATTTTGAGCATTTTCAGGCTACCGGACGAGGAAACAAGTTGGAAAAGAGTGAAAACCGGCCCAAAAGAGTGAGAACCGTCGAAGAACCGGTCCGAACCGGCCTGAACCGGTCCAGGAGCAAAACCGGGCAAGAACCGACACGGCCGCGTCAGACTTGTAACACGGCCGTGTCAAAAGTGGTCCACAAAGCGCTGGTAGTTCTGGAATGGAACACGGCCGTGTCACAACTGCAACACGGCCGTGTCAAATGTTGAGCAGAAAGTGAATTGTGCAAAGCAACACGGCCGTGTCACTTAAGCAACACGGCCGTGTCAGAAGGGTTTTTATGCGAGGATTTCATATTTTTAATAGGATTTTGATCCTATCTTTCCCAAGATTCGGCCCAACTCTATAAAAAGGACCCCAAGCTCTAGGAAAAAGGGGGATCAATCATCAAGAACATAAATTACATCATCTTGGAAGACAAAGAAGACGAAGATCATCGAGACGGAGTCATCCGGGTTTATTTATTCTTTTCTAGTTTAATTCTTACAATGTTTTTATTAGAATTTTGTATTGGATTATTACTAGGCATGAGTAGCTAAGCTATTCGTGTCCTAGGGTTAGAAAGTAGGGATTTTTATAACAATGTTTTGATTTATGATTTAATCTATTAATTCCGTTCTTTATGTGTTTTATCTCTATGTTTATGCTTAAACTGAATTTAGCTTGATCACCTAGATTTAGTAATTTAGTTTAACAATTCCGCTTCGAGAGGAGGGAATTGTTATCAGACTTAGAACATAGAGCGCAGTTGTCTATGACTGTGTAGGCCGTGGCTTAGGATCGTTTGGGAGTTATTAGGTTTAATTGACTCGAGAGGGTAATTAGCTTAATTAATCAACGGTTTAATCGCTTCGAGAGAAGGATTAGATTATTGTCGTGCCGCCTAATAAACATTAGAATTGGTAAATTAATAGGTTAATCATATTCCACATTGAAATAATATCCTGAAATCGAAGCCCTAGGATACCTTTTCTCTTTGATTGTTAGTTTTCGTGTTTCCTAAGTTTGAAGTTACATTTAATTGAGTAGTTTAATTAGTAAAATCAACCTTTAAAACTTAGTATCTAGTTAGGACATTCCTAGAGTATTAGGGTATCAAACTACCTAAAACTATTCCTTGTGGGATCGACCTTGACAATAGTACTACACCTACATCCGTACACTTGCGGAACACTAGGTTAGAAACCGACGTGTCATGACACAACATATCAATAGGTGGACTCTATAAGAAAACTATATATAATAAAAAAACTATTTATAGTGTCAACAATTTAGACTCAGATGAAATTTTAACAATGGTCCATGTTTTAAAATTATTATTATTATTATTATTATTATTATTATTATTATTATTATTATTATTATTATTATTATTATTATTATTATTGTGATTGTTGTTGTTGGTATTATTATATAATAAGGAATTTGTATTATTATTATTATTATTATTATTATTATTATTATTATTATTATTATTATTATTATTATTATTATTATTATTATTATTGTTATGAGGTAATTGTTCGCCAAAGAAAAGCGTCTCTAATTATAATCAGAATTATTCAAGAAACTTTCATATTAGAGATGGAAATGGGTAATGGATAAAATATTGGTTACAAAATAAAAGTAAAGTAGAAATTGAGTAGTAACAGAAAATAGCAATTAGTGTCTGCTAAGTGACCAAATAACAACTGAATATTAGAGACGGACATAATTCGTCTCTGTTTTGTAGGTAATTTGGTCTATAGTTTGAGACATGAATTTTGTCATCAAATTTAGAGACGGAATAAATCGGTCTCAAAATTTTAGAGACTTAGTTTCATAGAAACCAAATATTTAATTACTATTTTAGTTTAGAAACATATTTCATGTGATTAAAAGACAATTTTTCCATCTCTATAGTGACAGATATTCACATTTACATTATGTTTCTCAACAATATTATCCTTTTTAATAAGTATATCAATTTTCTGGATAAAATATACTCCCTCTGTTTCATAAAGAATGTCATTTTAGATACTCTGAATTTTTTCACAACAAGTGTCACTTTACCAAAAAAACTACAATTCTTCCAATATTATCTCAAACAACTTACTTAATTTAGTTGATTATTTCTTATTTCACAAAACATACCAATTAAATATCAATCCTTAATTTCTCCAAAAATAGCTAAAATGACAGGAGTATAATTTTTCTCCAAAAATAACTAAAATGACAGGAGTATAATTTTTTTATTTAAAAAGGGATACTTTCAAGTAAAAATTATTATGTCTACCCATCTAGAGGTATTTGTTACCTAGAATATATTACTTGTTAATTTTTGGATTGGGCTGCTTTTATACCTAAAATGTATCACTAGGCACGATTTGTTACCTTAAAAAGTATTAGTGATGCGATACTTACCATATCATTTGTTTTCTTGAAATGTTATTAGCTTTTTTAGCTGTTTACTTTTGTAAAAATGGAAATGAAATTAACTTAGTTTTGACTTCCATATTATTCTTTTCAAGATTAGAATAGTGTTGGTGAGAAATTAATTTATTTTCCATAGACCGAGTCGCCACATACGCGCTTGCAATAACCATGAGAAAACAAAGCTTTTAATAAATCGGATATGCTATCAGGGAGAAATTTCCTAACGGACAAAAACTTTACTAATCAAGGTATTAACTAGTTAAGTAATTATGAGGCTAATTAATTAGGCATCTCATCATTTCTTATTACCACTAAAAACTCCGCAAATCTTAGCCCGTAATTATCTTAGAATACGTTTGTTTATAGATCACTTTGAGAGAGGATGAATCACTCTTCTTCAAATATTTATATAACTAACTATTTTAACTGATGTTTAATATATTTAGTCCTTTTTAAGCTATATAATTTGATAATATAATATATATTTTATTAAATAATTTTTATAACATTTTATTCTAAAGGTAGCATTATTTTAGATTTTACAACTTAAATTTTGATGACATGTTTTCATGCACAGATGGACATATGACTGGTAGCCCCGGCCTCATAAAATATTGTTATCGTATGAATGTATTTGAGTTGATTTTAATACAACTTAATTAAATAAATTATTCTATTATTCAACATGAATAATTATTTAATGATTGATATATTTTTATGTATATAAGTGATAGGGAAAAAAAATTAAAGAAATAGAATGAAATTGATAGATAAATTGGATCTAGTTTACTTTTTGTAGGTGAATCAATTTATTAATGTTTATCAATTTCGTTAATATTTTCTAGTTCTATTTATAGAGTTCAATATTGTTGAGTGCCATAGTTCTATTTTTAGAGTTCAATATTGTCGAGTGCCATGGACAATTTAGGAGGGCAGAATGTAGTCTTCCAGTCTAGATTTTCTAAAATTTTCTTTCTAAATAATTTATCCAATATTTAGATTCAAAGCTTAATATATAAGAGTTTGTTTTATAGCTTCTTAATTCTAAAATTTTCTTTCTAAATAATTTATCCAATATTTAGATTCAAAGCTTAATATATAAGAGTTTGTTTTATAGCTTCTTAAAGTTTGCCTCCTACTTAATCCTAGTGAACTAAACTTGTGAGTTCGTCCGATTCTTTGTCCATTACAAAACATACCCTAGATAATTTTGAGTGAATTATACAAACCTTTTCTCACTTATATCATGAAGATTAACTAAGTGTTCCTCAGTCGAACCATTAACAATACCCGGCCCTTATCACATAGATTTGGATGTTTTCCTTCTCAGATGTATGGTGTATTTGAACCGAGAAAAATTCACCCAATATATAAAGTAGTCTTTTTAATTAATTTTATTTTCGATAATCTTCTACTTAAAATTACAAGTATAATTGATAACTATCACATGACTGAATTAACGTAAAATATTATTTTTAAGCATTCTAATAAATTGGTTTTTTTTTTCCCGTAATGGAACGTTAATGTTAAAAACTTAATTATCACGTTCATAGATAAATTTTCATTAATTCTTTTCTAATGCATTTATTAAGAAAAAAGTCCGTTCAAAGAAATTCTGCCCAAGTAATATAATCGATATAAAAAAAATACAGAGGCTATATTAAATGTCCCACCGTGAATTTAATGTGGACTATCCAAATCCGTTGCCGCATTGAAGTAATTTTAGCAGAAAATAAGTGAGATGAATTAGTGGGCACGCTCTTTGGGTCGCGTGTGTAACAAACGAGTAAAAGGTGAGTGAAGAGCGTGAATCCACGTACAATCTGTTGATCTTGAGATATGGAATTACTAGAAACTAAGGTAAAACCCAAAGCCGTACATAACGGAATTATAAATGGCGGCGAATCCGAGGTTGTTTCTCGCTGTCGTTTTAAAATTCCAAAATAACCCACGGTAAAATCCCCCTCGCGGTCAAAGAGGCGGGTAGTAGAAAATAACTTTAAAATTTGACCGGCTATTTTTAACTGGGCCGAGCATCCTGGGCCTCACGTGACTGCCCACACGTACTCCGAGATTTAATTTTAAAACGTTTTACTGACTCACCATGCTTATTCATTGGACCCATCCCACGAATGGCCACGTGTGTATGCGGCGAGCCGTGCTTCGCCGCGCACGGTGGTCGGCCGGTGGCCGGTGTCCACCCCGAAGACTTTTCTACGAGATATTTTAGCAGAATCTAATCAAAGATTAAATTAACCAGGAGGATTTTTTTATAATTATTTTTAAACGGAAATAAAATATAATAAAATAGGAAAACGGAGTCCGAATTTTGAGTTTACCAATTTCAGGGATCCTATAAAACAGCGATTTCAGTGTTGTTCATAGAACCAAACCTCAAACTCTGTACCCAACAAATACTCTTCACTTGGTCCATATATTCATCGTGTTTCACAGTAGTAGTTACTGTCACTTTCCTTCATCGTCTCACTTTCCTTGTCAAGGAAAAAGATCTTCCGATACTCCATACAAGTTTATGCAGATTTTCCTTTCAGACAATTTCTTTTCAACTCTCCACTTTTAATTCCCTCTAAACCCAACTTCTCAATATCATCTCACCCCCTTTTCCGCATTGATACACCATTCTCTTTTCTCAGAAAAAAAATAAAGTGTCAGAGTTAGTCTCTTTCTTTTTCTCTTGTTTCTTCAACCTTCTTATTGAAGCTTTCCTGCCCTATGGCATCTAATATTTTTATTGTCAGTCGTAATTCCTCTTTTATTTAACATACCTCAACTCAGATTTATATTTATCTTTTCATGTTAAAATCAAATCTTTGCAATGGACCATATCCTACGCCCAGTCAAATACACTGAGCACAAGAAAATCACTAAAAAACTCATCAAACCATCCCTCAAAACACAAATTTCCCATGTCCCAAAAACAGTTCGGATTTCATTTACTGATGCTGATGCCACTGATTCATCCAGCGATGAAGAAGAGCTTTTTCCGCGGCGGCGCGTCAAGAAATATATCAACGAAATAACAGTGGAGACATCAATGGGGTTGAATATTAATACAGGCAAGAAGAGAACGGCAGAGGGTCTCCAACCTAAACCCAAGCAAGTTGTGACACTGCCACAGCCAGGGCGAAAGTTTCGGGGAGTCCGGCAGCGGCCTTGGGGTAAGTGGGCCGCCGAAATCAGAGACCCTTCTAGAAAGGTTAGGCTATGGCTGGGTACTTATGATACCGCAGAAGAGGCGGCAATGGTTTATGATAACGCCGCCATTAAGCTCCGTGGGCCTGATGCATTGACTAATTTCGCTGTTCCGAAGGAATCATCACCGTCGTCCGGGTATGATTCCTGTGATGAATCGCACAACCTTTGTTCGCCGACTTCCGTTCTTCGGTTTAGGAGCGGTGAAGAAGCTCAAAAGGGTGGGCCCTTCCTCATTGAAAGTGAAAGTAGGCAGGGTGGGCCCGCTGAAAAGGAGGAGCCCTTTCATTCGGTGAAGGGTTCTCTTTTCGCATATGAACCGGTTCAAAATGTGGCTTCTGTTTCCGAGTCCAGTTCGGAGGATTGTTTAGTTTATGAACCGGTTCAAATGATGGGTTTGGAGGATTGTGAACCGGTTCATAGAGTGGAGGAGCCTGTATATTTAGCTTCTCCTTCTCCAGTTAATCAAGAGAAGTTTGGGGATGATTGCTTGCCTATGGATATGGATGATTTCTTCAATTTTGAGCTCCAAGATTATACACTTCACAATGATGTACCAATGGATGGAAGTAATCCGTGTATTGGTATAGTACCAATGGATAGAAGTAATTCGTGTATTGATATATTGCAAGATGATCAATTTGTTGACAATTTTGATTTTGAAGAGATTAACGATAATCTTGATTTTGGTGAGATTAAGGACTTATCGTTTGAAGAGCTTTTGGTTTTGGAGGAAGTTGATTTTGGAGTCTCTAAAGATGAATTTCATCATCCTCAACTTAAAAAATCGTGTAGGGATGAATACGCAGCGCATGTTGGAAACTCTCAAGATTCATTTGGTGACAAATCCGATCAAGTTTATGACAGCGTTGATTTTGAAGAGCTTGGTGTTTCTCCTGGAGGCTTTAATGAATTTGGATTCTATGAATATGTTGTACCCACAAGTGTTGATGTCGAAGACACTCGAGAATCATTTCAAGACCAATTTGATGAAGTTTCGGACACCCTTGATTTTGAAGAGCTTAAAGATACAAGTCAAGATGTTTTTCCAGGAGATTTTGGCGATTGTGTTGAAGTTGAGGATTATTTTCAAGATTTAAGTAATTTTGTTAGGGAGATAGAGTGCGTTGTTTGAATGTCTTAATTAAGTCGAACTACAATTTTTATTTATATCAATTTTGATAGTAGTATTTTGTCGTCTGTCTAAATTAGCCTACATGAGAAATTACTTAGTAAAGCTGACCCAAAAAATTAATGTTTCTCATTTTTAAGAAATCTAGCACAAAATTTTCCAATATTTTGCGTTTTTAAGAAATCTTGCACAAAATTTCAGTAATAAACAATCAATTTTTAGTTTATCTGACCTTGTGTACATCAGATAATATATGAATTGAGAATAAAATTCAAAATCTATGGACAATCTAAATCAACCACCACCACCACTAACCTCGGCCATTAGCGATTCATTGTTGTGTCTTGTCCCCAAGTTTCGACCAATTACACTCACAAAATATCTCTGTCTATCCCAAAACTCGAAAAACCTTCTCACATTATGGTATTTGTGCTTCTTTTTCTAGTTAATGTGGAAAAGTTTGACAGCAAGTGAGGTCTCAGTCTTTCTAGAGGAGTGAAGTCTCAAAGTTATTCTCCCAAAATTGATATTAAAAGAATTGTACACAATACAAGAAAACAATTTTTTTAGACTAAAAAAATATCTATAATAATTTTTTCGTTCAGCTTTGCCACCGTAGATTTCTATTTTTTCCGTAGACTAATTTAGGCAGAAGTTTAAACGGGGGGATATAATTAATAAGAAGTTAATAGGTTGCGACTTAATTAACGATTATTAATACGTTGATACAAATTTGTTAAAATCATAAAACGTGGATATATTTGTGTATTATTATACCTGAAAAAATGGAACAAGTATCAAACTTGGTGTAGCTTTTGTTGTGCCAAAGTGTCATTCCTTTTGTTAATGACCGCAATTGAGACATGTGTAGGCGTAATTTACGGTTGTCCATTTGACTAAATCGGTCTAATATTACGGAAATAAGTGGAAAAATCCAAAACTTTTCAAACCTTTTCCACTATTTTTGAGACAATTTTGTATAATTATAGATATTGATTGACTACCATTATTAGCTGTGTGCTGTGCCCAGAGCCATTAACAGACATGCAATAAATCAAACCTATAAATGGAATTATGGATTTATTAAGGTTGGAAATAATTATTGTGTATTTAAAGTTAGGCAACAATGAGGTGAGTGACACAGATTTGTATATAATAATCCTTTATATTTATTATATGTGAATCTAAATTTTTTTTTATAAAGATGGAGTAAATAACTGCAGGATTTTCTATTATATATGATGTTACATCTTCTATTACATGTATATTAATATAGCACATCAACATATGTATATTAATAATATATTGATGATATCACTTTATATATGTGTTTCTTGTATTAATTTAATTGAAGCAGAAGATTTAACACAATTTATCTATGAAGATTTATTCTAAAATAACCATGGCTCTTAAAAATATATGTTGATATATAAAAGATAGATTATAATTTACCTTAAATATAAAAGAAGAATTGTTGAATAGTCAATGCTTTTTGTGGCTTTTTTTTTAAAAAAATTTCTTTAAATTTATAATTAAATGTCTTACCCTCCAGTGTATTGCTCTCTTTACTTTTGTTTTTACTCGCCATAAATAAGGGGTTCAGTTGAAAGTCAGCCAATTAGATTTTCTCTTCTTTTTCCCCCCTCAACATTTTAGAAGTCTAACCGTCTCAACTTCGTTTTTAAGAAAAATTTATCGAATTAATCTTCCTTTTACTTTTTTGATTTGATATCCATTATGCATGTATATGATTAAAATTAATTTTTTAATGTAATTTATTTGTTTTTAAGATTATTATGATATAGTTAAATTTTTTTATTTTTATATTTAATATAAAATATCAGAAATTTTAAAAGAATATTTATTTTGGAAGGACTTTTGTAGAAGATTAAAACAAAATTCAAATTGATTTATGAGATTACTTGGGGCGTGTTTGTTTAAGGTTGAAAAATGCTGAGCTAAATTTAACTAAGGGAGTTAATAAATCTACTACCTAGGTCTTTGGTCCTGGGTTCGAGTCATCGTGGGGAGGGGAGGGTTTTTTCTTTGTTCTTAGATTAGGAGAAAAAAAATTTAATGATGTTTATTCCATAAATAAAGATTAAAAGATAGAGTAGATAATGATCTTTATTTGGACATGGACATACATACACACATATTTAAATGATATGCAGCATTAGCTTACATTTCACTCCAACAAAGGAGAATACAAGAAGAATGGAGTATTTATGATGATTAATGTACCCAAAACAAATTATGTAGCAAAGGACAGATATTCTGATACTAGTAGTCTAGTATTATTATTTGAAATAGATGAGCAAACTGAAAACAGCAATGACACACATGGTCAAATGATGATGTCCCTTTCAAACCTTTTTTTACCAACCCATGCTCAATTCAATTTGTATCCACACAAAATAGCAACTTCAATATTTTGGTTTGCTGCTACACTGCTGCAATGCTACTTTAGTTTGACAAGTATTAATTTTGTCAATTTTATCAATTCATCGTAGGGTCCATTTATTTAAGATTGAACTCAGTAGATTAAGAGGATCGAATCTTAATAAAACACATTCATTAATTTCTTCAATCAGATTTTGTCCAGCAATATCCAGTCTTAAACTAACGGACACATAGTTATTCTATTAATTTTAATTCGTTTACTTCCAAAACCACTTAGCCACCAACTTTAAATGTCTAGCTCTTTGCTAATACTGCATTCATGCCAAGAATGGCTAAGGTCTAGGCAAATTTAATTAAGTACGGCACTGTTCATCGCATGAATAAAAAAATAAGCGTTTTTCTTTTTTTTTTTTTTTTTTTTTTTTACAGAATGAAGTGAACTCGCCTATGTCACAGGCGAGTTCACAAATTCTGACAATACACTGTTTGATGTCACCCCTGGCAGGGGCGACTTCTGTTAATATATATATATATTTTTTTTTATATTGTGGAAAACGCCTCTCGCAGAGGCGATATACGGTATACCGTATATATATCATCACCAATATTAAAAGTCGCCCCACGCAGGGGCGACAATCATTATTAATTTTTTTTTTCTTTTTCTCCAATTAATTTGTTATTGCTTCTTTGTATATATATATATATATCTTAGCATGTACCACATTCGATGGAGCACATCCACGGACGGGACATTCAAAAAGGTATTTTAGTTTAAGGGTATAGTAGGATAGGATGTGTATAGGAAATTATAAAAGGTGTATTGAAAATTGTAAAAGGTGTGTTGAAAATTGTAAAAGATGAGGTAGGTAATAGGGTGCGGATGTGGAGGGATGGGCCATCTAGTGTAAAATGAAATACGTTGAGGATGTCCCATGCCACATCCGGATGGGGACATCCTAATCCAATTATCCCCTTAGATTGTTTATTTAAAGAACTTTCGTTTGTTATTTTTCTTTAATTTGGGTCGTATTCATCGTTTTTTTTTTCTTTTCTTTAATTTGAGTGGAATTTTTCATTTTTTTTTTTATTTAAGATTAAGAACCGAGTATAATCGATTTTTTAATCCTGTTACGCCAAAAATAAAATTTCTAGATTAATCAACAGTACTTAAAATATGAAGTTCTTTTTATCTAATTATTACAAATAAGTTGAAAAATTAAAATGTCTAATATTCATGACCAGTCCCACATCGCGTTTTTTTCCTGTTCCGTTTAGCTCTCCCTCTCCGTTCCTCGATTGGTGCATCAGATTCCGCTTCTTGGGCGCGTTGTGATTGACCATCATCTGGTGTGCCGATATTCAAATTAAACGTGGGGCGACCTGATGAAGATGATGTTTGACCCACATCCTATCCTACTATACCCTTAAACTAAAATACCTTTTGAATGTCCCGTCCGTGGATGTGCTCCATCGAACGTGGTACATGCCACTACATCCCAATCCAATTATCCCCTGAGATAAATATATATATATATATATATATATATATATATATATATATATATATATATATATATATATATATATACCAAGAAGCAATAACAAATTAATTGGAGAAAAAGAAAAAAAAATAATAATGATTGTCGCCCCTGCGTGGGGCGACTTTTAATATTGGTGATGGTATATATACGGTATACCGTATATCGCTCTGCGAGAGGCGTTTTCCACAAAAAAAAAAAAAAAAAAAAAAAAAAAAAAAAAAAATTAAACAGAAGTCGCCCCTGGCAGGGGCGACATCAAACAGTGTATTGTCAGAATTTGTGAACTCGCCTGTGGCACATGCGAGTTTACTTAATTCTGTAAATAAAAAAAAAAAAAAAGCGCTTATTTTTTTAATCATGCGATGAACAGTGCCGTACTTAATTAAATTTGCCTAAGATCTAGCCAAATTAAGATGGTGTTTCGATAAGTTTATGTCACTCAAAATATCTTATAAAATGCTTTTAAAAATATCCTTGGTTAGATAATACGTTGGACAATTTATAAGATTTAAAAATAAGTTTTTACAATTTATAAGCTACAAAAAAATTATACCTCTAGCCCATCTTATATTATTAAAATCTTATAAGTCAAACTTAAATTATACACACCCCACACTACACAAACACCACAAACACTTCACACGCTAATGATCAAAGAGTGACACTCATGTGCATAAGATGCACATTAGTGTTATTGTACACCTTGTGAGCCCCACTTATAATTTTTGCTCGCGCAATCTATATATATTAAGGTGTGTTTGGAATCATAAATAGGCGCTAGCTTAGTTGGTAAATGCGCGGCATTTTACTCTTCAGTGCGCGGGTTCGAATCTTAACAGTACCCTTTTATTTTTCACCAACAGTATATTCAAATTACAAGTATAATATATGTTATAAAGCCTGAGAGTATATGAACAACACCTTTTATTTTTCACCAACAGTATATTCAAATTTCGAGCATAGTATATGTTATAATGCCTAAAAATATATTTAATATTTCGATGTAGTATACGTTATGTTGCATGACAGTATACATTATTCAAATTTCGAGCATAGTATATGTTATAATGCCTAACAGTATATTTAATATTTCGATGTAGTATATGTTATGTTGCATGACAGTATACGTTGTTCCTTTTTATTTTTCACCGGCAGTATATTCAAATTTCGAGAATAGTATATGTTATGATGCCTAACAGTATATTTAATATTTCGATGTAGTATATGTTATGTTGCATGACAGTATACGTTGTTTTAGTTAAGTTTTGTTTTATCCTGCGAAATATTTATTTTTTCTAACTTACAATACTCACAGTATATTTAATATTTCGATACATTATACGTTGTTTTAGTTAATTTTTATTTCATACTGCGAATTTTATTTTTCCAACTTACAATACTCACAGTATATTTAATATTTCGATATAGTATACGTTGTGATGTCTGACAGTATATGTTGTTTTAGTTAATTTTTGTTTCATACTGCGAAATATTTATTTTTTCCAACTTACAATTCTCACAGTATATTTAATATTTCGATACAGTGTATATTATGATGTATGACAATATAGGTTTGGTTAGATTAATTTTTCTTGTATATTGTACAATATTTATGTTTCGAACTTACAATACAATTATTGTTGCATTATAAAAAATTTTAATAATACAATTTATAATTTTTTCCAGTTAAATGGCAAAAAAAAAAAAAAAAGAAAAAAAAGAAAGAAGAAGGAAAAGGAAAAAAAAAAATGAAGGAAGAAGGAAAAAAGATGCAAACGGAGTTGAACCCTTGACCTCAAGGTTGAGATATTTAAGACTGCATTAAATACCACCAGACCACTTGCTTTTAATGTTCAACAAACAGGCCATTAAATATATAAAATGCGCGCGCAAACAATAATAATATAATAATAATTGGCCGGTTCAGACCGGTCTGGACCGGTTCAGAGCGCGACTTATTTGGGCTGAACCAGTGGGGCCCACAAGGTGTACAATAACACTATGGTGCATCTTATGCACCCAAGTTTTTGCCATGATCAAAATATGTGTTTGCCCATTAATCAAGTCTACATTTAAATCACTTCGCTCAATTGCAATTTTATAAGCTTCATTAACCAAGTAATTTATTAATTTATAAACTCTTCATAAATTATATTTTATAAGTTCTTAAAATAACTAATAAGATATTTAAAATAAATTTAGTCGAACAAGCTCTAAATTATGATCCAGATTTTATTTTCCCAGATAACATGATTAAATTTGGACTTTCTGGTATATATTTGTATTAATCGTTATGTACATGTACTCCCCCTTCCCATTCAATTCCCAACCGCCGCCGGCACCCCTCCGAAAACAGCCACCCCCACCCCCACCTCCATTTTCCTGTCACGCCTACATATCCGAATCTCAACCGCTCTTCTTTTGTCATGTTAATATCCATTATTGATATATAACTCCGTGTTGTCGAAATTTTTAATAATGCAATCAAACCTTAAAGCAACAATTAAACATGAAACACATCGATAATTCTGAAAATTAACTAAAGATTCATGTTCTTCGCCTTTTAAATTAGAATTAACATAGTTTGAGATTTTTTGAACAATAGTCGGCAGTGGTGGGAATGGTAGTTAAAGAATATATAAATGAATAGTAGTATCAGTGACACACAGATGTGATAATTGTGTTTAATTAATTTTCTTTTATTTTGTTTTGCTTATTTTATTTTAAATTAATGGAAATGATAATATTGTGTCTAAGGCTTTAATTGTTTGTTTTTATTATCATTAAAGGTATTTAAGTCATTCAATAATAATACTTTAATTCATAAATCAGTGGATTGCGTTAAGAAATGGACTGCAAATAGTTGCTGCTTAAATATATCCCCAATTTTTAATCACCTTTCTCTCACCTATTAATCATAAATCACGTTCTAATAATTATGCTCCATCTCTCTCTGTTACGTTGCGTTCTTACTCTCTGATACAAAAAAGATATATTTTAGGATAGTGATAGCCATAAAGTTAAAATTGGAAGAAATCGTAAAAAATATTTAGAACATACTTAATTTGAAAAATTATTAACAAGTTAAAACGTCACTTATTTTGAAACCGAGAGTGTATAAAAAATCTAGAATAACAATGAAATAGAAACATGAATATTTGATGATCAGTATTTGCGATAAAATAGTACTCCCTCCTCCCAGCTAAACTTGCACACTTTCCGTTTTCGTCCGTCCCAGCTAAACTTGCACACTTTCCGTTTTCGTCCCTTCCAGCTAAACTTGCACACCCCTTAAAAAGGAAAGTTATAACACAATCTCCAGCCTCAAATCTTCACTATCTCCACCCTCAATTCACCTTTGAAAAGTCAAGAAAATTCCAAGAAAACAATTTTTCTTAATACTTGTGTCAATCCTCTTAGTGCAAAAAGCCGGGACGGAGGTAGTAATTGTTACATAAGCAGTGATCACCTACAATCAAAAGTGAAACTCCTTTGTAAGGCCTGGAACTGAAGAAGGAGCAAAATGTGGGAAATGGATTCAGTGTAGTTTGAAGAATGAGCAAAATGTGAGTGTCCAGTTGAAGAATGGAATATTATTACAGTGAGTCGTAAATAGAGTGGAAAACTTTAACCTAGTACTACCGGTACATTTGAACACCAAATATTAGTCTATTTTAATCCTAAGCCATTAAATTATACTGGATTAAAAGGAGATGATCTAATTAAATGTTGATTTATCTTATTCAATTAAATGTTATCTGTTTATGAAAATATTCAAATTAAATCTTAGTTATAAAATATGATTTTGTCTTTTAAAATATGACTGTTCTTATACGGGGAAAGGAAAACTATAACAAGTTATTGAACAGTATATCAGTGATTATATATCCTGATTATTGGACCAGCGCTTAGAGATCCTATTTGCAAATTGCAATGGTTTACAATCCCATTAAAAGACAAGATTATGCAACTCTTTTACATTTAAGAGAAAAAAGAATAAGATGGAAATAAGTTGGGGTATAGTAACTTATTTTTTTTAGATCTTATAAGCTCTTAGAGTTTATTTTGTGTCTTATAAGCTTCTAAACATCTTATTTTGCCAAACACTTTGCAAGAGCTTATAAGCTCAGCCAAACACCCTCTTATTCTCATGATAAAAGTCTTGTTTAAAAAAAAAAAGTCCAAAAATGAGAGTCATGTTTCAAATTCAATATCTCGTTTTATGAGTCAAAGTATAGTTTTAAATTTTCTATTTTCACGAATTAGTTGTATATTGAATAAACGAAATAAAATAAAATAAGTCGTGAGTTTGAAATGGTGGTTTCAGGGAGTTGTAGCTTCAACGAAATGGTGAGAAATGAAAAGTTGTACATTTTCAAACTCTGAGTATGGGACGAAAGGAGTATAAATTTCAGACATCCTACAATTTTTTTTTTTAATTATCTCCTCTATTAGGGTGTGAGAATTCTTGTATATTAAGCACTACACTATATATAACCATGGGTGTGTGCTTTTGCACTTTGTCATATTGAAGATACTCCATACAAATTGTTATCTGGCTTACATTTTGTTGCGACTTGTCATATAAAAGAAATCTCAGTCGTCCACAGCTGGACACATGTATATTAATCAACGATTGAGATTCTTCGAGATGACAATTTCCAATGACTTGCAAACTCGGATGATAATTAATTGCAGCAAAAAGAAGTTTGTATGGCGAAGTGTAAAAACATGCAAAGTTGAGATGACAAATTGTAAGATGCCATAGACAAACTATGTGATGCGCTTCTCAAAATCTTCTCTTATTTTGATTAGGAATCCGAAATTTAAACTTGTGATCGATAGTCTACCGATTGATAATTTTTTTCTATGAACACGTACAATCAAAATAATTCATCATAATGACATAAAAATAAATTCCATGAAAAATCTTACGTATAGAAGATTAAGTAAATTATTGAAGTTTATGGAACATTCTTGACATTCACAAGTGTGTGTAAATTTTAATAATACATTTTACTATCTTAATAATACATGCTAACTAAATTTTCATGATATGCATTTCTAAATCTTTAGTTAGTTTTTCTTTACCAATTCTACTAAGATACAACTTTTAAGATTTTTTGGCTATATATTTATTTTTATGGATAGTAATATCTATGGGTCTCTAGTTACATATTATTCTTGTATTAGTTATTTTTTTCTTTTTTGTATTTGTTATTTATTGAGTCTGTGTACCTTTATTTACATAAAAAATTTGGGCTTCTACATTTAGTGGTTATTATATGTGCTATAAGACCCCATTAAAGGAAAGCAAAATGACTCGGACTTTTTTCAAAATAGAATTTACTTTAATGAAGGTAAAATTATAATGACTTGATATTTTCAAATAAGAGTGGACGAAACATGATTTAAAACTCAATTAGAAGTATTCAATTATAAATTTTGTATTTCATTATACTTAATGTTTGGATATGATAAAATTAATAACAACAAATTTGCTTATTAATTGTTTTTTCATTCAAATATTTTAGCCCTTGCATCCTTCTAATATAACCTAACTTAAATGAATAGTATTAAGACAATTTTTGTATTTATTCTATCGATATGCATTTTTCCTCTTCTTATTCTATTAAAACTAATTTTAATATATAATCACATTTTATACAAGCATAAGAGCTTGAATTATATTTACTTGTTAATGCTCAATTAAATGAATTTAATAAGTTAAAATGAACACCAATCCTCATACCAGGTGTACATGTTAAAACCACGCAATTTGGGTTAAAGGGCGGATCCATAAATTGACATCACTACTTATACTGAAAGGTATTAGAAATGTATTATCTTTTAGCATAATATTTATCTGTCTTCAGATTAAGTAATACATTTCAACATAAACACTAATATATTTTCAGCATCTTCAGAACAGGTAATACATTTTAGTATAAACACTAATACAGTTTCATGAAAATTTTCCATAACCCGGATTGCACATATATAAGATCTCTGTAATTGGTGTTCAAGAGAACTACTAAAAAATAAAATTTGTAATAATTTAAATATGGATAGTACAAAATAAACATATGTATTATAAAAGTTTTAATATTATGCTATAAAATTTATCTTATAATGTGAAGGTAAAAATATGATAGTTATAGATAAGATTGATTTTTTCAATAAATTCAACTTTTTACATAATACCATACTTTAAATAATTATATATCTATTATATGCAAATAACATATTATTGGAAAGCTCTCTAAATTTATTTTAATACGAAATTAAATTCATTTCAAAATTCAACGTATATTGAAAGTGTAGAAGAACAATAATTTAAGTATTTAGTTTTTAGGAGGTGTTTGAGATATAAAAGGACTCTTGTTTTTTTATAATCAAGTAAGAAAAAATAAATTATTTTGAGTTACTTAATTACCCGTAAATTTATATACTTAGGATATTATTGGCATCACAAGAAAAGACGAAATAATCCATACTTTTATAATAATAATAATAATAATAATAATAATAATAATAATAATAATAATAATAATAATAATAATAATAATAATAATAGACATGTATAGATAGATAGATATAGATATAGGTAGACGTGTCCAACCGGTTCCGTTCCGGAACTGTTGGGGGTAGGTACCGGAACCGAACCGTCCTATTGGCGTTTCCGGTTAGGGGTTGGAATCGGAAAAAAATCGGCGGTCCAGTTCCAAACCGTCAGTTTCCCGCCAGTTTTTTGAATTATTTTTAAATTCAGTTTTATGCATTTAAATAAGTGCGATTGTGATTATAAAATTGAGAATTTAACAAAAAATAAATAAATAATAGTAATGCAAAAAATGAACTGTCATTTATTATGAAATTTAAACATTACAATTTACTTCATACAAATTACACTGTAAATTAAAATTCAAAATTAAAATACATTGATACTAAATCATAATCTATCTAAAATTAGAAATTTCAATAAGTTACAAACTTACAATTTTCAACATCTAAGTAATTCATGAAATTTGAAAAATGAAGAGGGAAAAAAAAGGGCTTGAGTTTTATTCTAAGTTAAAAATTACGAATTTGGCTGGTTTGAACCGACAGTTCTGGTTCCGAAACGTCGGTTCCAGTCCAACGACACTATCATCTCGATTGTTGATTTTCAACGGCCACAAGATCTTCGCCGTCCATGTGCAACATTAATAAATATAAAAATAAAATAATCGTAAACCGATGGTTTAACCGGCGGTTCACGGTTTGGCCAATACACGAACCGAAATCGCACCGCCCCTCCCCCGTACGGATCCGGTTTGGAACTGGAACTGCGGTCAACGGGTCCAGAACCGCTGACGCCGGTTTAAACCGGCCCGGTTCGGCGGTTTAGGTTAGATATAAATATTTATAATCAAATAAATAAACACTAAAAATATCTAAATTAGATGGTTACCGTTATGTTTTAATACAACTAAGGGTATATTAGGCATAATATAAATTTGACGAAACAAAATATTCATACTTTTATAATAGAGTATATATATATATATATATATTATTTTCATTATGATTAGTTTATAAAAAATGACATTCAATTTCAGATAAGGCCCAAACAAACAAGTTTATCAATTAAATGTTATATGACCAGCAGAAGGGGTTCAAATAAATTGGATACCGTTTCGGCCATTGGAAGATTACATCAGATAATGTGATAGTAATTGCTAAATTGTATTATGGGACACCACATTTGTAAATGATGAAATTCATTTTATTTGTTTTTTATATTCTTACGGGTTGAAGTAGTTCACTTGGTGTATTGGATATATAAATGTGTTTGTTATTGTAAGCTTGGAGATTTTGAATTATTTGATATCCGATCTTTTTAATTCGAATATCCAAATACCCAAAGTCCTTCGATTTGGATTACAAATGACTTTTTAAAACCTTTAAGCCCAACTAATCCGAATCTACTGTCCATGTGAATAAACACTACTACACTACTCTTAACCATGTCCTCCTCACATCTAACACATAAATATTTAAGTAGAAAAGAGTATAAAATAGTGATTCGCAGTGATAGACACAAGGATTGTGTAAAATGATGATGCAATGATTTGTTAAAATAGTTAATATTATGAGTAATGTATATTGTGTTCGCAAAAGAGCTTTTAATGCTAAGCTTCAGTTGTCTTGAAGATGATGCTCTTCTTCACATGGCATGTTTACTTTTTCTAGGAATCACAAATCTTTATAGTCATCCCCAAATCTTTTATTTTTTTACTCTACTTTATTTATTCTTTTACATCACTAACTTTACTATAAGATTGCATATACAGAGTAATATTATATTCAAAAATAAAGTTAATAAAATATGCAGGGCATGCATCGGAGTTGCCAAAATATATACAAAATCAAACATGAGTATTAATTATAGCACAAGAGTAAGTGAGTAACTGATGTTAAAATTTCTTTTTCTAATAAATGTCTTGAATATTATTCATCAAAAATTATTTATAAAGACGGTAACTAAATTTTTAACATTAATACTTAATTGCGTGTAAAAAAAGAATAAGATAACATACCAAGATTTTTAGAGTGTTTCGAAATGATAGCTAAGCTTTAAATTTCATCTTGTGATAATTATTAATTATATTTATAATTTTGATTAGAAGATAATCGAAATATATATATATATATATAATTTTAAAAAATATATTTTTTCACAATCTCAGCTGAATATGCCCAAATAGCAGCTTCCATCTGTAACTAAATTTAAATTAACTCATACGTTAGCGTAAAGTATGTAATACATACATGGAAAAGCTTTCGAAGAGAAGAAAAGAAAAAAAGTAAAAGAAGAAAGAGAAGATGGAAAGCGACATACTCCTATGCATAAAAGTAAAAAGAAATAATATATTACCTCCGTCCCGACTAAAATTGTATTGGAAGGGTTGACATAAATATTAAGAAAAGTTATTTTTTGAGATTTTGTTGACTTTCAAAGATGAATTTAGGGTGGAGATTGATTGTGGAGATTTTAAATATGAAGATTGTGTTATAATTTTTTTTTTTTAAAGGATATGCAAATTCACCTGGAACAGACGAAAATGAAAATTGTGCAAAATTAGCTGGGGCAGAGGTAGTATTTACATTTTTTTAGTAATTTATATTGCATTGGTAATGTTATTGGATTGAGTTTACACTATCTAGTAAAAAGGAAAATTGTTTATAAAATAATACAATTTTTGCGACCTGCCTTTGGTTTTGCCTTGAATTGGACCGCAACACTTTTAAATTGAGCATATTTGTGTGCAAGAGACTGTGACCGTGAGGGCCACATAGACATCAGGGGTGCACAGAGAAAATTGGACTTTTAATTTCATAGGACACGGGATAGTTGTATTTTAATTTTAAAGTTTTTATTTTTGATTTTATAAATTCAAAATTGAGTATTTTTAGTCCAATGAAAAATTTGACAAGCATTTATAGTTTCAATTTTTTGCATTTTCAGTCGCACTATGTTTATCATTAACGTTTTCAGTCACGTGCATAACACATATCCGTTAAATGACGTGACGAATACGAGAAAATTGTACTTTTAAACCCACATGACATGGGGCGGTTGCATTCTGATCCCAAAGTTCACTTTTGACCCCACAAATTCAAACCGAGCACTTTTAGTCCTATAAGAAATTTCAGAAGCATTTATAGTCCCAATTTTTGCATTTTCAGTCACATCTTGTCTTTTTTTCGCATACTGGTCCGATCCTGTTCTTTCGGGAATGTTTAAAGGGAAGAATGCGTGTTACTTCAACGTAAGGGTGATGGTGATGGATTTGGAGAGATGGAGAAGGACAGATTACACGAAACATATCGAGAAATGGATGAAGGGTGAGTCGGGTCAATTTGATACATCGGAGCAGGAAGGGGAAGCCACTTGTGAGGCTTGATAAAGGGCGGCCTTGCCCCATGGATCATTTGTGGGCACCTTATGATCTATACAAATTTGCGAAAGTATAGTAGATTGAAATAGAGGAGACCATTGATAACCCCATGTACGAGAGTTTTTTTTTTTTGGAATTTAAATGAATTTGGATTTGAGATTGTGGAGACATGAGATGTCACACCCATTTTTCATACAATTATACAAGTCCAAATTACTAATAATGAAGACTTTTTTAAATCCTACGACTTATAATAAGTTTTTCTAGATATTCAAAAGCTAAATAGAGTGACTCATTTAAATGCAGCATATATGGTTTTAGAACATATCAGTTTATTACAATATTCACATATATTCAAGACAAAGTGGCTAGAGTGTGGGGATATGGAGCTTCTACTATATTGTTGATACTTGTTGTCGGTATATTTCTGTCCGGTACTAGAAGTACATATATAAACAATGTCTTTGAAGCCCCATTGCTCAAATTTTGTAAGTCTTGGTGATTGCTATCATAAAGAAGAACCTCAACTTCCCATCCAACATGCAACAATTACATGAAACTCATTCGACGACTTCAGAACACCTCATACTAGTCAATTCCCATAGAAAAATTGCTAATCTGGAGGCAAAAGCATGTTCTGTTTGGTTGGGATCGAAAATGCAACAAAATTTGGGAAAAAGTGTTTCTTTTTATGGTACCAAAATTGCAAACAAACTATGGGACTAAAAGTGACTTGTTTTTAATTTGTGGGATCAAAAGTGAAAATTTTGGGACCTAAATGCATTTTCCCCGTGTCTTGTGGGACCAATAGTGCAATTTTCTCAGGGCGCAAAATTTCTAGCCCTATTAAGTTACATAAACTGCCTACTCTCGCTGTTAATTAATCTAATTCTAATTTCTCCCTTTTTCTTGAAGGGAAGAGACCAGGAGAATCGATCACATATAGGAACATGAGTAAACCAAACTATTCTCAAATTATTTGGAACCCGAATTAAAAAGATATTTATTCGGGACCGTTCGTTAATTTAAATGAATCGTACTCCAACCTACTAGTATTTGGTCTGTCAGCTCTCAAGCTTGTTTGTGAACTCCGACTCTGAAGCTAGGCTCGCATGAACTAGCTCGAATTATATATAATTTTTAAAGTTTTGAATTTTTATTTTTTTTATGAGTTTCAATGTTAATATGATATAGTTTTTAATTTTTATCATTAATATACTTTATTTTGTGAAAGAAATTGACTTTGGAAGGTTGGTGTTGACCAATCTTTGAGCAACTCTAACTTTGGATTCCATTGGTTGAAAATGGAATTAAGTTGCAAAATCATAATCTACGTTTCGCGTAGATGAATTTAGTGTGTTCATGTTCTTAGAACCAATTTCGGGTGAATGAGAAATTAATGCCTAAAATATGCAACTTAAACATGGAACTATGGAAGAGTTAAGAGAAAATGTGGGAATTTGTCCCACAGGAAAAATAGTGAGGATTGTAACTCCTAACTAAGAAGAGCACTAAGGCATTATCAAGTTGGCTCTCCTATGTTGGACCCTGGTGGGATTTTAGTTTTTGGCTAAATGAACCTGAGGATGGTGAGAAGCACCAATCGAGCCCGGACCTAGGCGCGCACATCGCACATGTCGCATTGGATGCTTTAGTGGAGGAGCCTTAAAGTTTAGGCAAGTTAGTCCAGACAGGTGGCTCGAGGCGGTTTGGGTCGAGCGTGGTCACGTGGCACACATTGTGAGCCAGAGTGGCGTACTAGGTCCGCATTGCGGATTCGGGTCCGACCGATCCACGAGTGCCCGAAGCGGATCAGGTATATTGCAATCGGGCGTGACTCAGTGCCGGCAGATCACGGGTCAGCGACCGAGTGCGAGTCTGTTCGGCAGAAGGGTGCGAGTCTGTTCAGCAGAAGTCTATTCTAGATAGTTTATACTCGTATCAAAGAGTTCCTCAATTTGAATTTGATTTGTAGATATGTTATACTCGTATCAAGGAGTTTTTCAATTTGAATTTGATTTTAGTCAGTTTATATTTGTATTAAGGAGTTCTTCAATTGATTTTTGAATTGTAGACGGAGTCTATATTTGAACTTGATTTGTAGACCTCTTAAACTCATGCCAAGGAACCTTACTTTGGATTTGATTTGTAGATCTTTTAAACTCGTGTTAAGAAGCCTTGATTTGGATTCGGTTTATAGACATTTTAAACTTGTGTCAAAAGAGCCTTTGTTTCAATTTTCATAACAATAAATATAACATTCTTGACTGTATGAGCCAGGTCACAAAATTTTACCTTAAGATAAAATTTAATTTATCAATTATACATTAAAGATAGCACTAACATAGTTTTAGATAATAATAAGTAATTTGCAATATAAGTTAAATAGTAAACACCAAATAAAATTAGGAGGTTGAGTTAGATGGAAGCATTTCGTCATGGCTTTTGTAATCGCTTAATTATTTTGATGTTAGTATAAATAAGTAACTCGTCAAATGATTGGCTACTGAATTGTCGTAATTGATGGTTAATGGAGTGCTTAAAATGACATAATTTTATGAAAATATTTATTGTGCAGTAGTTGAATTTAATATGTAAAAAAGTATTTAGAACATGATAGTCGTGGCCAAGTTAGAGTGGGAATGGCAGATTTGGGGAAGTAAAAGGCGGGCGTGAGAGTGACCCCACCAATTGATTGTGTTTGTGTATGGGTGTTCCTGCGGTTTTATAAGTCCAAATTATTACCCACGTTGTTTGGGTCAGCAGCCCTCAGGCCCGACTCCATTTTATGTGGGCCCATTTCAGTTCGCCAACCAACCGACAACCTATCTTCGGCCCTTTCACAAAAAAAGTTCAACTACTGTATGCTTACTGCTTTTTTTATTAGTCTCGTTTCATTTACTAACATCACAAACTTTTATTAATTTTATTTTGCCTACACAAAATGAAAAAATGGGTTTAGAGGAAGTTTGATCAAACCGAGTTATATAATTTGCAATAGTAATTTAAAAGTCACATAATTACTATTGGGTTAGTTACGGAAAAAATCATCAACTTTGATCCGATTTTTAATTGTAACGTGACTTTTAAAATTTATCTTTGACATCTAATTAGATCGAGATCAACACTGCTAAATGCATCTTGACAAGACCTTCATTTACCTTCGACCAATTTTCACAATCCCTGCCGTTAATCGGTGAATGAAGTTATTATGTCACGTGTTCCACACTCCCAATTAACGGTAGTGAAAATGACGGATTGTGAAATTGGCCGGGAATAAATTAACATCTTATCAAAGCGCATTTAGCAGTGGTGATGATGACAGTCAGATGCCAATGAATATAGTCGAAGTTGCAATTGAAAAAAACTATAGTTAATGACCAACACTAATAAATTCTAAAAATCATATTGCAACGGAAATTTGGATCAAATATCATTATTTTTCTTGTAATTGCCCCTTTATTATATATACTCATAATATAAAATCTCCATAATGTATCAGAAGTTATGTGAGTATGGGAAGATGATACATAAGCAAAAAAAGGGTGAAAGAAATATTTTATACTCCATCCGTCCCGGTCTAATTGGCCTATCTTTTTTTTTTGTTGGTCCCAATTTAATTGGCCTAGTCCATAAATGACAAATTCTCTCACAATCTTCGCTCTCAAAATCTCCACTCTTAATCTCCACCTTTGAAAAAATTAAAGATTCCACAAAATCTGTTTTTTCTTAGTTTCCGTGCCCGGCCAGTTAGGTCGGGACGGAGGAAGTATTTAATAATATTTTAGTAATATTATAAATTCATTAACACTTTGTAAAAATAGATAGATAGATATTGTAGCACCACGTGTCATAATTAACTATTAACCCCAAAAATAGAGAGAAGGAAATATATTAGAAAGCAATTCATATTTGTTTATTTAGGGTACAACAAGAAAAGGTCCAAATGTTGAGACTTGCTGTGGTGCCCTGCGCCGTATTGGACTTTTAATTGATGAATGCCTATTAAGTAAGATACACCACTCCGAAAAAGACAAACCCTATTTGTCGTGTTCGGATAGAGGGCGAGTTAATTTAAATTTATATTGGCTGTAACTTAAAACTATGATTCTTTAATCCACATAAATTTAAATCTATCTACTTATCTTATTTCATCTCAGAGTAAATACAAAAATTCACATTATCATTTGGATCCATATACATCATCATTTGAATCCATACATTCTTTAATTTATATACCCAAATTTACCACATCCCGCTCAATCTAGAGACAAACATGTCCTAAGGAGGGGGCTGTGGGACATGTAACGTCAACTTTCCGACATTCTTATTGCATGGATGCTTTACATATCATATGTTCATATTCATTAAATGTGTATATATATTATTAATATTAATATATGTGTGTGTAGTGGGGAAGCAAGATAAGTTTAAAAGGCTGTGTAAACATGAAAACTTTCCGACACTCTTTTTGTGGGGATTATGTAAATTTTGCTAAACTAATGTTTTGACTACTGATTCATCATTAATCTATTTTGTATGTCGGCCACCCTATTACGTAGATTTTGGACGCATTAATTGATGTGACAAATTTCATTCCAATTAGGAGTAATTAAATTATGAGAACTTCAATCCACAACAAAACATAATACAAGTTGCTTATTTTCAAATTAATTATTATTAAGTGACTTTTATAGTGGGGATAAAGAGAGGAAGGTTTGAACCCCCTATTTTTACTATAAATTAGTGAAGCGATGTCGCTGGACTATTAAGACTTGAACAATTGATTAACTAATTGATTAGTTAACTTCTTAAACAATGAACTAGTTCGGGTTTTCAATGATTGAAACTTGGGGGATCCTGATTGTGTTTGGAGACTCGAGCACAACAATTTTTGCTTCCTTAGGTCATTCAGAATACTCCGCCACTTTCCTTCCCCTACTCCTTACATGTACAAGCTCAACTTTCTTTGTATCCCGATCGCAAGCTTTACTGGATTAGTTGAGCAGAGAATTTTGTAGCTCGTAATTTGGCCATATTTGCTAAGTCTCACTTTGTCGATTGTAAGCTCTGGCTTTCATTTGCTTAATAAATCTTTACCACTCATTGATGGGTGCTTCTTTGAGAGAGCTCTATTTTTCTTAAAAGAAAATGATAGAACTTGTAGAGTTGTAGGCCTTATGAAAATCTTAAAAGAAAATAATTGAACTTGTAGAATTGTAGGCCTTATGAAAATCTGTGATATATATATGTGTGTGTGTGTGGGGAAAAGTTGAAATGATGCAATGTGTATGGGCTCAAGCTTCATAAGGTAGGCCTATACTGTATCAATCACCTGGCCCCATCTGCCCACTTCCCCTTTTCAATATTTTTCTATCTTGATAAAATAAAAATAAAAAGAGAAAATTAGACTTTTGGTCCCATAGGACACGAGCTATTTCATTTCGGTCTCAAGCACTACAAAAATGACCCCAAAAGAAATTTTTACTTATTTTTTTGGTCCTGCCGTCACGTTTTCTGTTAAATTCTTAGCACTTTTGGCCCCATGCAAATTAACATTTTTGGTCCCATGTGCTCTATAACCTATTTAGAGGGGAAAAACCTGTTATTGGGGGAGAAAATTTGTAATTCTTGCCTTTTTTGGCATGTCATTGTATATCAAATTAAAAGACACACATTCAGAATTGATAGAAACTTAATATTTTCCAACAAAAAACTCATTCTAAGTTTCTAACCAACCCTTCTCCACCTTTCCTAGATGTGAGAGCTCCCTAACAAGGGCACGTATGACCAAGAAGATCTCATGGAGAAGTACATACAAGCCGAAACACAACTCATATAGTCAATATGTATGAGAATGAAATTACACGCTGAAATGAACAAGGGATGCCATAACTCATTTGCCTTTGCCAACATCATCTAGCAACCTTAAACCCATAAATCCTAGAAGATTGGGAACAGGGCCCGACTACACTTCTTGTGAAGAAGAAGAATCAAGGAAATTCTTTACCAGGTAAAAATCTACATCCACTGGGGTTAACTCCTCCTCCATCTCATCATTCACACTGCTCCAAGTTCCCTTCATAAATATATTTTACCTCATCTACATTAGGGGCATATAATAATAAAAACAAAAGAACACATTTAAAATATTTCTAAGACATTGCATTTCAACTAGGACTTGAATATGACCAGTGAAACATATTCATCTAGGTAGCAAAAGTTGATAAGAGTTCAACAATGTATGAATTGTTATCCATCAATCCAACCCATTCACATACCTCATCTGTCTTTTTAGAGGATTGTTCATGTGCATGAACAAAGATTTTATCAAGAGTAGTAGCCTTCAACTCCTTGTTAAGGGCTAGGAATACATGAACTAATCCTCTTTTATCTTCATTATCCTCTGCATGCTCACTCTCATCCTTGTCGTCATCTGCAAGTTCATGTCATATATGTCATAAGCCTGTTATTATCAATGCCACAACTATATATTAGCATTCCTAGTAACCCTTATAAACTTTCATTACACACCATATATTGTTGTATAATATAAATATTGAATTTTAACACAAACATTTATTTCATATATTTAGCCCTCCCAAATTAGTCCTCTCCAAATAACTTATCTAGCTTCACCCCTGGATGTAGGCAATTATTCGAGTGCTCACTCTTTCCATCCAAAGTCACTAGTATGTTCAATGGAATTCAGATCCCTAGGCAAGTATGAGAAGATGTGCATGACATCTAAACAAGGAAACAAGATTGTTAGTAGCTAAACAAATTCATATACAATCATTAGTGTAACAATGTTTTACAAATATCTGAGCTACATCAAACATACTTCAAAAGAGAGAGGTAATACATTGCCTTAACATTATCAATGATTTTTTTAGTTCATTTACCAACTAGCTGTGTGAGTGCCATGCAGTCACACTTATTTGTTAATCCACCCAATGTTGAACCTGGTTGAAGTACAAATTTAGATATCCAAAGTTCTTTAACTTCTTCATCTTTTCCCATAAGCTAAAACAGAGCAACAACAATTAAAAGGCACTAGGTGCAAAGGGCTCGGCAAGCTAGAACTTAACCCCTAGGTGGGGCAGGAAAGGAAAGATCCGAGCAAAGGCATCCCAGGAAAGCCTAGAACTTAGATGAGGATTTTGACAAAACGGACGCACTTAAGTTACTCTCCAATCAGTAAACATTGGAATCTTCTTAAGGCTAAGATTTCTTTGGCAGCAACTACGATTCTCTAAATTCCACTCGACATGATAGATCTTTTAAAGGGTGGGTTTACGTCCTCAAATCACCCTGATTCAATCAACATAAATTATTCATTCAAACAAACTTACATTCTGTTTTCCTAATGAAAATTTCCAGTTATGTTGATCCATCTCGTCTTGATTTACTAAATACTTAAACTATATATTCTATCGCTTTGGTGTTCCAAACATAAATCGAATTTTGTTGTTTCGTCTAGTATTATGCAAAATAGCTGACAAAAAATTAGGCAAAGTTAAATTTACGATGAAGGTAATATAGAAAACGAAATATAAAATGAAGCAGCAGATATAACACAGTAAATTTGATGCAGCATCACTAGCCTTGTGTATAGAATCGAGATGGGAGCGGAGTAGTAGAAGATAGTTCGAGGGTCATCCTTATGCACCTAGATTGTGGCGACAGAGGCATGGCTGCACTGTGTTTACCACGCTCCCTAGTGCCACGTGTCAATTAAGTCCCTCTGCAACATAACGTACTACACCACCATGTCTGATGGCGAGCTCTCCTTTTCCACGGCGGCGCTGACAGATTCTGCAGCGGCGTCAACGATTTCATTCGCGCAAAGAAATTTAGGGTGATTCTTTCGAATTGGGGTTGAACGCCAGTAGACCCCATCATTTTATCATTTTTTTATTTTGCTTTATGACATCATTAAACAACCACGTGAGTGGCTCGTGATTAGAAACGTTAGTTAGAGTCGGCATGGGACTGAAGTTGCTAGGGGATAGGATTAATCGTGCAATGAAAAACGTATTTGGGCCTAAAAGTGCAAGCGATTTTTTTTTGGGTCACTTTTGCAATGCCTGGAACCAAAATGAAATAGCTCCATGTCTTGTGGGACCAAAAGTGCATTTTTAACCCTTATTAGCATAAAGTTCATGTTGACAAATGACTATTACTCTATTAGAATCAGATATTCTGAAAGTAAACCTCTTGATGTAAAAGATGAAAACAGGGAAAATGTAAAATTGTTTATCAGCTATTGGGTGTAGCATTTGTTATCCAACGTGTTTGGACATCGTAATTTTTGCCCAGCATGTAGTATTGTCGTTCATTTTCTTCCTAATTTTGGCGGAAAAAATAAAAATACACGTGGAATATCACTTGCTTCTTTTTCGGCCGGCTACTATGGTAAAAATGCAACAATCTCTATTTCATGGGAAACTTTTGCAATTCTTCCTAGAAAAATAAAATAATAAAATTATCTTCCCAACCCACCCACCCTCCCAGACCCACCCCACTCTTCCCTTATCATCCCCAACCTCCATTGCCAACTGCCAGGGACGTTGAGAATCACTCTAACGCGATGCATATTCCTCTTAAATCAATAAGTTGTATCTTCTCCCCCGGTTCCTCCTCCACACCATCATGCCCCTCTGCTGAAGTTACTATAAGATTCTATACATTCTTCCCTCTATCACCTGCATTCCGCACCTTCCTCGAAATCCCTGAACCCAAACCAAATTTTCTTTACAATTACATTTTAATCTTGTTATATTTATTATTAGTTTCCAAAATTTAGGATTATTTCTTATATTTTTTGTTGGGAGGCTATTTTTTCTAGATAATTTTTAGAATCTTTGTTTTTATAGGGAAATTTGTAAAAATTGTCTATGAACTAGGGGGTGTGGTACTTTTTATCCTATTGGCCAATCGGGAAAGAAGCACTTGACATTTTTCACGTGCATTATTATTTTTTTCAGCTCAAAATTGTATAGAAATTGAACAACGTTGTTGCATACTGAGGAAAATTTGAGACGCCTAAATATGTTAGGTAAAAGATGTCACCCCTCAACTGATGGACAAATTTTATAATATTTCCAATATAAAATCATCAATACTTTGATGATCAGATATGCAGTAGCACCTTATTTAATCCACATCACAACAATTAATAGCTAATTTATTTAAAGAAAGTACACATTGTGTAGTATCTACTACACATAATACTCCATCCGTCGCATAAGAAGGCTCTTGCATAAAAAAATAAAAATAAATAAGAAAATTATTATTATCCCTGGATAGAAATATGTCCCAAAAATCAACGTCTCGTTTTATTAGTTCAAGTTAAACGTAAAATTCACAAATTACTTAGATGTGATTGAATAAGTGAAAAAAATAATATTTTATAATAAGTTGTGTGAAGATGTATTGATAGGTTCTAGAGAATTGTAACTTTATCAAAGTGACAAAAAAATAAAATATTGTACATGTCAAACGTGACTATTATTAATTTAAGTATTCATGAGAAGAAATTGCATTTTCAGCTACGATATTATCAAAAAGATTTCATTTCTTTTAAGAAATAAAACATGTTTTATGATTTAGGAAACATAAAAACACAGTTTCTTGTCTTGTCGTTGTCTACCAGCACCACCTAATTTGTTGTTTTTCATTTTATTAAATGTTTTCCATTTCAAATTTGGGTTGCTAGTCAGAATCAACATTTTCTGCTTCATCTGTGTTTTTACAGACTTTGAGTTGAATGTTTTAAGCAGATTGATAATTTTGCGAACTAAATGGGACCATCATAGGGCTATGAATAATGATAGTTAAATTACATATATAAATTTTGGTTCAAGGTCAAAATGATAAAACTGCATAGTTTACGGCTTTCATTATAAGAAGTTTAAAGATTCAAATATTTATATCTATGTATATATAGTGTTAAAAATTATTTTCAACTATGCGTGATTCATCACTTGGGTTCCTAAACTATTTTTTGTATCACTTACATACCCGAACTATACAAAACTATCACATAAGTGCCTGTCAGCCCAAACCTGCGATGAATTCTAGCTGGAATTATGGCCGGCAGACACTTAGTTGATAGTTTCCAAAAGTTCAGGTATGTAAGTGATACATAAAAATTACAAAATTTTCACTAAATACAGAGCGTGACATACACATGTTGAATTTTGCCGAAATAATAGTTGGTAGACACTTATGTGATAGTTTGGTGTAGCTCAAGTATGTAAGTGATACAAAAAATAGTTTAGGAACCTAAGTGATAAATCGCGCATATAAATAGTATGTATCATTATAGAATCATTTTATGCTTTGAATTCAAGTTCCTAGACATCTTAAATCCTAATACAATAAATTGTGTGATTTTCTCCTTAAATTTATAATTTTCTGTATATTATCTCCAACTGAACTTCATCCCACTAAATTTATGCTTTTATGTAAATCATCTTCAATCCACTTTACACTAAATTTTATACAAAATTAATAATTAACTCTTATTTTATTTATATATAATTATATAATTTTACTTATTAGAAACAAAATTAACTACTTATGTTCATTAAAATTCATTAACTGCAATATCTAAAAAAATCTAGATCAAATTTTTTAATCAATAATAATTTGGGTTAATTTCAGAATGCAATCCAAACTGTTAACCATTTTTCTGATTACAACCTATATAACGCGTTTTTGTTGCAATTTGCAACTCCGACCATATTTCAGGCTATATAGGTCATGTGTCATGCACATGACCCCCATGGACCAATAATATGGCGACACGTAGCCACTAATAAAAAATAAATAAATAATTATAAAATAAAAAAAAATCTAGAAAAAATATAAATAAAAATAGAAAATTTATAAAATTAATTTCAAATTGATAAAAATAGAAATAAATCCAAAGAAATAATAAAATTAAATTATATATATAAATATATTTCCAGAAAATATGAAATAAAAGTATTTCCAGAAAATTTATTTTATCATATTGTAAGTTTCCAAAACTGTGGTTGAGAGCTTGATACTTTATCAATGGCAGATTTTTGAGCTTGAAGCTCTATCAATGGTGGATTTCAGCAATTGTAAATGGCAAAATAAAATAAGTTGCTACTACAAATTCAGATCTATGGAAATTACATATCTATATCCAAATACAAATTTATATTCAAATTGAGAAACTGCAAAAAATTAGATCTAAAAATCAACATGAGATCTATATGAAAATACAGATTTGTATTCAAATTCAAAACCAGATCTACATTTAGTCTTCATCACTTTTTCTATTCCCAGTCAAATTCGAAGCGCTCCATTCTCCCTCGTGTGGTCGCTCTCCTCCAGTAGCGAGACGTCGCAGTTCGCCACCACGCACGTCGACTGGAAGGATTTTTTTAATATTCTAATTTTCTGGATCTGTGGCTTCTTCGATCTGTAAATTTTCAGAGTAGTTTCTTAGATATGTGAATTTTCAGAGCAACTTCTTCGATTTGTGAAGAACTTCGATTCTTCAAGGAACTTTAATGATGGATCTTCTTCAGTGGCTTTCAGAAAAAAAAAATTAAGAATAGATTCTTCGATCTATAAATAAAAGAATGAAGCTTGTTCGATGTGTGAAGTACTTTCTTCAGAGAGCTTTAATGGCTGATCTAGGATCTTCTGTCAAATAAATGAAGCAATTCTTCAAATTGTTGTAGATATAGGATCCACCTGGGAAGGAAACTGAAGGGACATATGTTGTTGACGTATTAGGGTGACGATGGTGATGAGCGACTGGTGGTGGTGATCTTAGCTTCTGTAAATGTTGTGTGTGTGGGATCGAAGATAAAGAAGAAAAAGTCTTTGATTTGAAACTGCAAACCACAGCAGGGCAGGCTGAAGAGGTGAACGGGAAGAAGAATGAGAAGAAAAGCATATTCAGGATTTGTTTTTTTTTTTTTGGGTTAAACTAACATTAATTTTTTTATTTTTTTTATTTTTATTTATATTTTTTCTGGATTTTTTTATTTTATAAGTATTTTGGATTTTTCTTTTTTATTAGTGGCCACGTGTCGCTATATTGTTGGTCCATGGGAATCATGTGCGTGGCACATGGCCTATATACCCTGAAATATGGCTGGAGACTGGAGTTGCAAATTACAACAAAAATGCGTTATACAGGTTGTAATCGAAAAAATACTTTTGTTTAGATTAGAAACTGAAAAATGGCTAATAATTCAGGTTGCATTTTGCAATCAATCCAAATAATTTGATATAATAAATTTCATTAAAATTATACAGGCGTTATTAATAATTTCACATGTAAAGATAAAATACTACATTCAACGCCACAAAAAAAAAAAAAAAAAAAGGAGAAGAAATTACATAAGATATTAATATTAATATTTCATATAACAAACAAATTTATGATATTAGCATTGCCATGTTCTTCCCATAAATGGTCAATTAATACCTCTTGCAGAGCAAAGTGAGCATCTCTATTCTTGATTTTTCTATGTCGAGCGAGGAAATCTTGAAAACGAGCATCTTCATCCCTAGCCATGTCTACTTTTGGATATAGTGCTTCCACACATTCTATAATCGGTGCAATAAAATCACGTTGATCTACGATAATCATATTATGCAAAATAATAGATGTGGTCATGATATCATGAAGCCCCTAATTTTGCCAATAACTCACAGGGTTCTCCACGATTGCAAATCGTGATTGTAAAACTCTACATGCACGTTTGACGGTCTTTTTTATAAGCTTCTTGCTTTGCTGTAAATAATCTTCTTCCCGCATCACTAGGAGCATGTACTGGTTGCACAATAATGGATCATTTGGGGTAAATATTGTTAGTTAAATAGTATTCCTGGTTGTATTCTTTTCCCTAAATGATATAGCGAGCATGAGCAACACCATTAGCGAGGTTGGCGAAAATGATGAGATGCCTCCAAAACATTGATATCATTGTTTGATCCAAGCGAACAAAAAAAAAAAAAAAAAAACCATGCCATAACCAAATACCATAATCTGGGGTTGCTTCGAGAATAATAGTTGGATGTCCACCAGCATATTGTCCCGCCCAATTAGTTGGAAATACTTTCCACCTCTTGTGCATACAATCGAGACTACCCAATATCCCTCGAAAACCCTGTTTCTTCTCAATATAAATAATACTCTCAATATCATTAGCATTAGGTTCTCTTAGATATCACTCGACAAATATCTCAATTACAGTCCGACAAAATTGCTTCAAGATTTCAATTACAATGGACTCATCTATTTTGGCATAACCATCAATAGCGTCGGCGGGTACACCATACGCAAACATTCAAATACGACATTTATTCTTTTTTATGTGGAGATAGCCCAAGCTTGCCAAGCGCATCTTTTTTTTTTGCATAAAAAAGTATTGTGATTTCCCATAGCTTTTAAGTAGTCGTACAAATAAATCTCTTGACATTCTAAACCGTCAACGAAACATTGCTTCATTAAATCGTGGGTTCTCTTCAAAATAGTCGTTGAAAAGATTCTATCAGCCTTCTCTCTCTCACAATTGATTACTATGTGGCCTGGAATGTAGCTCCCCAACATGAGGAATTTTCAATCTCAGATTAAGTTGATAACTAAGAAAAGGGTTGTTGGTGGATATCATATTGACTATCCCCTCTAACTCTCTATCAATATCTTAAATCATGGTTTAATAAACTTTATCATCATCACTAAGTGAGATAAAGAAGTTAAAGAAGAGATGTGGGATCGACTTCCAATATTGAAAGCCGTAACTGAGATAACATAAGAAAATATAATTTGTTTGTATAGTATTTATCTTAAGGAAGATGCGTATGGTGTAAGTTCAAGTTTTCTATTGTACTGCTTTTATAGATGTTCTATTGAAATTTTAAAAAGATGAGAAAACTCCAAAAGTTGATCTCAACCATTAAATTGGATTACACCGGAGTCTCAGGCTCAGCCGTAATCAATATCCAAGCTATAGTCAATACCAAGAAGATAAAGCCATTAAACTGTGTAGGATTTGAATAAGATAAGGTCTCTGCATTACCTTGAGAGGCCGGTTAACTTTGTCAGAATAGTAGATCTTAATTCAGTTAAAGGTGATAAATTTCTGATCATTTTTGCATAAAATAGTCAGATTCACAAGATGTACTACTTGAAAAGATCGAACAATTTCATTTATGTTTTTTAACCATTAGATTGGGTTTCTTCAATTTCTTAGATGCAATATCTCTATCCAAAATTTGAACCCTTAGATTTTCTTATTTACACATGATCCATAGGATCTTCATCCTTATTTCTATAAATACAATATCTTTAAAATATTCCTATACAAAGCATTCACTTTCTCCACTATGTTTGTAATTTTATTAAAATATTTAGAAATGAGTTTAATTACTCGCATGAGGAAGATTCCACACTCTGTGAAGTATATCTTGATATTTCTCAAAATCCAATCGTAGGTATAAACCAGTCAAAGTACCAATTTTGGTTTCGCGTTGAGAATGCGTACACCGACGAATTGCAAGATCAACAATGGTCTAAAGGGTCATTTAAAGTCTTGTTGGACGATCATATTGAAACACGTCATTGAAATGAGGGGATGCATCTGAAAAATAGAAAATCGTAAGTGGAGCGGTGCTTCAGAGCAAGATATTATGAGTACTTCTGGTATACGCATTTATGCATGCATAATACGTCGATTTAAGTATTCATTTAATGACATTTGCATACGTAATTAGTCGTGTATTGTTCATATTTATGTTATTGGGCAATTTGATGTATGTGATTTGTTTTGAAGTTATTTTGGTAAATCTAGACCAAAAAGTCAAACTCGACTAAGGATGGATGTAGAAAATAAGTCTCACAAGTCCAAAAACGAAGAAATCGAGCTAAAGCCTCAGCAAGCTTAGCTCAGCCGAGACAAAGGATCAGAGAAAAGTCAAATTTTCAGCTGGAGAACGGGCTCGGCCGAGAATTCTATACATGGCTCTCTCCCGAGAATGAAATCTAGTCAAAATAGGATTTGCTCGAAAATTGACTTTTCAAGACCAAAATTCAAGCCTAATTCATCCCCATCTATAAAAGGAAGATCCCAAGTCCGAAAATACAACTTTTACATTGATTTTGGAGCGTGAACTTGGGAATTTCCGGCGAGCACAAAGAATCAAGATTCGACATCTCGGGTTTTCTAGTTTATGTTTTTCATTATTAGTTTGTTCTTAGCCATTGCTATGATTGACTAAGTTCTTTAGATTTTTGTCTTTGACTAAGTTGAACCCTAGGAAGATGTTTTTGTAACTATTCCGATGATTGTTGATTTAATTAAGTTATGAAATTATTTATGTTATTCAATTTTCTTCATTATTCGTTAATCTGTAATTGTTATGCGTTTACGTCCAAGAGTAGCAAATAGTGAATTATTCGCTAGGATAACATAAGTCGCGGTCACTTGTACCGAGCTTGCGACCGTACATACTCTGTTGCCTTAGTTCTCTATGCGTTTGATTAATGGTGTTCCAGCAATCGTATCCTAGGACTACTTAATCGGATAGGATTAATTGCTAAGCGAACCTATGATTAATTATACTTAAGGGGTAACAAGGATTAGCTAAGTGTACTTGTTAATTCTTGAGGTAGGGGTTTCAGAACTAGTTTGTCTTGCAATTGCATTAGTCACAATAATCATTCGGACTAGGGGGATGTTGGGTTAAAGGCGGGAATACTTTTATCATAAGTAAATTTATCATTAGTTTGTTAGTTTTGTTGTTAGCTGCATTAGTTAATTAATTCTAATCAAATCCCCACCATACTTTATATATATATATATATATATATATTATTTTATATTATTATTAGTATAATTTGGATTAATACATAAGATATAATTGGTTCCACTATTCCCTGTGGGATCGACCCTGACTTACTCTATCGACTATTAGAAAATGAAGTTAGGAAATAATAAATAATTTAGCATGCCTCGATAGTTCAGTTAAATTTTGGCACCGTTGCCGGGGAACGGTTGAAATTAATTGTGTTTTTAGTGTTAACCATATTTTCTGCTATTTTAGTTGCGTATTTTCTTCTGTTAATTAGTATTAGTTATTTTCATTACTGTTCATAATCTTTGGGTCATCCTATGTGCTTGTCGAACTGCAAATTTTTGCAGGACTGTTACTGTTTCTTTCAATGTCTTGGCGGAACAAAATTCCAATATGTTATTGGAAGATATGATGAAAATCTTGATTTCTAACACGCTGCAATTTCAGGAAGAGACATGGTCAAGAATAAGGAATCTTGAGACTCAAATGAGTCAACTAGTCAATGTGGTAAGCAGGTTAGAAAGCCAACACTACAACATAACCTTATGTAACATTTTGTTTGTAACACTTTTAAAATTTTGACTTTTATGTAACACTTATGAATATGTAACACGTCTATGTAACATTTTTGTAACACTTATGAATATGTAACACCTTCATGTAACACTTTTATAATATGTAACACTTTGGATGTAACACTTTTAGGTAACACTTTCAAATAAGTAACACCTTTTAGGTAACACTTTTGTATAAGTACATTTTCATTTAACACTTATAAATAAGTAACACTTTTTAGGTAATATCTTAAATAAAATTATATATTTATTTATTCTAAACTAATAATCATATTTAGATTTATTTCTTACGTGTATTTTGAAGAACTAGAATCTTTCAATTGCTTATATTTTGTAAAATGATTTTTTGAGACAAAGATTTCGATTTATAGAAGTGTTACATCTTAATTATCATAATAAAACATTCGTAAGAACACTTAAGGATTTACTTATTAGTTATCTAAAATAAATTTTATTAGTGATTTTTTTTTTTTTTGTATATAGATACACACACATTGTATTTTACTAAACAACGACAACGGAATTTTGTAGCTTAACAGTTTGAATACATTTTTAAGCGTTAAGACATGGGTTGAACCATTTTGTCATGTCTTTCATGTTCCTAAATTTATCTTATATTTAATTATTTTTTCTATAAAAAACAACACAAGCAATTAATTACTTAATTTTAAAGGTGATTTTAATGTGTCCTAAAGTAATCTAGAACAAGTAGAAATATAAATTGTAATTGATTTAAATGTTAATGCCTTAAAATGTATATACAATAATTAGATGTAACAAATTAATGTATATAAAATAAGTATATATATATATATATATATATATATATATATATATATGAGAGGATGAAATTGGGAACAAGAAAAATAAATGAAAATTTTGTATGAAATTAGATAGTAGAATAAGCTAAATAAAATCAAGTTATGTTGTAGTTTGATGGAAATTTAATCTTGAGAATAGTTTATTGATGTTACAGCAAAGAAATTGGGTATATATAGTGTTTCTTACAAAATCAAACAAAATAGTTATTACAGTCTAGCAGTTTGACCTTTACAGTTAAAGATCTTGCAGGCTTGCAACCTGAGTTCGAAACCCAGCTATGACAACATTGAACATTTTTTATATTTTAAAAAAAGTGTTACATAAAAGGTTATAAGTAACATATTTTAGTGTTACCTTAAAGTGTTACAATTTAAAATCTAATGTAACACTTATGAAAAGTGTTACTAAAGATCATCAAAGTGTTACTTTAGACTTTAGGTAGCACCGACAAATGCATCACCAATAAAGTGTTACCAAAAGTCTATTGTAACACCTTTTGGTATATATGTAACACTTTTCGGGTGTTACATAAGGCATATTTATGTTGTAGTGCAAGAAAGAGAGATATTGACATCCCTGCCCAAGGAAAATGTCTTGATTTTGAGGAGCGAAGAACAACCTAGAGAGGATGAAAAGCCCGAGCCAGTGCTGCAGAATAAAAAGGGCATTGAAAGTCAGGCTGAATAGACGCACATTGGATGCGAGATGCACATCCGGTCATTTAATGTGCCATCAGACATTGTTTGCCAGACGCATACTGAGTCATCAAGTGTGTTGACAGGCATTGTATTGAAGATGCACACTGGATCGTCTAGTATCACGCCATGTGTTGAGTTCACGACACACACTGGGTCACCTAGTGTGTTACAGACAGTCTGTGAAAAAGAATTAAAGGGCGGGTACAATTTGAACATGGCTCCAAGTGCATGCTTGAGAAGGAAACAAGTCAGAATGAAAACTCATGCGGTAGTGGAGGAGCCACAATCGTTAAAACCAGCCCGCAAACCTCCTTGGGGTATTTTCTAAAAGGGAAGTCTTGAGTCGAGCCAACGACGTAAAATAAAGGCGTTTATCGGGAGGCAACCCGATGTTTATCATATTTTTGCTTTTAAATTTTATTGTTATTTTCTGTTTGATGCGTTTTATTATCGATTTTTAGTAGTATGTAGGAACTAACATGACTCAAAATGAAATAGCAGTGGAGCATAATGGATATAACAAGACATCCGGTGGGGCGCGATAGCCAACTTTGGAGCAAACATAGCATCCAACCACCAACTCGGTAGTTGTATTGTAAGTAAGCACCAAAGCGTACCACTCCTTTCCCCACAAACATTGGTTTTCAACCAAGTTTTGGGGAGGGGGTGTAATTACGACGACTTGGTTGTTTTTTGGAGCTTTAGTTTCTTATATTTTCTTACTTTATGCTAGTTGCTAGTTCTTGTTTATTTGTTGAAGTGTAGGCCTGTGAACCATTAATTATATGGCCTGTGAACCAATTACTTGGTTGATCGTTTGGCGTGTGAGCCACTGCCTTTGCGAGTTGGATCATGTTTAGTTGTTATGTACTTTGCATTTTAACTGAGTTCAGGATTTAGTCAGTTGAAAACCGAGATTATATTTTGATTTTGATGTGTGTCTAAGGTCAAAAGATTAGTGGTAATGACAAGTGTGCAACTAGTTAATGATCATGATTCTTGAGTAAAATTTAAAAATTTGACAAATGATAGAGCATGATATGTGATTAAGATAAAATTGAGCTCGTATTGAGACTTTTGATCAATTATGACCTTGTGAGTTTTAAGCCAAATTTTGTACTCCCATCTTTGAAGTAATATATGCATTCTTTCGGTGTGAATTCTTTGGTTATATGTGGTCGTCCCTAGAACTTGCCCTGAGTCTCTATTGTGAATATGTCAAACATGTCGTGATTTAGGAAACCTATTCTTAAGCTTTAATATATTTTCCTTTTGACCAATAAAATTTTCCGTTGTTAGCCCTGTTGAGCTTTGTAGTTTTTTCTTTGATAGTCTTACTTTATAAGCCACATCCTTTCAATATTGAACCTTTGGCCCATTTAGACTAAGAGTGAGTATGAGGGAGAAGGATTGAAATGTATTCGCGATTAATATGGGTGAAATTTGGGAAGATTTGAAGAAAGAAAGAGATATGAAAATGATAGGCAAAGAAATCGAGACTGAATAATCTCTCCTATTGTTATGTTTAGAGAACCAATTCATCACACTCTTTTCCCCACAAACGTTGGTTTGCAACCAAGTTTGGGGGAGGGGGTGTAAGTGTGACGTATTGGTTAGTTGTTTCTAGAAGTTTATTTATGTTAAAAAAAAAAAGAGAGAAAAAAATATAAAAGAAAAAAAAAGAAAGAAAAAGTCGTTGTAAATAAGTGTTTTATTATTTTTGGTTAAAGGAGAGGTTAGGAGACTAAAATTGCTTTATTATTTGAGTTGATTAGAGAAATCGGGTAGTCCCAATTATGGTACCCCAATGAAGCATGTAAAGTATTTATGTCGTAAGGACTTTTGAAGGGTGAAGAAACTTTCTTGCGGGAAGGTTTGCTGAAATTTGGAAAGTGGGGATTGAGTGATTGTTTTGAGGGGTGGTTGAGTAGGAAAAACTCGATTAGTCCAAATATTAATCACTTTTACCCAAAAACTTTCCACCTTACCTTAAGCGATTTCGGATCTTCTACTACATATGGTGCTACATCTCCTAATATAGTTATATAAATATAGTAGATATGTGCATTTGTGATGTATTGATGATGTCACTGTGTATATATGTCACTATATAGTGTAATCGCAGTAGAAGAGGTAGCACCATTTGTAGTAGAAGATCCTATCTGACCTTAAGCCTACATTACAATCTAAAATAAAGACCTTTTTTTATCCTATGTCACACATGTCAAGTACGAGGTCTGATTTAGATGATGGTCAAGCATATGCTAGGCGTTGCATGTAGTCCAATGTGAGTGAAAATGAATTTACCTTAAACACTTGAGAGATGAGTGATACACTTAACCGGTAAGGATCACTTGTTGAATGTATCGAGTCTCGAAAGTAATTGATGTTGCTATATTGGATATGCTCGGATTATCATGTTGTCTTTCTTTATAAAAATGTGTCTGAAACTATGTTTGCCACTTAAGTCGCCCTTAACACGTGTCCTTTTGTGTTTCTTCTTAGCTTTGCATTATTCGGGATGAACAAAGGTTTAAGTTTGGAGGTTTGGTGCACGTATTTATGCATGCATAATAGGTCGATTTAAGTGTTCATTTAATGACATTTGCATACATAATTGGCCGTGTATTGTTCATATTTATGTTATTGGGCAATTTGATGTATGTGATTTGTTTTGAAGTTATTTGGGTGAATCTAGACCAATAGTCGAACTCAACTAAGGACGGATGAAAACAAGTCTCACAAGTTCAAAAATGAAGAAAAATCGAGCTAAAGCCTCAAGAAGCTGAGCTCGGCCGAGACAATAAGGCTCAGCCGAGACAAAGGGTCAAAGAAAGGCCAAATTTTCAGCTGGAGAACGGGTTCGGCTGAAAATGAAATCGGGTAGTCCCAATTGTGGTACCCCAGTGAAGCATGGAAAGTATTTATGTTGTAAGGACTTTTGAAGGGTGAAGAAACTTTCTTGCGGGAAGGTTTGCTGAAATTTGGAGAGTGATGATTGAGTGATTGTTTTGAGGGATGGTTGAGTAGGAAAAATTCGATTAGTCCAAATATTAGTCACTTTTACCCAAAAACTTTCCACCTTACCTTAAGCCTACATTACAACCTAAAATAAAGACCTTTCTTATCCTATGTCACACATGTC
Source organism: Ajuga chamaepitys (assembly GCA_958295605.1). Taxonomy (NCBI): domain Eukaryota; kingdom Viridiplantae; phylum Streptophyta; class Magnoliopsida; order Lamiales; family Lamiaceae; genus Ajuga; species Ajuga chamaepitys. The sequence continues at coordinate 14,604,183 of OY282508.1, read as the reverse complement.
AAGTACAAGGTCTGATTTAGATGATGGGCAAGCATATGCTAGGCGTTGCATGTAGTCCAATGTGAGTGAAAATGAATTTACCTTAAACACTTGAGAGATGAGTGATACACTTAACCGGTAAGGATCACTTGTTGAAAGTATCGAGTCTCTAAAGTAGTTAATGTTGCTATATCGGATATGCTCGAATTATCATGTTGTCTTTCTTTATAAAAATGTGTCTGAAAACTATGTTTGCCACTTAAGTCGCACTTAATACTTGTCCTTTTGTGTTTCTTCTTTGTTTTGCATTGTTCGGGACGAACAAATGTTTAAGGTTGGGTAATTTTGGTACACGTATTTGTGCATGCATAATAGGTCGATTTAAGTGTTCATTTAATGACATTTGCATACGTAATTGGCCGTGTATTGTTCATATTTATGTTATTGGGCAATTTGATGTATGTGATTTGTTTTGAAGTTATTTGGGTGAATCTAGACAAAAAAGGCGAACTCGACTAAGGATGAATGTAGAGAACAAGTCTCACAAGTCCAAAAAGGAAGAAAAATTGAGCTAAAGCCTCAAGAAGGAGAACGGGCTCGGCCGAGAATTCTATACATGGTTCTCTCCCGAGAATGTCCATTCTCGGTCGAGAATGAAATCTAGTCAAAATAGGATTTGCTCGAAAACTGGCTTTTCAAGACCAAAATTCAAGCCTAATTCATCCCCATCTATAAAAGGAAGATCACAAGTCCGAAAATACAACTTTTACATTGATTTTGGAGCGTGGACTTGGGAATTTTCGGCGAGCACAAAGAATCAAGATTCGGCATCTCGGGTTTTCTAGTTTATGTTTTTCATTATTAGTTTGTTCTTAGCCATTGCTATGATTTGCTAAGTTCTTTAGATTTCCGTCTTTGACTATGTTGAACCCCAGGAAGATGTTTTTGTAACTATTCCGCTGATTGTCTGATTTAATTACGTTCTGAAATTATTTATGTTATTTGATTTTCTTCATATCTTTTATATGTTTGCTATTTGGATTGATCACCCGAGTATTAGGCATATAATTATTGCTAGGTCATAAATTCATAATCCGTAATTGGTATACATTTATGTCCAAGAGTAGCAAATAGTGAATTATTCGCTTGGATAACATAAGTCGTGGTCACTTGTACCGAGCTTGCGAGTACAACGTCGTACCTACTCCGTTGCCTTAGTTCTCTATGCGTTTGATTAATGGTGTTCCAGCGATCGTATCCTAGGACTACTTAACAGGATAGGATTAATTGCTAAGCGAACCTGTGATTAATTATACTTAAGTGGTAACAAGGATTAGCTAAGCGTACTTGTTAATTCTTGCGGTAGGGGTTTCAGAACTAGTTTGTCAAGCAATTGCATTAGTTACAAGAATCATTCGGACTAGGGGGATTTTTGCTTAAAGGCAGGAATACTTTTATCATAGTAAATTTATCATTAGTTTGTTAGTTTTATTGTTAGCTGCATTAGTTAATTAATTCTCATCAAATCCCCCCTACTTTATATATATATATATATATTGTATTCTATTATTATTAGTATAATTTGGATTATTACATAAGATATAATTGGTTTCACCGTTCCTTATTGGATTGACATGACTTACTCTATCTACTATTAGAAAATGAAGTTAGGAATTTATAACTAATTTGACATGCCTCGACAGTCCGGTTCTATATTTTTATGTCAATATCATCCATAATTTACTTACAATCTTGATTTTACATTTTGTAGATGCATGAAGTCAAAACTCTTCTGAAGCAGGATAAAGATAAAGATAAAGATTTCAAGAAAAGTTTCAAGTTTGAGCATGTTTTACGAATTCTTAAAGATTGTGAAAAATTATCAAAGGAAGAAGAAATTTCAAGCTAGCAAAGACGGCGTCAACATGTTGCTTCGTAACCGGACTCTCCTATTTCAGAGGGTTATATGTCTTCAGAATATGCATCTTATGGAATATCTTAATTCTCCCTTAATACAAATTAAGAAACTGGTGATTATGGACATATTGAGGGCATCTCATCTCAACGAATGATGGGGGTAAAGAAGGAAAAACTGAAAAATAAAGTAGACGATGAGAGCACAAAATATTTTAATGCAACTGAGATAAAAAAAAATGAACGACTCGGTGAAATGCTAAAAAAAAGTGGAGAGACAACAAAATTTTCAAGTAGAAATGGTAGAAGCTCAAAATAGCTAAAAAAATGTGCATTGTAGAACTTTGTGAGGAAAACAAATTTATATTCACTGATCTAAATAAGATAATAGACTCATCTCTACATAAGTTTATTCGTAGTGAGCATAAAAGGATAATGGAAAAACAGAATCATCAAGAACACCAAGCATCTCAAACTCGTTATGGGTCTTTTGGTCAATGCTTCGATGGTCTCAGAGGACAAGATAATGACTTGCTGTAGTATTAAATTATTATTTTCAAGTTTGTTATATACTTTTAGTTGAAGCTTTATGTATTTTGTTGATGTCTTATATCAAATACTCGTTATGCTTTTTTATTTATGCAATTTTGTATTTCTACATTGTTATATGTTATATTGTTGTAATGAAAATTTCTTTTGTGTTAAAGTCTTGTGCTTATTATTTTGCAATTTGATGTAGCTAATACTTTATCTTATTGTTGGTTAATTAATTTTTAATAATTAATATGGAAGATTAATAAAAAATATTAATCAAATATTTTTTTCGTAATTAAATTTGATTAAATTTAGTGTAAAATGGATTGGAGTTAGTTACACAAAACTATAAAATTAGTGGGATAAAGTTGGGTTGGAGATTTTTTTTTTCGAAACGATAGTTTATTTAAAAACTCGGAAGAAAACTATAATGACCGTACCCAACTGGCTAGTGTCTCTAGACGAATCAGAAAACACGAAAAGAGACGTTGAAACCCAAAACCCAAAGGGCTGGACTATAAAGGACCCTGATGCCCGGTATGACATGCCGAAAAAGGACAACTAGAGATCACCGAATTCCGGGGCCTCAATCCCCGAAGGGAACTAACAACCTTCCCGAAAGGAACTAACCCAAAAGCTACAATTATAAACCAATAGACAAAGTTTCCCCAAACCTAACTAAAGAAAGTCTGCACTGATGCGGGGCATCCTATGAACCCACTCTAGAAACTATTATAAGGACTCCATCATGGGTGCAATCGCGACAGAAAATAAGAAGAAAAAAAAAAAATCTAAAGCGGGGCCTTCACCCTTCTTAGTTCTCGAAGAGCCACCGGCACCACAGCAACAGAACCTCCACCTTGTCCACCGACCAAACTCTTTAGAAAAATATTGCTTGTGAACTCTGACAAAAAAATTGGACAGGAGAATGCGAAGACGAAACTCCCATGGTCCGCCATCACTGGATCTGGAACTGAGGCCCACCGTTGAAGTCCCCGCCGTCCACCATCCGCCATCTGCGTCGCTATAAATGTGAAATAGAAGACAGGGTGACCAACCAGTAAGAAAAATGATGAACAACAGGGGAGGGGGGAAGAGGGAACACTTCTGGCAACATAACGTCGCCGGAAGAAGGTGAAAGAGGAGGGTGAGGGTGGCGACGGCTGAGGGAAGAAGGGGGAGAGTTAGGGCTTCAATTTTTTTTTGTGGGAGAGAGAGAAGAGAGAATGTAGATAGAGAAATAATGTAAAAAATGCCCCCCTCTTGATGAGTTGGGTTGGAGATAGTATATACAAAACTGTAAATGTAGTGGAAAATTCACACAAAAAATAGAGTTAGGATTGGAGATGCCCTTATTAGGGGACAATGTTTATCCTCCAATTATAGAGGATATATATAGAGTGAGGTTGGAGAGATATTGTGTAAAATCCCTCAAATTAGAGTTTTATAGGGCGGTGGAGCTGCCCTTAAAATATAGAACATAATAATGTTTTTTAGCTCATCCAAGCTACACTACTATTTAAGCTCAAGTTTATGTATAATATCTAAGTTTTAAATCTAAATTATGTTACCAAAGTCTTATAGTAAACAAAATAAAATTAGATTAGAACTGAATTGAACTATAATCTACATAACTTTTGGGGAAAATAAGAAAAATATAGAAGAGGAAGTTTTTACTATTAAGACTACCAGATATAAGTGAACTACGTTTCAGACATATCCATCTGGGCCTAAATAATTCTATCCACTAGGCTTATAGAGTGATTGGGATTACCCCACCCCACACATACCTTGTGGGAGAAGCTCATATCCAGCCACCGTTGATTGAGTGGTCAAGCGTGTACCAGTCATGATTTCAAATTGAAACAGTTTCTAATAAGAGACTACGATGCCCTTATGTGTAAAACGATAATAGAATTGCTCCAGTGTCTCGCTGCAACAAGGTACTATAAAAAATTTGTAGATGCATCGATGAGAATGTCTTAATTACCGCTTTATGAATGAAATCAGTATTATTCTGGACCCAAAATTGGTAGCTTTGCACTGAAATTTAATGCCGGTTTCTGTAACCAACATCGCCACTGCAAGGAAAAACGAAGGGCAAATAATTATGAATCTTACTGGAGTAGCAGTGATCGACGAAATTTGGACTGGTGGGTGAAATCTCCAAAAGGGGATTTGAGTTGCTGCAAGCAAAGTTGAGAAATATTTTGTGTTCGAACAAAAAGAAAAGAACCCTCGAAGTTGTAGCTATTTTTGTTTGTCAAAATTTAGTGGACCCCACGTCTGATAAATAAAACCCAATCTATGGGTTATCTGCATCCCACCTCTTTTTGGGGGACAATAGTTGTGTGTACAGTGCATTTAATACACCCATATAGAGGGCATGTAGAGGGCCGACTGATTTTCACAAACTGGCCCAACATGCTTGTAAACTTGGGAGTGCCTTGGACTAAATAAGCATATCAAGACTTATTTTCACTAGTAAACGTGCCCTTAAAGCATCAAGCAAAATTTATTTAAAGGGTTATTCTAAACACAACCCAAATTTTCTTTACAACCATTATATATCTTAATTTACAATCTTATCCTTATAACTTAATTAGCAAGTCGTTGTTTCCTCTTTTCTTTTCTCAGCCACTTCATATTCAACACAAGGCTATTCAAAATTTATCAGTTATCATCATCATCATCAAACTCATATAATTTGTAAACCAGTTCCTTCAGAAAAATTGTTAGTGTTCGTGACTCTCTTTTCAATGTTTATGATTTCAACTTCTCACCTGCGTCGTTGCAGAAACCATCTGATCCGGGCTTCTACGTCCTGGGTCATAAATACTATCCTTTCACCCATATATTTCCTTACAATCATACGAGATCAGACAAAGATTGATGTGCAAGAAAATGCATTTTTAGGGGAGGAAGAAGTTGTGGGGTTTGGGGAATTAATTTATCAAATTAAATATTACTGAATTGAATCCAATTGTAATTCAATATACTGTTAGTTTGAAGGAGAGTTTAAATGTGTTATTTGTGCTTTGATTCTGAGTCACAGATATTGAGATTCAATTCAAGAGAAAATATATAATCTGTTACAGTTTGCTATATTTTCATCTGCCCAGTTTTCTGCAATTAATTCCAACGTAAGAGGTAACGTGCAAAGCCACGAACATCGGCACTGACGAAGATTATGTAGAAAAAGAAAGACAACTTACCGGAATAGATATTTTAAATATATGATGGTTGCAAAGAGAAATTGTGTGATTGTAAAAAGAATTACCTAGAAAGAAATGGCGAAGAAAAATTGGGATGCACATTAATTCAGAGTTGTACAAAAATTATTAAGGGTAAAATAGGGAATATAAATTATTAGTTGTAATAAATTTAAAATGGTGGTTGCAAAGAGTAATTTGGTTGTTGTGTTTAGAACTACCCTTATTAAAATCAACTATACGGTTAAAAGGGCCAACCCTTCAGCTTTATTAGTTAGAAAAGGCTATACTCGGTATAAGAATTTGGGCCTCAGAATCCTTTGAATTTAATTTAACCCATTTAAAAATGCTTCGCCTGCAATCGAAAAAATAAAAAAAAACTAATGAAGATCATCTGTTTCTTCAGATACAAGTGATAAGTGGAAATTTGGTTGTGTTGTTGTTGACCCATTCCAAATATCAGTTATATAACTTCACTTCGTTTTCTATTAAATAAAAATAAAGTTATACGAGGTTGAAACTTTCATAATCAAAAGTAACCAATTAGGTTTTTGACATACTAAGTGATAAGCAGAATCAAAGATATCTAATATAGAGCATATATTAGGATAATCTTTTAATTAGAGATTTCTCTTATCTTGCAAATATTGTAAATTATTTTCTTTGATTTGTTAGATCCTTCCATGTATAAAGGATCCCATTCTTTTACTGGTGTAACATATCTTTGTATCCAACGTCTATATAATGAGAAATCATCAATCACCTAATTACGGTGAATTGAACATTTGTAATATGGTATCAGCCGGTTCATCCACCTAACCTCCAGTTTCTCATCTCTCATCTTCTTTGTCTCGTTTTTTCTTCTGCCATGGCTGCCTCCAATGACTCCATCCCTTTCGCCACATTATTTCACATGAAAACTATCCGGCTATCTTCCACAAATTATCTCCTCTGAAAAAATCAGGTTATCCCTATGCTTAAATGTGATGACCTGCTCTCCTTCGTTGACGGTATGTCTACTGAATCAGAAGCTACAATCCAGTCCATTGCCACTACCACTGTTCCTAATCTCGCATATGCTACCTGGTGCAAACGCCATGACCGCGTTCTCAGTTTTCTCCTCTCCTCCCTTACGGAGGAGGCCATGGCTGAAGTTGTCGGTCTCACCAAAGCTCGTGATGTTTGGCTCGCATTAGAGTCTGCTTTCAACCCTTCATCTCAGACCCATGCTCAGCAACTCCGTGATGAACTACAATTTCTACGACGTGGCATCCAATCTGTCACTGATTTTAGCCGCAAGTTCAATCATTTGTGTCATCAACTTGCTACCATATGTCACACGGTTTCCGAATCGGACAAGTGCTGATGGTTTCTCAGAGGATTTGGTCCTTAATTTTGTGCGTTTACTGAAATTCGCAACCATGAACTTCGGGAAAAGGCCCTTGAGGCTGCAGACTCTATCTCTTCTCAGTAGCCTTCTATGCCACTCAGTCCCGTGGCTCATCTCGCAAACCCTTTGGTGGTCGTGGCCAAGGCCGCGGTGTTTCTGTCTTGCCAAACCATAATTCTAGTTTTTCCCATGCCCAGGGCAACGGTCGCGGTTCCTCTCACTATGGCCTGTTCCAGTCCCAATACTTCTTCTCAGACTAGTTAAAAGAAAAACTTTGTACCCCGCTGTCAAATTTGTTGTGGTTCTCACTTCGCCCCCACTTGTCCGGATCGCTACACTCGTGATTATTCTTCCCAAACGGAAAATCTTGCTCAAGCTTTTATTTCACAATGCATGGTTAATCCTTCGTCTGGCTGGTATGTAGATATAGGCGCCTCCACCCACATGACACCATCTCCTTCTACCTTGGATAATTTCACACCTTACAATGGTATTAGTAACGTCATTGTTGGTAACGTTGATTCTCTCTCCAGTTCTCATTTCGATTCTCGTTTAATTAATCGCCACTTTTAGATGTTCTTGTTGTTCCGTATATCACTAATAAGAAAACTTACAAATGATTTACCTGTAAATGTTCTATTTTCTAATAATTCGTTTATTCAGAACTGTCTGCATGTGTAAAGATGGTCTTTATGTTATGGAACAAGGCTCTTCTGGTTTGGTCACCGCTTTACAATCTAGAGTTATTAAGTCTTCTTTTGAACTTTGGCATTCTCATCTAGGTCACACCCATTTTTCTAATATTCAGTTGTTAAAGTCATTAATTCATTTAGAAGTTCTGTTTTACCTAAACCTGGTACTTGTTCTTCTTGTCAACTGGCAAAAAGCAAACACATAGCTTTCCCTCTAAATGAGAAACGTGCTTCAAATGTTCTTGATTTGGTTCATTGTGACTTATGGGGACCTTCCCCAATAACTTCTGTTGATGGGTTTAGATATTATGTTTTATTTGTCGATGATTTCTCTCGTTTTTTATGGTTATATCCTTTACGTGCTAAATCTAATTTTTTTACCTGCTTCAACGTTTTTACGATTTTGTTTGCAATCAATTTTGGTCTACTATTAATGTTTTTCAAAGTGATGGTGGTACTGAGTTCACCAATAATAAAGTTTGTATATTTTTTCAATCTCGTGGTGTTTTGCATCGTTTTCTTGACCCTACACCCCTCGGCAAAATGGTCGTGCCGAACGAAAATATCGTCATATTATTGAAACTGCTCTCTATTATTTCATGCACATGTTCCCTCTTCTTATTGAGTTGACGCATTTTCAACCGTTGTTTATATTATTAATCGGCTCAACACTCCTGTTCTACATAATAAATCCCCTTTTGAGTTACTTTTCAATTTTTCGCCTAATTATAGTCTTTTTCTGGTTTTTGGTTGTCACATTTTTTCGTATTTACGAAATTATGCATCTCACAAATTAGCCCCTCGTAGCCAACCCTACATATTTATTGGTTATAATAGTATCCATAAAGGCTTTCAGTGTTTAGATCCTGTTACGTCACATATTTAAGTTACTCATCATGCTCTCTTTGATGAATCTCTTTTTCCTTTTTCTTGCCCTAATGCGTCTACTACCATTGTAGACTTAGATTTCTCTTCCTGTGTGGATTTTCAGGACCAGAATCAAGCAACCAAATAGGCCCACACTCACAGCCTTCATTACATAGGCCTACGACTTGTTCTTATTCGTTGCCATGCAACTTTTGTGATCCAGTAATGCATCCCAGTTCCCCAACTATTCCTCCTGCTGCCATTGATCATGCTGCTGAAACTAACCCCCAGTCCGGCGATCTCGAAGCTGATCCATTCCAAGCCGCCACATCTCCACCGGCCACTGACCAGTCTGCCGATATCGCCCCTGCCCCTTCCTCTGATTCTGATGCTGCTCCCATCCACGTTGTCTCCACTCATCCTATGCAAACTTGGGCTAAGTCTGGTATTTTTAAACCTCGCTATTTTGTTGACATTGCTACTTCTTCTTTGCTTCACTCTCTGGTTGCTTCTCCCAAACCTAGGGGTTTTAAATCCGCTCTTAAAATTCCTCATTGGCTTACTACCATGCAAGAAGAAATGCATGCCCTTAATTCCAATCATACATAGGAATTGGTACCGCATTCGCCAGGTGCTAACATTGTTGGATCTAAATGGGTATTTCGCACCAAATATAATTCTGATGGATCAGTTGCGCGATACAAAGCTTGGTTGGTCGCCCAAGGTTTCACTTAGATTCCTGGGTTCGATTTTTCTCATACCTTTGGCCCAATTGTTTGGGCTGCTACTGTCCGAGTGATTCTGTCTTTAGCTGTTCAGATTCGTTGGCCCCTTCACCAACTTGATGTCAACAATGCCTTTCTGCATGGTTTACTTGACAAACCGGTCCTTATGTCTCAGCCCCCCGATTTTGTTGATCCTCATTTCCCTAACCATTTTTGCAGGTTAAAAACGACCCTCTACGGTCTTCGTCAAGCTCCACGTGCATGGTTTGATCGCTTCAATGCTTTTCTATTGTCAATTGGTTTTACTCATAGTCGTTCTGACACTTCCCTTTTTTTTCTTCATCTCACTGACTGCACTATATATCTGCTTCTCTATGCGGATGATATTATTGTTACAGGTAGCAACTCTCTTGCGCTTAAAAGGTTCATTGTTCGAGTCAATAAGGAGTTTGCTATCAAAGACCTCGGACATCTCAATTATTTTCTTGGTCTTGAAATAACACACACTAATTCTGGCTTATTTCTTGGCAAGCCAAATATGCCCACGATATTCTCAACGTGCTGACATGCTCGAATCTAAGCCAGTTGCCACACCACTTCCTGTCAGTGAATCTCTGACCCCAAGCCGGTGAACCGTTCAAAGATCCGACTTTATATCGATCTTTAGTTGGTGCTCTCCAATGTCTCACTATCACCCGCCCAGACATCTCCCACGCTGTAAATCATGTGAGCCAGTTTCTTCAAACTCCTACACATGACCATTTTTTTGCCATCAAACGGATCCTTCGGTATGTTAAAGGAACTATCCATTTCGGACTTACTTTCACACCCTCTATGGACTATACTATTCTTGGCTATTCCGATGCTGACTGGGCCCGCTGTGTGGATACTCGGCGTTCCACTTATGGCTATTCTATCTTCCTTGGTGGTAATCTCATTTCTTGGAGTGCAAAGAAATAGCCTACGGTTTCTCGATCCAGCTGTGAGTCTGAATATCGTGCACTTGCAAATACAACTTAAGAAATGGTTTGGCTCACTCATTTACTCACTGAGCTTCGTGCAATTCGGTCGTCTCGTATGCTTCTCTTATGTGACAACAAAAACGCTCTCTTTCTTAGTCAAAATCCCATTGCCCACAAACGCGCTAAACACATTGATATTGATTGCCACTTTATTCGAGAACTTGTTGCGAATGGTTACCTAGAGACCCGCTTTGTTCTCTCTAACCTCCAGCTCGCGGACGTTTTCACTAAAAGTTTACCCTGACCCTTGTTTGAATTTCTCCGATCCAAGCTTCGAGTTAATTCCAATCCCACTCTTCGCTTGAGGGAGGGGGAGGGGGTAATACAGAGCATATATTAGGATATTCTTTTAATTAGAGATTTCTCTTATCTTGCAAATATTGTAAATTATTTTCTTTGATTTGTTTAGATCCTTGCCATGTATAAAGGATCCCATTCTTTTATTATTGTAACATATCTTTGTATCCAACATCTATATAATGAGTAATCATCCTCACCTAATTACAATAAATTGAAGATTTGTAATAATATCAATTTAAAAAAAGCATCATTCCAAAATTAAAAAAAAAAAAAACGCACAGTTAAAAATATAAACAAACCCCAACCAAGTCAACTTGTTGCAGGAGATGTCATATTAAACATGTGACATGACATCCAATGATACAATTATTCTGAAGATGTTACACCGTTAGAAGGAGAACCAAGTGTCAGTGCTAATTCATTGAGAAGAGGAATTCCCCTTGCAGATTTCAATTAATTAGCAAGCGATGGCATAACATTCCCAATATAATAATTTCAAACTTCACTAAATGTACAACACTTAGAAAACAACACGTCTCCCTTTTTCATAGGACAAATCTTCAACTACTATTTTGTCCAAATTTAGGACTTGAAGACAGATTAGGCTATTTCACACTTAAAATGGTAAGAACAAAGTATTTGAAGCTAAGACATATTGTGTCATAGATGCCAAAACATGTTATCCCATTGCGTATTTCTGAGTCCAGCTTCTTGCAGTCGTCTCATACTTGTTCTTGTCAGTTTTGTACATATGGGCTATTTCAGGCACCAATGGGTCATCTGGATTTGGGTCCGTCAATAGAGAACAAATAGAGAGTAGCACCTGGAGATAGATTACACAAGATTTTTAGGATTAACTCTATTAACAACTTGAATCCAACATATCAACTAACTAGGCATAAAAGGAGTGAACCTTGGAGATAGTTAGTGCAGGGCTCCATTGTTCCTTCAATATGTCAAGGCATATGCTTCCGTTGCTGTTAATATTTGGGTGAAAAACTTTTGTCCTGAAAGCAACCTGCAGAATTGGTGAAGATGACTACCTAAGACATGCAAACTGGGAGAAAGAAAGAAAGAAAGAAAGAAAGAAAGAAAGAAAGAAAGAAAGAAAGCGCTTCATCCAGGAAACAAACAATGATTCCATGGCACATTAGCATGTTACAGATTACTATATGAGAGGTCCCAGGAGTATGGAATCCAGTTTTATTACAATTCTACAATAAAAATGCTAGCTCTGTTTCTGTTTACGTGTTTTAGGTTTGTATAATAAAGTTGAGGTTTATATAAAATGGACAAATTCACCCCCAACTAATTTAGGCTATTTAATCCGCAATTCCTATTTTTTCTCCCCTTTCTTAAAGATTATATACATTAAAGATATTTTTGGGACAGTAATAGGGTGTATTCCTTGAAGAAAGCAAGAAAAGAAAAACGAAAAAATATTTTTAAAAATTTCATCCATTCTAAAACAAGTTAAGAAACCCCAAGTAGTTATCTTTGCTCATCTTTTATGCGGAAACTAGTTAAGTTTTCATAAGTCTAGCTACTGGCAAGTGTTCAACAGGTCAGCTTAGGTTTAGTATATGCCGAGCCAGAAAAATAGAACCCGAGAATTAGCGGAGGTATACACCAATATGAAGGTATAAAATAGTATATTTGCTCTTTTCATAAAGAAGAATGAAGGTAAGTGACAGGGACACACCTTTGGAGGCTTGAAGGGATAGTCTGGAGGAAAATGAATGGTAACAAGGAAAACACCGCCTGCATATGGGCTATCTGGAGGACCCATAATGGTAGCTTGCCAATGGAACATGTCCTCGGCAACAGGACCTGGAGACATAGAGTGCATGCAAGTTATTAGCATAACAACATGGAATTACAAAGTTTACTTCTCCTAAAAAGAACTAACCAAAAGGTGAAGTACCCTCGGCCACATGTTTAGAGCACGTATCAGATAGAAATTGGGTTAACAGATATGTTCGAAGAACAAATATATAAACTACAATAGGATAAGGACAGACATGGACAAGTAAATAATCATTATTGATATATGGTTGAGATTAGAACTATCCATTCCCCACATAAAAACATAAGACATTGAGAAAGGTTAAAATGCAAGTTGTGTTTGAATTCGCAAGATATTGGTTTAATTTCCCATCTTCAAGTATGAATCAGCATAATTGTTTTACTCTTTGTTACTTCCCTATTTAGAAAAACAAGTCATTTTTTTTCAACGCGTACAACTTCTTAGTTTTGGGAAGGTACAACCTTTCATAAGATATCATTTCTCATTTATGCCCCTCCATTTGATGGTTTCCCTTATTAACTAACTTTTTTCGTCTCAAAATAGTTTCCACTACCAGAGAACACTAGATCACAGGGATATCCATGAATGTCATAACTCAAAGGAATAAGTCCGCAACTCAAATGTATTCCTTTCCACAGATGCATTCCTTAAAACTTATGAAATGAAAAGAATTTAATGACAAGATATATTTCCCTAAGTAGCAAAGTAATATAACAGCAAACGGTTCTTCCTAACTATGCCTTAAGCGTGAATCTAAGAAAAGCAAAATGATGGTACTATTTTTTTTTTTTTTTTAGGAATAAAATGATGATTCTAGACTTGTTCAGATATTAGTATCTTTTTGTGACCATACATCTGGATACGTCATAGACTTCATCAAGCTCGACCAAATGGTAATCCTAAATTAATTATTGCAACCATAACACATTTTTACAACGAAGGGATCCTTATAATTAGAAGTAGTAACCTTTTCATTCTAAGTTTGATCATTCATTTTATATGTATCTTTCTTATCAAAATTCAGACACTCAAGCGAAACCCCCCTCTCAAGTCGACTTGCGCCGCAATACTGACAAAAAACTATCTAGTTTCCACATAAGGATATCTAATAAAATGAGCATAACTATTCCAAAAGCCCATATTAAACTTCAATTATTGTATATAATGAATGATCCAAGATTAACCACATGAAGCCACACAATTCAAATTATGTAATGGGAAAAATAAAAATCAAATAATTTAAAGTTACTGCACAAAGATGTCGGACAAAAACAATTATCTAAACAAATATTCACAAACCAACGAATTTCTCATGATAAACAAATACCAGCGCTGCAAGATGTGGGAGGGTCCTTCTGAAGATCCTTGAGTTCCTTCAAAATCCTCTTCGAAGCCATGAACGTTTTCTATGATCCAACAAAAGAAAGCCAAAAAAGAAAAAAAAATAGATCCATTTCATAAAGATTACACAAATACAGATGTAGAAATTCCAACAGAAATTAAGCATACCTAAGAGAAACCCTGGATCCCCCGCCGGAAAACAAAATTTATCTTCGTAAAGAGAATGAGAGAGAGAAATGAATTTTTGGCAGAGGAATTGTTTGGGTTTGTTACTGGAGCAAAAATCAGTTTTATAAAGGGATTGGTTGGCGGATAATTAGTTTAATATATTTAAAATAGAAAAAGAATTGTTGGAGAATAATTGCCTTTTTTCATTTGTTTGGTTTAGTAATTGGGATATTCATTATGTCGACATTTACCATCTTATTGGTTGATTCCTGGTTATCGTGTGGGGGTACATTTCCATTTTCGATGAAACCAACGAAGAAGTAGTCTTGCTCAACTTGGCTCCAATTTATGGCTAATTGTGCATTCCACCTCCAAATTTCAAAATATATCACTTTCCTACGTGTTCTATAATAAAATTTATCTCTAGATATTCTTAAGAGAATTTCTAGCCTTTCAAATTAAACAATAATCTGAAATGAATATAGGGTGTATTTGTTTTGGGTTGCCTTCAATTCATCGACCTGACTCAATCCTATATAAACACAATCATATACTCACTTAACCAACAGTAACTTAGCACTCCTCAATTTTAAACAAAACACACACACATTGTAGAGCCATTTTTGTCTTTACTCACTTGCACTACATAGAATATCATTTTTATCTAGTACTAACTTGAACAAAATTTCTAATTTATTAGTATATTTATATATTCTTGTATTTTGTACCTTTTGTTATATAAGATTTATTTAATATTGTTTTATTGTAATAGTATTAGTTACACTTATTTAAAATTGATTACTTACAATACGTTGTTTTTCTCCAATTTCTATTAATGATGTATTTCTTTACTAATAATATAACATACAAATTAAGTACAAAAATAATTTTAATAAGAGAAATATTGACTTTTATTAAAGCAATTTTTTTTTTTTTAGTTTACTTAACGTAAAAATAATTGAAAGGATAAAAAAAGGGAAAATATGATGTATAAAGTGAAAAAGAGAAAGGGATAAAAGAAAAATTGATGCATCCCAAGAACAATACTGTTGAGGGAGTGCAACGTTCTATGCTTAGGGATGTTAGAGGAGTCCGCAAGGTTAGCCTGAGCCCATCTTAAACTCTGCAGGGTTAGATTTGCTCTATTATAAGTCTGTTGAAAATGGTTCGATTAACACATATACTTAATAATATTAATGAGATGTAGTATCCATTAATACTATCTATTTGTAATATCGTAAATTGTGGTTTCATTAATTTATGTTATGTTGTCATGAAGTTGTAGTAGATAATGAAAAGTGCATTAATGTTATGTTGTAATAATTCTAATGGGTTAATGTTTTGTTTTTTAAATAAATGCAACGCCATATTGCAATAAATTTTATATTATGATGTTATATTCATTTTAGTTAAGGTTGCAGAAGTCGAAAATCAATAGGCGGGCGATTTTGTGCCGTCGAGTGCCTAGCGCCTAGACTTGCCTAGTTGGCCCAATAATTTATTATTTATTTTTTGCATATCTAAGTCATTGACATATGAAATATAAAATATAAAATTATAATATAATTAAAATCTCATTTAATTTAATGATTATGATTTTCGATTACAAAATCAACAAAAAACAACTTTGTCTTGAAGAATTAAAAAAATAAAAAGGCCTAGCACTAATTTTGCTTCCTAACCTACCTAGACAACGATTAATGACGAACCCATCTTTTAGTGCCGATTTGCTTAAAATCGGGTCGGGCCGCAAACGCCTAGCGCCTAGGTGGTTGCCTATGTCGATTTTTACATCACTGACTTTAATACCACAATTTTTAATGTTTGTAATAATATTTCGTACAACTATAAGTTTTCAATCTATGTGTAATAATATTGATGATTTGGAGACTTTGAAATCTATATTTCCTAGCACGTGTTCATATCTTAATATTAATGTGGCTAAGAAGTCCAAAATTAAATGCTTTGTAAGTCCTTGATTTACATATATGATTTCTAAAATTTTGACTCATAGCCCAATAATAGCTCGATTAGTCACCGCCAAAGTTAGACTGGAACCGATAAGGCAGGTATAGGGAAGAAATTTTAAATCTATAGTGGCCCCTCCTCGATGAAGTAGCACATCATTGGAGTTACTCTTACTAAAGTGGTTGGGTCGTCTATTGAATCACAATATACCAAATACTATCCATTGCGAGTTGAAATATAATATCCAGATTTATATTAATGATACCATATTGATATAAAAATGCTGAATTTTCAAAGTGTAGTAATAGTATTAGTATTAACAATAATATGTCAAGTGCCAATCCTACACTAAGTACATGAGTCTTATTTTTATAATTAATTTAATTATAAGAAGAGATTTTTTTTAGTATATTTGGAAATTAAGGATGTGAAATGAGTGTGAATCCATAAGTTATTAGTTCAAATTAATAATAATGTTATCGAATTATAAGGTTCTTGGCATATAAAGAGGAGTTTTAAGATGAAGGAAGTAATTATGTTGTTGGTGTTATTAAAAAACGAAGAGTAACAATAATGAATAATTGGTGGTAATGGTATCCCTTTTGTGTAACTTCCATTTTGTAAGTTTAGAGCATGAGCAATGGGGATGTACAAATATTAATTTGTATCACCCATTAGGTATAATTTGCATTGGGGGTGGTATGGAAGGGAAAGAATAAAATTGGTACAAATGTTTGTACCCAAAATATGAGAGTAGAAGGCAAGTGGGGTTGGGGGACCGTGAGCTTCATGCGCTGCTGAGGGGGGAAGATCCGGATGCGTGGGGCGAGACACGGCGTGGGGCCTGCGCCTAGAAAAGGGGATAACTTTTTTTTTTTTTTTTTTTTTTTTTTTTTTTTTTTTTTTTCTGTTGTATTTTCCTTTTTTTTTTTTTAAATTTATGTTACTGTATTGTTTTATTAAAATATAGTGTTTAGATGAATGTTGAGATTTTCATTTTGTCAATTCAACCGTTGGAACAACGACTATATTTTGCAACGGATAATTTTACTGTTCAGTTTTCGTTACTAAACATAATTTTTTTTTTAAAAAAAAACCTATATATACATGGTTATTCTTTCATCCGTTTTATCAACTTTCACAAATTTCAACTAATATTTTTACTATTTAATTTGGCAATTATCATTCTTACGATGGACGAAAATTCTTAATCATCAGAAGATGTTGCTTGATGCTGCTGAAGGCTCATTTGGCCCACCACAAAGAAGAAGATACGTGCAACAAGATCGTGAAGGTGCTCACACACGCCTCGTGCAAGATTACTTTGTGACAACCCAACATACAATAGTGATGTATTCCGGCGACGTTTTCGAATGAGGCGAGAATTGTTCACTCGAATAGTGGATGCCTTGGAATCATATGATCCATACTTTCAGCTCAGGGTTGATGCATTGGGAAGAAAATGTCTCTCTCCACTACAAAAATGCACAACCGCAATATTGACATATGGTGGTCTAGCCGACCTTTTTGATGAGTACCATCAGGTTGCCGATACTACAAGTATCGAATGCTGGTTCAACTTTTGTTGATGCGTAATCGACGTATTTCGTGAAAGATACTTAAGAAAAGCTACTGATGCGGACTGTCAATGTTTGATCCATATGCATGAGAAGAGATATGGGTTCCCTAGAATGTTGGGTAGCCTTGACTATATGCATAGGGAATGGAAGAATTTTGCGGTTGCATGGAAAGGTCAATTCACTAGAGGTGATCGTGGAGTTCCAACGATAATACTTGAAGTAGTTGCATCCGCAGACATGTGGATATGTCATGTTTTTTCTGGAGTTACAGGCTCAAATAATGACATCAATGTCCTCAACCAATCCCCTCTGTTCAATGACGTTTTGCAAGGACCGGAGATAAATTATATAGCAAATGGAATGCATTATAGTAGAGGATACTATCTAACTGATGGAATATATCCTGAATGGGCAACTTTCTTCAAGAGCTTTCAATGTCCAACTGATCCAAAAAGAAGTCATTCCAAGCAAATGCAAGAGGCTACAAGAAAGGTGTAGGAAATTTCGTGTAGTGTACTTGAAAGATAAACTTGATGAAACTGTTTGTAAAGTCGAGGCATGAGTTGGACTCTCTATCCATAAGACGATGTCGCCCCGAATTCTAGTGCTATTGGTCTTCGGCAATCGTCTCCAGGACATAACGACTTTTAGCCTTGGGATCGTAGCACAACAAAACCAAAGCTTTTGGCGAACTACTTGATACTTTGGACTTTCTTATTTAGGAAATTGAGAAGGCTAGAGAATTAGAATAAATATGCAGATGCAATTGCTGGAGTGAAATGAAATGCAAATTCTAGGGTCAATTTATAGTTTCTGAAGAGTTGTACGGTGCCTTTTTGGAAATGCATCTTTTGACCCTTGGTGGCACCAGTTCGGCCTAGCCCCAACTGGTTCGGACTTGGACCCACCCGTTCGCTGGCGGACTCGTGCACTCGTAGACGAACTCGTACCCCGTCGAGCGATGAGTTGCAATAATTTGGAGATCCGAGCTCGTACCCTCCCGATCCGGGATGGTTGCTGGTGGGTCGGCCGACCCGACCCTGTGCGTCCCTGTTCCGCCTCGTCGGTGTGTCACATCACCGAACCCGAACCGTTGCGAACCACGAGCCACCTGTCCAGACCATTCTGCCAAAACTTTAAGACTCCTCCAGCTCCTCGCAACGACGCGAAGTGCACCTCTAAAGCGACTCAATGCGACATGTGCGACGTGCGCGTGTGCGCCCTGGCTCGGATGGTGCGAACCTCGGGTCCATTTAGTCAAAGACTAAAATCCCACTAGGGTCCACCATAAGAAGGCACACTTGATAACTCTTTATCAAGTGCTCCTATTAATAAAGAGCATCCAATTACTCCTTCTTTCCTATGTGGGACAAGTTCCCACATTTCTATTTAAATTCTTCAACTTTTCATGTTTAAGTTGCAATCTTTAGGCATTAATTTCTCATTCATCCGAAATTGGATTTGAGAACATAAATACACTAAATTCATCCACTCAAAACGTAGATCGTGATTTTGCAACTTAATTTTATTTTTAACAAATGAAATCCAAAGTTGAAATTGCTCAAAGATTGGTCAACACCAATCTTCCAAAGTCAATTTCCAACAAAAGGATGTTGAGCGAGCATTTGGGGTATTGCAAGATCGGTGGGCAATAATCAAAGGTCCGACACGTTTTTGGTATAAGAGTAATTTGAAAGATATCATGTATACTTTCATTATTTTACATAACATGATAGTTGAAGACGAGGGGGAATCAGCGATCGATTGGATGGATGAACCTAATATCGACAACAACACAACCACTCAATTTTTCCAAGGTTCCATTGGAGGATTTCATGAGTACATACAAAGAGATTCCGATCTACTGAATAAAGAAAACATCACCAACTTCGAACCGACCAGATTGAGCACTTATGGGCACGATGCAACACTAACAAGTTATATTTCAGTATTAAATAAGCATGTCTATTATTTGTAATTTCGATTCTGAGTTGTATTGCTCTTTTTCTTTTTTTAAATTTCATCATTTTAGTATTATGTTAAAAAACTGACAATTTTTTTTGGTTGTTACAAAATTTAGAAAAAAATAAAATTAGTTACATGTTTTAAAAGAAAAAGAGTTATTTTTTTCTCAAAATTTTTTTAATAAGAAATAATTTTCGAATATTAATTAAATTAATTATATATGTGAAAGTTGTAAATACGATTTTAATAAATTGAGATGAGAAAATAATATAGGTGGTTTGTATGTGGGATCCCCAAATAGTATCATTTGTGCCTAGGAGGATTGAGGATAAATAGGTACAAATTTAGTGAGGTTTAACTTTTAAGGTGGCATTGATGTAACAGGTATATATTGATGTTGCATTGCTGATGCCTTATGCAGGAACTAAGGTGGTGTTTGCAAACTCAATTTAGTTTTTAAAATCACTTTTCAGAAGCAATTTTATTTAAAGAGGTGTTTGCAATCACACATTAGGGCTCTAAAATGACTTTTGAGAATCAATTAAAAGTGATTCTACAAATCTGCCAAAACCCAATTTCTGGCAGATTCTCATGACATTATGTAATTATAGTGATTTTTTTTCATTTTTATTTTTATTTTAGTAATTTAGCCTTATACCCCATGCCCAAGCTTTTTTGGTCACACGATTGCAGGGCCTGAAGTTTTCTGTGAAGAAACATGGTGCTCTGATTAACCATTATCATTGTCCTCAAAGAAACTCATCATTATTTTCATCGTCATCTTCCAGCTCATTGTCGTCTTCCTCGCAAAACTACTACCACCCATCCTCGTCTTAGCCGTCGTCTTCCTCGCAAAACTACTACCACCCATCGTCGTCTTCATCGCAAAAACTGCTACCACCACCGTCTTCCTAGCGATACTAATCAGCAGTACTAAGAGGGTATTTGTGTAATTTTCTGTGAAAAAAGTAATTTTATTTTGCAAACACCCATCATAAGAGAAGCACTTATAATTTGTCTAAAATTACTTTTCTTCCAAATACTACCAAATTCTTATTTTATCACAAAATCAATTAAAAGCACTTTTCAAGAATCACCTTTGTTTGCAAATACCCCAAAGTGTGGAAGGTAGCATAATATTATGAGTTGAATTGAGGGGTTAAAAGGCAAATTGAATTTGAGGGTGATAAAATAGACGGTAGACTTGTTCAACTAATGATGACTAACTGACTGACCGATGATGGAGTTAGGATTTTTAGAACATCAACTGACTTTCCTTTATTTTGGCCCTTTTTTTAAATCTATTCGTGTTGCCTACCTAGACCCTAACTGGAATGCGATATATATATATATTACAGTTGCATTTGTCTCTAGGTTGCTATCCCTGGACCTTAATTTTTTTGAGAAAGAGCAACACTTATGTACTTCATACACACATATATACACAACGGGTCACCTAAAATGTAACCGGACTCTAAAAAATTGTCAATGAAACAATAATAACCCCTCCGTCATGAATGAACTTGCATATTTTTCTTTTCGGTACATCCCAATCAAATTTGCACACCCTTAAAAATAAAAGTTATAACACAATCTCCACCCTCAATCCACCTTTGAAAAGTCAACATAAAAGTAAAAAAATAATTTTTTTTAATATGTGTGCATCCTTATGCAAGTTCATTCGAGACGGAGGAAGTATAATTTTTGCATCTACAATAAGCTAATCAAATTACACTTTTTTAAAAGTAAAATTGATACTTTTTTCGAAAAAATATACTTTTTAAATTTTTTAATAATTTATATTCTTTTTAAATAAAGTATTTGTTTTTCTCAGGTTTATATAAATTATCGATATCAAGATTTAGTTGAATTACTTTAAAAATATTACTTTCTGAAAAATAATAAAAATATTATATTTATGTGAAAAAAACATTTGTTACTTTTACGTCCTATAGTAATACTTTGTCTATAAATTATAATACTTTTTAGTAACAAGCAATATTTTTTGTAAAACTTAATAATTCTTGTGTTTTTTAAACTTTATGTGCTATTATTAAGTTTTCACAGTCAACTTTATAGGGAAAAATGCACCAATTCCCCCTGTGATCTTGAAATTTTGCAAAATCCCCTGTGTTTTGAAAAAAAAAAAAATGCATAATATACCCGTCTATTATTAAAATTACGCACAAGATCCCCAATTCAGTAACACATAACAGATGTGTGTCACACGCGCCTTAGATACAATTATGCGTTATTTTTCCTACTTTTGGTTGGTTTTATTACCCTTATTTTATTTCACTTCGCACTCATTTTACCCAAGCAATACTAGGGTTTAGTTTCCAATGAAGTTTTTTGCCTTTTTTTTTCTTTATTGTAATATTTATCGAATGTATTTATATAAGAAATTCTAAAATTTTAGCATCCATAGATATCTCTTTTTATGTTATTCATATATTAATATTTTTTAATCTCCTTTATCAATTTCTAATAATTTTGTCATATCTTATGCCAATGTGTAAAATATATGTAAATATTTAAATTTTTTAATAGTAATGTAATACAAAGTAAGATATTATATTACTATTAGAGATTCTCACAACTAAATGTAATTCCAACATAACACTTAACCACTACCAATAATGATTGTGCATTCAATACCAAAATTCCAACGGAAACGCTCAAAACTACATTCGCTATCAATTGCAGTCATCAAATAATAATTCCAAATGCATGTTTATTTTGCATCATACAAAAATCCAACTTCCGATATCAACTATCAACAGAGGTACGTTCAAAAACTACCACCAACCTAATATAATGGGCAAGTCGCTAAAAAGTTAACGCCGACCCATTACTTTATGGAAAGGGAGAATGCATAATTTATCATAACAAGCGGGTATTTCTGCATTTTCAAAACACACAAGGGGATTTTGTGTAGATTTTTTAAATCACAGGAGGATTTCGTGCATTTTACCCAAACATATAGAATAGTACACATTTGTAGCAACGTATCGATATAACGATATCTCATCATCAAAAAATATTTTCAGCCCACAACAATTCTTAATGAAACCACTAATATAAATAATAAAATATGGATTACTAAAAAACAAAATTACCCTTAATAATAATAATGGAAAATTCTTCCCCCCACCATTAAGATTATTCTACTTCCGAATTCCACTCCATTGAAATGTCCAACTCTACCATCACCGGCAGTATCAATTTTGATTGATTCTTCAAATATAATGAAGTTATCAAAGATTCAACGACCTCGAATCTATGTACTCCCAATTCCAATCAAAGCTCTATGTAGGTGGAATATGCTTAGAATACTAACCTTTTTTTCTTTTTTTTTAACCGAAAGTAAATGCAAAGAGATGCAAAATTATAAGACTAGCTTGTAAAATACACCATCCTTCACATGAAAACACTACCGTAGAAAATTCCTAATTTGCATTGTAGACCAAAACAACAACACAAACATTTGTGTTCCCTTAAGCATTGAGAATGCCTAATCTCAAATCAATAAGGGACTTGCGCAAAACTGCGTATATATTTGCACAAAATTGAAGGAGAAAATGATTCGGCGAAGCATGATCAGAAATGAATATTATGCGCATAATTATTGACATTGGAAATGCTATTAGCGGCAACGAAAGAAGCAGAGGTGGTGGAAGCTAAGGGTGAGCACGGGTCTCGGAGATAATCCGCTCCGCATCGAACCCCGGACCGAAAGCACTCCGAACCGATAATATCCGTTGACTATTTGACTTTATCCGAACCGAACCAAACCGAATTTTTTTGTTGTAAATTCGAACCGATCCAAACCGAAAAACCGAAATAGAACCGAGTAGAACCGATTCTAAGTAATCGACTATGGAATATTTTTATATCATTTAATTAATTTCTTTTATATTATAATATTGAACCATTATGAATTTTAGTAAATTTAACAATGATATAACTACTGTTTTAGTATTTTATAAAAGAGTTAGTAACTAATAATAGAGTACAATATTTATAATAAATCATTTTCATAATAAACATATATCTATTAATTATAAATATATGAACAGTGAATATGTTTATAGTTTATATAAAGAAATACATTACTATGATATGTTTCAATTCAATTCTACATTTCTTTAATCCAATCACTAAAATTTATTATTATATCTAATATTTAATTATTTTCATATATAAAGGTCAAAATTCTAGACCTGAACTCACTGTACATAGTTACTATCCTACGCCTGAATTTCAAGTAGTGGCTCGTTTCTTGTTCCCTTATTCTTTGATTCTCCATCTTTCTCGTGCACACACCTTTGAAGTCAACTTTAATTTTACTGTAGTTAGTCATATTAAGTTTACCTTTACTTATTGACAATGTGTACGACTAGAGCTTTATCAATGAAAAATAATCAGTAAATGTCCAAAGAGGTTATCGGTAGCTAATAACTTTATAATTTAGTGCTATTCTTCTTTTGACGAGATAACTACTTCAGTAACCTGTAATTATTTTTTATAAGTTATGATTTTGAAACTTGTCTTAATATATAACTTATAAGTTGTTTAATTACACTTTTTCTTTAACAATATGATATTATTGTAAAGACAACACTATAATTCTTTCGTGCATTTTGCTAAAAATATTAAAGGAAAAACTCCGAACAGCCCCGAATAACCGGACCGAATGAACCGATCTCCGGAAGGAACTGAACCGATCAACGGAGCGGTTCTGGAGATTTAATTTTGGAAATCTCCGAATATCTCCGAGGTTTGGTTCGGTTCTGGAGATTTCCATATCTCCGAACCGCTCCGGACCGTGCTCACCCCTAGTGGAAGCTGTGATACCCCGAATCTTTGAAATCCAATAAAATATATTCTTTGCATCTTAAATATTTTTACCAAATTTTAATTTTATTTTATTGCAAGGCTATTTGACTTGTGATATTATTTTTAGAAAATAAGTATCATCGCGATGTACCAGGTCGACTGCACTCCTAGCACCAAGAAGATAAGAAATAAAAATACATCATGTAGAAACCCAAAATTAGTGTCGGGCTTAAAAATTAGAGTTGAACCAAACAAAAGTATTAAAATGTATTTTGTATGCAATATAAGTATTAAAGTGTATATATGTAATACACGTAAGCTACATCATAATATAATAATATAATAAAAATATACTAATATTACATAACCTAAATAATAAAATAAAAATAAAAATATACTAGTTGATAGGTATATATACATATATACTTGCCTATATATCAATAGAATAATAATATGATCAGTGATTTTGTTGTTTGTCGAAAACATATCTAAGCTAAGTAAACTTACATTTTAAATAAGTGTAGGGTCGAGTACAATCAATAAAAGAGTGAGATATATTATACATCCCACATCGAAAACAAAGGGAAATGTCCCACTAGGATTAAACTATAAATAATACCTATTTCTTTGAGAAAGTATTATAACTACAAAACCAAATATGTATTCACACATAATAAAAGAAATTCCTTTAACTAGGAGGTCCTTATAAGTTTATTTTCGATAACGCTCGGACCGGTGTTTTGGGAAGTTGTTGAAAAGTGTTAAAATCTTTTGAGGTACGTCTTCTTTAATAGTCTTTTTTATTTTTCTTGTCATTGTCATTTATAGTTTATATAGATTTAAGAATTTAATTATTTTCTTGATTTAAGTAGATTTATAAATTTAGCTATTTTCTTAAGTTTGTATTAAATAGTTGTTGTTTAAGATGCATGTTAGTTAGTTTAAGATATTTATCAATGTAGTTAATAATTTAAATTTAATAACATATTAGGCCTTTTAATCTAGGACTATAATTTATAATAACTTGGCTTATATGTTAGAAATTGTAAAAATAGACATAATTCAAGAATAGTGTACCATACTTAATTATTTTTAAAATGCTAAACTCGATAAGTAATACTAATTAATTAAACAACATGTGCTTGGTGTAGTGCGAGTCAGGCCTTGGGACATACGCGAATTACGTACTTTAAAGCAAGCAAAACAAGGTGGGTGACTGGGCTATTTGTAAGTATATTATGCTACTGAACTTGTACTTTGATAAATATGTTTGCCTTCGGGCTTATTGATATGATACCTCTTAAGTCGTAAGATTGGCTTTTGATAAAGGCTCTTAAGTCGTAAGATTGGTTTTTGAGTAGGGCTTGGGAGTCGTAAGATTGGCCCCCTAGTCTAGCAATATGGCTTTTGAGTCGTAAGATGGGCTCCTAAGTCAAGGATGTGTTTATTATTGTGCACCTTCGTTAGTATAACTGCTTACAAAGTTCCCACTGAGTTTATACTCATGCCCATAATTACAAATCTTCAGGTTAGTTGAGCGAGGTGGCGGGGCTGTTGCGGCAAAGGTCACCGGGTTCCTTTTCCTACCCACAACTTTAAGATGTTTTTGCCTCTTCAATGTATATAAATAAGTTTACATGTCACTGAATCCGGATGATTTTCATTTTCTGAGAAACTTTGGAACCTCTAGTGTAAATATGTTTTGGCAGTGTATCATTGTCAATAAAATTTCTACTTTTATCCGATAAATATTTCATGTCACGCTTTCGCACTTTTTCTGATTTATTACTTAATCAAAAGAAAAGAAAAATTTAGTAGCACTTCAATCCCGAGTTAATGGGATTGGGGCGTTACAGAAGCAAAGAAAGAAAGATTGGTGAACATCAAATTAGGATCGTAAGCCTCATCGTCGTCGTTGACACTGGCGCATGTAAAGAAATCATGTTTTGTAAGACTTGAATAGACAATTGGTTGGTTGATGTTGTTATTTTTGTGTTCGGCTGGTATGGGCAGTGCAAAATCCATTAAGGTAGGTTAAACTTCTCGGAAATAACACTCTTAATTGATGCAATTAAAAGGCTTTTCCAGGTTGCAAGCGCTCAACCCTTGACAGATAGTATAAAAGGTTATCGTATCACAAGGAGGATATCTCGTGGTCCTCATGGAATGCACTACAGTATAGGTTTTAAACTAAGTTAGGACAAATCATTCATTAAGAGACTTCGTTTACCGCATGACAACTAAATCGAAATAAACAATAAATAAACGGAGGAGTTCAAGAAGAATTAATAAATGGGTTTCCAAGGTAGAGGTTTCAAACCCTAAGAAAGTGGACTAGCAAATACGAGATAAATTTGGGTTATGAAGGAATGTCTTGTGTCTTGCTTAGAAATCCAAGCACTTTAACAAAAGGGAAATAAATGCTATTCAAAACCAAGTCAAGATACACCCCGACTCTACTCTCTATAGATCGGTGAAAGAGAATTAATTAAGACTAGACACGCCAGTACCTCAATTCAATTGAGCAACACCATATTCCCCACCCCAAGTTAATTTTGCTTAGGGGACGAGGCACAAAGAGATTCATTTCGATCAATAATTATGATTCACGTTCTCTCGTCGTCTTATTGGCCCCTCGGAGATAACCGCTATACTGTTGGGTAGCTAAGCCTAAGGTATAAAGAAATACAAAACCATAAGAACAATTCCAATCCCAAAAGCCCCAAAGTATGGCATGTTAAACTAGAAATCACAATCCTAGGATTGGGAGTAGGAAATTACACTAGACTAATCATACGACATCAATATCCACCAAACCGTCACACAACAGTAAATGACAAGCATTAACGAGGGGGAGGGGGGGGGGGGGAGAGAGAGAGAGAGAGAGAGAGAGAGAGAGAGAGAGAGAGAGAGAGCAAATGAATACTAGCATAAAAAAGAGAAAGGTGCAAAAACAAAAACAAAAGAGAAGAAAACGCATGGACAGGCCCATGCAAAAGATAAAAGCTACTACCACAAACCGGTAGCTAGCTACTAAGATAATGGCTGGCCTCGTTAAAACCCGGGCATGGAAAAACCCAGTGGGAAAAACCATGAACGGGAAAAAGATTACCAGCCAAATATCAAGAAAACCTAGTGTAATCAACATAAATGTCCTTAATGGCTAAATCCACAATTTCTGGAAGAGAAGTGAACCACGTGAACTCAGAGTGAAGTTTGGATAAAGTGTCAGCCACTTGATTGCCTTCACGAAAGATGTGAGAAAAATGAATATCCATGTTAGTGGCCTTCTGACGAACCGCAAGCCATCGGGATTTAATTCGCCAGGGAACCGAAGAAGAACTGCTTAGAAAAGAGCTAATGACTGAGGCTGAATCAGACTCAAACCAAATCTTCTTCCAAACGAAGGAAAATGCCATTTCTAAGCAACAATCGCCGTGTAGAGCTCTGCGTCATAAGCAGTCCCACAGCCGAAAGTAGTAGTGAAGTAGTCGAGGATGTTTCCGAATTGATTTCGGTATACTGCACCTCCAAAAATGAGCCCATCAGAACAGTGACCATCAGTATTGATCTTAATGCAGTAATAACCCGGGGGCTGCCAGCGAACAAAAGTGGGAGGCAAATGAGGTTTGATGTCGGGCGTGATCCGAAGCCGACGAAAGCAAATCAACTCAATCATGGAGTTGAGCATTAACCCTTAACCGAAGGAGCAGATTCCCGAATGGCCGTCCAAATGAAAACCAAGATACGTGTGGGGCTATATAATACATCATCATAAACAGCGCTATTACGAGCATACCAAATGGCCCATACAAATGTAACAAAAGCAACACACCATAACCCTGAAAGCTGCGAGCCAAAATGAAATGACATAACTTGCAAAAGAATATCATGAAAGCACTCATTATAAGAAATATCTACATCATTAGCCCAACAAAGTTTTTGTAATATAGTAAGAGTGAAAGGGCAGCAAGATAGGAGGTGATCCAAAGTCTCCTCATTGCGGTGGCAGAGAAGGCACATCGAGGGACCGTAAAAGCCCCGGAGTTTGAGAAAATCCCAAGCAGGGAGGCGTTGGTGTATTGCTCGCCATAAGATGAACGAGCGGCATGGAGGAATATAATTGCTCCAAATCTATGCAGCCCAAGAAGGGTTCGGATATTTAGATCTCAAATTATCATAAGCTTCGATGGCGTAACTTCCCCAGAGGAGCTCTTCGACCAAATGCGTTCATCCGACGTAGAGGGTAAAGGAACAATAGCCAAAATATCTTGACAGATTTTCTGGACAAGTGAGCAGGAAAGTTTCCTCTAGATGCCAAGTACCATGCACATAATAATCTGAAACCGTCTGAGATAGGAACGGACGGCAATCCTCCGTAATGCCAATTCAATCGGCCAAGACGTACCCGAGCCAATTCTCGAGCCAGAAAGATGTTCTGGAATCGCTGCCAATTAACCAACGTGACTCCTGTTTCCCTTTGAGGAGATTTCTGTGGCTAGAGGAGAAAATAGAGGAATGAACATAGTACATGCGGACGTCATTAGCTTTAGTGAGCCACCAACGGCGGAAAAAAGAAAGTCCGGGATCGACACTGCTTATCACCGCCCATGAAAGTCGAAAAGGAAGGATTCATTCGCCACTCGGATAAAGCGAATGCCCAAGCCGCCTTCAAGCTTCGGAGCACAAACCTTCTTCCAGTTAACAATAAAAATACTAGGTTTGTCAATATTGCCAGTCCATAAAAAATTACGCATCGCTTTCTCCAGTTGATTAAGAAGGTGGCGTGGCCACTTATAGGCCATCATGGAGTGCACCAAAGATCCGACAATCACAAAATTAATCAGGCAGGCGCGACCCGCCATAGACAAAGCCGTGCCTTTCCATCGAGATAATCAGGCAACAATAGCATTAGTGATCGGTCAAAGTAAGAAGCCTTCGGTGTGCCTCGAAAAAGAAGGACACCCAGATAGGTAGTAGGTAAAGAAGCAGGGGCCATGCGGGTAGTAGCTCTAACTGAGGTTCGGAAGGTAGGAGATGCCTTCCAGCTGTAAAAAATGGAAGATTTAGCCGGATTAACAATTTGTCCGGATAATCTGCCGTATTCATCCAGGACAGCCTGGGAATCCGAGCGGAAGACGTGATGAAGATGTCATCTGCGTAAAAAAGGAAAGGAGGGCAAGGAGTCCCCTTTTTTGCAATAGCAGGGGAAATGATACCAGCCGGAATAGCACGAAGAAGCATGCGTCCTAGTACATCCTCGGCAATACAGAATAGGAGGGGCGAGAGGGGATCACCCTGCCGAACACCCCTCGAGCAACCAAAGAATCCATGAGGAGTTCCATTTTTCAAAATGGAGAGATTGGCCGAATGAAGAATAGTGCTGACCCATTTAACAAAGAATTTGGAAAACCCCCAGCTTCTGAGAACTTGAATGAGAAAATTCCAATCTATAGTGTCAAAAACCTTTTTGATGTCTACTTTCATAGCTAAATTATCAATGCTCTGTTGACGATAAAGACAGTGTATGCATTCGGAAGCAAGCACAATGCAGTTGTGAATCCGCCTACCCGGAATAAACCCGTATTGAAACGGGGAGATATAATCACCAATGAAAGAACCCAACCGAGTAGCCAGAATCTTAGTGATTATCTTGAACAAAAAAATTCCACAAACAATCGATCTAAAGTCTTCAACTTTAGAGGCCCCATCAAATTTAGGAATGAGAGTGACGAAGTTGGAATTCAAACTGTATGGCAAATAACCGGTGCGAAAGAAATGGTGCACCGCAGCAACAACATCAGAAGAAATGAGCTCCCAACAATGACGATAGAAGCTCCCTCCAAAACCGTCAGGGCCGGGAGAACTATCGTCAGGGAGTGAGAAATACACAGTGCGAACCTCGGTGTGAGAAGGAAGGGCCGTGAGAAGGCCATTATGGTGAGCAGAAATTTGATCTTCAAATAGGTAGCGCAAATTAGGGACCTCCTCCTCCACCTCCACAGAAGATGCCGAGAAGAGGTTAGTGTAAAAGTTCACCACATGTGTGGCAATCAAGGAGGAATCCATCGTTAGAACGCCATCGACATGCAAAGCTGTAACTGGCGACACAGCCTTAGAGATCTTTTGGAGACGATGGAAAAAAGATGAGTTACAGTCACCGTCTTTTAACCAAGACGCGCGATTCTTTTGCCGATAGAAAAGCTATTGGGGAAGCATGATTCTATTGATATTAGCTTGAGCTTCGACTTCCCTATCAAACAGGCTGTTAGAAAAATCATGAGCGTATATCTCCTGCTGCAGCTCAAAGAGGGAGGCATGCGCTTCCTCACGGGACGAGAAATGTCCATGAATTCCATCTTATTCCAGGTCCGAAGAGCTGATTTGAGGCGCTTAAGCTTACTGACACATAAGGAGATAGGATCACCAGCGTCCAGTGGGGTGACCCATGAACTGCCCACGAGGGACAGGAAACCATCATGGGTTGTCCACATATTCTGAAAACGAAAAGGCTTAGGGAGTGATGTGACCACCGTGTGGCATTCAAGAACAAGAGCATGATGATCTGAATTATTCCGGGCCAGTGAAATAGCCGAAAGTTTAGTCCAACAATCAAAGAAGCTCGTAGAGGTAAATATACGATCAATCTTGGAAGCTAATATGTGACTGACGAAGCGGCGGGAACACCAAGTATATTTACTACCCGTGGGAACTACCTCATGCAGATCAGCAGTTGAGATAGCTTGCTGGAATTCCTCACAAGAAATAGCTGGTGGAGGCCGAGAGTTAATCCTCTCGTGAGAGCCGAAAACCAAGTTAAAATCACCCGTAACACATAGGGGAGCATCCGCAAAAAGGGATATATCATGCCACAGTTCACGCCTGCGGATATAGTCATTGTTAGCGTGTACAAAAGCAAAAAAGATATAAGAGTCATCAACTTTGATATCCACAACCAACATTTGGGAAGAATAGTAAGAAATCGAGATGGATGGGGCCAAAGCAGTTCGGCAGAGGACCCATATGTTAGGCCGAAGTGGCCGACGCTCATTTTCGCAGACAAAACTCATATTGAGAGAATTCCAGTAAAACTGAAGTACAGATCAAATCTTGGGTTCCACAATAGCAACAATATCAGGAGAATGTTGGCAGCAGAACTCCTAGAGGGAATTACGGGTAAAGTCATTCCCGATCCCTCGTACATTCCAAAATATAGCCTTCATATAGGAAACGTGTGGGCGCTGTGCTCAGCCAGCGTATCATCGGAATCCATAATATCGCTCCACTTCTGAGTGGCTACCATATTCATCACTTGCATTAGAGGGCTGCGTGAAGCAGAGATGACCTCGCAAGGTCTAGAAGAAATTTTCGTCACCTGTTGATGTTTCGAGGAGCGAAGGTTGTATGGATGGCGAATTGCAATTGGCTTAACCTGCAACAGAGCGTCAGAAGGAAGCCAAGGGGTAATGGATACCTGTTCTGGTGGAAGCGACTGAGTCGGTCCGTCTTTTGGCGATGCCTCACAACCATGAGGGTCCTGGTAACTCGATCCGGAGATGTGGTCCGCATGGATCACCATGCTGTAATCAGGAACAACTGGCAAAGATTTCAAAGGTGAAGAATGTACTTGCATGGGGTTCATGATTCCTTGCTCCAACTCTTTTGACGGCTTACTTTCTGTCCAGGATGATATGGATAAAGACGCACAACGGTCGGATGAAGATAAGAGAGAGAGAGAGAGAGAGAGAGAGAGAGAGAGAGAGAGAGAGAGAGAGAGTTGAGTGAATGTAAAGATAAAAGGAGAAGAAATGCTTAGTCTTCAATGTTGCAATAAATGGAGAAATGCTTCAATAAATGTCTTGGTTTTTCAATCTCCATCCAATTATCTCCCCAAATATGGATTTTCTTCCAAGATTCAAGAAGCCCAAGTTGATTTCTTGATACAAAGAGACAAACCCTAGTTCCAAAGAGAAAACTATTCTAAAGAATAAAAATTACAAAATGAGAGAAGTCTTTATTTCTTCTCTCATAGAGAGCGGAAAGATATTTATATTGGGAACCCTTACCCTCCTCTGATCCCTAAAAATATGTAGGAAAATTAACCCTTACAGTGGGTAACAAGGTCATTCACAACATAAAGGTGGAAAACATAAGTTAAATTGAGTAGAAATTTGAAACGACATACGAGTCAACTTCTTAGAATTTATGGGAAAAAATCAATCAAGAATTGGACTTTAACTTCTTCTACAGATTTGTAGATCTTCTCGTTGGCTTTTTTTTTTTTTTAGCAATTTGGTTCATCATATTCCGACATCAGACGATGAAGATACGATAGAAATACGAACATGAAATGCACCTCCGAGAAATAGGAGGTCCGCGACCCGGATACCGGACCCGGTGTTCGACCCGCTGACCCAGAAGTCAACCCTTCAGCAGCCACTTAGTTACAAGTTGCCCGCTTGGTTACCCAGTAGAGGGCATCGGGTGGCAGCCGCACGGCGGGCGACTGACGGGGAGTGCAATGTAGGGCGGAACGGGTAGTAGCTTCTCGGTGGGGCGCGCATGGGCTGTGGGTGGGTGACGAGAATTGGGACGTCCTATGCGCACAGTGTGCAGGCGACAAGAACTGATGTCTTTCTATTGCTCTACCGTTGGGTTTCTCGACCTTTATCGGTGCTTGCATTCTTCGTTTTTTTCCGTTTTGAATAGTTTCCTCTAGCTTTCTCATCCCAACTACTGAACAATTTTAATTTAGGTATCGGTGTACTTTGGATCGAGCTAGGCCCAAACTCAAGTACGACTTATTTTCACCTTGAAAAGCGTGCCCAGAGTGACAGTTTTGTGGAGAGGGCTTCTCTTGTTCTCTAGATTCCCTAAACCGACATAATAAAACTAAAAAAATATCCAAAATTGCATCAAATCATATCAAATAGAGACATCACCCGAAAGTACATGTTTACTCATCACACTTAAATGCAACAAATGAGCATGACTCTAAAAATATATGAACTTGAAATGCACAAGCGATCATTTCAATGTTCATCATAGGCACATGGGCAAATAGGGTATGAGTTTGGAAATTGAAGAAATTGGTGAGCAGGGTTTAGAGTTCTACTTCTTGAAGTTCTCGAGACAATACCAATTTGCTTTCTTTATTCTCTTAGTTTTTAAATTTTCTTTGGACTTTTTGCTTCTTCCTCACTATGAACGATGTTTTTTGTTGGTCTTATTTTTCTTTATTTGTGTTTTATATTTTATTTTAGTTTTATTAATAAAGACAGACCAATTTTCAAATAAAAGTAAAGTATATTAGTGGGTTTTATTAAGAATATTTGTGATTACAAATAATTTGAACATAAAATAAAATTTTCAAAAATAATTATGGAAGATTAAGTAATAAACTTCAGCATCTTACTTAATATTGAGATGGAACCAACTATAAATATGACTGATGAACAACAAAATGTTTACAACACTATTATGGCTTCAGTTGACTCTGGCAAAGGTAAAGTTTTTTTCGTGTACGATTACGGAGGTACATGAAAGACTTATTTGTGCAAAACATTGTTCACTTCAATTAGGTCCAGAGGGGAAATTGTCTTAAACGTTGGCTTCAAGTGGAATTGCATCTCTTTTGCTGCTTGGTGGAAGGACTGTGCATTCTCGATTTGTTATACCAATCCGTGTGAATGAGAACACTACATGTAACATCTATCAAGGTGCAGAACTTGCCGAGTTAATAATTAAGTGCAAACTCATTATTTGGGACGAGGCCCCTATGATGCATATGCACTGTTTTGAAGCACTTGACAAGTCATTGAAGGATGTTATGCAATTAAAGGATTTACGAAACAAAAACACACCTTTTGGTGGAAACACTGTAGTTTTTGGTGGGGATTTTAGGCAAATTTTGCCAATTGTACCAAAAAGGACCAGGCAAGATGTAGTTCATGCAACAATTAATTATTCCGAAATATGGGACCACTGCGTTGTTCTTAGGCTGACGAAGAATCTGAATCGATCTTCTGGTAATAAAGATGCAGAACTTAAACAATTTTCATCTTGAGTTGCAAGCATAGGTGATGGGACAATTGGCGGTACCCAACACGAATGTTCGGATATCGAAATACTGGATGATCTTTTGCTGAAGTTTCATGATGATCTAGTTGAGGAGATTGTACGGAGCATATACCCAGATTTCTACAATAAACTAGATGATCAACAATTTTTGCAGGAACATGTCATTCTTTGTCCAACTCTTGATTTAGTCAGCACTATAAATGAGCACATGATTTGTAAGAATGCAAACGATGAAAGGATATATTACAACTCCGATAGTGCA
Source organism: Ajuga chamaepitys (assembly GCA_958295605.1). Taxonomy (NCBI): domain Eukaryota; kingdom Viridiplantae; phylum Streptophyta; class Magnoliopsida; order Lamiales; family Lamiaceae; genus Ajuga; species Ajuga chamaepitys. The sequence continues at coordinate 14,569,538 of OY282508.1, read as the reverse complement.
TGCAAGTCCGATTCAAATGGAGACGTGCTGGGTAAAGTGCACACTCCAGAATTCTTAAATAAACTAAGGATTTCTGGAACTACAAACCATGAGTTGACATTGAAGGTTGGAACTCCCGTCATATTGTTGAGGAACATAGATCATTCAATTGGTCTATGTAACGGTACAAGGTTGGTCATTACGAAACTTGCTTTTCATGTTCTAGAGGGAAGTGTTTAGACGGGAAGTAATGCTGGTCAACTGATATTAATAACTAGAATGTCATTGACCCCGTCCGATCCAACATTGCCATTCAAGTTCCAACGTAGACAATTTCCTCTAATTGTTTCATATGCCATAACAATCAATAAAAGTCAGGGTCAATCTTTGTCTCAAGTTGATTTGTTCCTAAAAAGATCCGTATTCAGTTATGGTCAACTTTATGTTGCAGCTTCAAGAGTCACGAATCGGAGAGGCTTAAAAATATTGATTTGTGGTGATGAAAATAAAATTGTAACAAAACACCGAATGTTGTTTATAAAGAGGTGCTTAGAAATGTATAAATGTCTTACATTTGTTCAAGTTAAAAATTCTCGATCCACATGCACATATGTTTTTTTTTTTTTTCTTAATTATTGATTCTAATTTTTATATATTTTTTTCCATTGATCAATCAATTATTTTTATATATATCGAGAAATGAATATTATATTTATCTATTAAAACATAATTGACTAAAACTTATAGACATATGCTCTAATCTTACAAAAATATCATATTTACTAGTTACTGCATTTAAGTGTATACAGTGCAATATAGATATACAATTTTTTTTTAAAAAAATTTTGTCTTACGTTTACTCATTTAAAACTTCAATAGTATTTTTTCCCATTTGGATCTATTAGTTTTGTTACATATATTATCCTCAATTATGTGAGTTTTACATGTGATATGTAGCTAAAATTTATTTATTTACGTATTCTTATGAAAATTTGTACATTTATTAATTTATTTATCAAAATATATAAAATAAATTTATATAATATTTTATACTTATAAAATATCTCATAAGTATAATCGTACGCCTGGTGATTTGCTAGTTATATATCAAATGGGCCAAATAACTTATTAGCAAAACCATAATTAAATTTTTTTTGAGAACCCAAAAGCATAATTACCATATTCTTTGCACCTCATCTGTCCATTCGGCGTCTTTGGCCAGCGGAAAACGAGAGTGCAGCAGCATACCCGCCAGCGGTTGCGCAGTTCATCTACTTGATTTTTCTGCTTGTTAGGTATCTCAGCATTGTGCGAATGTCGCGATATCCGTCGAATCGTCGGATCCACGTCGATAAGGGTGAAACCCCTGAGCCTCGGTATGATTCCATCGACGACGAAACCCTAGATGACGACGCTACTCTCGGAAATGGAAGCTTAAGACTGCGTCCGTCGAATAGCAACGTCACGGAGGATCTAGAGCCGTTTATGGGAGTCAAAGTTCGACGGAAAGCCTCTCGCCTCCTGGATTATATTGGTGATTATATCGATGTTCGATCCAGACCTCATCTAATGAAAATTCTCGAGAAACAAGGTATATATTCTTTGGATTTTTTCGATCCTCAGGGTTGATTGGTAATTCTTGGACTATTGACTTAATTCTCAGTCGTGTTTTAAATAGTTTCAGAATCGAGCGTTTTTATAATGAGATGATAATTGAATTTATTTCTTCCAAGATTTCATGGTGTAAGATGAGAGTATCTTAATGTTGTCGTAATGAGTGCCTCTTTGTGGCGTTATATAAATGTTTCTTGTTCTTCAAATACTGGGATGCTGGACGCTGAAACATACTGGTTGTTGGAAAATGAAATGGAGAGGAATATCATAAACTTTCATAGTTTTGCTTTAATAACTAATAATTGAGTTTGGATAGTTTTTATGAAATAGGACCATGTCGAAGCTCTGTGCTCTGGTTTAATTGCTTTTTCTCATATCAAACCTGATCTTCAGTTCCGAAATTTGACCACCAAAATTGAAGTAACATTTTGTTTGTGCATACCTGAAACATATGATTTTGTAACTTGTGATTGAAACTTGAAAGGCACGTGTATTATTGATGTACTTACCAGTTAGGGTGCTTTCAGTGTGTTTGAAATGGAAACTAAATGACTTCCTTTGTTTATATTTGTATGTCTGCAATAGATACATGCGTCTGGACTTCAGGTTTATCACTTCTAGTTCTATTTACAGTTTTGTGGGGTTCGGAATGAATGCACTTTCCAGACCACAATTTAAGACTATAGGGATAAGGATAGAGATACTTGATGCAAACATGCCGCTACCTATAATATACTTTGTGCCCTTTTGGAGTTATCACTGATTGCATATGGGGAAACCAAGTATAGGTAGTTTGCTATAGTCGCTGAGGAGATATGGCGGTAATAAAGAGCTTTCTAGCATTAAGTCATTATGCCAAAATATACAGCCTTGCACCATGTCTGATATGTATGTAGCCTAGGTTTATTCTGTTTGCAATAGATGATTTACTTACTGAAAGTGTTATTTCCATTGTGATTCATTTGACAGGTGATAGAAAGGTTCTCTTTGCAGATAAAGTTATAAAGTTCACTGGCTCTGGCAAGATGAAACGCCGTATATTTGTGATAACTGATTTTGCCATCTACATTGTGGATCCAGATAGTGATGCACTTAAACGAAGAATAGCTCTAGCCGCTGTTGAGAAAGTTTGTTTAAGTGAACTAAGTGACAATTTCTTTTCTGTTATTATCCCCACAGAATATGACTTGCTCATGGCTAGTACTAGAAAGACAGAAATTGTGTCTGTCTTAGTGGATGCTACGAAAAGTGCAGCTGACTATGAGCTCGAGGTTTCCCTGTCTAACAGGTAAACTGATTATTTTTTCTTCTGTCTGAATTTAGTGGCCAGTTTTTATGTCATCAGGGAACAATAACCAAATTAAGTGTCTACATATTTGGAATCATTATATTTGCCTCTTAAGGGTTTTATATTCCCACCTCTGAAACGCATTAGAGATTTCCTTGTATTTCTCTTGTATTTTGCTTCTTCAAGAAAAACCTTCCTTCTTCTTCCTCTGCTACATTTTGCTTCTTATTTGCTGGTTTTCCTGGACTTCAATAACGAGTAAGTTGTGGACAAAGCATAAGAGTTGTGGTTGATAGACAGATTGTAAAATGTACTCTTTCTTTTGGGACCTAGACCATAAATGTTAAGTCATTTACTACAGGACATCGAGGAGAAATGCCTCCTTCCCAAGGTGAAATGCATAGTTTAAAATATTTTGGTCATTGTCAAATTATGATTCTCTTATGTTTTTGTGGCTAAGATTGTCGAAGCTGAGATAAATATTATTAGTTAATTTTACTCATAAACACCCAAAAATTGGAAGGAAAAAATAACATAATAATACTAACGAGTGAATAAATCATGGCTGCTTTGGAGTTAGCACCTGATCCAACTGGAGTTATCTCAATGCCTGCAGGTTTGAGTACAATGCGGCTGCAGAAGTAGTGAAGGAAGTCCAATTTGAGGAAGTAGAAGGTCTGTTATACTTTACTAATTCCCTCAGCCCTTTTGTTTTAAAAACTTAGACTTTGCATGCTAATATGCTGTTGCAATGCTTAGTATTTTGTGATTGTAACGACTTCTGTTTTCCCTTAATATCTTAGGTGGTGTTAGGACAAGAATTGTTCAGAAATGAGTTGCCGTTTGGTTTGTGCTATCCTTGTGGGAAGTATGCCCGTTGCTGCAGAATTGTGTATTTGTGCCACCCTAGTGAGCACCATTGATGTTGCAGGCGTGTTTTCTGTTTCTTGTTAGTTTTCGGAGTTAAACTTTCCTCTGCTCTGATGGGTAAGACTTCAAAACTTGTGTGGTGTAGATATAATATTAGATCAATATAGAAAGGGAGAAACATGAATTTATTATTTTCTGTAATTAGGTCATTTGATTGATTTTTGAAAATTTTCTTTTTCTTTTTCTTGTTGGTAGGCAATATCTCAACGATTTTGTCCCTTCTCTCTGTTTTTTTTATCAGTCATTGCTTTGATTTTTGAATTCTCTAATTTTCTGTAGGGCAATATTTCATTGTTTTTTTTTTTTTCTTTTCTGTTTTTTCCCTTATACTAGTTTAAATCACGTATTGCAGAAAGTATCAAGACTTGTAATATAATTCCGATTATATTCTTGAAACAAGAGGATGGATGTGGTATTGAACAGTATCTTGATATTTTATGTTCTCAGCCAAGGCAAAGTTGTTATTCTTCTAATAGTGCGGTATCTCAGACTTGATACCAAATATACGGACAAAGAAATGTCAAAACTCACCAAAATTAATTCTACTATACTTACTCCTTATTGTTTGGGGAGGGTTAATGTGGATCCTTATAACTGTCGGCCCTGGATCCAGCATTCTGTAATTATTTTTTGATAAAAAGTAAATATTTCTTGAGGTTGAATTAATTCTAAACATTTTAAGCAGTTGGAATTATCAACTCAGACCCTGGCGTCTAGAAGATTAAAAAGCAAATTGAGTGGAGTTTGAACCCAGACCCTTTGTTGGGGTTCTACACACAGGCTTATAAATACCAATACAGGGTTTAACAGATTTACGGGGGCTTATGTCGGCCTTTGTATCGTAGTCCCATCCCTGTGAAACAAAACCTCGATTTATTTTACCGATCTACACTCTTCATAATATTTTTTAATATTTTATTTAAACAATTAGACGACTCTTCCGCCCTTACCCCATAAAAAAGAAAAAGAACTCCCAAAAGCAGTAATTTCGAACCACATTAATGACTATTAATTACGATCAGTATAAGCTAAATATTATTCACTACGCTTTCATTCTCGAACTAAATGAATGTCATTTTAGCTATTTTTGGAGAAATTAAGGATTGATATTTAATTGACATATTTTGTGAAATAAGAAAATAATTAACTAAATTAAGTATGTTGTTTAAAATAATATTGGAATAAATGTAGTTTTTTTGTAGTGTGACACATATTGTAAAAAATTTCAAAGTGTCTAAAATGACATTCTTTATTTAACTTGTTTATGTAAGCTAACAATATATTTTTTTGGTTTAATTCCTAAATCAATGAATTTACATTAAGCGAAAAGAAGAACAAGAAAAACTGATCTCCAACTTTGCATTGAATCAGGTTGTTTAAAAGTTTCCAAACAACGAAGAAAATAAAAAATCCAAGTCTAACAAAAAAAGAATAACATTGTCAATGGAGCTTTGGAAGTAAGAGTCTTAATTATGAACGGAAGGCGATCCGATCTCCGTGCCATGTGGTGTTAGAGTTGGAGTTGAACCTGGTGATCTGGTTCCAGCTGATTGACTGTTTCCTGTATTACCATTCCTAACCTCCTCCAGCATCTTCACCACGTCCCCGATTTTCGGCCTCTGCCCCGGCATTCTCGCTACACAGCTCATACCTACTTGCAGCATTGTTACCATTTCTTCCTCTATATTAGGATACCTCAGCAGCTCCACATCAAACACTTCACCCGTCCATTCCTCGCGAACCACAGAATGAACCCACCGCACTAACTGGACCGCCTCGTCACCACCTGAACCGTGGACAGGGGATTTCCCCGTCAGAAGTTCTAGCAGAACAACACCAAAGCTGTACACGTCAGATGCCTGTGACGCCTTCCTTGTGTCCGTCACTTCTGGGGCTCGGTAACCTGGAGCCCGGGTAACGGGTGCTGTAATTGGGCTCATCAATGTTGCTAGGCCAAGATCGGATACACAACCATAGTGCTTGGAGTTAAAGAAAATGTTGGAGGCTTTTATGTTTCCATGAACAAGCTTCCCGCTGCTTTGTGAGTGGATGTGAGCGATTCCCCTAGCTGTACCGATTGCAATCCTTAACCGTGTATCCCAGTCTAAAGGAACCCGATGCTCACCTCTTTTTGCTGCAAAGACAGACAGAATGAAGTCATGTTTAGACACAATATATAGAAGATTGAGCAAATCTAGAAGTTTGAAGTTATTACTTACCATGTAACAATGTGGAGACGCTTCCTTGATTGTAATAATCGTACACCATGAGCTTTTCATCTTTCGAATAGAAGTAAGCCCTCAACGGAGCCACATTCTCGTGTCTGATGTTTCCTACGACTTCCATCTGCTGTTCAAAGTCCCTTCTGCCAACAATAACTTCCTTCAATCTCTTAACTGCAACTATCGTTGCATCCTCCAACGCGGCCTTATACGTGGTGCCAAATGACCCCTTTCCAAGGACCTCAGCAGAGGCTCTCAACAAATCTTCAAGATCAAAAGCAAGATTAACACCCTCAAAAAAAGTTAGCTTGTTTTTCCCATCTTGTGTCTCGGAGACCATCTTCTTGGTTAATTTTTCTCTCTTGGTGGCCGACGCATCATCTTTTTCTCTCCGATTAGTGACAATCAACAGTAACGCAATCGACACGAATGCCACTACGCAACTACCAATAACAATTCCAAGAATTGTAGCTCGACTGAATTTTGACGCATGCTTTGTTGGAACAGGCACGGGTGGAGCAGCCGGAGGCAATGAATTTCCCGGTGAAATGTTGTTGCCCGAAAACGATGAACTAGGGAATCTTGATAGCGTCCGGGGGACAACTCCGGTAAGATTGTTGTTAGACAAATCCAAGAATTGCAAGCTAGCAATATTAATATCAGGAATAACACCAGAAATTGAGTTATTTGCAAGGTTCAACACTGTCAAATGCGTCAAATTCGAAAGTGAAGATGGGATGCTCCCATTGAAATCATTATTTGACAAATTTAGAACCGAAAGATTGTCCAAACCAGAGAAATTCAACGGCAACGGGCCCTCAAAATTGTTGAACTGAAGATAAAGGCCGATCAAATTCCCAAGCTTCAAAAAGTCAGGAGGGAAAGAGCCAGCAAGACCGTTGGATCTGAGGCTCAAAATCTGCAACGCAGATAAGCGGCTGAGAGTGTTGAGAGGAACGGTGCCTCTGAATCCAACGGCGGGCAATCGAACAGCAATAACTCTAGAATTATCATGGTTGCAGGTGATTCCAGTCCAGTTACTGCAGGCAGAAGTATTCGCATCCCAATTCAGCTTCCGTGAGTGATAAATATTATTGACGAAATCGAGCAAAGCTTGTTTGTCTTCAACTGGTTCAGCTGTTGCAGAAAACCGGAGACTAGAAAAGACTAAAATTGCGGCTAGTAAAAATCTGATCTTCATGTCTTATTTTCTTAGTCTCTGTAAGTCAGAATGTGAAAGGTCTCAAATTGTAGGAGTGTTGGATCTCTGCCATATCTGTAATATTTTCAGAAAAAAAGAATTAAAGGCCAACGGAATTCAGACAGCAATAGTGATCATTCAATTGGCAAATGAATATTTTAACCGTTATTTGAATATTGTAAGGAGCGTTAGGTCAACAAACTAAATAAAAAGGTAGGTTTAATTAGGATAAAAAGAAAAGAGAAAAAAAAAAAAAACGCATATAATATGCATCTGTCTTCTACCTTCATTTATTATGATGAACAGTTTGGTCTGAAACTTGCTGTTTCATGCATGTTTAGATGAAATAATACAAGAAGAGTTGATTGGTTTTTCAAATAATGTTTGAATATTAATAAAAAGGTTTGAGATAGTGTATGAAAGCAAACATCTTGGATAAGAAGTTACATGTATGGAAAAAAGTTGAGCTGAAAAATAATGAGTTACCTGAAATAGAGAGAGGAGAGAAGTTTAAAGGTCTGACAAACGCAGAATTAGTGAGAGAAATGGAGGAGTTGGGGATTAGGGGGGCCGATGGAGCAATAAATGAGTGAAAGAAGTGGAAAAGGAAAGAGTTGTTGTTTATAATGGATGGAGCGTTAAGAGTGGGGAGTGCACGTGGTGGCAGCTACTAGTCTACTGCACAAGGGAAATTAATGAAGGGGTCACGTAAATTGCACTCAATTGCACGATTATCATTTGTCGGGAAACACAGGGTGTTTTTGCTTGCATTCCTCTGCTTACCATACGTCCAACTATCTCCTTTATCACTCAACACAAAAAAAGATCTTTTTAATTTAGACAAGTTTAGTATAGTATGTCATGCCCAGTCGCAGACTCCAGATATGTATATATAATGCACCGATTGCAGCTATATTGAAAGTGAGATTTGACTTTTTGTATTACGAAAATAGTTAATCAAAACCAAGGTTATTTGATTTATGATTAATATGAAGAACTCTTTCAAGTGTTTCATAATCTATAAAATTCAAGATTACTGCGAGGATGATTATTGTTATCACATGAATAAGAATTCTCCATTATATAAGACAGATTACATCTCATGTACAACGAAAAATCAATCAGAAATATGTGACATAATATCTACAATATTCTACAACAAATATAATACATGAAGATCATAGAAGTAATATATTCCTTGTTTATCCTTAATAGCCCCGCAAGCTATGCTTGCGATTTAGGTCGACGCAAAGCTTGGAATGAAGAAACTCGAAAGCCGGTTGTGACAGGCTTTTAGTGAAGATATCAACAAGCTGAAATGAGATGGAACGAACTAAGTGGTAAGTTTATACGAAGAGACAAGTTCACGGACAAAGTGAGAGTCTATATCAATGTGATTGACTCGCTTGTGGGCTATCGAATTTTTTACTGAAGAAAATAGCACTTCTGTTGTCACAGAACAAAGTAGGTTGCTGAGGAGGTAATGCCTGAAGCTTGTGAAGAAGATTAGTCAACCAAACAAGCTCGACATACTATTAACAAGAGCTCGATTTTCAGATTCACAACTAGACCGGACCACTGTAAGTTGTTTCTTAGTACTCCAAGAAACAAATTCCGCTAAACGACTTTAAGTAACACTTTTAAATTTTTATCTTTTATGTAACACTTTGGTAACACTTACTTTTGTAAAATGTGCAAATTTGTAACACTTCCATGTAACACTTTTGTAATATGTAGCACCTTGGACGTAACACTTTCTAAATAGTAACACTTTTAGGTAATACTTTTACATAAGTAGCACTTTTTACGTAACACTTTATAAGTAACACTTTCATGTAACACTTATAAAGAAGTAACACTTTCTAGGTAACATTTTCGATTGATAAAATTATATATTTCTTTTATTCTAAACTAATAAAATATCTTTGGATTTTTCCCATGTGACTTTTAAAGAATTAAAATCTTTCAATCACTTATATTTTATAAATGACTTTTTGAGGCAAAGCTTTATAGACGTGTTACATCTTAACTATCACAATAGAACATTCCTAACATAAGATAATGAAAACAAACGACTAAAATAATAATTTATTAAAGCACCTAAAGATTTACTTATTAGTTATATGACATAAATTTTATTAGTGATTTTGAGTGTGTGTGCATCCGTGCGTGTGTGTGTAGATATACACACATCATATTTTACTAACAACGAGAAAGGAGTTTTGTAGCTTAAAAGTTTGAATACATTTTTCAAGTATAAAACATTGGACTTGAAATATTTTGTCATGTCTTTAATTTTCATAAGTTTATTTTTTTATTTAATTTTATATTCTATAAAACACAAAAAAAAGTAATCAATTACTTAATTTTTCAAGGTGTCTTAAAATTATCTACTTATTGTAGTTGAAATTAATGATAATGTCTAAATATTTATAGTAAATAAGTTGATGTAACAAATTAGTATAATATTGAATAAGTTATAAATATGTGTTTGTGTGAGTGAGTGGACGAAATTGTACAAAACAAATCAATTAATGAAAATTTTATATCAACTTAGATACTAAAACATGCTAAATAAAATTAAGTTAGGTTGTAGTTTGGTAAGAATTAACTCATGAGAATAGTTTATTCATGTTCTAGCAAAAAAATTGTGTATACATAGTTTTTCGTATAAATTAAAACAATAGAATTATTTTAGCCTAGTGGTTTAGCATTTATAGTTAAAGATCTTGCAGGCTTGTAACCTGGGTTCGAATCCCAACAATGATAAATAATCAACATTTTTTATTTTTTAAAAAGTATTACATAAAAAATTATATGTAACATTTTTTTAGTGTTACCATGAAGTGCTACAATTTAAAATCTAATGTAACACTTATGAAAAGTGTTACTAAAGATCATCGAAAGTGTCACTTTAGAATTTAGGTAACACCAGCAAATGTAACACCAATAAAGTGTTACCTAAAGTATATTGTAACACTTTTTGGTATATATATAACACTTTTTAGGTGTTACATAAGCCCATTTATGTTGTAGTGGCCATAAGTCGAATGCCTAGTTTCAATGCAACGGGCACAATCTGCGTCCAAGTAGCCAATGATGGTGTTATCAGGTCGATGTGTGAAATTAAGACCATAATGGAGAGTGCCTTTGACATACCTAAGAATACGCTTCACAGAAGCGAAATGATCATCCGTAGAGGCATGAAGAAATTGGCTGACAAGATTTACTGAGTAAGATAAATCGAGGCGAGAGATAGTAAGATACTTCAAAGCACCGACAAGGGAGCGATATAAAAGAAGGATCCGAAAAGGGATTACCAGTGCTAACATGGTACTCGCCAGCGACTGATGGCGTTGCAACGAGTTTAGAATCAACAAGTTCAACACGCTTCAGAATATCAAACGCATATTTAGCTTGACCAATAAACAAGCCAGATGAGGTGTGACAGATTCCGAGCCCCAAGAAGTAACTTAAGCGACCAAGATCTTTGATTACAAACTCCTGGTGTGTGTGATCAATGAACTGACAAAGGAGGATAGGGTCATCACCTGTAATAATAATGTCATCAATATATAAAAGAAGATAAATAAGTGAGGTGCCCAGATAAAGATAAAATAAGGACGAGTTAGATCGACTTGTGTTAAAGCCATGCTGAGAAGAAAGCTACTAAAAAGTTGGAACCATGCCAAGGGACCTGACGCAAGCCATACAGAGCTTTCTTCGACCGGCATACATGATCTGGGTATCGGGGCTCAATAAAACCCGACGATTGAGCCATGAAGATGGGTTTGGGAAGCACTCCATGCAAAAAGGCATTTTTAACATCTAACTGGTAGAGACCACTTATGCTGGACAGAGAGAGCTAGAATAACCCGAAGCATAGCAGCCTTAACAACCGGACTGAAAGTATGAGAAAAATCGGTGTCGGGAATTTGAGTGAATTCTCGTGCAACGATACGAGCCTTGCGATGATATATTGAACTGTCGGAACGAAACTTTGTTCGAAAAACCCATTTAGAACCCACAATGCTTATGCCAGGAGGACGAGACACTAAGTCTCAAGTGTTATTTTTCCGAAGATCGTCCATTTTCTCTTGCATAGCAGATAACTAAACCGGTGACTTCAAGGCAAATTTGAAACCCAAAGGCTCGAATGAGGCCATGAAGGTAGATATCTAAGCTGAAGAATCTAACTGAACTGGGTATTTGGGCTTAAATATACCCGCTTTGGCACGAGTAATCATTGGATGAGATAGGTGTGTTGTGGGAGGCACTGGAGCCACAACTAGGGGCACTTGAGGCAGCTCATGAGAGGGGAAATGAGCATCTCGGGCTGGTGATGGAGCCGCAGGCGGTGCAAGAGGAGCAGAAAGCTCCCCGAAAGCGTAAAGCGACATGACTGTGGATAAACAGGAGCAGATGGCGGCAGAGTCTATGGAGGAGCAGCAGGATGATAGTGAACTGCAGTTGGTTCATGGAAGGAAGAAATTTCCAAGTCGGAGAGCGATGTAGCTTTGGACGTCTCGAAAAAGGAAAAATGGCGGTCATCAAATTGAGCATGATGAGTGACAAAAACTCGTGAGGATTCAAGATTACAGCACCGAAAACCTTTATGTTGCCTGCTATATCCCAAAAAATATGCACGTCCGACTGCGAAGAGCCAATTTGTTAGGAGCATAATCACATAGATATGGAAACACACGACAACCAAAACGTTTAACATTCGAGTAAAATGATATTGAGCCATACAGTAGCTCAAATGACGACTTGTTATCCAATATGGGAGACGAAAGCCGATTGATGATGTATATAGCAGTTGTAAATGCTTCAAACCAAAAGGAAGCCTAATACACGTTACTTATGCATGTATTTAGATCGATTTAGGATCATATTTTATATCATTTACGTGAATAATTGACCGGCATTCATTTATATTTATCATATTTGGGTCATTTGACGTGTTTCGACTTGTTTTGAAGTTACTTAGGTAATTTTATTCCATTTGGATGAAGTTCGAAGAAGAAACAAGTCAAATAGGGTTAAAACGGATGAAAAGGGAGTTAAAGGAGCAAAAAGACCAACACGGCCGCGTCAAATATGAATACGACCGCGTCAAAAGTGTCCTAGAACATGTAAAAACATACTGCCAACCAACACGGCCGCGTCAATAACCAACACGGCCGCGTCAAAATGTGTGTCCCGAAAGTGAAGTTTTCTGTCAACTTGATACACCTCTAGTATTTTGGTCATATCTTAAGATCTACAACTTCGATTGAGGTGCAATTGGTGGCGTTAGAAAGCTGATTCAAAGGGCTACAACTTTGTCTGAAAGGGAAAAATCCCAAAAATGACCGGAAAACCCTAAAAAATGGCTTGGAAGTCAGACCTGAAAACCTGCCTGAGCAAAACGGACGCGGCCGCGTCACAGTGCCAACACGACCGTGTCAGAAAGCCTTTCCTACGAGAATTTCCTAATTTTAATAGGACTTTGATCCTATCTTCCCAAAGATTCGTCTCCAACTCTATAAAAAGGACCCCAAGCTCTAGAAATCAGGGGAATCAGATAGAAAGCATCAAGAATATCAATTACATCATCATTCTACCTAGAAGAAGACTTGGAGGACAAAGAAGACAAAGATGATCGAGACAGATTCATCCGGGTTTAGTCGTTCTTTCCTAATTTAATCTTTTACAATGTTTTTCGTAGACCTTTGTATTGGATTATTACTATGCATGAGTAGCTAAGCTATTCGTGTCCTAGGGTTAGAGAGTAGGGATTATTATGATAATATTTTGATTATGATTTAATTTATTAATTCCTTTCTTTATGTGTTTATCTCTATGTTTGTGCTTATAACTAGATTTAGCTTGATCACCTAGATTTAGTAATTTAGTTTAGCACTTCCGCTTCGAGAGGAGGGAATCGTTATCAGACTTATGACATAGAGCGCAGTTGTCTATTACTGTGTAGGCCGTGGCTTAGGATCGTTTGGGAGTTATTAGGTTTCATTGACTCGAGAGGGTAATTAGCTTAATTAATCAACGGTTTAATCGCTTCCAGAGAAGGGTTAGATTATTGTCGTGCCGCCTAATAAACACTAGAATTGGTAAATCTATAGGTTAATCATATTCAACATTGAAGTAATATCCTGAAATCGAGGCCCTAGGATACCCTTTCTCATTGATTGTTAGTTCTTTTTGTTTGCCAAGTCAACATAGTTATTCGTTCAATTCCTCAGTTTTTGCTATAATCAATCTTTTGCAATTTAGTATCTAGTTAGGACATTCCTAGAGTATTGAGGTATCGAACTACCTAAAACTATTCCTTGTGGGATCGATTATCGCTACTACACCTACATCCGTACACTTGCGGAACACTAGGCTAGAAACCGACGTACCAAAGCCGGTGTATGTGCATGAAATATCATTGAGAGACTAGTTTCAGATATATGCCTGTGTTTGTGCTCAGCACACCCATTTTGCTGAGGCGTATAAGGACAAGATATGTGATGATGTATGCCATGGAAATAAAAAAATTCATGAACACGACTATTCACAAATTCAGTGGCCCCATAAGATTGGAACATTTTAACAGTAGATGAAAATTGTGTTGCACACAAAGCTATGGAATCGGAGTAGGACATTATAAAATTCTGACTTGGCCCGTAAATGATATAGCCAAGAAAAGCAAGAATAATCGTCCACAAAAACCACGTAGTAACGATAACCATCAACAAAATTAACTAGACCAGGGCCCCATAAATCACAATGGACCAATTCAAGTGCATGAGAGGTACGTTTATCATTTAATGAAAAACTAAAGGTTTGCTCTTGGCCAATTGGCAAGATGAACAAATGTCTAGATTAGGAAACAAGGAAGTAACAGAAAGATGGCCAAATTTATTTAACAACGAAATGATTGAAAATGGGACATGCTCCAAACATAAATGCCATAAATCAAATGGTGCTTTTAAAACTTTCGTGTGTAGCGCAACAACTAGTGTCGGATGTCCATGCTCCAAAATGTATAACTCCTTATCACACTTGCCCTGAGCCAAAATTTGCTTGTGACCCGAGTCTGAATGGTAAAGCTCTTATTAGAAAAGACAACATCGATGGAATAATCAGAAGTCAATTTACTAATAGATAACAATTTTTTTGTTAAGTGGGGAACAACAAAAACAACCAACAAATTAACATTTACGAGTGCCAATATGTGAAATGGAAAGAGCATCCCCATTACCAACAATAACATTACTAGTCCCAGTGTAAGATTCGAAAGAGTCCAAGGCGGCAGTCTGAGACGTCATGTGGGCGGAGGCACTAAAATCATTATACCAGTCAGAATGGGGCTGATCAGAAATAGAGCATGTGCATTGAAGTCTTGAGCAAATGAGCAGAGGGAAAATCCGAGAGATGGACATAGCAATTAGGGCGTTTATCCGTAAAATGCTTTCATTTGCAAATTTGACAGTGTGGGGAATAGAACTTACGACCTCATTTGCCACGCCCGCTAGACGAAGCACCATGGTTGGAGAATAAACCATCACGCAAATGCTGGCCGCGACCGCGTATACCAACAGGGGAAGGAGGATCCTGCGGATAGAAGGTAGCCGAGGAAGTGGAGGAGGAATCCATGGATCAATGAAAGAGTTCATAGGATTTTGCCTATTGCATAAGATCGCGGAACGAAGGCACTGGCGTGAGGGCCATACAATCATCAGAGAAACTGGCAAAGGAGGGTCCCAAACCGCGCATGAACTAATGACTTTTATCAAAATCATCCACGGGCGAACTAATCGCGGCAAGTTGATCGCAAATATCCTTGAATTTACTGATGAAGTCTTCAACAGGGAGAGAGCCTTTTTCAAGAAACAATAATTCTTCTCAGAGATGATACGCTTGAGAGGTGGAGGAGTGGCTATAGGAGTTTTCAAGAGTCACACAAACGGACTGAGAAGTTTGACAACCGACAACCTCGCTAATTGATTCTTTTATCAAGGAAGATAAAATAACACTAAGGATTCGTTGATCCTTGGCATGCCAAGCAACATACGCAGGGTTGGGAGAAGTAATGTCGTTGCTTGTAATTATTTTTGGAGGGATCAGAGATGAGCCATCGATGATGGAGAGAAGATCATGACTCAACAACATCAGAGTAATTTAGCTGCGCCACAAGAGATAATTGATCGAAGTAAGTTTGATCAACACTATATGAAGAAGAATGCTGATGGGAATAACATCGGCAAGAGAGGAATTTGCGGCCGCCATTGATGAAGAAAAACGAAGAAGATGGGAGAGAGAGGTGTTTAGGCTTTTAGTGAGAATCTGTCTGATACCATGTAAGAATGATTAAAGTTATCACTGTGAATCTGGTGATAAGAATTTTCCATTAGATAATATAGATTACAAAATCAATTAGAAAGATATGATACAATATCTAAAATATTTTACAAATAATACAAGAATATTATGGAAGGAATATTTTATTCCTTATTTATCCTTAATAATTACCACCCTATCTAAGTGACTTTTCCCAATTGCAACCTAAAATGTTGTTCTGGTTACTCTTTTATCTACAAAACATGAAAATTAATTAAAAAATAAAAATAAATTTTCAAAAGTTTTAAAAACAAAAGATTTTGAGAAATTACATTCTTCTAAAAAAAAGCAAATAAACTTTATAGGGTTTTAATCGCTCAAGGATTCGAAAGATAGGTCAACTATCAATTCTGGTTATAAAAGATAATTTCTATCAATCCACGGCCTAAAAGATTTGAAACTATCAATGGAAGACTCATAAGTCTAAAATCATTAGAGGACCTGTTTGGAAAATTGCAAAACCTACAAAACAACATTGCTCAAAATAAAATTATCTGGAAGTGATAAACATTGGAAATATACGCCAAAAGTCCTTTAGGACACTTTTTTAAATTTGTTATTTTTTGGATTTTCATATTTAAAATTGTTAGTTTTTTTTTTTTGTTTTTTTTTTAATTTGTTTTTTTAAACATTTGTAATTCTTTTTTAAGAATACATGGGAAAAAAATATTTTTTTAAAAAGAAGTCTGTAATTTCTTTTTGAGTTCAGAATATTTAAATTTATGTAAATATATTTCACTAAAATGTATTTTTTCTTATGTAAATATCTTTTTTGTTAATTTGTACATTTTAAAAAACCTTTTAAATTATTTAATTATTTTAGATATATCATGATAATTTAAAAAAAAAAAATGTAGTGAAAGACTTTTGACGTATATTTCCTTACATATCATTTCGTAATAAGATTATTTTTTGAGTTTTGTAATTTTCCAAACATGCTCTATAATGATTTTGGATTTATGAATCTTTCATTAATAATTTCAAATCTTTTAGGCCCTAGATTGATAGAAATTATCTTTCAGCACTTGAATTGATAGTTGACCTATCTTTCGGGTCCTTTACCGATAAAAACCCAAGTTTATAAAGTGATTTTTTATTTTTTCGAATTTGTTAGTATTTTACAAAAACAACATTGTAATTTCATTAATCATTCAAGAAAATTCAGTATTTAGTTTTCATTTTCAAATATATTTAATATATTTTTTAGTTTCTTTTTGACATTTTAGAATATATTTCATTATTTTCTGATCTTTTTATTATTATTACAATCAGTAAAGATCTTAAAATTGGGGTAGCATTAGGATTTTTTTCCAAATAAATTAGGTACTTTTTGGTAAACCCATCTATAAATCATTTATGACTGAGTTTTACTGTAAATAAACCAAACAGTCGCAGGTGTTTGTAGTTTTCCCCTTTCTTCGACGGACGTAAAACACTCCAATTTTACTCCATTTTATAAAAGATCTTATGAAAAAATATATCATTTTTTTTTTTTTTGGTCGATTTAGGGCACAAACTCTAAAAAAAACCATCATAAGCACTTACCAACTCATTTAAACTTTTTTTATTTCATTTATTCGTTCCTTAAAATATTTTTTAACTTTTCACTTGAACCAACTAGTAAGATGAGATACTGAATTTTGAAATATTACTCTTATTTTATGACCTTTTTTTTCTTCAAACATATCTCTTTTTATGAAATGAAAGAATTATATGTACGAGGGTGATCATAGGCTTACGGTGTAGCTTGGATAGTTTTTTTTTTTTTTGAGATTTTTTTTTTAGGCACTTTTACTATAAAAAAAGATATTTTGAGGCATTCTCTTAAAATATCTATAACTTTAGTATTTAGTCATTTATCTTCGATATATGCTTTTTAATATTTAGCGCCACATAGAATTCCTTTATAAGTTTTTCTTATAAATCCAAACTGAATTGTCAAGTGTGCACCGGGTGATCAAACACAGTTTCGGCGGAATTTAATTAAGTTGAGTCTTGAAAAGTTACTTAAAATTATTAGTGTATAAGAAAGAAAAAATGAAGGTTTCAAAATATGATAAGTAATTATTTTATATATGAGGTGCACCCAAATCTTATGTGTAATGCACATGGAATACGTTTCAACGTTGACTGTACAGAATTGATCTACACATGCATAAATGGGACCAACGAACTTACAATGATATTCACATGCCGCTAAAATTGTGATCCCTCCTCCCACACGCATATATATCTTTTATTTCATTATTTAATTAATGCACTATCACTACGCAATAATGCCCATTTCTCTGGAAATTGATTCAAACTCGTTTTCTGAGGTCTCATTCCAGTATTGTGACGTGCATCACAACATTACCCGTATGTTTGTTTAAGGTTGAGGAGTGCTGAGTCAAATTTGATAGAAGAATTAATGAGTGTATTTTATTGAGATTTGATCTCCTAAATCTACTGAGAAAAATCATAAACAAATACATCCGTGCTTCAAACACATATTGTATAGGCTAAAAATTTAAAAGCACAATGTTTCGAGTTCGGTAAAAATTAATGATGTCATTTTGATCGTTTTACCTAAACGATGGAATTCACAAATGATGCATTGCCCCCCACAATAGTGGATAAAAAATCCCCATAACTCTAGGTGTTAACAAATCTTAAAATTGACCAACTTTTCATTCTGTTTGTATTTGGAGGGCTATGGTGCCCTAGAGGTACCGATGTTCATCACGTTAATTATAATCATTAAATTTTTAATTTTTAATAATAACTTTTTGATTTTGCAACTACCAACCTTAAGAGCGGGTTATCATTTAAAATAATAATTCCAAGGTAGATGACACATCCATCGTCTACTTGACACTTGATGGACATATCAACATAGTACATGTTTGGTTGAGTCTGGGGATGACTGAGATACTGTTGGTTGGGGAGAGAATAAAGAAATGATGTTTGTTTGAGTAGTGGGGATAATAGTTATAGTGTAGGATATAATTTTTAATTGTAAATTATGATGTGATGTGTGTAAAAGTTTGTTAATAATGATTAATTTTATGATTAGAGTGATATTGAAACTTGTGGTGGTTTGTAGTGATTGAACCAACCTGTGTAAACAAACATAGGGAGGGGTTGGGCCAACCTATCAAGGATTGAGCCAACACCAACCAAGCATATCCATACTAAAGTCATTAATTGGTTTTCATGATTTTCATCTTTTTCTCATGCTTTTTAATTTTTTTTTCAATTTTTTTTTGCATTTGAGTTTGCTCATACTGTCTTAACATTTCAGAGTGTTTTTCCTTTTCTTTTTTCTCTTTTCTTATTATTAGTGGTCATTCGTCCTTCTTTCTATTGTAATCTTTTTTTCTCTAGCTGTCCTTTCTCATTAAGTTTTAACTAATTATCTTTCCAAGTATGCAATTACAGACATATAAGGATATATAATAAATTCTTGGCGGCGTCTATTTGCAACTCATAATATAATCCGCTTTTTAATGTAATTCATTTATATTTAAAAATTGAGTACGAAGTTCTTAATACAATCCCCTTTATACCAATTCCACCCTTTAATAAATTAAATTGTCTAAAATGAAACTATAAATAAAACACTTAAATAAAAGGAAAAAACGAAACAAAGAGAAAAAAATTGTGATGGTGCATAAAGGAATTCATCCAACTATTGTAAAGAAGGTAGGAGGAGGTAATGGCCAAGGTACAACTTGGACCGGATGAAACATCATATATTATAATGAATCTTTCTATCTTCACTGCATTCAGCATTGGTGTTGTTGTCCCAATTTGGATCATAATCTTTCAGTCGAGGAAAACTACTTCAGCGTTTTTTTTTTTTATCCAACTATTGCTGGATTGGGTAAGTTAAAGTCAGGGATCTTTTGATTGAATTCAACTTTGTTTGGTTGAATGGGCACCACAAGTCCGTTTTATATAGATAAAAGAATATAGAGAAAACAAGATGAAAATTACTGTTATAAAACTGAGAAGATTTATGTCTCGAAGGAGTTTTGTCATTTCAATTAATCAGGGTATTTGTGTTAATTGTCACTGGAAAGAATCGAATAGTTGGATTTAGCGCTGGTAACAGACTGATTTGAGAGTGAGAGACGTCAGAGAAGATAGAATTCAACAATGGCCGATGAGATATAGGCGTATTCTTTTTAATATTTTGGTTCTCCATTGATGAACCATTGAAGAAAGGGTTATGGTTGAAGATGATAGGGAAAAAAGAAATATTAGTTTTTTCAGTTTTATTTTCTGAAAATTGTATTTCATTATTTTGAATTAATTATGTTTTAATATCATTAAGGGCATGTTAATTATTTTATAATAGAATGTTAATTTATTAAATTAGTGGACTACGTTAATTAAGAAATTTGGTAGGCTGCGAATAGTCGCCGCCTAAATTCTTCTTCAAAAGTTAAATTTTAAATTAAAAATGATTTGAATTAGTTGAGTGTAAAGTAATTTGGGAGGTCTCTTGTGCACCAGTTGCAGCTTCCACGGATCTTAGATCCATGGAATTCAGGTCATTGATAAAAAAATATTACTGTTTATACCTAAATGTATTACATGAGATCTGTTTAACTATAAATCATGATATCTACTCTAAATTGCACCCGTATAACTGGTGCACATGAGACTTTGTCATTATGTAAATAATATTTCTAGAATATTGATGAATAAAGGGTGGAAAATAAATTTAAAATCCTTAACATATTTATCACAAGATTAAGAGTGATGTAATCGAACTATATCCACCATATATACTACTTGTGCGACCAAATATGGCACATGAATATCAATTGGAATACAATCATTCTATTAACCACTCATAATCTATACATCTTATGCCAAGTCACAAGATTACAAGTTATGATTTAAATAAAGGAAAAAAGCTCAAATGTAAATTTGCAATTAAAAAATTAAAACTATGCATTTGTCGATTTTGATTAGCACTGATAGGTATGACCCAGTAACTTCGGGTCGGGTTGACCCGCCCCGGAGCAACTCGATCCAAAAGAACGAGCCCAGCACTCAAGTCGGCCCAGAAGCGCGCACGAGCCTGGCACAGTCCAGTCGCGGCATATTTGGAAAGTGAGATCCTCACGATCTCCTCCCAACTCCCATGCAGATTTGGTGGGCGCAATTGTAGGAATTTAGTTAGGGTTTTGAATTGAGTAGTATAAATACTAGAATTGTACTCAGATTTAGGGTTGACACTTTGTACTCCAAAACTACAATGTGTAAGATTGAAAGGAAGATAGTGAAAAACACCTCGGCAGGTGATTGTTTGCGCCCGTGGACGTAGATCTCCGGATCGAACCACGTATATCTCGTGTTCTTTGCTTTTTCTTGAGTTTGGTATCGTTGTTAATCAGGCTTTATTTCGAATTCCTGGAATAAGCGGGTCGCGCATTATCAATTGGCGCCGTCTGTGGGAACGATTTGAAGAAAGTACTTCAGCGTCATCACAACCGCTATGGTGAATACCCGTCGATCTACTAATCCTACTCGGTCCCGTCGCAATCCTCCTGTGGATCAGAATCCTCCATCGCGTCAACAGAATCAAGATCCGCCCGCGGAACACGTTAACATGCAGAATCTCCCTCCTGCCAATGATCCGGCGCAAGTTAATCCACCACCTGCCCCCGAGTTGTCGCAGGTGCAACAAGCCTTTCTTCGGGAGCACGCCGCTCTATTCCAAGAATGGAATAATCGGCGCGCTCACCGCCAACAATGGCGTCGACCAAGATGTGAGAAATCTGCCCCGCAATTTATCACGTGAATTGAATGAAGATCCACCTCACCGAGCACGGCATGATCGTCGTCGACAGCGATCAGCCTCTCCTGCGGACAACCGCAGCTCTAATGGGTCGAGACCCCGTTACGCCCAAGAAGGCGTGGATCGCCGCAGACTTGTAGACGCACCAAAGCGTGCTCGCTTAGACAATCCCGTGTACTGGATCCTCTGGAACAAGAACAAGCCCAATTTGCTGCGGAGCTTGACAAGGTGTTGGGTCTCGATGCTGACGGGGAAATCATCACCCCGTTCTCCGAGGAGATTCTTGCTACCCCACTCACCGAGGGGTTCAAGCTTCCCCCCGTGTCCGTCTACAATGGCACTGGAGATCCAAGTAATTTTCTGAACGCCTTCAAGTATGATATGTTCAACCGCAATTGTACACCTCACCACTTGTGTAAGGTGTTTCCTGAGTACCTCCAAGACGAAGCTAGACTTTGGTTCGATTCTTTACCTCGGGGCAGCGTTACCTCTTTCCGGGACCTCGCCGAGCAGTTTTGGGCGCGTTTTCATACGCGAGCAAAACCCATGGCCACCTTGGCCGATCTCATGAATCTAGAACAGCGAGATGGGGAGACTGTTACCCAATTTCTTTATCGCTTTACTGCAGAGAACCTTAAGGTGGGCAGCCGTTCTGATGATGTTATCATCAACGCCTTTATGAATGGCCTTCGCCCCGGGCCGCTTTACACCGAGCTTGTCCGAAACCCTCCTACCACAACCCGGACTCTTTTCAGCATTGTATGCAGGTTCGCCAAGGCTCAAGCGCGAAAAACATGCCATCAAATGGCAATCGGATAAAACACAAGCCAGGACCAGTAGCCGGCCTAGTGCATTCACTCGCCTAAGCAGAGGGCGTTTGGAACCTCGCGGAGATATCCCTCAACTCACCCCGCTTACAAAATCAAAGACAGAAATTCTTTCTGTTCACAAGAATGATCTGCGACCGTCCCCGCGGATGACTGCTCCGGTGGAGAAACGTAATCGGGACAAGTGGTGTGCGTACCACAATGATCATGGACATGGCACCGAAGAGTGTCGCGAGCTTGGAAAAGAAATTGAAGATTGCTTGCAGAGGGATTTCTTACGGCAATATGTAGCTCGGACCGAGGGCAGGTCTCGGTCAAACCAAAATGGAGGCTCACAACAAAGCCGTGGAGGCTACAACGACCGAGGTCCACGATAAAACATGCCTCAGTGGCGGAATAACAGGTCGGGGTACAACAATTATGCTCGCAAGACCAGGGGAGTAGTCAACAACCCCAGTTGCTACCGCAACCGCCTCCTCATGGAGGACCTGGTGACAATCCGCCCAATCACGTTATAAATGTGATCTGTGGGGCTATTCCAACCGGGACTTCCCGAAGTGCCCTAAAGGCGGAGGCGCGTAGGCCTCCTCCCGAGGAGCCACGCCACAAACGCCTCCACAAATCTGAAACCATAAGTTTCACTGATGAAGATCCTATTCCCGAGCTCACCCCACATACTGATGCTATCATAATCGACATGGCCGTAGCTAATGTTACGATAAAACAGGTTTTCGTCGACAATGGAGCCACAGTTAGCGTTATATTCGCTGATTGTTTTCAAAAAATGGGCATCCCTCGTGAACAACTTCGATCGGCCCCGGGCCATTACAGACCTTCGCTCAGGGTGAGGTTCGACCTGAAGGAATCATCAACCTTCCCGCTTCGCTCGGTACTTATTCAGCCATAAAAACCATCTTCGTCGATTTTTATGTGGTCAATTCTCCATCTCCATACAACATGATTTTGGGCCGAGATTGGCTCACCCCGGCGAAGGCCTTTTGTTCCACCTACCACCTCGCACTGAAGTTTCCTACACCCCATGGTGAGGTGGCCATCCGTGGCAATCAGCGGGTCTCTAAAGAGTGCATGTATGTAGCACTTAAAAAGACAACAAAGGTTCCTCCCAAGCCACAGTTTCAAGTAGCCACCTCTGCTCCTACCTCGGATTCGTCTGCATCACTCGGAGACGACACTGTTAAGGTGCCGCTCGACCCGGCTAAACCAGAGCAAACTGTTACAGTCGGCGCTGTAGACACACCATTGCTACATAATGCCATCGTCCAGACCCTACGCGAATATTCTGAAGTTTTCGCGTGGTCTCCCTTGGATATGCCGGGGGTCTCTCTGGACTTCATTACTCATAAGTTAAACATTGACCCCAGCGTGAAGCCCATACAACAAAAACGGAGGAAATTTGCTCTGAAGAGGAACGCAGCCATCCGAACCGAAGTTCAACAGCTCCTAGATGCAGATATCTTGTTTGAAGTACACTATCCTTCCTGGCTTTCTAATCCCGTGATGGTGACAAAGTCCAGCGGGGCATAAAGAATGTGTGTTGATTTCTCTGATCTCAATAAGCACTGTCCGAAGGGTTGTTATCCTCTGCCCCCTATCGACCAAAAAGTCGAGGCCATCACTGGGCACAAGGCACTTTGCTTTTTAGATTTATACAAGGGGTATCATCAAATTCATATGAATCGCTGTGATGCCATCAAAATGGCCTTTATCACTGACTTGGGGTGTTTTGCCTTAAAAAAAATGCCCTTCGGGCTCAAGAATGCGGCAGCCACATACCAACGCCTAATGGACCACGTCTTCCGAGATCAAATCGGTCAAAATGTTGAAGTATATGTTGACGATCTTGTTATTAAAAGTTCCTCCCCCACCACATGTATACAAGACATTGCCGAGACGCTGAGCACGTTGCGACGCTATAATCTACGCCTCAATCCGGCCAAGTGTACCTTTGGCGTTGACTCAGGTAAATTTCTAGGATACTTGGTCTCGCAGCATGGTCTCTAGGCAAACCCAGCCAAAATCAGAGATGTATTGGATCTTCAGCCGCCGAAGACGGTGAAGGATGTCCAGCGTCTCACCGGTGGTCTCGTGGCCTTGAATCGTTTTTTGTCTAAGGCCGCAAAGCGTCATCTCCCATTCTTCAAAATTTTACGGCAGGCAAAGAAATTTGAGTGGACTCCGCAGTGCACCGAGGCCTTTGAGACTCTAAAGCAACACATCAAGCAGCTGCCAACTATGTCCGCACCTGTCCCCGGAGAACCCCTTTATGTATATCTGGCATCTGCCGAGGAAGCAATCAGCGCGGCCCTCATCCGCGAGGATCGTGGGAGTCAGCAACCCGTGTATTTTGTGAGCCGGGCACTTCAAGGGGCAGAGACCCGGTATTCTGTGGTAGAGAAAACAGTGTTGGCCCTCGTCATGGCTGCCCGCCGCCTGCGGCCTTAATTTCAAGGACGTGACATTAGGGTTCTCACTAATCACCCTATTCGTCAAATCCTTGTAAAGCCCGATGTGTCAGGACGTCTGGCTAAGTGGGCCATCGAACTCGGGGAATATGATATTCAATTTCTACCTCGCCGGGCCATCAAAGGCCAAGCCCTTGCGGATTTTTTGGTAGAGGCACCATTTGTTGACCCGGTTCGACTGCATATGACACTAATCCTAACCACTCCGATCTCGAAGCTAAAGCCTGCAAGTGGCAATTATACGTGGATGGTGCCTCTGCGACCCGAGGCAGTGGCGCCGGGGTTCTTCTCATCAGCCCCGATGGCGTTGAGATCAAGTATGTCTTGCGATTCAAGTTCAAGGTGACCAACAACAAAGTAGAATATGAGGCTGTTCTTGCCGGGCTCAGGCTCGCTCAGTCCTTTACAGCTTCTCATATCCAGCTTTTCACGGACTCCGAGGTGGTCTCTAGTCAAATTAATGGCACCTATGCAGCCAAGGATGATACATTGAAAAAGCACTTCGCTTTGACACTTAAGCTTTTGTCAACTTTTGCTTTGGTCGATATCCAGCAGGTGCCTCGCAAAGAAAATGTTCAAGCTGACGCCCTTAGCAAAATGGCCTCCGCGGTCCCGACTAACATGTCTTCGGACATCATCGTCGAAGATGCAATCCACCCTTCCATTCATGAGGCAACAATTTTCGTATTGACTGAGAACAGTCCCAATTGGATGAGTCCTATCGTCTATTATCTTCGGGATGGTACACTGCTAGAAGATAAATTACAAGCTCGGCGAATAATTCTTAAAGCACCGAAGTATGCACTCCACGATGGGATCTTGTACCGACAGTCATACTTACAACCGAGTCTTCGCTGCCTTGGCCCTGTCGAGGCTGACTATGTTCTCCGCGAATTTCACGAGGGGGCTTGTGCAAGTCATATTGGCTCACGGACGTTGGCCAAGAAAGTCCTTCGCTGGGGGTACTACTGGCCCACGTTGTTCAACGATGCCCATAATTTATTGACAAAGTGTGACAAGTGTCAGCGACACTCCCGAGTGAAGCATTTACCGCAAACCGAGCTCACTAGCATACAAAGTGCTTGGCCATTTATCTAGTGGGGAATCGACATTGTGGGCCCGTTTCCAGTCGCTCCGGGAGGCTTAAAATTTCTTGTGGTTGCAGTGGATTACTTCACCAAATGGGTTGAAGCCGAGCCCCTCACTGCAATCACCGGTCAGAACATCTTGAAGTTTGTTTGGCGAAACATCATATGCCGCTTCGGCATCCCGAGCGCCATTATCTCAGACAACGGTAAACAGTTCGCCAATGACCCCTTCCGGTCCTGGTGCGAAGAGTTGCACATCAAACAAATTTTCACCTCGGTCGCTCATCCCCAAGCCAATGGTCAGGTTGAAGTCACCAACCGCACCCTGCTTACTGGTTTAAAGAAGCGCTTAGATCAAGCTAAAGGTCTCTGGGCCGAGAATCTTCCGTAGGTTCTCTGGGCCTATCGTACCACGCCGCACACATCAACCGGAGAAACCCCATACAGCCTCACCTATGGCTCCGAGGCTGTCATCCCTGCTGAGGTAGGGGTACCCAGTCCCCGCCTCGTTACTCTAGATCCCGAGGCTAACGCCGATGCACTCCGTGCTAACTTGGATGAGCTCGAGCACCGCCGCGATCAATCTTTCATTCAACAAGATAAATGTAAGCAGCGCGCAGCTCAGTATCACAACCTCCGGGTTAAGGGTACTCAATTTAAAGTCGGAGACCTAGTACTCCGGTTAAACTCTGCCAGCAAAGCTGCCCCCGAGGGCAAACGACATGCCGCATGGGAAGGGCCTTACCACGTCATTGCCGCACATGCCTCCGGGTGCTATCAGGTAGCACATCTAGATGGTACGCCGATTCCCCGAACATGGCATGTTACTAATCTACGGCGTTTTTATCTATGATTACCGATTGTCAAGTATCTTTTCTACCTTTACGTTCTTTGTACGTTATTTTGTTTCCGTACTATAACATTTTCTTTTATGAGTCTCTTTGTATTTTTCAATTGTTCCGACAATTCCTTTGAATAAAGTTTTCACTTTACGTATATTGCTGTACTTTCTTCTACGCTGCGGGGACGCCCTAGCCTAGACTCATTATTATCTGTCTCCGGACACATTGATCTCTCGCCTGATCCGTCCGGAGAGATCAGCATTTAGTCCCCGGACCTATATTCCCTCTCGTCCGTTTAACCGGAGAGGTCCTTCACTCTCGCCTGATCCGTCCGGAGAAATCATTAACTCCCGCCCGATCCGTCCAGGGAGATTTTCTGCCTTGTTTTCTCTACCAGGCCTTTTTTACATATTGTACTCCCGAGTACTAATTCACTCATTATTTGCGTAATAACATGTCAAAATCATTTAAAGCAATTGCCTCATGATCAAACATTAACCATTCTTATTTAACATACTTGTCAAGCATATCAAAATATTTTCGCCATTTTGCTTCCCAAAAAGAGTTCTTTACATATATGCATACGTTATTACAACAACTAAGCATTATCTTCGGCCTCCGAGCCAATACTCCGTGCTCCGGCGTCGGGACCCGTCCCGGGAGCTTCTTCGCGTCCTCCGGGATCTGGAGGCTCCTCGGCTTTGAGCTCCGGTTCTTTCCCTGCTTTGACTTCCTCTACGCCGAGGACTCACTCTTGGCACTGGCCTTGGAACGTCGCTCCTCACTCTGACCCGAGGATTCGGTTAAGGTGCTGGTCTCGGAGTGTTAGCCCATTCCATGGGATCCCATTCCGCGTCCATTACTTCGATCTCCTCGGCTAGCTTCTCAACCTCCTCCTCCGCAACAGCTACTGGGGTCTCCTCCCCAACGGCCACCGGGGTCGGCTCTTGGATTATGATCCCTTTGCCTTTTTCCGCCGCTCCCTTTTTACTCCTCCGCGGAGCCTTCGAGACATCCTGGCCTCGGCTGGAGCTTGCGATATATTCTTCTGCAGTACGGTGCCACCTGCCGCGGCCTCTCAGGCCCTCGTACATATTCAGGAGTAATTCCAGTACTTCCCGCTTTCTCACAAGCTCGGAGGAGTCTGTGTGACCCACCGCCATCAGCGCCGAAATTTCCTCCTGAATCTCGGTTATTCGCTCCTCGACCTCCTCAAAAGTTAGCAGGCTGTACTCCATCAGTATTCGCTCATATTCCTTTTGGTGGATGATGACGCGGTCTAATTCGGCGACCGTCGACAAATATTTCAGCTCCCGGTCTCTCGCCTTTTCAACAGCTTTGGCCCTTGCCTCTTCGGCCTCCTTGGCCCTTCTCACCGCTACGGCCACCCTCCTCTCCAACCGAGGAACCACTTGCTTTAGCAGATTATCCTTTTCCCCGCGGAACCAGTCTAAAGACTGCATGAGTTTCTTTATTACATTATGTAGCTCCTCGGCATTCTCCTGTTTGCAGCACACAATCAGTACGCGTATGATATTCTCAAACCAACGACAAATCAGTAACTCAGCGATTTTGACAATAATCGACTTCATATTAAAAAAAAGACAAGTGTATACATCGTCTGCAGTCATTACATCAGAAATACAAGTTTTTCCTATCATCTATTATATGTGCAGTTCATCAAAATTGCAGGGAACGATTGACCTCCCCCTGTTCGTCTCCTTCCGCTGCCTCCGGCACCTCCACCTCAACCTCGTGCTCTCCCTCCGGCAGTTCTTGGATCACCTCCGTGTCACCTCCCGTTGCCTCCGCGGTGATCTCCATGCGTGGAGGTGGATCCTTGTCTCTGGGCTCCGAGATGAATTCACCCCGGCGAAAGGCCAAGAACTCTTCATCTTGATCCACATCGCAGGCAGCGATCTCCTTGGCGTTCAGAATAGTCTTCTTCTCCGCCAGAGCCTTCACCAAGGGCCACTCCGGGACACGACCCAGTGCGTTGTAATACGCCTCCTCCCCGGTGCCCACGGCGTTGAAATCATATCCGAACTCTGGACGATAGACATCCACATTCGGATAGATTTCCTTGACTTTCTCCAGCAGCACTGATCGTGTGGCCGTGTCCCAAACCGCGACGAAGCTTGTCTGATAGTCGAGAAACGTGCTGGTTTGCAACAGTTTCTCTACAAATGTCTTCAGCACAGCCCCCTGGCCATCCACTACGGCCGCCTCCTTGGCTTTCATCTCCGCCTGCAGTTCCGCCACTTCGCCGCGGAGCACCTCGGCTTCTGCCTCCACCTCGCGCAGCCGCGCCACCTCATTCTCCACCAAGGAAGCTCTCTTACGCGCCTCGGACAGGTCGTGAGTTAACCTATCATTCCGGTAACGCAGCTCCCTCACTGCTTCGGCTAGCTCTTCCTTGGCCTCTCTCTCACTCCTTCGGCCGAGGTCCATGATCCCCTGAGCCAGACGTAGAAGCTCCTCGGCATCGGGCCCCTCCAGACCCAGCGCGTTTGTGCGCCCTTGCCCCTTGAAGCACAAAACTAGTAACAAACATTTAAAAAACAGAGAGAAAGGGTTCAACAGCAGTTTTTCACTCCAGCAATGGTTACAAATGCTTTACCTCGGGGATCGACTCTGTACGCAGTCTTTTGGCCGCTCCTGGAGGAGTCACAGATGGCTCCGACCTCCTCTTCGACCTCGGGGTCGCCTCCGCGACCACCACATCTTCTTCCGTCCCTGCTGACGGCCTTGGACTCGGCGACGCTCCACTCCTAGGTGCCACTTCAGTTGCAATTCCCTTCTTCTTTGATGACTCGGGCACCACAGGGCTTCCCGAAGTCTCCTTTTTGAAGCGTCCCACTGCGAAAGAAATTTGGGGTAAATCCTGTGCAAGTTGTAATCAATTACACAAATTCAAAGTTCCTACCCTCCTCGGCTGCCCCGGCTGCCGACTCTTGCCCCCGGGTGGGATCCCCCTCTGCTCCGCCTGAGTAATACGGGCTTAAACCTGCCTCCTCCAGCTCCTCCTCGGTGCAGAGGGTCTTGAACGTACCTACAATACGGAATTATCTTACAACCTCCGGCTCCGACTCTGCCACCGGGGCATTATCTAATACCTCCTCCCTCCTCCCTCCTCCACCTCGGAGGACCAGGCCAGTCTTCACATAAATAAATTTCTCCTTCCAACCCTCCACCTTGCTCGGGTTTTACACCTTAAACCCACCTCGGGCCCTGGGGCTAAAGGAGTACCATCCCTTCGATTTCCCGAAGGCCTTCAGTTGGAAGAAAAACCTAAACAAATCTACGTTTGGTTCCACCCCGACATTCTTACATACCACTGTAAATTCGACAACTTACCTCACGGCATTGGGTGCTAATTGACTTAAGGCGATGCCGTAATACTTCAGTAACTGTACTACGAAGTCCCAAAGGGGGAATCTAATTCCTATTCTCAAATGGTCGATATACACACGTATGAAGCCCTTCGGCGGGCAACAAGCTCGGTCACTAGGCTCCGGCACTATGTATTCTAAGTTAAACGGGAAGTAAAAGGTTGGAATCAGGGTTTCTATTTGCCCCGAGTCATCCGCAGTGCCTCCACGGCCACCTCGAAATCCTCTTCCATACACTCCCTGAACCCTACTACCCGAGTGCCGGATTCCATGCCGTCTGCCCTATAGACCATCCTAATCACTCTTCTTTCTGGAATGATATAACGCAGGGGTGGTACATATAACGGGGTTTTATCGGTTCCTACCTCCCTAATTGAAGATGAAGACGATGAGGAAGACATACTTACTTGGTTTTGATTTGAGATGGCTCACAAATGACACAGATGAATCTCTTTTTTTCCCGCTCTCTGTATCTTGCAAGTCGCGAATGAGAATATGAAGTTTACTGTGCAGGCCTTCTCCATATAAACTCCAGCATCAACGGCTCAGATCTGGCCTTTTCAAAATTCGTGTCTCAGATTCGCGCGTGGACGTCACGCGTATGACAGTTACCAAGGCGCGTGGGGGACACGCCTCTTGGAATTTTCAAACGCGTCACTTCACAACCCTTTTCCTAATGATGGCGCCGCCAATCACATCAACCTCACTCTTCCCCAGGAAGTTTTGGGTCTCACTCCGGTGTTCCCTTCACCTCGGGCATATTCTAGTTCGATCTCACTAAACCTTACGACCTCGGGGGTACTCTAACTTGGCTCCGATCAACCCCCTGACCTCGGGGATACTCAAGTTCGGCTCCAGTCGACTCCATGACCTCGGGGTACTCCAGTTCGGTCAAGTTTGGTCCTCGCAGAGTCCTTCACTCTGAGGATGCATCATCTCGGCTCCAGTCGACCCCCCTGACCCCGGGGATACTTCGGTTCGACAAAGATAGCATCCCTACTTGTTCGCTACGTCATTACATCGCTCAACACCGGCACCTGTTACACCCTGCCCTACTTATAACCGAAGCACCTACCTCGCTCCAGCTGGTGGGGGGGCATCTGATAGGTATGGCCCAGTAACTCCGAGTCGGGTTAACCCGCCCCGGAGCAACCAGGTCCAAAAGAACGACCCCAGCAACCAAGTCGGCCCAGAAGCACGCATGAGCCTAGCACAGCCCAGTCGCGGCATATTTGGAAAGTGAGATCCCCACGATCTCCTCCCAACTCCCATGCAGATTTGGTGGGCGCAATTGTAGGGATTTAGTTAGGGTTTTGAATTGAGTAGTATAAATAGTAGAATTGTACTCAGATTTAGGGTTGGCACTTTGTACTCCAAAACTACAACGTGTAAGATTGAAAGGAAGATAGTGAAAAACACCTCGGCAGGTGATTGTTTGCGCCCGTGGACGTAGATCTCCGGATCGAACCACGTATATCTCGTGTTCTTTGCTTTTTCTTGAGTTTGGTATCGTTGTTAAACGGGCTTTATTTCGAATTCCTGGGATAAGCGGGTCGCGCATTATCAAGCACCAAATAATTAGTTAGTTGACAACAGACATGAGTTGTAAATTAGTTTGCTAAACTATAAACCTTTTCGTATAATTTAAAAACATATACCCAATATAGATTTATGTGGCGGTGAAGTATTTCAATTCAAAATTAACATTCATCTGTTAGGTGAATTAAGCTACATAAGAAGATTATAACCATTTCTTCACCTAAAGTTAAGCTATAGATGAAGATTTCTACAAACATGAGGAAGTTAGAAAGAAAGATATCAGAACTTCTGTGAACGCAATTTGCTAAAATTCAGTTTTCTTAGTTAAGAGGACTGCCCAGGAATATTGTGACTTTAAGTTGAGGGCAAACTGGTCATTTCAGATATTAGATTTGGGAATCAAATTAGAGATCAATTCCTTCTCTAAATCGGTGTTGCATGATAGCATTAAATAAGTTGTTATAACTGCTCATCAGAAGCAGTTTTTAGAGTGTATGAGGGTTGTTACATCTGAAGCAGTTTTATACTTTTTGATACATTCAGTAAAAATCGTCTGAGTTTGCTAGGTGTGATCATTAGAGAGTAGCACAAAGATAGTTACTTTCGTCAAAAGAGATACATTGCCTTAAACTTATCAAAAGTAATTGAAGTATCTTGAAAGTATAAACTATTGTAATCTGGACTTGGAACTCTTGTGTGATTGATCAATAAAGTTGGTTCTTGTTTGTGGCTCCATGGATGTAGGATCAAGTTAATGATCTGAACAACGTTAATCTTGTCTTGCAATTAGTTTACAGATTAGTGTGCATTGATTTAGGATTGTGAATTGCATGTGTTATGTTCTAGGTAATTCTAAGATTGAAGCTTAAAGAACTCAACAAATTGGCGTCGTCCATGGGATCTACAAGGTTTGATGTAGAAAAGTTCATGGGGAAGGGTGATTTTGGTTTATGGAAAATCAAGATGAAACCTTTGTTAGTTCAACATGGTCTTGCCATTGCCTTGAAGGTGAAGAAAAGCTGCCAGCCACCATGAAAGCAGATGAGAAGCAGAAAATGCTAGATAAGGCACATAGTATAATCATTCTCTATTTGAGAGACAAAGTCGTAAGCGAAGTTGCTAAGGAAACAACCGCCAAAGGGATTTTTGATAAATTAGAGAAGACATATATGGTGAAATAAGTGGACAATCACTTGTTTATGAAGTAGCGGTTGTATGCATTCAAGATGTTCGATGAAAAGTCAATTTCTTGATCAGCTTGATGAATACTGTGAGGAAGTGTTCAATATCATCAAGTGAGCTATACTTTGAAATAGGATGAGTTGGGAATGTGGAACCGGGATCATGAAGTGAAGAACCGGGTGGATAGACCGGGTTTTAGCGTGTAGAAGTGAGTCTGTGCAGAATAAACTGGGTTAAGGGTTGTTGGGGGATAACCGTCAGTTGTGACGAGTTTGTTACAGTTTTGTGACGGAATAAACCGTCACATTTGTCCGGTAGCAGCAGTCATCTTCAATCAGTTAGAATTTTTTGGTCAGTTACATTCGAGCTACAAGACCTATATCATTGGAAAGCTCTCTTCCTGAAGAACAACACTACGTCGAGCAATTTCCAGTTTTCATAGATTACAGAGAGAATTTAAAGAGTGATTGTTTTCTGCCCTAATTGGTTCCAGATTTGGGCATTTTCATTTCTGAGTGTAATTTCTGTAATTGATTGGATATCTTAGTGGATTGAGGTGTGTCTTGCCTCCGTGGATGTAGTTCATCTTGAACGAACCACATAAATCGATTGTGTTATTCATTTTTCTTTCAGTTCTGCGCAAAGTTCATTTCGGCCACAACTCTGGCGAACAGTTGTGTGTTTTTCAAACTGATAATCTTCGAACTCATTTCAGATTCTTAGTGTTGTGTGGTTAGGAGTTTATTTGTCTAACAAGTGGCGCCGTCTGTGGGAATCAACTCGCACAGTTTGAATAAGAGGAGGAATGGCTGGTATGAAGATGGATTTTGAGAAGTTCACTGGAAGGAATGACTTCACATTGTGGAAGATCAAGATGAACGCAGTCCTGGTTCACAATGGCCTTGATCTTGCACTGATACCTCTGGAATCATGGGAAGAAACTGAGAAACCGAAGTTTGCATCAGTGGATAAGAAGGCCCTAAGTCTTATCTTCTTGTGTTTAGGTGATAAACCGTTGAGGGAGGTTTCAAGATGCAAGAGTTCCTTAGAAGCATGGAGGAGATTGGAAGAACTGTATCAATCAAAGTCAGTATCCAACAAACTGTTCCTGAAGCAGAAGATGTTGGCCTTCAAGATCACAGAAGACAAGGTAATTTCTGATCAACTTGATGAGTTCATTAAGATGATTGAAGAATTGGAAGATCTGGATGTGAAACTGGAGGAGGATGACAAGGCATTGATGGTGTTAAATATTCTTCCAAAATCCATGGAAAGCTTTAAGGATGCTTTGATGTATGGGAGAGATGAGCAGCTGTCCTATGATGGAATAGTGAAGGCTCTGAGATCAAAATGCTTCCAGACTCAAGGAGACAAAGGCATGGTGCAATCTGGAGAAGGTTTGAATGTCAAATTCAAGAAACCGTGGCAAGGCAAGAAGGGTCAGAATGCTAAGGATCCAAAGTCAGGGGATTCAAATCCTAAGAAGGGGAATGACTGGGTTGAAAAGAGGAAATGCTTCAAGTGTAAACAGCCAGGTCAGCTGAAGAAGGATTGTCCTAAGAAGAATAAGAAAGCTGGAAATCAAGGGGCAGAAGCTGCTGCCATTGATCATCAACAAGACCCTCCAGAAGTATTAAATGTTACTGATTCAAGAATGGTGAAGGAATGGGTCCTGGACACAGGGTGTTCTTTTCATATGTGTCCTCATCAGTCATGGTTTAATGAACTGAAGAAAGAAGATGGTGGAAATGTTCTCCTGGGAAATGACCAATCATGCAAAGTCAAAGGGGTTGGATCAGTGAGCATAAGAATGTTTGATGGGGTGATCAGAATCATCTCAAATGTTAGGTATGTTCCTGGCCTTAAAAGGAATCTTCTATCTCTTGGCTCATTGGTAACCAGTGGATGTCAGTTTAGCTCAGTAGAGGGATTCTTGCATATCACAAAACATGGAAAAATGGTGATAAAAGGAAGACAGCATAATGGACTATTTATCCTGATTGGTTCACCTATTGTTGGAAGTGTAGATGTGGTCTTGAAAAATTCTGAGATTGCTAAATGGCATAAGAGACTTGGACACATAGGAGAAAAAGGACTGAAGGAATTGGCAAGGAGTGGAGTAATTGGAAATCTGGGAAATCAAGAACTGGAGTTTTGTGATCAGTGTGCTCTGGGCAAATCCAAGAAGATGCCCTATGGAAAGGGAGTTCATACAACTCAAGAACCATTAGATTATGTTCACTCTGACATATGGGGCCCTGCAAGAACAGAATCCCATGGTGGTGCCAGATATTTCATGTCCTTGATTGATGATTACAGCAGAAAAGTATGGATCATGTTGCTGAAGAACAAGAGTGATGCCTTTCATAAGTTCAAAACATGGTTGATCCAACTGGAAAATGTCAAAGGGAAGAAGCTGAAGCATCTGAGGACTGATAATGGACTGGAGTACCTCTCTACAGAGTTTACAAACTTCTGTGAAGAAAGAGGAATCAAGAGACACAGGACTGTGCCCATGAATCCTCAACAGAATGGAGTTGCAGAAAGGTTTAACAGGACTCTTCTTGAAAGAGTGAGGTGTATGCTATTGGATGCTGGGTTGCCAAAGGTGTTTTGGGGAGAAACCATTGCTACAGCATGCTATCTTATTAACAGGTCACCCTCATCAGTAATTGGGTTCAAAACACCTGAAGAGGTGTGGAGTGGACAGAAACCAAGGTATGAAGGGTTAAGGGTGTTTGGGTGTCTTGCCTTTGCTCATATCAAGCAAGACAAACTAGATGCAAGGGCTCTCAGATGTGTATTTCTTGGATATCCGGATGGGATTAAGGGTTACAGATTGTGGTGCCTAGAACAAGGAAATCAGAAGATAATCACAAGTAGAGATGTGAAGTTTAATGAGAATGTGATGGCTTATACTTCTACAGGCTCTAAAGAAGAATTTGATGCTGCTAAAGAGACAGAGGAGATATCAATTCAGGTGGAGCAACCTGCAGAAGATAATCACACACCTCAACCACAAGCAGATGAACAAGACAGTGACTCATCATCTGAAGAAGAAGCACAAACTGGACCTGCACAAAATATCAGGGAATACAACATTGGAAGGGATAGGCCTAGAAGAAAAATCAACATACCTGATTTCTATGGCCAAGCAGGGAGTGTATATTATGCCTTAAGTGTTGCTGAAGACCTGGAATCACAAGAGCCTAGCAGTTTTCAAGAAGCACTAGACTGTGAAGAAGGTGAACACTGGATACAGGCAATGACTGAAGAAATGGAGTCTCTGGAAAAGAATAAGACCTGGATATTGGTGGAGAAACCAAAAGGTCAGAAACTTGTAAGCTCCAAGTGGATATACAAGAAGAAACTAGAAACTGCAGGGTCCAAACAGGTGAGGTTTAAAGCAAGGTTGGTAGCTAGGGGCTTTACACAAAGAGAAGGAATTGATTATAATGAGGTCTTCTCTCCTGTAGTAAAGCACTGCTCAATCAGGTTGCTTCTATCAAAAGTCACACAGGAGGATATGGAACTACAGCAACTGGATGTAAAGACAACATTCTTACATGGAGAACTCAATGAGGAAATATATATGAAACAGCCAGAAGGCTTTGTTATTCCTGGGAAATAAGACAAAGTATGTTTACTGAAGAAGTCACTATATGGACTTAAACAAAGTCCTAGACAGTGGAACAAGAGGTTCAATGACTTCATGATCAGTGCTGGTTTTGTAAGAAGCCTTTATGACAGTTGTGTTTACTTCAACAAAGTTTCAAAGCAAGATAAAGTGTTTCTTCTATTGTATGTGGATGACATGCTAATTGCCAGCAGAAACAAGGAGAGGGTACAATGGTTGAAGGATAGACTTAATGCTGAGTTTGACATGAAGGACCTGGGAGAAGCTAAGAAGATATTGGGAATGAACATTCTAAGAAACAGAGAAGCTGGAGTACTTTGGTTATCTCAGAGACAATACCTACAGAAAGTATTGGAGAGGTTTCATATGCATGAAGCCAAACCTCTCTCCACTCCAGTTAATCTACAGAAGAAACTTTCCAAAGAACAATGCCCAAATACTGAAGAGGAGATCATACAGATGAGCAATATTCCATATGCAAGTGGAGTTGGAAGTCTTATGTATGGAATGATTTGTAGCAGGCCTGACTTGGCATATGCTGTATCTTTGGTAAGCAGGTTCATGTCAAATCCAGGAGTGGAACACTGGGAAGCTTTGAAACATGTGATGAGGTATCTAAAAGGATCAGTAAACATGTCACTGAAATTTGAGAAGAAAGTGGATGGAAGTACTGTTGCATTGGAGGGGTTTGCTGATTCTGATTTTGCAGCAAACGTGGACACAAGGAAGTTAATTTCTGGATTTGTGTTTACCTTATATGGGACAGCCATCAGCTGGAGGAGTGCACAACAATCTGTTGTGGCACTATCAACTACAGAAGCAGAATATATCTCTTTAACTGAAGCTATCAAAGAATCAATCTGGTTGAAAGGGGTGTTGAGAGATTTGGATATCAAGCAAAAGTGTGTGGTAATCTACTGTGATAATCAAAGTGCTTTACACCTTGTGAAACACCAAGCATTTCATGAAAGGTCAAAACACATTGATGTGAGGTTACACTTTGCTAGAGATATCATAGATTCTGGGTCTGTGGAGGTGAAGAAGGTGCATACTTTGCATAATCCTGCTGATTTTCTTACAAAGGGTGTACCTGGAAACAAAGTGGAGCATTGCTCGAGCTTGCTGCAGCTTGAGCAGTGTCATGAAGAGCATTAACAGATAAGCAGTGAAGAGGCAGGAAGAGGCATACTTGATTCATTGAGGTGGAGATTTGTGAGGAAGTGTTCAATATCATCAAGTGAGCTATACTTTGAAATAGGATGAGTTGGGAATGTGGAACCGGGATCATGAAGTGAAGAACCGGGTGGATAGACCGGGTTTTAGCGTGTAGAAGTGAGTCTGTGCAGAATAAACCGGGTTCAGGGTTGTTGGGGGATAACCGTCAGTTGTGACGAGTTTGTTACAGTTTTGTGACGGAATAAACCGTCACATTTGTCCGGTAGCAGCAGTCATCTTCAATCAGTTAGAATTTTTTGGTCAGTTACATTCGAGCTACAAGACCTATATCATTGGAAAGCTCTCTTCCTGAAGAACAACACTACGTCGAGCAATTTCCAGTTTTCATAGATTACAGAGAGAATTTAAAGAGTGATTGTTTTCTGCCCTAATTGGTTCCAGATTTGGGCATTTTCATTTCTGAGTGTAATTTCTGTAATTGATTGGATATCTTAGTGGATTGAGGTGTGTCTTGCCTCCGTGGATGTAGTTCATCTTGAACGAACCACGTAAATCGATTGTGTTATTCATTTTTCTTTCAGTTCTGCGCAAAGTTCATTTCGGCCACAACTCTGGCCGAACAGTTGTGTGTTTTTCAAACTGATAATCTTCGAACTCATTTCAGATTCTTAGTGTTGTGTGGTTAGGAGTTGATTTGTCTAACAAATACCATAAAATCTTGGATGACCTTGAGAATATAGAGGTCAAGATGGAAGACGAGGATACAACACTTATCCTCTTGAGCCCATTGCTTAAGGTGTTTGACAATTTCAAGGATGCAATCCTCTTTGGTAGAGAAAACAAGATTACCTTGAGTGAGGTTGAATCAGCCTTGAAATCAAAGGAATTACAGAAGGGAGCAGAGTCTGTAAAGCTAGAACAACCTGGTGAGGAACTTATGGTCAAGAAGTTTAATCCTAGAAGTTTCACAATCTGGAACAAAAACAACATTGGGAGAAGTCTGATTAAAACACCTCTTTAGAAACTGAAACAAGAAAGTGTTTCAAGTGTCATGTAGCTGGACATTTGACCAAGTACTGCCCTAAGAAAGGAAAACAAAATCAGAAGAACAAACACCAACAACAACAGGCAAATGCTAAAGGAAAACACTCAGCAGGTTTGGTGGAAGCAAGAGATGGCTATGAATCAGGTGAAGTTTTGACCATTTCTTCACAAATTGTATCTTCTGATTGGGTATTAGACTCAGGTTGCTCATTCCATATCTATCCAAATAAAGATTGGTTTAATAATTTCATACATAAGAATGGTGGATTGATACACGTTGATTATGCATGTATTTAGGTCGATTTAGGATTATATTTGATAACATTTACATGCATATTTGGTAGAGAGTTGTGTAGATTTGTTATATTTGGACCATTTAATGTGTTTGACTTGTTTTAAAGGTATTTTGAGTATTTCAGGGCTAAAAGTAGTGGTTTAAGACTATCGGACGAAGGAACAAGTCAAAGGAAAGAAAAAAAGGGCCTAAACCGGTCCAAATCGGTTTGGAGTAAAAACGCCGCGATTGCGCAGCACCTTTCGGGCGGTCGTGACAAAAAGTGCTTGGAAAGAAAAAAATGCCATTGTCCATTAAGCGCGACCGCGCTAAAAAGTGACATTTTCACGCTGTTTCCGAGTTACATGCAATGCAGCCGCGAGAGGTAAGTGGAGCGGCCGCGACAAAAGTTTGCGTTTTGAAGAAATTCCTATTTCGAATAGGAATCGAAGCCTAGAGACCCGAGGACTCATCCCGAAGCCTACAAAAAGACATAAGAGGTCGTTTTTCAAGGAATCAGACATAATACCATCTCATACTCTTGGAGTAGAAGAAGTGAGAGCGAGAATTCGAAGATCGACGAGCCAAACAATCGGGCTTATTTACTTCTTATTTAGTCTTATTTTCTTTATGATGTATTCATTGAATTATTGTATTAAATTGATACTAGGCATGATTAGCTAAAATACTCGTGTCCTAGGGTTAGAGAATATGACTTTATGACGATTTTGATTTATAGACTCCAATTTTGGATATCTATCTATGTGTTTGTTTTTATCTTATAGCTAAGTATAATTTGACTTAGGCTTCATTTACCCATTTAACAATTCTGCTTCGAGAGAAAAGAGTTGTTAATAGACGTGCAACATATAGCTTAGTTATCTATGACTGCGTAGGCAAAGGTTAAGGGTCTTTTGGGAGTTGTTAGGATTAATTAACTCGAGAGAGTAATTGTTCTAATCAATCCACGACATAGTCGCTTTGGGAGAAGGGCTAAGTTATTTAAGTGCCATCTAATAGATAGAGAAATTGGTTTAAAAGTCTATAAGTTAGAACTTAATCATTATTAGAATAATTTTTTAAATCGACACCCTAGGATACATTCTCGTTGATTGGAAATTCCCGTTTGTTAATTCAGTTTATTAGTGTATGCAAGTTAGCTTAATAAAATCATTCAACAATATTAGTGTCTAGTTAGGATAATCCTAGATAATTAGGGTATTGAGTTACATTAACCTGTTCTCTGTGGATCGACCTTGACTTCTGCTATTTACATCTACACCCGTATACTTGCGGTATTTTAGGATTAGAATAAAAATCCTGTCAAGTTTTTGGCGCCGTTGTCGGGTAATAGGTATATCGTCTTAGTTTTTATCCTGAGTAATAGGAGGATACTAGACTAGATTTTATTTTCTGCAATTTTAATTTTTTTTATTTATTATTTATTTATTATTTAATTTTCATATTACGTGGTATTTTGTTTTGTTGTTGTTTTAGGTTTCATATGTAAAACTAGATCAAAAGGGAAAGAACAACTTATTCTTTTCGATCCTGAGATTGAAGCAACTGCCCATAGACACCGAACGAGAAGAAATCACATAACTGAGATGAATATTGTTCCGCAGAATCTGAACCAAGAGGAAACATTGAATCGGATATTGGGGGCCTTAACCAACCTGGATGACATCGTTACTAATCTACAGCAGCAACAAACACCACAGCAGCGGAGACAAGCTCAGATTGTGCACGATGACACAGACGAGGACATTGACACGTCGGTTTCTAACCTAGTGTTCCGCAAGTGTACGGATGTAGGTGTAGTAGCGATAATCAAGGTCGATCTCACAAGGAATAGTTTTAGGTAGTTCGATACCTCAATACTCTAGGAATGTCATAACTAGATACTAAATTGCAAAAGATTGATTTTAACAAAAACTGAGGAATTTAACGAATAACTATGTTACGTATGACTTGGCAAACAAAGAGGATTAACAATCAATGAGAAAAGGTATCCTAGGGCTTCAATTTCAGGATATTATTTCAATGTTGAATATGATTAACCTATAGATTTACCAATTCTAGTGTTTATTAGGCGGCACGATAATAATCTAACCCTTCTCTCGAAGCGATTAAACCGTTGATTAATTAAGCTAATTACCCTCTCGAGTCAATTAAACCTAATAACTCCCAAACGACCCTAAGCCACGGCCTACACAGTCATAGACAACTGCGCTCTATCTTATAAGTCTGATAACGATTCCCTCCTCTCGAAGCGGAATTGCTAAACTAAATTACTAAATCTAGGTGATCAAGCTAAATCTAGTTGTAAGCACAAACATAGAGATAAACACATAAAGAAATGAATTAATAGATTAAATCATAATCAAAATATTGTCATAATAATCCCTACTCTCTAACCCTAGGACACGAACAACTTAGCTATTCATGCCTAGCAATAATCCAATACAAAATTCTAAGGAAAACATGGTAAAAGATTAAACTAGAAAAGAACGACTAAACCCGGATGAATCCGTCTCGATGATCTTCGTCTTCTTTGTCCTCCAAGACTTCTTCTAGGTAGAATGATGATGTAATTGATGTTTTTGATGTTTTCTATCTGATTCCCCTGATTTCTAAAGCTTAGGGTTCTTTTTATAGAGTTAGGGACGAATCATTGGGAAGATAGGATCAAAATCCTATTCAGATTAGGAAATTCTCGTAGGAAAGGCTTTCTGACACGGCCGTGTTAGCATTGTGACACTGCTGCGTCCGTTTTGCTGAGGTAGATTTTCAGGTCTGACTTCCAAGCCATGTTTTAGGGTCTTCCGGTCATTTTTGGGATTTTTCCCTTTAAGAAAAAGTTGTAGCCCTTTGAATCAGCTTTCTAATGCCACCAATTGCACCTCAATCGGAGTTGTAGATCTCAAGATATGACCAAAATACTAGAGGTGTGTCAAGCTGACAGAAAACTTCACTTTCGGGACACATTTTGACGCGGCCGTGTTGGTTATTGACACGGTCGTGTTGGTTGGCAGTGCGTTTTTCCATGTTCTAGGCCACTTTTGACGCGGCCGTGCTGGCCCTTTTGCTCCTTTAACTCCCTTTTCATCCGTTTTAACCCTATTT
Organism: Ajuga chamaepitys; assembly: GCA_958295605.1. Lineage (NCBI taxonomy): Eukaryota > Viridiplantae > Streptophyta > Magnoliopsida > Lamiales > Lamiaceae > Ajuga > Ajuga chamaepitys. The sequence goes on along the minus strand of OY282508.1, from coordinate 14,527,515 downwards.
GACTTGTTTCTTCTTCAAACTTCATCCAAATGGAATAAAATTACCTAATGAACTTCAAAACAAGTCGAAACACGTCAAATGACCTAAATATGATAAATATAAATGAATGCCGGTTAAATATGCACGTAAATGATATAAAATATTATCCTAAATCGGCCTATTTACATGCATAATTAATGTGTATCAGACATCACACCCATAAGTGATTGTCTTCGTCCCATGTCGAATCAGCTAATTGGAGGAGTGCAACCACCACCATTGAATGCTAATTGTTTTGAATTGAAGCCAACACTGATAAATATTGTGCAGTAGAACCAATTTGGTGGTAGTGCTCTGGAAGACCCGAATATGCACCTGAATAAATTCCGCAGGTTAGCTGAAACGATAAGGATGAATCATGTGCCACACGAGCAAGTAAAGATGAGTTTGTTCCCGTTCTCACTGAAAGACAAGGCATTGCAGTGGTATAATTCATTAGATGATGCCACATAATGGGAAGACTTGAGCACGAGATTCCTTCTGAACCCGAATATGCACCTGAATAAATTCCGCAGGTTAGCTGAAACGATAAGGATGAATCATGTGCCACACGAGCAAGTAAAGATGATGTTGTTCCCGTTCTCACTGAAAGACAAGGCATTGCAGTGGTATAATTCATTAGATGATGCCACATAATGGGAAGACTTGAGCACGAGATTCCTTCTGAAGTATTTTCCACCGAGCAAGATGTTAGATTTGCAGAACAAAACAAACCAGTTCAAGTATATAGATCAAGAACCGTTCGGTCAGGCTTGGGAACGATTCAGGGATCTTATCCGAAGTTGTCCCCAACATAGGTTTTCAAAGAAGCAGCAGGTGTGCAAGTTTTATAATGGCTTGCTTGCTCCAGCACGAGATCATATAGATGCTACCGAGGTGGAAGTCTAATGGAGAAGAACGTGAGGACTGTGTTCTCAATTTTGGATGCAATGGCCAGATCTAGCTATCAGTGGCCTAATGACAGAAATCAGCCAAGAAGAGTGGCTAGTGTCAAAGAAGCAGAGGCTGTCAAGAATGAGCCGATTGAAACTCTTACATCTCAGTTGACCGCTCTAAAAAATCAAGTAAGTTTGCTAATTAGTCTGACGTTAGCACAACATAATGATACTTCATTGCAACGATTAGTGGCCTAGGAGGAGGTTGAAGATGTTAACTTTGTAAACCAGAGGAACTTCAACAACTTCTAGAATAACCAGCCAAGGTACAATCAGTACTCACTTAATCGGAATCACCAAAAATTCTCTTATGACAACATGAAGAATTCACTTAATCCACCACCCGGATTCGGTATCTTGAATGGTATGATTCATGATGGTAAGAAGTCAACACAAGAGGAGATAGTGCAGTCACAGTTCACCAAGTATGATGAAAAATTACCTCAGCTAGAAAGAAAGATGGATGGCAAATTTATTGAGCTGAATAAGAACATGATTGGATAGAGAGAAGACATCAAGAAACCTGAGAGTAGTATTACTAAAATTTCTACTAATATGAGTCAATTGATAAAGATTGTGGGAGCCCAGCATAAGCAGGGGCAATTCCCGAGTGACATAGTGTTGAATCCGAGAGAGCAGTGTCAAGCTATTCAATTGAGAAGTGACATTGAATATGAGGGTCCAACGCTGCCAGCTGATAAAGAAAAGGTAGTGGAGAAGGAGCAATTGGAAGAACAAAGAGGGATGCAAGAAAAGGCAAAGACGCAAAAAGATGCCTTGAAACCAAGTGAGGAGCAAGACATCAAAGCTGATATACCAGAATATGTCTCTCTTGTTCCATTCCCACAGGTCTTAAGGAAGAAGAAAATTGATGAGCAATTCGCAAAATTTTTGGATGTGCTAAAGAAGATCCAAATCAACATTCCTTTTGTTGAGGCACTACAACAGATGCCTAATTATGCGAAGTTCTTGAAGGAGGTGATTGCAAAGAAGAGATAGTAGGAAGAGTACGAGATGGTGAATATGACAGAAGAGTGCAGTACAGTTATCCAAAGGAAGCTACCATTAAAGCGTAAAGATCCAGGTAGTTTCACTCTTGAATGCAAAATAGGTAATTTAACTTTTGATAAAGCACTGTGTGATCTAGGAGCTAGTATCAACTTAATGCCATTATCTATATCTGAAAATTAGGAATAGACACAATGAAACCCACTATAATCGCCCTACAAATGGCTGATTGCTATACAAGTTCCCACGGGGTATTATAGAAGATGTTTTATTAAAAGTTCGTAAATTCATAATCCTTGCTAATTTTGTAGTCCTAGATATGATAGAAGACAAGGAAGGCCCTTTGATCTTAGGTCGCTCGTTTCTAGTAACGGGTAAAGCACTAATAGATGTTAAAAAAGGGGAACTAATTTTAAGGGTAGATGAAGAGAAGGTTACTTTTTCCATATATAAAGCTCTTCAACAACATGATAGTGAGGAAGTAAATCAAATAGAAACATGTAGCTCTATACAATCTTTAGATGCCACATGATATAAGAAACTGATTTCACCTAGTGATTGTGATTCCCTTGAAGATTGTTTTACTGATTTTGTTTTTAACATTGATCACCATAACTCTACTAACCTTGATCTTGTAGAAAGTATTAGTGCTCTTAATGCTTTGAAGGAAGCTCCCAAAGGAAGCTCAACCCAGGAGGACATAAGTAAGAAAGTTGTGGAGGAAGTACCAAAAGGGGGTGAAGGATGCCCGAACTTAAGCCATTACCAGATCATCTACGGTATGAATTTCTCGATAGCAAAAGAAGATATCCAGTAATAATTTCTTCCTCTTTAACTAGGTCTGAAATTGAGAAATTGCTTCGAGTTTCGAGAAAGTATAAATCTGCGAGTTTTGAGAAAATTCTTGTTTGTTAATTCAGTTTATTAGTACATGCAAGTTAGTTTAATAAAATCATTCACCAATTTTAGTGTCTAGTTTGGATAATCTTAGATAATTAGGATATCAAACTGCTTTAACCTGTTCTCTATGGATCGACCTTGACTTCTACTATTTACATCTACACCTGTATACTTGTAGTATTTTAGGGTTAGAATAAAAAGCATGTAATGGATCAGTCTTGTTGGGGAATGACCTAGAGTGCAAAGTAAAAGGTATTGGTTCAGTTAAGATTAGAATGTTTGATGGGGTTGTAAGAGTCCTAGATAATGTTAGACATGTGCCTTAGTTGAGAAGAAATTTAATATCACTTGGCAAGCTAGATTCGATGGGTTACAAGTTCCAATATGACAATGGAAATCTGATAGTGACAAAAGGTTCACAAACTCTTAAGAAAAATGAGGTTTATTTCTTGATCGTAAGCACCAGTGACAGGTGAAGTTTCTAACACAATTGATCCTGATAATGCACTTTTATGGCATAAGAGGCTAGCTCATATTAGTGAGAAGGGATTGCTTGAGTTAAGTTAGCAAGGGTTATTGCACTTTGATCTCTGGGGACCTTTAAAGGTTCAAACTCTTAATGGTGGTAGATATTTTATGTCTATAATTGATGATTATACCAGGAAATTGTGGGTTATTATACTTAAGGTTAAGAGTGATGCTTTCTCCAACTTTAGAGAGTGGCTTGTTGAGATTGAAAATCAAACTAGAAGGAGTGTAAAACACCTAAGGACAGACAATGGTTTAGAATTTGTTTCAGAAGAATTCAATCAGTTTTGCAAAGAAAAAACAATAGCAAGACACAAAACTATTGCTAGAACTCCACAACAAAATGGTCTTGCTGAGAGAATGAATATGACTATCCTAGAACGAGTAAGATGCATGTTATCAAGTTCAGGAGTGAGCAAGAATTTCTAGGGTGAGGTTGTAACTACAACAACACATTTGATTAATAGATCTCCATCAACCGCACTTGATTTTAAGATACCAGAGGAAATGTGGAATAGCTTACCAGCTGATTAGACTGATCTCAGAGTGTTTGGGTGCCTTGCCTTTGCTCATGTAATGCAAGACTAATTACAACCAAGAGTTATCAAGTGTATATTTCTAGGATATCCTAAAGGGGTGAAAGGATATAAACTCTGGTGTATTGAGCCAGGAAATCACAAGTGCATAATCAGTAGGGATGTGACTTTTGATGAAAGTGTTATGCCTCTGAAGAAACCTGAAGCAGCAGAAAATCCAAGTTAGAGAATTGATAACTCAGCTTGAGGTGGAGCTTGGGAAAATAACTCATGCTATTAACCATGAACAACAAAGTGATAACTTTGATGATGAAGAAGAAGACACTGAAGACTACAACAATTATCAGCTTGTGAGGGATAGACAACGAAGACAAATCCTTCCACCTCAAAGATTTGGGCATGTAGATATGGTTTCCTATGCTCTATTCACAGTAGAAGAATTGGAGTGCTATGAACCAAGCACTTATTCTGAAGTAATCAGTTGCACTGAGAAAGATAAATGGCTAGTGGAAATGCAAGAAGAACTGTTATCTCTTGAGAAGAATGAAACATGAGAGATAGTGGAAAGGCCAAGTAAAGACTAGTTGGGTGTAAATGGATATACAAGAAGAAGCTTGAGTTTGCTAGTAGAGAAAACATCAGGTTTAAAGTAAGATTAGTTGTTAAGGGATTTACTCAAAGGGAAGGAGTGGATTATAATGAAATATTTTCCCCAGTGGTCAAACATTGCTCCTTTAGAATCATTCTAGCTTTGGTTGCCTAGTTTAATCTTCAGCTGCACCAAACGGATGTTACCACAACTTTCTTACATGGTCAGCTGAAAGAATAGATTTATATGAAGATGCCTGATGGTTTGCAAATAGAAGAATCAGAAAATAAAGTTTGTTTACTGAAGAAATCTCTATATGAGCTTAAGAAGAGCCCTAGACAATGGTATCTAACATTTGATGACTATATGCTGAGAAATAGATTCTTAAGAAGCAAGTATGATGGCTGTGTTTACTTCAGACAAGAACCAAATTTGTCTCAAGTATATTTGCTATTGTATGTGGATGATATACTGCTGGTTAGTAGAACACTATCTGGTATTGAGAAGTTAAAAGAATGCTGAAATCTAAGTTTGAAATGAAAGACTTGGGTGAAGCCAAAAGAATTTTAGGCATGGATATTGATAGAGATAAGACTAAAGGAACTGTGTTTCTGTCACAAAAAGCTTATTTAAATAAAGTGCTTCAGAGGTATAATATGCATATGTTTAAGATTGTTTCAACTCCAACAGGACAACATATGAAGTTATCTTTGCTTTAATGCCCCAAGACAGTACAAGATAACACTACAAGAAAACGTGTAAATAACAACGAAATTTTTGCGACAAAATCCATATTTGCTGCTAAAATTATAAATAGCGGGAAAATTTCATGATTTGTTGCTAAAATCGGCGATTTGTTGAGCTATTTTGTCGCCATTTGTACTTCGCGACGAAAACCTATATTTCGTCGCCAATTTAGCGATGAAAATACACTATTCGCATCAAAGTCAGCGGAAAATATATTATACTTTGTCGCAAAACAGGTTGTTTTTAAAAAATATATAGTTCAATCTAATTTCCTATTAATTATATATCAAATAGCGGCAAAATATCTATTTTTTCCTCTAACACTTGGTGACATATTACTTGAAAGTCGTCGCAAATCACTAAAAATCAAAATTAATAAATAAAATTATTTTCTTAGTACATTTAAATTATAATAATTTTTAGTGTGAAGCCGCCAAAAAAAAAAAGGTTTGTGGCGAAATTTATGTGATTGCCGCTAACTTTAGGACGTTTGAACTGTTTTGCCGCCATATTTACTTAACTTCGAATAACCATTTTTTGTCATTTAATTTAGCGAATAATATACATTTATCGCTGCAAAGTTAGCGGCAAATATATTGAGGTTCATTGCAAATTACTAAAATATCAAATTAAATAAATAAAAAATATTTTCTTGGAATATTTAATTTCTGATAATTTTAGCGACAAAGGCATATTTCATCGCTAACGGGATAATTTGCTGCGAAAGTTTACACTTGCTGCTAATATTAGCGATGTTTGTAGGCATTTTATCGCTCCTTGCGATTTGCTGCAAAATTCTATATCTTGTCGTTAACTTTAACGATGGACATATAATGTTCGCTGCAAAGTTAGCGACAAATGTATTAACGTTTGTAGCGAAATATATATTCGCCACTCAAAATATCATTTGCAGCAAAATTTCTTGATACGTCACTAATTTTAGCGACATTTTTAATAATTTTGCTTGGACATATGACAAACATCACAACCCTTGAGGTTTTTCAACACTTCTGGTGTACACACATATTTCAGGAAACTGAGATGTTGCAGTGTACTAGGGATGCATCCTAGCCCTTTATGCCACACGTCAAACATATCATGAAAATGAGCCACTGAAAGTCTAGATGAGATTATTAGTTGTTGAACACTATCCTTTTGAAGGGGGCGCTGCATCTGTAACCAGTTACGTATATTGAAACTCTTTTATACCCACCCACTAAATTTAATACAAATCTACCCACTTTGTAGCAGGTAAAATATGTGGGTCCCACTTCTAACCACATTAATTGTCATCTTTTGTTTTTACCCTCTCCATCATTTTTACTTCACTAATATTTTTGTCATCTTCTTCAGTTTATAACTTTTACCGCACCTCCCAAAATTCTAATGCATCTCTTTTTTTCTCTCGAGTCTGCCTGCCCACTAGAGTATTATCTCAAAATTTTGTTCCATCTATTATTAAGGTATTTTTTTTGTCTTTGCATTCTTTATTTTACAGATCCACCATTTTACGATTTAATTTACATCTTTATTTTACATTATCGATTGTAATCGTTAAGGAAGATTATCATTGTAATCATTATTTGACTTTCATTATTTGCATGATGTATGTAACATATGGTATTCTTACACTATTTATTTGCATTCCCGATTATAAAAAATGATGTATTTTGCATTCTCGATTATCTATATTTGATAAGATTGATTATTCTCAATTCCATGATTTAGAATTTTGGTCATATTCATTCACGATTATGCTTATTATTGGAATTGGTTTCAATCATCAACGATTATTCTTTCACGATTTTGTTAATGATGGAATTGGTTTCAATCATTAAGTTAACTTATTTATTATGCATATTTATATATTGTTATAATCGTTAATGCAACATATAATCGTTACAATTCTTATTGTCATTATAATTTTAATTATTATCATTATTTTAATTATAATTTTAATTAATTATTATAATCGTTAATGCAACGTAAAAGAGTTGTTATCGTTACAATTTTAATAAATTTATAATCGTGTACGATTATAAGCGTGCACAATATTATAAAATTTATTGTTTATAAATTAACATAATTTTTCCTAATTTACGTTCATAAATTATAATTGTTAGACTCGGATTGTTATCGTTATACAATAAAATACTGATTGTGTAAATATTCAATTTTACAGATGGATTGGAGAAAGATGATAGTTCATTTTGGTGGTTATTGAGACGGGCCGTATTACCGGGGTGGAGACGAGGAGGTGTTAGCCGTACCATCTTGTGGGATGACATGTTCAAGTTTGCTTGAAAATATACATTCCATTGTTCAGGCGGATTTGAATATAAATTATTATATTTTGTATTCTTTGGATGTTGATGAGAATATTGCGAGAAAAATAAAAATAAAAAGTAATTTTGATGTGCAGTGTATGTTGCAACGTGTGAGTGATCTTACCATATTTATTACAGTGAATCCGATAAATATATTACCCAATGAACTGGTTTCGATCACACCGTGCATGAGAAATTTTGAAGAAGGTGGAGGGAGTGGGCAGAATATTGGTGCTACAGGCGATGATGATGATGCTAGTAGTACAGACAGTGATTCTGATTATGGAGATCAACACGAAGCTTTTGAGCAATTCTGCGAATTTTTTAAGGATAAGGGTAGGTTGAATAGTCGTAGCTCAGATCATAGGGGGAGTTCATCCGATCAAGCAGGTATTCCCGTTCAACCTGAATCACATGAGGCATTTTAGTATACCCATGATCATACCGAACCTGCTACACATGTCCCGCCTACACAATTGTGGGTAATTCCATCTATTCCTACTAAAAATGATCATGCTTTTATTGAGAGTAGTTGTTCTGGACGAGAAGAAGCTACACTATTGATTGGGTCAATGTACAACAGTAAAGAGAAAATGATAAGTGAGTTGGGAATATATCATCTAACACATAAATCTGAGTATTGGGCCAGTCGATCGGATAAGAGCCGATATTGCGCCGTTTGTAAACATGAAAGATGTGATTTTATAATGAAGGCTAGTGGTAAAGGTGGTATTTGGAGAGTTTTTAAACTAGATGCGCATACTTGTCGCTTTGATCCAAACCGAAATGCACCTCGACAGTCGCCCTCGAAGCTACTTGGTGAAATGTTTGAAAATAACTTCCTTGTTGAGGGAACGAATCTTGTTCCAAAGACGATGATGAATTTCTTGCAGAAAGAGCATTCATTACATGTTTGTTATAGCCTAGCTTTGCGTGCCAAAAATCATGCTATGGCTTCAATCTTCGGAGATGACCAGGACTCATTTAGAAGGTTCCCTTCCTATTTACATGTTCTAGGTAAGTGTAATCCTAATTCTGTTACAGATCTGGAGGTTGATTTTTATGTGGTGTGTTCAAGTATGTGTTTTATGCACTTGGGGCATCGATTCCTGGGTTTCAATACAGTCGCCCTGTGATTGTTGTGGATGGAACACACCTCAAGGGGAAATATCGGGGAATTTTGTTTGTTGCTGTGACAAAAGATGATAACGATCAGATTTTTCCTCTAGCCATTGGAATTGGCGATGTGGAATCAGAGGAATCATGGACATGGTTTATGCAGAGACTCAGATTAGCGTATGGTTGCCCTCCTCAGTTTCTTATTGTTTCGGACGGACATTTGGGTATCAGTGCTGCTATATCTGAAGTGTTTTCGGAGGCCTCACATGGTCTATGTTGCTACCATCTTCAAAACAATTTGGCTAGGTTCGGGCAACATGTAGTAGACATTTTCAACAGGATTTCCTATTGTTATAGTCATGAGGACTAAAATAGGTACTGGAATAACCTGAAAATCACAAGTAAGCCTGCGTATGATCGATTGGAGTATCTTGGGCAGAGTAGATGGAGTCGTACTATGTGTAGTGTGCGCAGATTCGATTTCATGACTTCCAATGCTCCAGAGAGTTTTAACATCCGTCTCTTATGGGCGAGACGATTGACTATCTGTTCCGTACTTGAAGTTGCAAGAACAGTTATCGAAGAGTGGTTCAGCAAGCGGCGAGCCCTTGCAAATGAGAGAGTAGATCCATTGACGGAATGGGCATCGAAAAAGCTTTTGGATTCTATTGAGGGATGGACGATGGGTGTTGAGTTTCTTTCTAGTTGCTTGTACAAGGTGAAAGATAACAGGAAGATATTCGTCGTTAATTTGGCCGAATGGACTTGTACATGTAGGAAATTCGATTATGAATTAATGTCATGCTCACATAAAAATGGTAGCTGGGTGTTCGATCATTCTTTTGACTGGGAAGAGTAAGTGGAAGCTCTCTCATGTAATGCAAAAGAATTTGATATGAGTACTTGCCTCACGGCCAATTCTCCCACATATTCGAATTCTCTAATAACGCCCAGACCCAACTCTCGACTGAAGTCTGTCGACCGTCCACTCCGAAGATCACATAGTACAATAATAACACTTTCGCGACCTTAACTGCGTCTCCGGCCTGCTGTCTAAATCTGCCAGCACAAAATTTAGCTCTAATATCATCTACCTTCTTCTTAGGGAGTCCAGCTATGTATCTACAATAGATGCCTCCTGCAGGTGGAGTGTAATCCCTATTCGGATCAAAACTGAATCCCCAAATCGAAGTCTAGTCACCAAACTATACTCGTACTTAGAAAATCTTATCAACCGGATTCCAATCCTAAACCAAAATTCATCAGGGGCTGCATTATCCCTCACCACCTCCCTACTCAAAAGTGCGTGCATGATAGAATTACAACAAATGGCACGGGTGTCAACCCGTAGAAAATGCACAAAACAGCTCTGCTCAAATTCCGTATAAGCATTTGCACCGTTAAGTCTCAACTCTTCCTTAATGTCATCAATTATAGACAGCCGAACATAGCCACTGATGTATGCCTTTGTACCAATAAAGTCTACCCTCTTCCAATTAAAATTGATCTGATTTAAATTGTAGATTAGTAATATTTAAAAAATTAATAATTACACAAATAAATAGTTAAATAATTAATTATATCCTCAATAATAATATTTTTTGCACCATTTTGCTAATTATAAATAATTCATAATTACACACCACTTACAAATGTTGATGCTATTAGCAAATATCATATAGTATTATAATATCCAAAATTTTCATAATGTAAATAATCAAGCTGCATAGCATACATAGCATTTTGAATTATAAATAAAAATGGTGAAGTTTGGGGCAACTTGAAAATGAGAGTAGCATAAATAAATCAATTCATGAAAGAACTATTAAAATATTACACTAGCTACTTGTCAGCAATAAATTATTAAATGAATTACAATAATATTGAATAAGTAAATTTTCATTAACGGTTAGCATTAACGATCACACACGTTTCACGATTACACACAAATCGTTAAACAAAGTCGATTACAAATCGTGAAACAACATAACAAGTTACAAAGACACATTGTTAAACAAATCTTGAAACAATAAGCTTTTTATACAGACACATCGTTATAGAACAATTTTACGATTACGAATCGTTACAGAACCTCTTTTATAGAATTCCAGATTTACGAAAATCATGAAACAAACTAATAAATAATCGTTAAAATAAAATCGTGAGACAAACCACATGAAACAAAATCGTGAAACAACATCGTGAGACAGAATCATGAACACTGAATCGTGAAATATAATCGTGAACTGTACAAAATCGTGAAAATAATCGTGAGACCAACACTTCTGTTGATACTGATAGGATTCCAGATTTAAACAAAATCGTGAAACATCTTACGAAATAATCGTGAAACAATATTGTGAATCTTTGAACAAATCGGGAAACAAATAGAAATCGTCACAAATCTGAATCATTATCTGAGGTACCAAGAAATAATCGTTACTCTAACCTCGTGAGGAGATCGGATTTCAGATTCTACGGCGGCAGAACTCTCGACGTCGAGAATCTTCAGCCGCGGCAGAGACGGAGGCGTCTTCTGGTTGGGGTGTTTCTTCGGCGGCGGCGGAAACAAGTGGACGGGGTGGAGATTCGCCGTCGTCGCTAGAGGTGTCACTATAGTCCAAAATTAACCTCCTTTGCATTTTTCGTCCACGATTTCACACGATTGGGAAAGATTTGAACTATTTTGTCTACCATTTAGAGGATGAAAAACCGTCTCTCTTATTCCAGCCCTTTCACCGGGGTTCACGATTTTACTGGCTCCATCGTGGAGAGATACTGTTTTCTTTGTAACGATGGGTAGATAAAAGAAGGGAGAGAAAACTGATTTTACCCCCTGTACCCTCGCTGTAAAATCAAGTCCAATTAAAAGTCAAAGTGGGTAAATTTGTTCAAATTATAAGTTGTGGATAAAAAAGAATTTTTTTATTCTTTTGTGGGCTCTGTCACGTAATACCACCCTTTTGAAACACATATAGCCTCCCTATCATAGGACTAGTAGCTAGCATTTCTCTTGTATCAACCTTTTGCAGCTCACAATATGTAGGTAGGAATCTTGCTCTAACATTCAAAGTGACAGAAAGTTGAGGTATTGACAGCAATTTGACTTTAAAGGTAGCCACAAGGAAGACATCTCTCAATATGATTTTAATTTGGAGATAAAGCTACCTGACCTTTATGTGTCACCTACTTTTGTGATCCATCTGGAAAAACTATAAGAGCTTGATTCTTTAAGGTTATGAGATTCTGCATGATGATGAAATCATTGCACATATGGCGGATGTCCCCTTTGTTAATGATCCAAGAGACTTTCTTCAATTCCTCCAGCAGAGTGACTTTATTGTGACCACTCTTGGTTCCTAACTTCTGTTGGCTTCTTCTAAGCTTTTGGAGTGAGTATTTTTTGCTCCAAGCAGCATTCCTAGTTCTTGTTGAACTATAGCAGTGATATCCATATTAGATGCAGGCTGCTTGTTGAACTATAGCAGTGATATCCATCTTTCTTCCTTTGGTTTGAAGTACCACTCAGGATATCCCTTCAATTTGAAGCATTCCCCAATTTCATGTCTGGTAGTTGACAATGCTCATATATCAGTTCTGCTCTTTCTTCTTTTGATTTTCTCCCAATACCTCTGCCTCTACCAGTTCCAGAAGTCTCTAGTTCTTCCTCCTGCACTTCTACCTTGTGTGTTAATCCTAGTAAACATTGGAATACCATTTCCACCATCAGCATATACTTCTTTCATACTCCTTTGCCTTTCAATTCGCAAAATCATTGAGTAAGCTTTATTATATCTGGTAAAGGATCCATAATCAATACTTGACTTCTAATATCATCATATGAATCGTTAAGCCGCATTCGAAACTGCATCAACTTATTACTCCAACTAAATTCGCAATCCACGAAATTTCTTAATATAACCCATTAATTTCATAAATTAATTGCTATTATGAAATGACTTGAACAACTTAATGATAACAAAACATTAATAATTTAAAACAATATATATAAAATTTGAAAAATAAAAACTATTTTATTTTAATTTTTCTCTTCTATGTCATCTTTAACCAGACATGTTCCTCTTTTCCAAACTTATAAACCCTAGTTTCTTCAAAGTCTCACCAACGGAGGATCTAAATGACAATGAAAAATCTAGTTAATGGATCAATTTCTCCGACCGCAAAAATCGATGAGATTCAATTGAATCCTTTCGTAGTATTCGTGATTCTTATATCTTTTTTTTTTTATTCATGTTATGGTCAATTATCAAGTTTACTAGTAGTATTCCCGTCGCACGGTTCGTAAGTAAATGAATGAAATACTAATTTTTTTTTTATATAATTTTAATATAATAAAATATTACCATCAATAAATAATAAGATATTAAAAATTATATGTTTGTAATATGTGGTTGACAGTGGATATATTTGTAATGTTAAAAATTTAGTTACCGTCTTCATAAATAATATTTCATTAATAATATTCATAAATTCATAAACAAAATTAATTTTAAGAAAATATGTTTTCTTTGGTCCGGGTGGAATCAGCTCAAATAGCTTTATCTTATTTATTTTAGGTTAATCAATGGCAAGTTATTGTCAATAATTGTGTTTTATATTGAGGTTGAATTTCATATACCAAAAATTATAATTTTCAGAATTGGTAATAGATTTTGGGCGAAAAAACTTTAAAGTTACTAATTTCGACGGATTTTGTTATTATATTAAGAGTATCTCCAAGGGGACAACACCAAATTGGTGCTAATTCACACAATTTACAAAAGTTAATTAGAAAAAATTGGTCTAAACAGAAATGCATCTCCAACCATTCAGCACCAAATTGCTGCAGAAAAAGGAATATTCTAAAAATATGCTTTTTTATTATTACATATTCTATATTTTGTTGGTATTCATATTGTAATTAATTGAAATATATTTAATTTAGTCTATTTAAGATATATACTAACGAAAAAATAAATTTATTATATGGCAAACTATAATTATCGCCGTAATTTATCAAAAGAAATTCTAGAATTAATTGATACATCTTTATTTCAAGTATAACAATATAATTATAACAATAAAATAGTCTAAAAATAAATTTTAAAAAAAATAATTTGTTGTTTTGTGAATAATAGAACAACAAATTTGCCAGAATTACCAAATTGCCGCATAATTAGCACTCCCCTTGAAGAGAGGTAGCACAGCAAATTGTTGTTTCAGCAGAAGCTCTAAGTATAGATATGTAAAGCTAAAAGCCCACCCATCACCGGCAAAACTAGCACTACTTGGAAATCTACACCAATTGGGCTCATTGCCTCACTGTAGTCTCCAATCCTTGGCCCGAAATCACGGCCCTCTCATGCTTCTCCACTTTGGCAGTGTCTGCATACGGCCATACTTGTCGTCTAGTTGGTTGATGTAGCCTGCAAAATTCTAAGAACTCACGATAGTGCCTTCGCTGACCAACTGCAATTCAAGGCGTTCAAGTAACTTGTTTACAACTGTGAGAACATAACATTTTTGCCTTATGACAAATGCTAGAGGCGAGTCTACAAAACCCAGCCCAGCCCTTTCTTTTCTTTTGAATTTTAACCTGTTTTATATTTTAAATAATATAATTTAATAAGTGCAGTAGAATTGGTAATCAGTGGGCAGAATTTTGTACTAATCTTTCTATGTAATAAAGGAGAACATTTTATAAGAGGAAATTAAGGATATTTTTCTGCCCACTTACCTGCTACAAATAGGTAGTTTAATTATTAATTATATAATAAGATAACTAATATATTAAACAATGAAATAAAATTAATTTCAAATTTGGATTAACTGTTTTGTTTTGGTGATTTGGTATATAATTAAAAAATTAAAGGAATTGATTTATTATATATATTCAAGAAAAAATAATTTACATAACTTAAAACACAAATAATTTTTCAATAATATACCAAAATAATCTTTTTTTTTAAAAATTTAATTTGACATTTATATTTTAAATTTTAAAATAAGGTACATTAAAAAGTACAATTATTTTTTCGATTATTTAGTTTATATTTGAGTATGTAGTATGAGTTGGATTATCTGAATTGAGTTTGAACGCAAATAAAACTTCATCCGTTCCATATTAATTGACGTTTTAGGATGAAAGGGAAGAATTAAGGATGAAGTATTTTGACAAATATCCCCTTGCTAAAGATTTGACCTAATCAAAATATCTCTGATAGATTAAAAAATAGAGATATTTTGGGATTGAATCCAGAGAAAAAATTAGTAAAATTGATGAAAAATATGTAAAACGTCAATTAATTGAAACATCAATTGATATGGAATGGAGGAGTATTAATTAAGTGTTTTAAAATTAGTTTTTTAATAATATGCATGACACATATTTTTTTAATATACTCAATTTAGAAATACTTTAATTTTTTATTACATTTAGTTTTAACTTTAAAAATAGTAAAAATCAATCATTTTCAGTTTCTAAAATAGAGATATAAATATCTTTTTATAAAGAATAAAAAGAAATGGTGGATGAATAGGTGCACCCAATGTAATGGATGAAAAATCTAGAGATTTATTGCATTTTTTATATCTCTATCTAGGGATGAATAAATTTTTCTTCTTTTATATTGTAAATCTATTTTTAACTTATAATAAATAAAATTTGATCATCCTTTTTGAATATTTAATCTGATATTGAATAATTTAATATGTAAAATTAAATTAAAGTAAACAATAATTTGTTAATTCATTACTTAAAATTTGTCTTTGATAGTCCCCATGATGATCTTCTTGAGTTGGTCAACGGGAATCATACCATCAACAGATACTTGAATCTCTTCTAGAGGCGTTTCCTTGTCAGTGACATCGCGTTTGCAGACGTTTCAACGCCGCCTTGATTTTCAGTTGGTTCTTTCCCCTGAGCATGACTTGTATCGCAGTTGTCAATCTTGCTCCTCAAGTTTTCAATCTTCGAGTCCTGCTCTTGGAGATGTTTTGTAAGTCCTTCAATGGCTTTAGTTAGACTTGCAAGTTGTTCTTCAAGAGTTGAAACGTTCGTTGTCATGATGCGTGCTACTTCTGAACTTGAGGAAGAGCGAGGAATAGAGCATGCAGAGTCATCATCCTCATTTGCGTGTTAGCGGCGAGCTGCTTCGGATCCTTCTCAACAGCTTCAAGAGATGACGATTGTGATTGTAGTGTCTTGGACATGATTCTTGTGATGATATTGACATTTGCAGTTGGAGAGTTTGTTGCAGCGATCTTCGTCAGCGTGATCTTATGAGGCGCCATAACACGATCTTCAGTTGTTGGTTGAGGAGAACAGATGAGAGGTAGAGATGTCCCACCGGGCATCCCAAATTTGTAACAACAAATTTTGCATTTTAAATTTACAAACACAAATACTTGTACAAATTAATTCCAACTGGATTAAATGAAGAACTTTGTAGGTTACAATCTATATTCTTCAATCCTCTGATTCCTCTATTCGAATATCTTCTTTGAATTTGATAATTTGGAGTGAAATCCTCTTCTTGATCTCCTCCGCCGCTTGAGTTGTTCTTCAATAACGTTGTTCGAAGGCCGAACGGCTTGATTCCGGATCGAACGCTACTTCTTGATAATTTTGACGAAGAATGTCTTCAAATCTTGAGGAATGTCTTCGATTCTTCAAGAACGTCTTCAAATCTTCAAGTGCTTTAAGTCTTCTGAATTTCTTGGAGTTCTTCCGCCTTCTTGAAGCTCTGAACTTGTGTCTTCACTTCTTGACTTGTGTTGTTGTGATTTTGGTGGAGAATGAGGCCCTATTTATAGTGGTAGGATGGAGAAAACCCTAATGGGCTTGAGTCTGAACGGAGCGATATGATTGTCCTTTATAATATCATTATCCATAAGATGATTATTAAATTAATCGTATTTAATTTAATAATTACTGCAACAATTTGACACATGTAGCATTCTGATTGGTCCAGCATGACTTGATGTTTATCCTCATATTCTTGGATAATTACTAAATTAATTTAATTTAATTTAGTAATATCTGCATCTTGACACGTGGCGGCTTTCCATTGGTCAATAAAATATATAGTAAATCACCAATTAAATTGACTATTTAACTTAGGAATTTTATTTATTCAATTCCTAATATTAAAAATAATCAATATGAAATTGATATTCAACATATATTTTATAATGTGGCGCATTTTAATTGGACCAAAATGGCGTATCAACAATTATCTTCTTAGTTTAACTCAGTGGTGGGTAAGAATAGATTTTTGTTGGGTAAAATTGAGAGTTTAGTGGATGGAATGCCGATTTGGCTTTGAAAACTACGTTTCAATCCCCATGAAAATTTATTTCAAGGGTGTATTCAGATTTTGTTGGCAGGATTGAAGTTCAGGTGGGTTGTGGAGATGTGACGAGATTCTGAGAGGATATTTGGATTGGTCACCAATCACTTCGGATGCAATTGCCAACGTTTTATCGGTTGTTGGAAGCTCACGACAGATCAATTACATCTTTCTATTCAAGAAATTTGGATCATCAGGCCCCAACTGATTTGAATTGGAATTTCCATTTTAGCCTAAACCTCAGAGATGCAGAAATCGAGAGTCTCTGTAATCAACTGGACACTTAGAGCAACTCGAATTTGGCAATCTATAGGGATGATAGAAGGATTTGGTGGGAGACCTCCGGCAGTTTTACATGTAAATCCTTCTTTCATTCCGATTTCCCCCAGCCAATCCTCTCCCTGTATAAGAACATTTGGAAAACATCTATACCAAAGAAAGTACATTTTTAATCATGGTTGATTATAGAGCCGGTGCAACATAAACGTGAATAACAATTAACTTACAACATAACATACGTGTGCACATGTTGTCCCAGATCACAACAACATTACATATGTGTGCACAGGTTGCCCCACCTTATGGGGATTGATCAATCAAACATATAAATGCAACTTAGGTCTTGCATTTCTTAAACATATAAATACAACTTAGATCTTACATTTCATAAGATAACAATTAATCACATAAATGAAACAAGCATATACAATTAATAAGGCAAGTAAGAACCCCCACCTGTAATGTGATGCATGAATGCACATCGAGGATTTAATGTGAATGTGGTTATGCAGATTATGATCATAATCCTTCGTGCCTCCATATCGTCGTCACCATAATATTAATATAATATTTTTTTTTCTTAGGTTGGACTTAGGAATAAATAAATAGAAATTTTAGGGCTTGAACATGATTTAAAAAGGTGTTAAATTATTTTGAAAGTAAATAAAAGTTCTAATATTTATATATATAGTGCGTAGTAGGGAATAAATACTTAATATCTCAAAACATATAAGGAGGAAAAATCTAAAATTTTGAATACGAATATTTAACTCATATATGAATATCATACTTAAATTTCATAAATTGTAAGAAGTAAAAATATAAACTTTGATTTTTTGAAAACGTAATAGTCGCAACAGTAAATTCTTCGCGGCGATGAAAAACCTTTATAACATAAAAATTAATCAATGGATATCTTTAAAATTATACAATAATATATAAGACATGTACATGAAATACATGTCCAAAAATTGGAATTTTTGAAGTAATTTAAATACATATTTTGAATTTTATAAAATAGAACAGAGAAGTTTTCAGATTATGTACAACCGTGAGAAAATATTTATAATTTATAAATTACTTGATAGATTATTTTAAAATTCGTACCGGATATAAAAGACATACTTTAGAACAACATATCCGAAAATCATAAGATTTGAAGACTTATAAATATATATTACGAATTTTCTAGATGGAAAAATAGAATATTTAAAATCTAGATCAACTGAGATAGAAAATTAATATAAAATAAATACTACTGATATGTGGTTGAAATTTTTAATGTAGCTTGAAAACTTGTCATGGAATAACGTACTAAAAATACATTGAATAATAATACGTATAGATATGATTTTCGAATCTTATAATGAAGATACTTGAAAATATAGTGAAGGAGGAAAACGAGGTTCGGACGATGATGTCGGCTTCCTGAAGGCCCCTGATGGTTTTTGGACGAACATTCTAAGAAAATAAATGATTTGGGTTGTGATTTTGATTTATGACATGAATCCCTTATTTATAAATTATATTTCTAGGGTTTAGGACTCCTAATTAGACTAGGAAATTGTTATCTTGTTCCCTATGTAAATATCATAGATTTGGGCTTGACTAATGTATTGAGCTTATGTCCAAATTAAACATTTAAAAACCTAATAACATAAAATATATTTTTAGCTTTAAATCAAAATAATAACTGACATAATTAATAATTAATAAAACAGAATAAATATCATAAGATAAAAATAAAATAATGAAATATAATAAATGATTAAATAATTTACGGAGCGTTACAATATTCAAGACACACAGAGTACTCAATAGAGGAAGTTTGGAATCTAAAAAAGATATAGGGTGGCGTGTTGGATATCTACCCACAAGGAGTTTGGAAATTTTTTTATTTATGATTTTGTTACAATATAGTGCTACTCAGCTCACCTAATCAGAAGGAAAGAATGCAGAAGAAGAGTGAACACGTGGATGACTAAAAAGGCTATGTTTCTGTATAGAATTTGTTAGGTTTCTGTTATTCACTAATAAGTTAGTTAACAAGGAGTTAAACACTCCTATCTAGAAGCTTCTCAAGAGAGCTGGTTAATCTTGTATCTATAAATATGAGATCCTGATATAAAATATTTTTATCTTTGATAATACAATTGTAATTTGAGAATTTGATTCAAGCATGATATCATGAGCCATGACTATCTCTCTCATTTAACCACCTTCAAGTGCAATTCGCTACAGTTTATGAGTAGTTTTCTTAAGTTTCTTTGAGTCTCGTGTATTTCTTTGTTTCAATGGCAAAAACCTACTCTTATCGTGATTCAAAAAAGATTGGATCACACCAATTACAACTACAGTTTGAGCTCACGAGTTCGAGGGGAATCTATTTGCAATACCGCCGGAAAGAATTGAAGTATCTGGAGGTTGAGATCGGAGAGGAATCCAACGTATGCAACATGGATTAAGCAAGATCAGTATATACTCAGCTGGCTTCTGAGTTCTATTTTTGATAGCATGCATGTAAATCGGAGCAGCCGATCCTATCAGGTATGGAAGGTGCTCGACGATTTGTTCAGAACAAAATCAAAAGCTAAATTGTTGAATTTGCATTTTCAACTGCAAACGCTCAAGAAATGTGATCTTTCTATAGAAGAATATGTGCTCAAATTGTGCACTATCACTGATAATATTCAAAGCATGAGTGGTACGAGGTGTGTCTGTTCGCCTTATCTATTTAATATATAAATATATACTTATCATTAATCTACTACTCTAACTAGTAGAGTGGTAAATAAGGGTCGATCCCACGAGGAACGGTCGAACAATTTTGCTTTATGTATGAAAAAAATTATGATTAAGCAATATAATATAAATAAGCTAGAAAAACAATAACGATATGGGGGGAGGGGAGGTTTGATGTAATCACGACTAATAACTAATTACAATTAAACAAACCAAATAACAATTACTCTAAAAGCACACAACAAGTTAACAATTCAAGTAAACAAAGATAAGAGAATGATTTTTGGTTTTATAAATGATAAAATGATTCAATCCTTGATCGAGTATCCCCTTGGCCATGATTAAACAAACCAAATAGCAATTACTTGTCTTTTTATAGACTTCGAAATAGTCCTGAGGAGCTTAGGAATCAATTCCTACTTGGGCAGGAAAGTTCTTCAAAAACGGACTTTTGACGCGGCCGTTTTGTGTTTCTGACGCAACCGCGTCACTTTGGACTTGAAATTTCTTTAAAATGCAGCATTTTGACGGGGTTGTGCTGCGTGTTGGACGCGACCGCTTTGCAACAACATTGCAGATTTGTATTGCGAGCTGGTTTTGGCGTGACCGTGTTGCATCTCCAACGCGGTCACGCTGGTTCACATCTGGTTTGACTTCTGGACCGGTTCAGACGGGTCTGAGTCGGTCTAGGCCAATTTTTGGTCGGTTCTGGCCGATTTTTGTCGGTTTTGACTTTCCTTTGACTTGTTCTTTCGTCCGAGTCGTAAATCACGACTTTTAGTCCTGAAATTGCTCAAAAATACCTTAAAACAAGTGAAACACATTAAATGGTCCAAATTATATAAAATTATCCAACTCCAGACCAAATATGCACATAATTCCTATAAAATACTATTCTAAATCGACATAATTACATGCATAATTAACGTGTATCAACCACTCACGTAATTCCCTGAAGGAAATCTGTCGGGTGCATGTGTCGGACATGCTTGCTCTTTTCGAACCTAAAATTAGGTTCCGCTCTATTTCGCCTCATTTCTGGCGAGAATTAAATATGTACTTTGTTGGTGAAAACTCCTGCACAAATCTACGACCTAATATTTGGATCTTTTGCTGTCGAGAGTGGTCTCACGAGGTCTCGGTTATGTATCACTCTCCCTAGCTGCTTCTTGTGGAGAAAAAGATTAATGAGTGTACATGTCTTTTTTTTTTTTTTTCTTTTGTTCGTGCACGCGAGTAACTCATACATTCGACGCAGAGATCTCTGGTATGACCTCTCTATGTTTGAAAATTGCCACTTGTGCATTCTAGGTGATTTTAATGCGGTTCTGGGCTCTCATGAAAGGCTCAATAATCGCATTCCATCGGTCATCTCTTGTGAAGAATTTCGCATTGCTCTTGAGAACGCCTCGCTTCAGGAGGTTCGTGTCACGGGCAGTCGATTCACTTGGTACTCCAGAAGATTTTTGGGTAACATTATTGCCTCCAAAATTGATAGGGCTTTCACCACGCCCTGTTTCTCAGATCTTTGGGACTCAATATCCACCTCTGCCTAAATACGCAACAATTCTGATCATCACCCTGTTGTGGCGCATTTTGCCACTTCTACCACTTCTTTGCCTAAACCTTTCAGGTTTCAGCACATGCGGACGGGCCATGATGGCTTCCTGTCCCTCGTGGGCAGTTCATGGTGCCGTCCCACACAGGTCCTCGACCCCATTTCACTTTGTGTCATCAAGCTTAAGCGCTTGAAGAGGATCTTCGCCTGTGGAATACTTCTGCATTCCACAATGTTTTCACTAAATTGGAAGAAGCGAAAAACAACCTCCTTAAGGTTCAGCAGGAAATATATGATCGGGGTTATTCTAATGATCTCTTTGATCGGGAAGTTTCTTTGCAGTCAGAGATTAACATGATTTTACTTCAGCAACAACTTTTTTATAGGCAAAAACATAGAGCTTCCTGGCTTCAAGATGGTGATAGCAACACGGAGTCTTTTCATAATTTGCAGCGGTTGGCCAAGGTTAATGTAGGCATCAAATCTATGATTATTGACGGGCAACTGACCCATGATGTTAATCGCATAGCTCAACATGTCGAGGATTATTATACCGAGCTTTTTTCGGCTAATTATGATTACATGAATTTTGACGAGGAGCTCGCCCCATTGTTTTTCAAATAATTTTCGCACGATCACAATATTATGTTGATGGAAGTTCCCACTCTGGACGAGATAAAGCTAGCCGCTAACTCTCTCTCTCGGCCGACAGCGTCCCCGGACCCGACGGGTTTGGCGGCAGCTTTTATCATAGCTGCTGGCATATTATTGGCAAAGACATTACTAATGCAGTGCAGTATTTCTTCGCGACTGGTTTCTTACCACATGGTCTCAACTCTAATTTCGTTACACTAATTCCGAAGTTTGATGGTGCATCAAAAGTAGAGGACTTCCATCCGATCGTTCTCGAGAATTTTTTGTTCAAAATTTTGACAAAGATTCTGGTTAAGATTGGGCAGTTTTATTGGAGAATACATCTCTCCCTTTCAGTACGGGTTTATTCCCGGAAAGAGCATTCACCACTGCATCTCTTTCGTTTTTGAATGCATAAATTGCCTCCACAGACATCACAGCTGTGACAATGTTGCTTTAAAAGTGGACATCCGTAAAGCCTTCAACACCATTAGATGGGATTTTCTTCTGGCGGTTCTGCGTCAATTTGGATTTTCGGCCACTTTTACTTCCCCGGTTTCTACTATTTTGCATTCGGCCATGCTCTCAGTATTGATTAACGGGTCACCTTTTAAGTATTTTGGTTGTGCACGAGGGGTTTGCTAGGGTGACCCTCTCTCACCCTTGCTGTTTTGCATGGCAGAAGACGTCCTCGCGCGTCTTATCACCAAGGGGATTGATGAGGGCCTTGTTCTTTCGGCTCTTGCGAAATATGGGATTACTTGCCCTCCTTTTCTTCTATATGCCGATGATATCTTCATCACATCAGCGGCCAAGATCAACAGTGTTCGGTCTATCAAAGATATTCTTATTAGATATGGCGAGCTCTCGGGCCAATTGTTCAACCCGGAAAAATCGAGTATATTTTACAGTCGCACTGCCACTACCACTTTTAAAAATACTATTCGAGCTATCACTGGCATGACAGTTAGCACGTTACCCGCCCGCTACCTTGGGGTGCCATTGTTTCGGGGTGTGCCACGGGCTTCCGCTCTTAGACCTCTTATCTCGTCCATCCAAGCAAATTTTGCGAGATGGAAGGGCTCTACGGTCTCCATGGCCGGTAGAGCCTGCTTAGTCAACTCGGTGATCGGTAGTTCGGTTATTCATTCTATGATGACGTACAGATGGCCCCATATGCTCCTCAATAGTCTTGAAACTTCTATGAGGAATTTTATCTTGACAGGTCGCACTGATAAAAAGGGCATTTTTTATGTCTCCTGGAAGAAAGTTTGCGCTCCTAAGGAGGAAGGTGGTACCGGGTGCGGTCAATCCGCCTCTCCAACGAAGCATTCCTTTTTCGGCTTGTTTAGGATGTCTATCAGTCTTCGGCGCCTGGAATGAGTTTTATTCATGCTAGATGATTTGATCAGGCCGGAAATGTGTGCAATTACTACGTGCATTCATCCATCTTTGCAGGTGTTAGACGTCTTTTGCATAAGGCGGTCCCGGAATCTCACTTGCTTATTGGGCAACACTCCTTATTGCACTTTTGGATGGATCCCTGGTTAGGATATTCTATAGTCGACCGGCTTGATATTCCGTCCTATGTTCGATCGTGGCTTTAACAATGTATCTCGGATTACTATGATGAAGAGGGGTGGCACATTGATGACCCCTTTGCGCAAACATATCCTCATATTGTCCAATATATCATTGCTTACACTCCGTTACCGGACACTAGTGATAAGAAGGTTTGGCGACCGTCCCCCAACGGGACTGTTTCATCTTCGCTGGTTTATCACAATATCTGCTCCAAATTCCCTCGGCCATCTTGGGGAAGCTGGATTTGGGGAAGGCATATACCCCCAAGTTGATCTTTTGTGGTTTTGAGAGCCATTCACAATAAACTCCCGACCTGTGAGGTTTTGCATACCCGTAGCTTTCAAGGACCGTCTATTTGCTCTTTATGTGAACTATCAGGGGATTCTCTTGATCATATATTTGTTTCTTGTCATTCTGTTCTTCCATTTTGCGCAAAATACTGTGGGCATTTAATGTGCACATGGATGTGCATGATACTTTTCACAAATTCTTGTTGCAGGCTATGAACATCAAGCTTGGCACGCAACTTTCTTTTCTTTGGCGCGCTGCGATTGTGACATATTTTTGGTGCATATGGGCTCGGAGGAACGGTTTGATTTTCGAAGACACTCATTTTACTCCCTCTCAGGTGAATTCTTTTATTTGGACGTCGCTTTGTGAAGCTGCCATGTTTCGATTGGGTTTCATGAACAGTGATTCGTCGGAGTTGGAGTGTCTCTGACGATTGCGCGTCATGCCGATCATGAAGCCTCTAGCCATGGTTTCCTCGGTATTTTGGCTGCTACCCAGCCCGGGTTGGGTTAATATTAATATCGACGGTAGTTCGACTGGATCGCCGGGAGATCTCTACGGCGGCGCTATTTATAGAGGATATGTTGGGGTGGTTCTGGGAGCCTTCGCTGCATCTTTCGGTCGAGGTAACTCGAGATCGTTATTCTAGCGCTTGAACAATCTCATTTGCGTCGATGGAATAGAATCTGGCTAGAATCAGATTCTTCGGCTATTGTTCACCTTTTAAACCAAATCTACCAAAATTCCATGGCATTTGCAAGGCAGATGGTTTCAGGCTCTTTCAAGACTGACTACGATGGAGTTTTGAGTTTCACACGTCTTCCGGGAAGGAAATCAGATGGCGAACGCCCTGTCCAAATTACATGTTCCATTTACTTGGATTGATACTCTCCCGAATTACATTGCATGTTTAGCTCATATGGATATCTTTGTGGAATTTTTTCGTGTTTCTCATTAAAAGGCTAGTACTCTTTTTCCCACATATGGTTTTTTCCCACTGGATTTTGCCATATGTGGGTTTTAACAAGGCCAGCCTTCTTGGAAACTTAGCTATTGGCCTGTAGTAGCAAGTTTCCATGTGTCTTAGGTTCTCTTAGTATGGCACGTCCATAATTGTTTCTCTTTATGTTTCTATGTATTTTTCACTTTCTTTATTTTATATTATCTGCATATTAGCTCTCTCTCTCAACAGAAAAATTTCTTCGTGAATTTGTTATAAATCGTAATTGTAATTGTAATTGATTGTAATGAATTATTAATTGTTCTATTAATTGGTTCTTGCTATTTTTTCCTGTCATTTTCAATTTTCCTTTTGTGTAATAATTATACACTCCCTCCGTTCCATAATAATTGACGTTTTAGGAGGTTCTTTTCTTTTCTTATTAATTGACGTTTTACATTTTTTTCACTAATTCTAGCAGTTTTCTCCCTGGACTCAATCCTTAAAAATCTCTACTTTTAAATCTATCAGAAATATCTTTATTTGGTTAAATCTTTATCTCCTAAAATATTCCGCTCATTATAGCGTCTTCTTCCCTCTCCCTCTTTATTTCACGCGCCTTATTCCCTCTCCCTCCTTAATCCACGCTTTCTTCCCCTCTTCCTCCTTCATTCCCCAATTTAAATTGAATAAAAGAAATAGTTTAAGTTACTTATGGAATTCGCTAGTCTACATTTCTAACAGATAGCTTGATTTAATGATACAATGAGGAAAGTTAAATATAGCCTTATGGAATTGTCTGGATATATGTCTAATAGCATTATCCAAAATTATCTAGTATTGAGAAGCATTCAATGGATGCTCTAAAAGCCAGACATTATCTAGTACATCCATGAGATTTTAGTGTATGTTAGTTGTAGGATACAATGAGGAAAGTTAAATATAGCCTTATGGAATTGTCTGGATATATGTCTAATAGCATTATCCAGAATTATCTAGTATTGAGAAGCATACAATGGATGCTCTAAAAGCCAGACATTATCTAGTACATCCATGAGATTTTAGTGTATGTTAGTTGTAGGATGGAAGATGGAATTTCAGAGAGAGAAGATGCCGGAGTTTCACTCTCCAACGATGACAAGAGAAGATGGAATTTCAGAGAGAGAAAAGATAAATATTTAAAGATGCTAAATTTTTGGAGTCATATAAGAGAGATAAATAATTAAGTGAGGGATAAATTTGTCAAAAAATTTCATTCTTAATTCTTCCCTTTCTTTCTAAAACGTCAATTATTATGGAACGGATGGAGTATTAAATATATGCATATATATATATATATGTATTTCATAAAAAAATTATGTTTTTTATTTAATTTTTTGAAAGAAAAGCAATAATTTTGAAATAATCTTAACTATTTTTTAAATATTATTTGTGAATTAGTATTATATTATTCTTAATTTAGTAATAAATTTATCAGAATATTTTTTAATATTAGAAATTAGTAAAAAAAATGATAGACATTGTCAGATGAGTTAGAGCAGAGAAAGTGTAAAAAATAAAAGTAGTAATGTCAGTTAGTCAAATGATCAGAGAGGAGAGAAGAGAGAGTACTGTAAGTAGGATTGTGAATGTTGTCGACAACCATATTTGCGAACAAACGGGATAGATTTGTCCAACCCGCAAGTAAAATCTAGTCCAAACAGACCCATAACAGGTCAGCACTCGATTTGAAATCCATAGAAGCATAATCAACGGAAAGATCCCACTTATTTAAAAAGAAGAAAAGAAAATATCATACATGCTTGACTTGTGCAGACCTTTATTTATTTATATATTACTCTACGTACTGTTGGCTGGGTCATAACAAGGGCATGATTTATTTTCAGCAAAAGGCAGCCTGACTTACAGCCAGTAGTACATTGTTATTCAAACAACTTGGGAGATGAGCAAGTCTTGGTGGTGTGGGTTGGCTGTAGGCGCGCTACACACCTCCCCATATACTCTTGCGCTGTAATTGTTTAGACCATCATAGTACCTGCTCCACAACATCATCCCTCCATAGTTTCTGCTACCCTTAATCACCGGAAAAATCTCACCCACTAGCTGATTAGGCTCGATGTATCCTCCCCCAGCGGCAGCGGTCGACGCCGGCAAACCCATGAACAGCTGAGTCTCCGTGGAATACTGAGCAACAAACGAACTCCACTGGTTCCATGACGCTATAAGACCGGACACACCTGACCTGATATCACACGGCGGGTTGTTGTAGAACTGTACCCAGACGTAGTCGAAAAGTCCGGTTTTAATGGCGGCGTCCAAGTAATGATCAGGGAAGAAACACTGTGGGGCTGCGGATAAGTACACCTTTCTTTGGGGTGTGCTGTACGCTGCCAGGGCCCTCGCCAGGTCATCCCAGTACAGATTGGAAAGGGCAGCTTCGATATCAAAGTCGACGCCATCTAAAGCCACGTTGCCGAGTGGGCCGCCGGAGCCGGAGCCGGCTAGATAGGTGTTCCAGAGATAAGCAGCGACTTGCCTTGCATCTTCCGGGGAAGCGATGCTATGGCTGCCGGCAGCGCCGCCAAGTGAAAGAAGGATTTTGATGCCGAGGGTCTGACAATACTGGATTTCGGAGCTTAAGCGAGTGCAGGTGCCGGATGGGGGGTCGCAGTGGCCGGCTAGGTTGAGAACAGGGGTTCGACCATTGCCGAATTCAATTAAGAAGGCGAGGGGTATGAACTTGTAGAGGCCACTGTCACAGGCGGCTGTGAGGGTTCCTTCGTTGCCGTTTTGGCCCCAGTACACTGATATCCCACAGGCTTCACTGGATGTGGAGAGTAGTGAAAATGGAAGGAGGATGAGGAGGAGGGAGACTGTTGAGAGACAATGTCCTGACATGTTTAACATCTATATATGTATGCAGAAACTGGTGTCTGCCATTTTATAGGCATCATTCACTTTTGAGGCTACCTAATAAGCCAATTAATCCGAATTTTCTTTTACTTCATCATCTGTTATACTTTATTCATTAAATGACACATATTAATTTATAACTTCATGCCATATACGTATTGTTGGTGAATGTGATGAAACAAAAAATATAACACCAAATATAACAGATGATCTTATGGGTCAATAAGCAGCCCCATAAAATCATCTATTACATTTAATGTTAAATCTTTTATTTCACTACATTCACCAACCGAATTTCTTAATAAGCTTCTAATCGGTACTTTAATTTTAGGAAATATGAGTGGATATATGGATATCAACTTTAATATGGTAAAAGTTTTTATATCTCGGCTATTTATTTTTATAATCGAATTGCTTTATTTATCTCATCAATATGATAGTACTTTCTAATTTTGTTTATAAAGTTGAGTATTATTAAGGTTGATGGATAATTTAGAGGACGTTGCACGGTGATCTTTCCTTTTAGATTTTCTAAAATTTTACTCTTGAATGGAATTTAAGAAAATTACACCGTTTAAATTTTAAATTTTCATTGAATTTATATTTAAGTAAATATATCAGTACAATTTTATATAAATATTGCAATAATATACTCCCTCCGTCCCGGCTATATTAAGAAAAAGTTAGTTTTTACTTTTTAGTTGACTTTTTTAAAAGTAGAGATTGAGGATGAAGATTTTAAGGGTGGGGAATGGAGATTGTAAGATTTCTTTTTATTTTGGGATGTGCAAAATAGGGCGGAACAATTGAAAGAAAAAAGTGTGTAAATTAAAATGGGACGGAAGAAGTAATAAAAAAAATAATTGTAGAATTACGATTAAGTAATAAAAACTGCGGCAAGTGGGTGTGGCGGCTTTAGGGAATTGTAGAATTACAAGTGAACACATTTTTTTACAAGTTTATGTGAAGCACGTGTACATTACTCATCTGCCCAATGTGTTGACTGCTTCGATTTTAATGCCACGCGTCTTAAAGGACCACGTGATTTTGGTAAGATCTAAGATCTCTTAGATCCGAATTGTGTGTCAATATTTTCTGAGAAATGTCATTTTTTAAAATCACTGGGTACGTTAATATATTAAATAAGATCTAAGAAAATGTTGTTTTTTTATTTTTGGAATAGAAAAGTCAACAAAAATTAAGTAAAATTAAGAGAATATTTAGGACTTAAAATTTTCCTTATTTTTCATAAACAAAAGGGGAAAATGCTGGAAAAGACCAAATTTCTGGAAAAATAAAAAATTTCTGAAAAAATCGAAAATTTCTGGAAAATACTAAATTTCTGGAAAAAAAAAAAGAAAAATTCTGGAAAAATCCGGTCATTTCTGGAAAACACGAAATTTCTGGAAAAAAACGAGCATTTCAGTAAAATACCTAAAATTCTGGAAAATACAAGAAAAGCGAAAAAATACGCAAATCTAGTAAAGATACAATTCTGGAAATGCAATACAAATACACAAGTAATTCAATGAAAAAATTCAAATTTCACATCATCTCAAATGTGAATGTGAAACTTCCCTCCATTTTCTTCATTAACTTGAAAGAAGTTCAACAATCTGAAATTTTACACACAAATTGAATTCATTCAAATCTCCCTCCTAAAAAATCAAAATTTAAACCTACAAACTTCTATAAATGTTGTTGTAACAACATTTACTCCTACCATTAATGTTCAACAATCAAAACCAAAATTTTACAAACATGACGAACAATAGAAGGGAACCAAACTTTTCTCCATCAGATCGTAATCGGATAGCGCAGTATCTGTTTGCCAATAGCACGGACGAGGTCGTCCACCATGGCAAGATCCGATCGATAGCTATATCATTTGGAGTTAGTCGCCGAACGATCCATTACATTTGGGTAGCTGCTAAGAAGCAGATGGGGCAGGGGTTACCAGTGACATTTTTGGAGCAAACAAGGACTATCAAACCGAAACAAGCTGAGTTAGATACATCAACATTTAAAGCAATGCCATTTTGCAGATTGATACACGTTAATCATGCATGTAATTAAGTCAATTTATGATAGTATTTTATAGGGATTATGTGCATATTTGGTCAAGAATTGGATAAAGTGATATAAATTCGATTATATAAACATGTTTGACTCGTTTTAAGGTATTTTTGAGCATTTTCAGGATTAAAAGTCGTGATTTACGACTAAGGGACGAAAGAACAAATCGAAGGGAAGGCAAAACCGGACAAAATCGACCAAAATCGACCAAAAACTGGCCCAGACCACCTCAGACCGGTCTAAACCGGTCCGGAGGATAAATCAGAGCAGAAATGACACGGTCGTGTCACACACACAACACGGCCGCGTCAAATGTGACCTGCAAAGCCAAAATCCTCAATGTGACTACAACGCCGCCGCGTCACTCATCTAACACGGCCGCGTCATTTTGTTCTGTTTTAGAAGTTTTGAGCTCGAAGAGACGCGGGCGCATCACTCATCCAATACAGCCGCGTCAAAAGGCCGATTCTGAAGTGAAATCCTGATGTGCCAAGTAGGAACTGATTTCTAACTCCCCCAGAACTTTTTCGAAGCTTATAAAAGACAAATAGAGCTCGTTTTTCAGGAAAAAAAGGAGTTACATAATCATCATCATCACAATTTGAAGAGATTTTAGAGAGCAACTTAGAGGACGAAGAAGACGAAGATCGACAAGACGATTTATTCGGGTTTAGTAGTTCTTTTCTAGTTTTTGTTCTTTACAATGTTTTCCATGAACTATTGTATTGAATTTCTGCTAGGCATGAGTAGCTAAGCTATTTGTGTCCTAGGGTATAGAAAGTAGGGATCTTTACAACAATGTTTTGAATTATGTTTTAATTTATAGACTCCGTTTTTTATGTGTTTATCCCTATGTTTGTTTTTCCAACTGGATTTAGCTTGATCACCTCGATTTAGTTATCTCGTTTAACAATTCCGCTTCGAGAGGAGGGAATTGTTACTAGATGTACGACATAGAGCGCAGTTGTCTATGACTGTGTAGGCATTGGTTTGTGAGCTTTTGGGAGTTATTAGGATTAATTGACTCGGGAGGGTGATTATCTTAATTAATCTACTATCTAGTCGCTTCGAGAGAAGGGTTAGGTTATTAGAGCGGCGCCTAATAAACACTAGAATCCGGTTTAAAGGTCTATAAGTTGAGCATATTCATCATTGAAGTAAGTCCTGAAACTGAATCCCTAGGATACTTTCTTGTTAATTGAAATCTTTTTTTGTATGATAAGTCATAGGTAAGTAATTCATTAGTTTAAGTCTTTAATTTCGTTACAAACAACCTTGAATTCTTAGTATCTAGTTAGGATAATCCTAGACAATCAGGGTATCGAACTACCTAACCTATTCCTTGTGGAATCAG
The DNA here is from genome assembly GCA_958295605.1 of Ajuga chamaepitys. Classification (NCBI taxonomy): domain Eukaryota; kingdom Viridiplantae; phylum Streptophyta; class Magnoliopsida; order Lamiales; family Lamiaceae; genus Ajuga; species Ajuga chamaepitys. Next base: position 14,496,066 of record OY282508.1, on the reverse strand, counting down.
CCTTGACTGCCACTCCTACACCTACACCCGTACACTTGCGGTAATTAGGGGTTAGAAAATAGGCATGTAACAGAAGGGGCGGCATACGAAGGTTGGCAAAGGAGTTGGAAGTAATTAAAAGTTCAGTTAGGAGGTAGGTGAAGAATGGGGTAATAAAACCCAACACAAATGCAATAAAACCAATATAAACCGATGCAAACATGGTGCAAAGGTTAAAATTCAGTTTGATTCATTTGTAGTTTGACACAACAACCGATAGAATCAGGTATCAAACTATGCACAATGTTGTTCATATAAACGAAAAGTGGTTTTATATGCAAAGAGTTACGGAGAGGGCATACCAGTTAGAAGAAGAAGATGATGTGTATAGGTTTTGCAAGAGCAAACGATTCATAACGAAAGTTATGTTCATGTGTGTCGTTGCTCGACCTCAATATTCTGCCGAGGGAGCTCCATTGTTCGATGGAAAAATTGATATTTTTCCATTCACAAAACAAGAACCAGCCTTTCGTAACAGGTTAATCGGTCAAAGGGACTTTGGTTACAAAACCAATTGACACGATCAGCAAATAGGTCATAAAGGACTGCATATTGCATCAGGTTGTCCCTATCTATTCACGTTTTTTCATTTTCTTTTCCTATCAGGTTTAGGGTTTTCTTTTTCTCCAGATTATACCAGCAATCATGCAAAAATGGCCAGAAACATCAAGTAGGCACATAGTGATACAACAAGATAATGCAAGACCATACATAAGTGACAAAGACACAGAATTTAGAGAGGCTGCTTTTGCAAATGGTTTTAACATTCAATTAATGTTTCTACAGCCAAATTGTCCGAACACAAATATTCTAGACTTGAGATTTTTCAGGGCTATTCAATTACTTCAAATTGAAACAGCCTCCTATAATGTGGAGGATTTGGTCATGAATGTTACAACAGCGTATGCGCAGCTGGAACCAAGCAAGATTAACAGTGTTTTCTTGAGCTTGCAAGCATGCCTTATAGAAATTATGAAGCAGCTTGGACACAACAATTACAAGTTGCCACATTTGGGCAAATGTCACTTAACAAGGGAGGGTACACTCCCAATTACTCTAGAAGTTGAAGAGGTAGTTGTAAGTAGAGATGGCAAAACTGGCCCGGTCCGATGGGCCGGCCCATTTAGCCCGAAATATAGAGCGGGCTGGGCCGGAATATTAGAGGCCCGAAAAAATTCGGGCTTTTTTGGCCCGGCCCGAACGGACTTTTCTTTTGGCGGGCCAAGCCCGGGCCGGCCCGATGGAATTGATTTTTTGTCTCCTCACTAATCGAATAAGAAAAATTTAGGAATTAAGTAATATCTTGTGTACTGTTTGAAACATGTTTTTCTTTTTTCTCTTTCTAGCAGAGCATAAATGTATCTATTTACTGAGAAATTAAAACATTTGACTAATTTAATACTCTATTTCTTCAGTTTTATTAGCAGAAGATGGAAAATGAATTAGATCCAAGCATGCTCATTAATTATTATGTGTCGAAAAATGAAAAATTGATTAACATGTAGTATAGTACGTACACAAAAATTAAATAACTTGTGACATATAGTATATAACTATATATCATCATCCATTCCTTCTTTTTTTTTATTATTATTATTATTATTGTTATATCTGGGGTTTAAGACATGCCTATAGATTAATAGATATCATTCCATATTGCAACGAATAGTAATATATTATCTTCCGATCAAGTTTTTTCTTAAGAGAATTAAACTGAAGTTCGCCTCAATATATAATTCTACTTCATGGTTAAAGTAATAAAAAAAAAAAAAAAAAACTCATTGGTGGGCTTTTTTGGCCCGATGGCCCGAGGTCCTCCGGGCCGGGCCTAACATTTCTAGGCCCGAAATAAATCGGGCCCGGCCCGACCCGGCCCGAACTTTTTCTTGGCCCGACTGGGCCCGGCCCGAGCCCGCCGGGCCGCCCGAATTGCCACCTCTAGTTGTAAGGCAAGCAATAGATCATCTTTTAGAAAGAGAACAGACAAATGTAAGCTATGAGACTGGGGGGATAATGGTTAGGTTACAATTAGGATAGAAGATGAGAATGCTTTTTGTAAATCATCTCTTGTTTATGGCATAAACATCATTTAGATGTGTTTTGCTTAGGCAAACATGAGATCCTTGTGTAATTCTGATTTTATATTAGTGCAAGCATCACTAACAATTTAATGTTAACAAAACTTGTCCCTCAGAGCATTTTCATCACTGGGCAGTTCACTTTAAACCAAGAGCAACATTAAAGTAGCAAGATTGACTTGCTACTTCAAGCTACCAACTCAAAGAGAACAAATAAAGCACATTTAGATCATCTTAAACCGCACTGAGTTTAATCACCAAAAATAAAATCCAAGGACAGAAAGTGAAACAACATAATCCAATCAGGAGCATAACAAACATAACTCAAACCCGAATAGGGGCCACATAGTGTCAAGATAAAGCATGGACAGTAGATATACCAAGAAGCCCACATAGGAGCAACAAGCATGAAGCAATTCCAGAACAAATCAGACAAATAAACACAAAAACCCACACAGGGGCATCAAACATCACTTCAAGCTACCAAATACCTAAAATCGTAATAGAAGGCAACAAAATCCTTATTTGGGTTAAAATAACCCAAAAAAGGAAGAGAATAGATAACATAAACCTTTTTAACATCCAGAACCTAGATCCAAAGGTACTGGAGGTACCACACTCGTAACACGGGACTGGTCACGATCTCGCCGCCTGGAGCCAAAGATTCAACCTCATATCTGCATCAGGAACCCCATTCTTCGTCGTAAAAGCCATCATCGGCCAGATCCACCCCCGGCTCCAGTGACTAAGTCTCGGAACGTAAGATTCCTCAAAATCGTACACTATGTTATCGATTTCGGGGAAGTCCTCGAAAAATTCAGCCACATCCTCCATACTCACGATGTCTGATGAACCGAACAGTCAATAGCAAAAAAACCCTGGGAAATGTCTGTCGTTGAAAAGGGAGACAAATGATCTTCAACGAGGCAAAATCAGAAGTTTGATTAAAGAAAAGATAAGAGATGCAGATCGGAGAAAAGTGTGTGAAGAATAGGGATGAAAGACGGCGTGGCGAATGAAGAGACGAGAGAGAAAGAGAGTGTTCTAGAGAAGATTTAGGATTAGAGTGAGATTTGTGGGTTGGGTCTGCTGATTTGGGTTGGGTTGGGTAATGTAAGTTTAGTTAACTTAATGTTTAATTAGGGAATGTTTAATTACGATAACCAATGACATTTCTATAAATAGGTTTAAGTTATAAGGATAATTTGGTAAAAAATATTTTTCTATTCGGGGGTGTGCAAATTATCTCGGGACACCCCGAAAAGAAAAATGTGCAAATTATCTCGGGACGGAGGGAGTACTTACATGAGTAACAATGGAATGATTGATACGGGGGTAGTAATTAACACATAAATGATTTTCACAAGAACATAAATATCAATACAACTCATTATTAAGGATTTTTTGGTAATTAGACAATCTAATTATAAGTTTAGAATATCGAAAATGCTACTTATCACTAAGACTGCTTTATCAAATTTTATTGCGCGCATTAATATCAAGTCCGAATCCCTTAGTTTTTTTTTTTTAATTATATTTAGTAAATGGGATATTTAAATTATTCGAAGAGATATTATAAGTCTTTTTTTTATTTATATAGAGTGAAAAATAATTGAAAAAGTATATAATTTTCTCATATTTCATATAGGACTATTACTAGGGTTTTGAGACCGCACACCAAAAAAGTTTATGGTATTGAGACTCGCTAGCAATGAGTGACGACATATTGTCCATTAGTTTGTAATTGCTTCCGGACTTATTGGGTCTTACTGGAATTGGGCGCACCGGTATAATATGTCCTGGTCCACAGTAATTTTTATTATATTGTATTTGAGTTTTGGTTTATTAAATGACCATTTCAATGTGTTTTAGTCGAATGTTAGAGTTTGCGAGTATTTCTCCATGAAATGAAGTTTCGGTATCTATGTTGAGGCAAAACAAATGTTCTGTGAGATAGACGATATACTTACTTTACATTAGCTTATTGTTATTTAACTCATATTTCAGATAAAGACAAGAGGTAAAAGAGTACAAGGTCGATGCGAAAATGATAATGGCGGTGGATCCTCGAAACTAATTAAGGTCTTCAAAAGTATTCGAGTTAATTCCTTAATGAATAAACTTAAAATTGTGCACTTTGTATTCTTTAAGTAAAATTTCTATATAGATTATGTTATAAGTCTGTTTGAAATAAGGTGTGGCCTACTAAGTTTTCTAGTGCTGTTAAATGTTGTTGTTGGCAGGGGCGTATTTATATAGAGCTGCGGGATACATTTTTTTTTTTTTATGTATTTCAAAAATATGTATCGTCATAAAAATTACAATTGTTCCCCTAAAATAACTCTCTCTGTCCCAATTTGCAATCTCACCTTTGAGAAGAACTCACTTGCAAATTTTTTACCGAAGCTGATTGCCAACACTGTAAGTTTTCTCTTCTATCTTTTTTTATATTTTGCGATATATATTTGTTATTTGATTTATTCATTTATCAATCTATTCAACTTGATGTGTTTATTAATGAATTAGGGTTTGTGTATTTCTCTATTAATGTATTATATATATTCACACACATGTAAATATATAAAAATTATGTTTCATGTTTGGATTTTCTGCAGTAGTTAATTTTATGATAAATTCTTAATAAATTTATTAGTTGTTATTGCAATAGTGAGTTTTTTATAGAGTTTGACTGATTTGGTTATATGATTATATTTTTATTATTTGTTACTAATTGAATTAGGAGTTTCGATTTTCATGTTGTTTATTTTCTACTACTTCCGTCCCATAAAGATAGATAGGGTTATAGGTTTTTTACACAGACCAAGAAATAAGAAGTTGTTATAGTTAGGACATTAAATTTTCACTTTATTTAGTAAAAAGATACATTAAATATGGGCAAAGACGGAAATAAAAATTTATGATGTGCTAAATATAGTAACAAACCTATATTTATGGGATGGACGAAATTAGAAAGGAAGCCTATCTTTGTGGGATGAAGGGATTAATATTTATTCTCGTATTTTGGATTCTGCGATTTTAGTTATTGTGAACGTATTTTTGTACAATTTTTGTTATGTATCGCAATTCTAATTTCAAAATACTAGATACGTCACTGATTTTATGATTAACTTTGTAATCAAGTTATTAAAAAAAACTACAGATAATTTTGTTATTATAGTTTTTTTTTTTTAATTGTTAAAAGGTTTAACATGAGGTAGTAAAAGAACAACCCTCTAGGAGAGTTTCACTTAAAGCAATTTAACAAAGGTGGCTAATGAAGCTCTGAAGGGGCAGTCAACTCTCGATAATCAGCAAACTGATTAAGTATATATACAACGATCAACACGTGAGAATTGATTCAAATCCTGGATACATTTTTAACATGCATGAATGGGACTTTGTAAGAATCTCGACAGATTGTAGTAAATAATTAAGATTTGAGCACAATAATTCCACGAAAGGTGCATGCACATGTTGACTTTTACAGTTTAGGTTTTGATGTACTTCATACTTGTACAGTTGAACTTTCGAAATTAGTTTTACCTTTCAATACTGTATATATGTGAAATTTTGTAATGGGCTGTGCAATTATAAGTCTATAAATTAAATATCTTAGTAATTCGATTCTAAACCCCAACTAATCATCTTACAATCATAAATATTATCATATATAATATTTATGTTGGGATTTTCGTAAAATATATGATACAGAAAACTAATTATTCTGAAGAGTATTGCAACACTACTAGAATTAAGGATTTTTGTCACTACAAAATATAGTTTAAAAAAGAGGGAGAATGGTCACGAAAGTATTTTCAGTAACCACATTTTACATGTGGTTACTATAGGGTAGCCACTTATAGTAAGATGCAAAAAAATTTTTTGCAACTACTTTGTAGTTACTAATGTATTTGTGACTATTTTTTGCAACTACTTTGTAGTTACTGATGTATTTTGTAACTACAAGTAGTTACAAAAGAGCTTGTCATAGTGTAGCAAATTTGGTTAAAATTGTATGAAGTATTTTATGTAACTATTAATAGTTACAAAAGGGTTATTTTTTGTAACTATTTTTGTAGTTGCAAAAAAGAGTAGCGTCAAATACCCTTTTTCTTGTAGTGCAATGTCACTGTCCTAAAAGATTTCCTTAATTCATCAGGAAACAACAGATCCTCTAGCTAATGCTAGGAGTAGGAATCAACGAAAATATAATATATTAGCCCAGCAATATAAAAATATAACTGAAGAATAATATTAAGTGAAATAAAATAAACTGTATCATGACCTGTCTACCTCACACCACTCTCCATATACATGTTGTGTATGTATATATATTAGCTCAAAACAACATAACTCTTAGAAATAATCACTTCCACATTAAAATCAATTAGTTTAGATAAATGTGCAACATAAAATCATTGAAAAACAATCAAAACACTAATGTTATATATGCTACCAATTAAGGAGAATTAAAAGACAACATATTATGTTTTAAGACTAAAACATTTAATCATGTTAAATTTGTGGGGAGGTTCACCTGGTCAATAAGAATTAGGATAATTAAAAAACTATTTAAATGATGTCATAATAATATATTCATGAATGCTAAACAAATATAACTTTCATATATTTATAAATGATATAGTAAATATATTTATAAGTAATACTGAGAACTTATATTGTTGGCTAAAAATGTAGAATGCCTCGAATCTAGTGTCTTTTAGTTATGAACCAACCTTAGAAAGATAAGACATAACTCACAGAGTTTTAGTGAAGTTTTTAACTTCTATGAACTAAGATCTCTTTAGCGTAAGTTAAAATTCTTATCAATCACATCCCACACGACTTTCTTTCTTCAACGCGTTATCGGCTATGCGCGTGCCTGGTAGTTAATGAGTGCTCTATAAACTTAGTCGTGATCTCAATGGAGCAGCCCCACTTCACACTCACATAGGTGAGTCCATCAAGTATATTCTACAAATAATATACCACCCATAATGGATATGAAACTCATTAAAAGCTTGTAGCTTATCCTCAGAATTTTGCAGTCTAGCACCACACACACCATAGGAAGGGACAAGATTATAAGGTGCTAACAGTACTAACACGTGACTTGTTATTACCTATACGTACCGATTCATGGGATCTCCAATCACATAGGTTGGGATATCATCACTCTTAATCTCAAGTGGCTTTAAAGTTTAGTCTCAATCCCCTCAATATTTTGAAGGTCTCTCTACCCGAGTTTTGTACTAAATTTAGTTAGACTCAATTCTGACTTCACATAATTCATGGATATAACTCAATCTCTTAAAATTTGTTTCATTACTTCATCTTTCAGATGAATATGTCAATTTTCATCAATGCAAGATTTATTCTTTGCAATGACTATTTCCACATGAAATCACAACATCGATACAAATAGTGTCGGTTTTACACCAATAAATTTCTTAGCCACTTAACTTCATTGCCAACTAATTTCACACTAAAATATTATAATCATTCAATAGTAATTATGTTGGCTTCCAAACATTTTACCCCACCAAATATAAAAATACATCACCGAGTCTTTACCACAGTGGAAGACTCATTGCAATCAAACTATAATTGATGGTGCCTCTTTACTATTTCATAATGAACTTTAGGTATTAATGTTAGCATCACAATATTAAAAATAATTAAACATTTACTAATTGCCAGATATATAAGCATATTTTTGTTATTTCATAAAAGCAAATGATCAAGATATGTGATCCAATTATTTGTGTTACTATTCATGTTCAACAAGAAATCATATTATAAAAATCTAAGCAATCTCCAAACTTTTATCCTCAAGGTAAGTAAATTGAAATTATCTTCTTAAAAGAAGTCGATACCAAAGCACGAAAATTCAAATCATGTTCAAGATGTGTTTCTACTTCGTGTGCAAGTCAAGTGGAGGATTGTGAGTATAATTAACTTTCTATCCTCAGAATATTAGTTGGAATAGCAAAATATCACTTAGAAGGAGGAAAAGCTGTTTTTATAGCTAATCTAAAAGACAACGGATGAAGTTAGTTATAATCACTATTCGCAATGGTTCTGCAATGGTTTCCAGAACCGTTATCTTTTGTCTGTGAAAAGCAGGTAATTTCTAAGCTATTTTGCAGAGCTGTTTACGTACCCCCTTTTCTTGTATCACTTTTAATTCATTTTAGTGAGCATCTTTAGTAATTACTTCCAGATTAGAATGAAGACTAGAGAGACAAAGATTAGTAATTAATGATTTTACACACTTGATTGGGAAGAGTTTTGGATCAACAAAAGCTCTTTGATTGTGTGTTTTGATTCATGTGTTGTGATTGCATGTGGTTCATTTGATCTGTTGTAATCTTGAGTCATCAATAAAACATCCAAACTATCTCTTTGGACGTAGATCATTTTAGATCGAACCACGTAAACCTTGCTTCATATTTTACATTCGATTCAATTGGTGTGTTGAGCGATTCTTGGAGAGGAATGATTCTTGATTTGCAACAATTAGAATATGAGACGAAACAATATTACTTCGAGAGAAAGAATGCATTTAAAAAACAATATTACTTCCTTTTTCTCCTCAGAAATCAAGAGACGTCAGTCAATATTCAAGATCTTGTTTTGCTTTAATTAAATAGGTTATTGTACTCCTAAATTTCAGAGCACATCCTTAAATTCGTTCTACACTTAATAGTATTTTACATGCGAAATATAATTTCAAGAGAAGTCACTACAAGAAAAAAGGGTATTTGCCGCTAACTTTTTGTAACTACAAGAGTGGTTACTAAAAGTAACCCCTTTTGTAACTATTAGTAGTTACATAAAATATTTCATACAATTTTAACCAAATTTACTACAATATGTCAAGTTCTTTTGTAACTACTTGTAGTTACAAATACATTAGTAACTACAAAATAATTGCAAAAAATAGTTACAAATACATTAGTAACTATAAAGTAGTTACAAAAAAAACTTTTTGCATCTTATTATAAGTGACTACCATATAGTAACTACTTTTAGATTTTTAGTTACTAAAAATATTTTTGTGACTACTCTTCATTTTTTGTAACTATATTTTGTAGTGGCAAAAAGCCTTATTTCTAACAATGGGAGGAAAAAAAAAATGATATCACAAGGGTCAAGTTCCTCTGTTGCATAAAGATGCATGCAAATCTCTCAGTAGGTCCTTGAAATCAATGTCAAATTTAAGCGTGTGATGATGAATTCAAGTTAATTCATTAAATTGGAGGAGGTTAGTAGTGTAAATTATGACCTTAATGTCTTGCATCCGCGAATGGATTTTTATTTATCAATTTGGCCACGTAATTAAGGCTATGCAAAACCATACTAGAACACTTGAATTTATCTTCATTATTGTTTATGCATATTGAATTCAATCTTATTGTACTTGCATGTATATGAGTATGACCGATTATTGTTTGTTGATGGGCGAGGATTATGGGAGAACAACGAAATGATATGTTATAGATTATGTCATTTCATGTATTCCGTCTACACCTTTGGATGTAGATTTTAGGGAGCCTTCGGGGCTTCTAATCTTTACATAAGTTTTAAGAAAAAATGATAGTTATTGATGGTTTGAGGAGGCTCTGATAATTTCGTTTGTGATATTTATGGTTTGTATTGATCCTAAAATTTATATTTATTTTGGCATTGAGTCACAAAATGTGGAATACATCCAAGGCTGATGCAAATATTTTTTTAGTGCAATTTATTTTTGTGGTATTATGTTTTAGATATTGATGCCATTAAAGTAGTTTGTTTTATGTAGCTTGTTTTTACTATGATATGCAACAAATTTTAATTGGATACATGACTTAATAAAGGTTCATGGGTCGATGAAGGGGCTTGGAATGAGGAACTTAATTTATTTTTTTGTTTTTGTGTTTTAGAACAAACTTCATGTTTAAGTACTTGAAACACTACTCATTGTATCGAATTTGTTGACATTTTGAATTGATATGTTGATTATAGTTATTTTAGAATGGTTTTATAAATGATTCAAGAGTATATAATTTTAGCTAATTCTTGGAAATAGTAACGAGACTCAATAATGCGTCGCCAAAATAATAAATATTCGCTGCTAAATTTGTTGTAAAATATAGATTTCGCAGCTAATATATTTTTTAGACATTATTTTATAATTTTATTAATTAGCGCTAAAATATTAGATTTTCATAGCAAACTCAGCTAGAAATATAATTATTTTGCAGATTATTTTATAATTTTATTAATTGGAGACAAAGTTTAAACCTTTCGCTACAAACTTAGCTGCGAAACATAATTTTGCAGCTAATATATTTTTTAATATTATATTTTATAAATTTATAATTAGCGAAAAAGAAAATTAAATTTTCACCTCAAAATTTGATCCGAAATATAATTTTTGTAGCTAATATATTATTTATTATTATTTTATAGTTTTATTAATTAGCGACAAAGTATTACATTTTTGCCGCAAATTGGAGGCGAAATACGATAATTGCAGCTAATATATATTTTTTAATTTTTTTTTAGAAGTTTATTATTAGCGACAAAATTCTCGTCTTTTGCCGCTAATATTTGCGGCGATGTACTAGCATTAGTTGTAAACTGCATTAGCGATAGACCTGGTGGCGAAATTTTTTTATCGCTAAATCCTATTAGCGGCAAAATGTACCTAGTTTGCGGCGAATTTGTTCGCTGCTAAAAATACATTTTCTTGTAGTGGATCGTGGTTTTAAAACACAAAGACAGTAGTTTAACAACCATGCTTCCAAGAAATTAGACCAAAATGATGTTTTTCATGAAATTATGTAATAAGACAGTAGATTAACAATCATGCTTCCAAGGAAATTAGACCAAAATGATGTTTTTCATGAAATTGTGTAATTGTGTAACGGTGAGACAGTTTATGAGAAAATGATATTTTGTTAGAGGAAAATATGTATGTTTTTCAGAAAAAAAAAATTAATACTTTTATCTGAATGTATCGTTCCTGAAAAAATCAGTACGTTTTTTAAAGAACAAAAAATAATAGTTTTCCAAAAGAAAATAATATTTCATAAAAAAGAAATATTAATGCATGGCTATCCATATTTCATCAAAAAAGATAAATGCATTTTGAATGTGGCTATCCATATTACAGGGAATACGATGGAATACTAAAAATCTAGAACGCCTCCTACTTCTTTAACAACGAAAAAAAATAACTTTAGTGGTTAAGGATTAATAAATTAAAAAATAAGAAAATATTCATATTGATACACGTTGTATGCTTGCATTTAAGTCGATTTAAGCACTTATTTTATAACATTTGCATGCATAAATGGTCGAGAATTGCTTATATTTGATATATTGGGTCATTTGACGTGTATTGGTTTGTTTTGTAGAAATTTAATTCTTTTCAAGCTAAAAAAAAAAAAGATTAAGAAGGTTACATAAAGAAACAAGTCAAGAAGGAACGAAATGGGCCACATTGGGCCCAAAAGTCAAGCCCAGTTCGTTAAAGAACCAATGCGACCGCGCTTGGACGCGGCCGCGTCAAAATGAAGCTGGAAAGGGATGTTTTTTTTATTGGCTGACGCGACTGCGCCGAAGGGCAACACGGTCGCGCCAAAAAAGGCCTCCATGATGCGTTTGGAACTGACAAGCAAGCGACGCAATCGCGAGGAAAAGCATCCCCAAGTTCAAATCCGGTTTTAAATAGGATATTGATCCTATTCTCTTGGAGTCTTCGTCCCCAACTTATAAAAAGAGGCCCAAGCTCGAGATACTAAGGGAATCTCATAAATTTACACACTTTGAAGTATGAGGCTTGAGAGTGAGGATCGACGAACAAAACGTGACGAAGATCGAAGAGCCGATCATTCTGGTTTATTTATTTCTTGTCTAGTTTTGATTCATTACAATTTTTTCTTTAAATTATTGTTTTGATTTGATAGTAGGCATGAGCAGCTAAATTAATCGTGTCCTAGGGTTAGAAAGTAGGGATTTAAAATTATGTTTGATTTTATCATTTAAGTAATAAACTCCAGTTTTTAGTATCTATCTACATGTTTGTTATTACTTTATGATTGAGCATAATTTGATCAATTAGGCTTGGTCTAATCGTAATTATGTTTGATTTTATCATTTAAGTTATAAACTCCAGTTTTTAGTATCTACCTACATGTTTGTTATTATTTTATGATTGAGCATAACTTGATCAATTAGGCTTAGTCTAATCGTTTAACATTTCCGCTTTGGAAGGAGGAAATTGTTAATAAACGTACGACGTGTAGCATAGTTGTCTATGACTGCGTAGGCAAAGATTAAGGGGCTTTTGGGAGTTGTTAGGATTAATTGACTCGGCAGAGTAATTGTTCTAATTAATCTAGGACTTAGTCGCTTCGGGAGAATGACTAGGTTAATTAAGTCCCGCCTAATAGATATTAAAACTAGTTTCAAGGTTTATAATTTAGAGAATAATCATTCATTAGCGTAATTCCTGAAATCAACACCCTAGGATACATTCTCTTTGATTGAAAATCAACTTTTGATAATTAATTAGTTTAATAGGACTATATGCAATTTAGTTTCGCAATAAACAATCCTTCTCAATTTCAGTGTCGAATTACCTAAACTCATTTCCTGTGGATTGACCTAGACTTCCACTATATATACCTACACTCATACACTTGCAGTGATTAAGGGTTAGGATTAGAGTTTGTCAAGTTTTTGGTGCCGTTGCCGGGGAATAGGTTTAGCTCCTTAGTTTTTGTCTTAAGTAATAGGAGGACACTAGACTAGATTTGATTTTATTGCAATTTAGTTTTTTTTTTAAATTTAATTTCGTTTTATTTATTTCTGTGTTACGAGGTATTCTTTTTGTTGGTGTTTTCAGGTTTTCGCATGCAAACTAGATCAAAAGGGAAAGAACATCTTGTTCCTTTCGATCCTTAGATTGAGGCAACTGCCCTAGGATACCGAACAAGAGAATCTCATATTCAAGATGGAGAACGCTCCACAAAATCATAATCACGAGGATGTGCTGAGTCGGATATTAGGGACCTTGACCCATTTGGATGATAGAGTAGCTAATCTGTAGCAGCAACAACCACCACCACAACAGCAGCAGCTGCTAGTTCAGCAAAGACAAACTCAGATTGTACAAGATGACGTAGATGAGGAAATCACACCCATAAGTAATTATCTTCGTCCCATGCCAAATAAGTCGGCCGGAGGAGTGCAACCACCACCATTAAATTCCAATAGCTTCAAGTTGAAGCCAGCGCTGCTAAATACTGTGTAGCACTAGTTTGGTGGTAGCACGCTAGAAGATCCAAATGTGCATCGGAATAAGTTCCGCAGGTTGGCTGAGATAATCAAGATGAATCATGTGCCACACGAGCAAGTAGAAATGAGATTGTTCCCATTCTAACTGAAGGACAAAGCACTCCAATGGTATCATTCTTTTGAAAAGATAAATTAGCTCAAGCAATTGGATCAAGAACCATTCGGTGAAGCTTGGGAAAGATTTTGAGATCTTATCCAGAGTTGTCCCCAACATGGGTTCTCGAAGAAGCAACAGGTGTGCAAATTCTATAATGATTTCCTTGCTCTAACACAGGATCAAGTGGATGTTGCCGCAAGAGGAGAGAAAAATGGACGGAAAATTTATTGAGCTAAACAAGCGAATGACTGGTCAGGGAACATACATCAAGCAAATAGAGAATAGCATTAACGAAATTTCTACGAACATGCATCAGCTAATAAAGATTGTTGGAGCCCAACATAAGTAAGGGCAATTCCTGAGTGACACAGTGGTGAATCCGAGAGAACAGTGTCAAGTGATTCGGTTGAGAAGTGGCACTGAGTATGAGGGTCTGAAGCTGCCGGTTAATAAAGAGAAAGAGTAGTTGGAGGAAGAAAGAGGGGCACAAGGAAAGGAAAAAGGTTAAAAAGATGCCTTGAAACCGAGTGAGGAGCGAGACATTAAAGCCAACATACCAGCATATGTCCCTCCTATTCCATTCCCACAAGTCCCAAGGAAGAAGAAGATCGATGAACAATTCTCAAAGTTTTTGGATGTATTAAAGAGGATCCAAATCAACATTCTGTTTGTTGAAGCACTACAACAAATGCTAAACTATGCGAACTTCTTGAGGGAGGTGATACAAAGAAGAGAAAGTGAGAGGACTATGAGACGGTGAACTTGAAGGAAGAGTGCAGCGCAGTGATTCAAAGGAAACTATCTTTGAAGCGCAAAGTTCTAGGTAGTTTTACTCTTGAATGCAACATAGACAATGAATCTTTTAAGAAAGCACTGTGCGATCTAGGAGCTAGTATCAACTTAATGCCCCTGTCTATATTTAAAAAACTAGGAATAGGCACGATGAAATCCACTACAATCGCCCTACAAATGCCTGATCGCTCTATGAGTTCGTTACGGGGCATTGTAGAGGATGTTTTATTAAAAGTTGGTAAATTTATAATTTCCGCTGACTTTGTAGTCCTAGACATGATAAAAGACAAGGAAGTCCCCTTGATTTTAGGTTTGCCAGTTTTTAGCAACGGGTAAGGCTCTTATAGATATTTAAAAGGGGGAATTAACTTTGAGGTAGATGAGGAGAAAGTCACATTTTCTATGTATAAAGCTCTACAACAACACGATAGTGAGGAAGTTAATCAAATTGAACCATGTAGCTCTATACAGTGTTTAGATGCCACGTTATATAGGAATTTAATCTCACTTAGTGATTGTGATGCCCTTGAAGTTTTCCTCGTTGATTATATCTTTAATATTAATCACCATGACTCTACTAACCTTGATCTTGTGGAAAGGAAGTCCAACCAATGAGAATATAAGGAAGAAAACTGTTGAGAAGGTACCAAAAAGGGGTGTAGGTTACCCGGACCTCAAGCCGGTACTCGATCATCTACAGTATTTCTTTGATAATGAAAGAAGATATCCGGTAATAATCACTTCCTCTTTGTCTGGATCTGAAACTGAAAAATTGCTAAGGGTCTTGAGAAAATATAAATCTGCGATAGGTTGGTCAATTGCTGATTTAAAGCGAATTTGTAATACCAGTATATATTTAGTACTATTTTATTTAATTATTCAATTATTTTCTACTTATAAAAATGTTTTTGGGCCAAAAAAATTTTTCTAGTCAATTTATTTTTCAATTCCATCTTATTTTGTACAACATCGAAGTCCATAAGAGCCTGTCTATTTATCAAAGTCCATTAAAATTCTATTTATTCCTGGACAAATTAGGATTACTTCTCAAACCTTAAACATATCTCACCTATAATTTTAGGTACCTTGTTTAGCTGATAATATTTATCACTCTTCCGCCTATTTCAGAAATAAGGTACGAACATCTGTCTCACGAGTTTTTTTTTTTTTCTTCCCTTCTTTGTGTGATTGATATTTTCATCACCATTTTGTTTACGTCCTTTTCTTAATTCTTCTGTTCCATGCGTGCATCCATATAATTACATATATATTTGCATGGCAAGCAAGTGTAGGAATCGAAATAGTGTCAGAAGAGACAAATGTGTTAATATTTAATAATATAAGCATATTAAGGTTTCGGAGTACTGAATGATTTAGAAAGTATGTACATATATATATATATATATATATTATATTGTATAATTGAATGCTAGATGTGTTCTTCTGTTCTTATATATGACAAACAAGGAAAAAAATTAATATTAAATCGAAGCGCTGGCTACTGTTATATATATTTATGTTTCCAGTGTAAATATATGTATATAATATAATAATGTGCTATATGTATATCTAATATATAAAGTGGTATGTTTAGACATGGAAGGCACTGTGCGAATGTATTTTACAATTTGAGGCTGTGTTGTGAGCGTTGGACCATCTAATAATAATGTGGCATTATAGTGCGTGTGTGTCTTCACATATATGAATATATATAATTTTGTATGTGCGTAGTGTTGTTACATCAATTATTAATTGTTAAGAATAATTTTGTATTTGTGTAGTGTTGTTACATCAATTATTAATTGTTAAGAATTTTATCAGTTGTGTCATCAATTCTACAATTATGTCTCAATTTTCAGTCAGTTCAAAAAATTGTTGTTTTTTTTCGGATCAGTCTCTCAAATTCAAATTTCTTTAGAGCCCTAATATTTATATTTATTATTTTTTTTTCATATGATTTTACTTTAAGACTATCTTTCTAACGCGGTTATATTAAAATTGGCAAGGTGACGAGGCAAGCAAAGGTTAAGGAATAAGGACTTTTGCTACATTACACCTCTACTTATTCCAGGTGGGGTTATTTCTAAACTACTGGGTTGTTTATCTACTTTAAATGCTTATATGTTATTTTATTGTCTAAGCGCAACATGCCATAGGCTATAGGCAACAAGTTATAAACTATGTTATGCTATGTTGTGTGATGTGCTATGCTAGTCAACAGGCAAAATGTTATCTATGTTGATCAACATCTATTTACAGTGTGTTGTATGCTTTCATTATATTGCATCTGCTGTATTTAGAGCCGACAATCCACACTGAGCTTGTGGCTTGCTCACCCCATTCACATTTCAGTGTCTACAGGTCGATTGGAGATTGGTGATAGTACGAGGTGGTGGATGCAAGTAAAGTTAAGTTTTTTTTTTTGGTCTGCTTATCTTCTAGTATTTTTCTGTTATTAATTTATTTCAAGAATTTTATTAGGAGAAGTAGAGTTTTGAAAATAATTGAATTTTGGGTTATTTTGTTAGTTCCTTGGAATGGATTAAGAAGTCTAGTTTGCTTTATTTATTTATGTTATATTAAAAGTTAGTGTGGTGAATCAAATTATTTTTATATATATTGTTTGTGACCTTTATGTACAAGTTATTTACGCTTCCGCTTAGTGAAAGGGTTAATTTATTTTTATTTATTTATAAAGTTTGATTGGAAACTTAAATTTTTTTATTAAAAGAGAAATTACAAATTATTTGGAAAATCGGGATGTTACAGAATTAGTCCCACGATATGCACTCACAAAATTCTAATGGAGTATGAGTATAAACCTACTGTCCAAAATCAACATAGACTTAATCTCATGATGCAAGAAGTAGTTATGAAAGAAGTGCTTAAATGGTTAGATGTGGGATTGCCTTTCCAATTTCGGATAGTAAGTGGGTAAGTCTGACCCAAGTGGTCCCTAAGAAAGGGGGGATGACTATTGTGAAGTGTGATTCTGATGAGGTCATTGCTACTAGGGTAATTACGAGATGACGAGTATGTATAGACTATAGAAAATTAAATGCAGCTATCCGTAAATATCATTTTCTCATTTCCTTCTCAGATCAAATGCTTGATAGGTTAGCGGGGTATGAGTACTACTGTTTCCTTGATGGTTATTCGGGCTACATTAGATCATGATTGACCTGGAGGACCAAGAGAAGACATCATTTGTGTGTTCTTATGGTGTCTTTGCTTTTCGTAGAATGTCATTTAGGCTTTGTAATGCACCTACTACCTTTCAGCGTTGCATGATGGTAATATTTGGGGGTTTGGTAGAGAATATCATGGAAGTCTTTATGGATGACTTTTCTATCTTTGGGTGATCTTTTGATCACTGCTTATGTTGGGAAATAAGCGAACAATCGAAACGAACAAAGTAAATAATAAGCGTGCAAGAAACAATAAAATCGACACAAAGAATTAACGTGGTTCACTAACAACTTGTTAGCTACGTCCACGGCCAAAAGGGAAGGATCCCAAATCAAATTCAAACGAGAGTCAAACAAAGACCAATAGTCGAGTATCTATCAATTCATACTCGACCCAAACAAACTATCAACGCTTGAACAATCAAGCCAAATTCAAAGCCAAAAGCAATTGTAAGACTCTCTAATATCTCTATCTCAAAGGACTCCAATAGGACCTATATATAAGCCCCCAAAACCTAATTCTATACAAGAAATGAATCAAACTGGGCCTAAATCGCGTAAGCCCATAAAAACTGCCGCCTATCGTGTCGCGGCCGCGACAACATGTCGCGTCCGCGACCCAAACAGAGCAATGCTTCGAATAACCTGTCGCGCCCGCGACTAGGCATCGCGCCCGCGACCTCTGCAGTTTTAGCAATGTGGCTCGGCCGCGCCCGAGCGCCAATTCAATATTCAACTTCAATCCTCCACCTTGATACGAACTCCGATTCAAACCCAATAAGATTCAAGGCACAAATCCCAACAATCTCCACCTTGCCTTGAATCCCCAAACGATGTAGCTTCTTCAGACGAAGCTCCACCTCAAATCAAACCTCCTCACAAATTCGAACAAAACCAAACTCAATCAAACAAATTCAAACAAACCAAATTCCATTTTGCGCCAGTTGTACCCAATGTACCAGATGCGCCTTACGTACCAATTTCGTCCCAAACAATGGGACACTAACAACTTCGAACAACAGCAGACCGAACCAAAGTAGAACCTTGCATCAAATACAAAGTTCCCTTCTTAATGCCCTTCAGAACTACATTCGAATCTTTGCAGACGTTCAAAACTCCACCTTCACCTTTGAAATTGAAACCCCTGCTATCTAGTGGACTCAGTGAAATCAAATTTCTCGTCATGAGTGGAACATGTCTGACATCGTTCAATGTACGTAGTCTACCATCATGCGTCCTCACCTTAATTGAGCCTATCCCAACCGCCTTGCATTTGGAACCATTGGCCAATGAAATATTGCCACCTTCCTCCTGCTTGTAGGTTGTGAACCACTCCCTACGTGGACATATGTGGTACGACGCCCCCGAGTCAAGAACCCAAGAATCAGATTTACCTGTCTGTTTCTCAGCGATTAGGGCATCATCTCCATCAGAGTCTGCTTCAATTTCCACAACAGAATCAGCAGTGCTTTCCTGCTTCTCCTTCAACATTGGACAGGCATACTTCCAATGCCCTTTCTCCTTACAATAGTTGCAGACATCTCCTGGTTTAGGACCTTTGGGGCCGGAATTCTTCTTGAACCTCCTCCCCGGATTTCCCGAACCTCGATTATTGCCAACTGCTAAGGTTGCACCCGATTCTCCAGACAAACCACTTGCCTGATGGCGCAACTCTCTAGAATGCAGCGACGACCTCACTTCTTCTAGAGACACAGAATCCTTTCCAACAACAAACGACTGCACAAAATTCTCATACGATGGTGGTAGAGAAACCAACAAGATCAACGCAATATCCTCATCTTCCAATTTCACATCAATATTACGCAATTCTAATAAGATTTTATTAAGTTGATCTAAGTGATCGCGAAGAGACTGACCTTCACTCATACGCAATCCAAACAAACGTTGCTTCAAAAGCAACTTATTGGTGAGCGACTTCATCATGTACAAATTCTCCAACTTCGACCACAATCCCAGTGCAGTTTCTTCCTCTGCTACCTCGGTGATGATGTCGTCATCGAGACACAACATGATTGTTGAGTGCGCTCTTTCATCCAAAGTGGCCATCTCGGCAGATACGGCCTCTTCCTTATCGCCCACTTTGCCCTTGCCTTTGTCCTTCTTTGGCATCAGTGGCGTCCATAATCCTTCATGCTTCAACAAGGCCTTCATTTTAATCTTCCATAGACTAAAACTCTCCCTCCCATTGAATTTTTCAATTTGCACGCTCATCCTAGACATATTTCCCACAGAGACAGCGGAAACTCGAACCAAGCTCTGATACCAGTTGTTGGGAAATAAGCGAATAATCGAAACGAACAAAGCAAATAATAAGCGTGCAAGAAACAATAAAATCGACACAAAGAATTAACGTGGTTCACTAACAACTTGTTAGCTACGTCCACGGCCAAAAGGGAAGGATCCCAAATCAAATTCAAACGAGAGTCAAACAAAGACCAATAGTCGAGTATCTATCAATTGATACTCGACCCAAACAAACTATCAACGCTTGAACAATCAAGCCAAATTCAAAGCCAAAAGCAATTGTAAGACTCTCTAATCTCTCTATCTCAAAGGACTCCAATAGGACCTATATATAAGCCCCCAAAACCTAATTCTATACAAGAAAGGAATCAAACTGGGCCTAAATCGCGTAAGCCCATAAAAACTGCCGCCTATCGTGTCGCGGCCGCGACAACATGTCGCGCCCGCGACCCAAACAGAGCAATGCTTCGAATAACCTGTCGCGTCCGCGACTAGGCGTCGCGCCCGCGACCTCTGCAGTTTTAGCAATGTGGCGCGGCCGCGCCGGACAAGCCTCCTTTCCAGCGCCAATTCAATATTCAACTTCAATCCTCCACCTTGATACGAACTCCGATTCAAACCCAATAAGATTCAAGGCACAAATCCCAACAGCTTAGACAACTTAGCTCAGGTTTTGCAGAGGTGTGAGGACACCATTCTCGTCCTAAATTGGGAAAAGTGTCATTTCATGGTTAGAAATGACATAGTTCTTGATTATAGGATTCCGTCTGCGGATCTAGAAGTCGATAGAGTAAGGTAGTTGCCATAGAAAAATTGCCATCTCAAAATAATGGAAAAAGGGGATAGAAGTTTTCTAGGACATGCGGGGTTCTATAGAAAGTTCATAAAAGATTTTTCAAAAATTTCAAAACCTCTATCTCGTTTACTAGAAAAAGATACTCCTTTTGTGTTCGATGATTCTTGTGTGTAGGCATTCAAGACGTTGAAGAAGGCATTAGTGACTGCCCCAGTATTGATCACACCAGATTGGTCTCAACCATTCGAGATGCTTTTAAGTGATGCTTTGTATATAAATGGGAAAAATTCATTTTTAATCCAGTATGTTAGGCTTGTCCAGTGAAAGTCCTGTATGTTAGAAAATTTCAATTTTAGTCCTGTATATTTTAAAAGTTGTCAAATTTAAGGACACTAACAATCACCAACGACTAATTTAGCCAGAATTGGACTAATAAATTACTTTAGTAGCTCGCCCCAAAAAAAAAAAAAAAAAAGGTAAACCCTAATTTTCGTATGAGTGCATTTCATTTTATTTTTCTTTCTTTCTTCATCTTTCTCAAATTTATTAGTCACGTGTGTCGCACGTGATTAATTGTGGCTAAATTGGCCATTTCTAATGGTCAGGTCATTAAATTGGACAAGTTTGGAAATATACAGGACTAAAATTGAAATTTTCTAACATACAAGATTTTTACTAGACAAGGCCCAATATACAGGACTAAAAATGAATTTTTCCCGTGTATAAATTATTTCTTGCACTTTATAGAATGAGAATAAATTATCACTGTTTTCTTTAAATATTATGAATGTTATATATATATATATTTATTGCATACCGTTTAAATACTTTACGTTGTAGATAATGTGGTGTGTAGTAGATCACAGAAGATCACATTGTCAGTTCTTTGTAATAAGTATAATGATTCACAACTTAGATGGAATTAAATAGTGGTAGAAGTTGATGTGTAAGGCTCGAATTAGTTTGTCTTAACCAAGAGATGACGCTAGTGCATTTGCTGCACTGAGTTGGACCAACAACATCTTTTTCTAGATTGACTTGAAAGAAAAAATTAGATCTCAGTGGTTATTGATTTCCTAATGTCTGTCACTTAATTGAGATTGTAAATAATTAATTAATGTTGCTTTGATTTATTTTAGGCAAAGAATCATTGGGACTCAATGCTCTGTACTTTGGGCAATATTATTAATTATATGACAGATTGCTAAATTAATATAAAAAATCGTGTTCTGGTGAAACAAGTTGATTATGTCCCCTTGATGAGCTCATAATGTTTATCATATCACGCATGTACAGTAGATTAACTTCCGATATGATAATAATGTTGAGTTGTTTGTTTTCAAGGAATAAAAGAAATTAATCTATTAAAACATTCAGTAGCTTTAATTAATTAATAAACATTGAATCTTAAACACGAAAAAAAATAACCGGGAGTCATATTTCGTAATATGGATTAGGATGGGTAGTTCAATATTAATTCTATAGTGGAATAAATTAATATTAATTGGTTAGAATAATATTGATGGCTCAATATTGATATCTAGGCTCATTGAGAGGCTATCTAATTCCTCCTAAAGGCCCATTGAGTAGCTCAATAGAAGTTCATTAACTAAAAGGATAATGATTAATTATGAGGTAGAAAATAGGAAAGAAAAGATATAGAAAAATCTAATTCCAAAGGCGATAGAATTTTATCCATATTTTCCTCTCCCACTCCTAAAGGCGGCTGATTTTTTACCCCCTTTTATAAATAGGGACAATTTTGGTCCCCATTTGCATAATTGAGTGGTTGTTCTTCGTAAAAATTAATTATTCCTCGAGTGTTAAAAAATCAGTTTGATTCCAAGTTGGAATGACGAGTTTGAACTTGGGGTTGAAAGATTAATTCTTCTCAACGGTGTCTCTCTGATTCGAAGGCAAATATGATAATCCCTTAGTTCCCCATGTTTATGGCTTAATGTATGATTACTTTTATTCAATTATATCTAAAAGAAATTGTAGATGAATTGCTATTTATTACTTAGTCAATCTTGCAATCAAGGTACAAACCTCATCGATCGTTTGCATGTCATTTTAAACATAATAATTGGAATCTGAGAAAAAAAAAGCAACATGTTATTTAGAAAAACTAAAATGGAAACCAAGCAAAAATACACATTCCCAGGATTTGAACTCAAATTGATTAGAAGTAAAGACATACTGCAACGAATACACTACATCTCATTCTTCTTAAATGGTTACCTAACAAATATATTTGATTCATTTTGGAGGTACAGTTGTATCCCCAAATGTCTACATAGATATGCCACAACAATCAGTATACTATATCTACAATAAAAGCAATGACATGAATTACTTACAATTGAAGCGCACAAATGACTTTGAATCTCCACAGTAATTGATTTTCAACAAAGTTTGATATCAGCATTCTTTTTGGATCTTTTCCGCAACAAACAAGATTAGATAAAAAAATTTATTTAATATTATACAACAAATAATAAAAAAGAATATAAAAAGTGCTTATGAAGTACCCGATCTTGACTAGCCATTCAAAGGTTGCAGTAATTGATTGTGAATTAAAGAGCCTGGAGTCAATCTTCTCAGCTGACATTACCAGAAGCAAACATTAGAGAAGGAGCGACCATTATATTCATGAGTAGTTATTGTAAAGAAATTCACTTTCAATCTTAAAGCAGTGTTAAACGACAATAACTGTAAGCATTCTCCTCACCAAATAAACAGGGGCTGCACTGAGGAATCATCAAATATATCACTCAATTTGACTATCAGATTACTGAATGAACTACCTGGTCTTAACATGAGATCATGGGGAGCGGAGAAGGATCTGTGGTTTTTGTTGGGTCCATAATGTCAGCCTTATTAATTGATCATTGACTTTAGGATTAAACACTAGTAATCCCTGTACCCTACAATCATCTCTCTATTATACCGATCTACTAACTGCTTTATGTGATACTAATGCCTCTTAATCTCCAGATGCGATCTTTTATTCCACTATGTATTTCAGAATAATCACTACATGCCAAATGTATTTGATGACACCATTAATCAATTCATGACGTGTATTATATGTAATGAAACACAAGATGGAATACAAATTGAAATACAGGATTCAATCTGTTTAACCTCAGCCCTTTATCTTACATTGAATCAACTCACTTAATAGGTGCATGCACGTGCATGCTTATGAGAAGCACATGCAAGGAAAAGCAGTTAGAAACGAGCTTAAAGAATGCAAGTTGAAGCAGGGCAGTTAGGAAGCTGTTTTAGTGTTCATTTCATCCTGTATCATCTATCATTATCATTATAACTCTTGTACACCTTGTATGCTCTTAGAGAGAGAGAGAGAGAGTGATCAATATAGTGATACAGAGAGATTGTTCAAGGAGACGAGTTAGGAGCAGATCAGAGGGCTTGGATGTTAAGCTTCTCAGGTGATCGAATTCCAGTTTTCTTGTAGCTTATAATGAATGCTCTTTGAATTGTTCTTCCCGTGGACGTAGGTTTACACAAACCAAACCACTTATATCTTGTTGTTCTTGACTGGTTGTTTGCACATTGATTTAGTTGGTGTGTGTTCTTGTAGATTTCTGTTTTGAATCTTGATTGGCACCACTTGCAAAGATAAAACTTTATAATGAACATGCTCACTAAAATACATTAAAAAAAGTAAGAGTTCTGAGAAATACACCATTGTTCCATCTGCATTTTTGGAAGAAAAAAAGTACTGTTGATTTCATGTACATATGATATCCTTCAATCAAAAAACAATTCTTCCAATCAGCTTATAATAAAGAATTGAGGAGTTGTATTCTCCGATTAGACGATGAAGAAAATGAAGTACCTGAATGGCGTGAAATGTATGAAGTTTGACGCCGCCACCCTGTTATCAGCAGCTGGCATTGAAAAATTAGATGTACAGATAGGGTTCAGAGAGGGAGAGAGGATCAAAGGATAAATTGCGCACCCACTCGCTTAAGTGACGGGATAAAATGTTTTACAATAAAATCAGAGATACATTTTGCGGCGAAACTCTTCAATTTTGCGATGAATGCTCTACTCCTTCATTGCTACTTTTGCGATACAAGTATTTCTTTTGTCGCCAACATAGTAAAAAAGTTGATTGATATAATAATAATATATAGATATTTTGCGAAAAAAGGCATAAATGTTTAATTAATTATATATATATATATATATATATATATATATAAATAAAGATGGGACTAAACATAATAATTAATAATGCTTAATTATTATCATTTTTAAATATATTTAAAATCTTTTTAAGTATGAAACAATTTTTCCGGCTCAACTGACTCGGTATTCTCCGATTTTCATCAGTTCTAGCCGATGTTGATTTGTGTAACCAATGTTTGTAGGACTGGCTACTGATTTGGTCTGGTCTAGTCCGGTAGAAGGTGAAAATTGAAATATGATTATACTAGTCAAAATCAACAAGAACCAGTCAAAATCACCAAAACTTGGAAAAAATTGGACCATTTAATAGGAAAAGTTGTTACCTTCATAGATTTTTTTAAATTTTAGTTTAAAGAAAATAACAATAATTATATGATATTAATTATTTGGTTTCACTATTTTAGTCTATCTCTTTTTTTATGCTAAATAGGAGTATATATTTTCCGTACCCTAAATCTTTATATCATTTTCACAAATACAATATATATTATGCTCAAAGAAAGTAAATATATTTTGAATATGTTTTATTTATTAATTATGACTTTTTTGGTGATTTGCAAGGACATTCAAGCTATTTGTCGCTAAATTTTAGCGGTAGACATAGATATTTAGCCGCTAATTGATATATAATTTATAGAAAATTTTAGTTTACTATTTATTTAATTTTTTTTTTCTTTTTGCTATTTCACTAGAAATAAATGCAAAATTAGAACATTACAACATACGATACAAATGAATAAATTACATAGTAACACTGTAATTGTCATTAGCCATTCGATATAGCCAATACCTCCCAAAGGTGATCAATTAATGCATTCCGAAGCGCGAAATAAGCTGATGCATCTCTAATTTTTTTATGTCGTATTTCAATACGACATGTTATATATTATTTAAAGTTGTACATTGTAATATAAAGAAGTGATTTGTTTTCTCTAATTTAATATATGTTATTAGTTGGATGTAAAAAAATATATATATTAACAGAAAAATAAATTTATCATAAAAAACTAGTTTTATAAAATTATTTTCAAAAGAACCTCTAGAAACTAATTGATATATCTTTATTACAAGTATAACAAGATAATAATAAACATGAAATCATAAGAATTGAAAATTGAAAATAAGCCACAAAAAAAAAAAAAAAAAAAAAAAAGTTAGTGTTTTGTGAACAGTAGGGCGGCAACTTTGCTGCTCCACTGTTCACATCTACCAATTTGTTGCATAATTAAGCTCTGTGTTGAAGAAAGGGGAGAGCAACAATTAGCTGTTGAACACCATTTTAATGCATGCGTTGGAGAAGCCCTCATTCCTATTTACATAATTTATTTCACTTTTTAATTTTACATATCCAAAAGGGGAGAGCAGCAATTAGCTGTTGAGCACCATTTTAATGCTGCGTTAGAGAAGTCCTCATTCATACTTAGAGGTGGCAATTCGGGCGGCCCGGCGGGCTCGGGCCGGGCCCAGTCGGGCCAAGGAAAAGTTCGGGCCGGGCCGGGTCGGGCCCGATTTATTTCGGGCCTAGAAATGCTAGGCCCGGCCCGGAGGACCTCGGGCCATCGGGTCATCGGGCCAAAAAAGCCCATCAATAAGTTTTTATTTTTTTATTTTTTTATTACTTTAATCATGAAGTAGAATTATATATTGAGGCGAACTTCAGTTTAATTCTCTTAAGAAAAAACTTGATCGGAAGATAATATATTATTATTCATTGCAATATGGAATAGGAATAATATCTATTAATCTATAGGCATGTCTTAAACCCCAGATATAACAATAATAATAATAATAAAAAAGAAGGAATGGATGATGATATATAGTTATATATATATGTCACAAGTTATTTAATTTTTGTGTACGTACTATACTACATGTTAATCAATTTTTCATTTTTCGACACATAATAATTAATGAGCATGCTTGGATCCAATTCATTTTCCATCTTCTGCTAATAAAACTGAAGAAAATAGAGTATTAAATTAGTGAAATGTTTTAATTTCTCGGTAAATAGATACATTTATGCTCTGCTAAAAAGAGAAAAAAGAAAAACATGTTTCAAATAGTATACAAGTTATTATTTAATTCCTAAATTTTTCTTATTCGATTAGTGACGGAAAAAAATTCAATTCCATCGGGCCGGCCCGCGGGCTTTCGGGCCGGGCCGGGCTTGGCCCGCCAAAAGAAAAGCCCGTTCGGGCCGGGCCAAAAAAGCCCGAATTTTTTCGGGCCTCTAATACTCCGGCCCAGCCCGCTCTATATTTCGGGCTAAACGGGCCGGCCCATCGGGCCGGGCCAGTTTTGCCATCTCTATTCATACTTACATAATTTATTTCACTTTTTAATTTTACATATTCAATCATAAGAAAGTAATATAACTCTTGTTTGGATCCCCATACTTTATTTGAAGCTTCCTCATTCGCAAATGTCTTTAATCTCGAATGTATGATTTTTTTTTTCCTTTTTTTGTCTTGTTTTTTTCTTTTCTTTTTTTATTTGAAAGGGATTGTATGATTATTTTATTTATAGAAAAAATTCTTCCTTCTTTTCTGTTTTTTGAAAATTTGAGATGTAGAGTGTAAAATAAGAATTCGGATAGATTAGTTAAAGTGAAAATTTGTCTTTTTACTAAATAGTAAATGCATGATGTTTTTAGCATATTTTATCACTTACTGTTTTTAGCCACTTTTTGAATTACTTGAGTAATTAATAACGTTAACTACATACCAACCACCAACCTTCCAACTAACTCCAACTCCAACCCTTACCCATAACCCCAATCCTCCCTAGCTCAATACTTTGACTTGTCCTCATCACCAGTTTTTCGTTGGCCAAGCGCTGCCGCCCGCCACCACTGCGGGCCACATTTGGCATTGTCGCTGCCGCCATTTAGTTCGTTTTTGTTTGTCGCCTGAAAATTTCACAGCCGCAGCCACCCCATTTAACTGTTATAGTCGCCGGAATACGAAAAAAACTTGTAAATAGCCCCACGGATAATTTTTGCAGGTAAAATTTCAATTATGACTTAAGATATATTTACTTCTTTCTGTGGATATTGCTTTTAATAACCGAATACCTACTTTTCATACATGTCGGAATCTAGGCCAAAAAAATGCAGAATTTGAAGATCGATATACTTTGTATATTGATGTTCCGTGCATCGATATACATACTATTTTATACAAAGTAAACCAATGTTAATTTGCATCCATATACTCACACCAATTTACCTACATCGATATGCTTAAAGTGATTAATTTTTTTAAAAAAATATTCTTTAGCTAGTTGAACTAGTTCATCGATGTGTTCAATACATCAATAAACTTATTTGACAATGTATGCGGTATATAGGGTCGATAAACTGTTTCATTTCAAAAAAGACTAGGTGGTATTATATATCAATGATCACAACTTAGTGATGGAAATATCTATGTCGATAAACTTCTATGCGTCGATGTACTTAAATTAGGTTTAGGGTTTTTTTCCAGCCCTAGTCCCTTTATTGATGCACTGTATATATCTATGCAAATCATTATTTTTCGATGTAAACATTGTGCATCAATAAAGAGGTTAATTTGGGGGGAAATTATAACCCTAAGAATTTTTTTTGGGTGAATTTCACAATATTTTTATTTATTTGAGAATGACATTTTATTACCTACTGCTGAGAATACATCCTTTTTTCTAATTAGAAACATTTATTTTCCAGATGGATGACGAAGAGGAATTACTCTTGTACATTCTGGATTTTGGAATGGAGTCGTTTATGAGGCAGGCAACGGCATGTTGTAATCTCGAGAAGTTATCTTTTCCTGAATTTATAGAGGAGGTGCATAAAGTGGTTAGAGGAGACCAACGACTGTGTGAATACATTGTTCGGTGTTTATTAGCAAGTAATATGGGGCAATAAGAGATACGTGATAGGATCGCAACGTGATTTGCAATGTGCAACCCGTTGTACGTCAGTCCCAAAATTCTACATCTTCCTTGATCTGAAACCCCACTTCGACGATGTTGTATAAATGCACAATAGTCAATCATTTAGTGGTTAAGGCACTAATCAGCAAGAAACCATAAAACAATTAATCACTTGGCAAGAACAACTTATAAACCTCCAATACTCTGCGGCTAACTTGATTCCAACTATCAGTGATGACCCAAACAAAGGTGGTGGGGCATGCAAAATTCCCCCTTTGAGGCCAACGATTTACAACAGACATACCAAGCCATTCAAACTGACATATTGGATACACGCATTATGCTTCACATCTCACATCCCAATCACCACCAAGGTGGGTATTCGGTATCGATGCATGATGATGGATGGTTATTTCCCTTTTAATTTATATAGTGTATCGATAATAATTTTTCATCTTCTTTTTTCAGCTTTAGTTTTGGACGATGAGTATGACGTTTAAACACACTACGACCTATGTGATACTTACGATGAAGATGAAGTGGATGCAGACTGCGGCGTTAGGGCAGGTGTTGGACTTAGATGGAGACAAAACAAATGAGGGTGATGTCGATGTCGCATCAGATTAAGAAGTTGAAGTGGACGGTGGTGGCGATGAAACTTACAACGTGACTATGCCCCAGAGGATGATAATAACCACAAAGAGGAGGTATATAGGCTATCAAGCGGGGAGGATCAAGAATTGGATAATTCCGATGAGAAAGACATTGACTATTTGGATATGATTGATCGTCGTCTTTCCAATAATTAATGGGAGACGGATGAATACTTTGTGGACGAGATCCTCATAGAGGTTGGGCTAGAACAAGATGGTATTATTGGTTTTCCAGATCAGATAGTTCTTAGAGGTGGAAAGTCAATAAACTCGCATGTCGCACACACCTATGATGTTATATGGACCGGACGGGATATATTGTTTTAGGGGTCAACAGAACAACTGTTCTATAGGTGGTTGGAGTATACCTGAATACCATCAGGGCCCTTCTAATACACAACCAACATTGACATGGATGATAGAGAACACTTCGAGATGCCATCTGGGCCCCAACTAATTTCGTGGGAGATCCCAAAGGCAACTGAAAATGTTGGTCAGATTGAATTTTGTCTTAATGAACCAATCAAAGACGAGAACGTGATTTAGGTTGAGGCTATGTTTCATATAAAGTATGGAATGCAGTGTGTTGTAGGGTTTTACAATGCACAACATAAGGTAAACACAAAACATCGTGTTCATCTAAGACTCAGTATACCGTAGTTTGCACCACTCCCACGTGTAATTTCGAGGATGAGATACAAGCCCTAATTTTATTACCATCTTTACCAGAAAGTTGGAATGGGACAGGACGATCGTTAGTGCTTCTGCATAGAAGGAGAAACTAAAGTTCGATGAAGTCGGAGACCTGATCATTAGCGAATAATTTTGTAGGACAGAATTAGGTGTGGCCACATGATCAACCTTGAGTACAGGAAACATAGGCAAATTAGAATCTAGATCGAATTCGAATCGAGGTAGATCGAATTCGAGGGGCAGATAAGGACAACAGTCAGATTGAGGGCTTCGGCTGTCATGAACTTGGTCACTATAAAAATCAGTGCAAGGCACCAATGAAGGACAACAAATCAATAAACACAACCATGAAGAGATTGCAGATGTATTAATCTTGAGCGTAAATAGTCCATTAGAATTTTGGGTGTTAGATTCAGGAGTATCGTTTCATTCATGCAGCAGGGCTGACATAATGGAAAGCTACACCTCTAGAGATTTTGAGAAGGTTTATCTTGCTGATAATTTATCCTCAGGAAATCGGGGGATATTCGGATCAAGGCACCGAATGGAACTATTTTGCAGTTAAGAATTAAGGCATATTCTTGGATTGAAGGTGAACTTACCCTCCGTAAGGTAGCTTGATGAGGAAGAATACGTTGTGACTTTTGGATGTTATATGTGGAAGATAGCCAAAGGAGCCATGGTGGTGGCTCGAGGCAATAAGGAGGGAACATCGTATATCACATGCAACACCCAGGATAGCATTGCTCTTGCAGGTGCAAAGAACGATGCACATTTATGGCATTTTCGTCTTGGCAATGCTCTTGCAAGTTTATGAAAGTGCTGTATTCGAAGGGTAAGTTGTCAGATCTCAAGACAGTTCAAATATGGTTGTGTGAGGATTGTGTATTTGGATAACAAAAAATGGTGAATTTTTTGAACGTAGGTAGAAACTTGAAGAAGCAGAAGTTGGAGTTGGTCCACAACGACTTGTGAGGTCCAACACAAGTGGCATCTCTTGGTGGAGCATCATATTACATGACTTTCATTGATGACTCTACGAGAAAGGTATGAGTTTATTTTCTAAAAAATAAGTCTGAATGCCTTTGATGCTTTCAAGAAGTGGAAGTTTGTTGTAGAAACTGAGACGGGTCTCAAAGTGAAGTGTTTAAGATATGATAATGGTGGAGAGTATGAGCTCCGTGAGTTCAAAGAATTTTGTGTAGCGAACGGGGTTGCACAACGTATGAACAGAACCTTGTGTGAACGTGCTAGAAGCATGAGATTGAAGTTTGGGTTGCTGAACATGTTTTGGCCAGATGCAGTTAACACTGCAGCTTACTTGATAAACGGAGGACTGTTAACCCCCCTTAGAAAATTGCATACGAAAGGAGGCCTGGATTAGTAAGGAGTTACATCTGTATTTCCTTCGAATATTTGGTTGTGTTTCATATGTTAATATTGATGTTGCTGATAGAAGTAAGTTGGATGCTAAATTTGTTAAATGTACGTTTATTGGATATGGTAATGATGAATTTGGCTATCAATATGAATAGAATCGTAAGGTAATTTCGAGTCGAGATGTCATATTTAAGATCAGATTTTGTACGAAGACAGGTTGGGCGCATCTAAATCTGTCGGTTCAGAGAAGCAGGTCATCGAGTGACATTTCAAACTGCGGTGGGAGTTAGGTAGATCATGACGATCAAGTGGTTTTTGACGAAGAACCACATTCACCAAACCAATAATTATGTTATGGAGGTCCACCAGAATACGTGGATCACATGATAGGTATTCACCCTCCCTTTATCACTTATTGTTAACTGATGGTGTTGAGCCTGAATATTACGCAGAGGCTACACGTAGTGAACAGGTGAGCAAGTGGAAACTTGCGGTGGATGATGAGATGAATTCGTTGAAGGCTAACGAAACTTGGGAACTAGTTGAGCTCCCAAAAGGGAAAAAAATACTGCATAACAAGTGGGTTTACAGAATTATAGAGGAGGCAGATGGAAGTAAGCGATACAAGGCAAGACTAGTTGTGAAAGGGTTTGAGCAGAAATAAGGTATTGATCATACCGACATCTATACTTCTGTTGTGAAATTAACCACCATTTGGTTAGTTTTTAGTATGTTGGCTGCAGAAAACTTAATATTAGAGCAGATGTATGTGAAAATGTTCTTTCTTCATGGTGACTTAGTAGAGAACATTTACATGGAGCAACCAAAGGGATACTTGTCGGAAGGGAACTGTGAGCTCGCTTGCAAATTGAAGAAGAGTTTGTATTGTCTGAAACAAGGTCTGTTACAGTGGTACAAGAAGTTTGATGGATTCATGCATGAGATTGAGTTCAATAGATGCTAGGTTGACCATTGTTGCTATTTCAAGAGGTATGCCAATTGTATACCATTTTGTTATATGTTGATGACATGTTGATAGCAGGTTATAATGCTCGAGAGATGAGCAAGATCAAGAAGCAGGTTTCTAATCGGTTTTCTTTGAAGGACCTTGGAGAGGCCAAACTAATTCTGGATATACGTATTGAGTATCTTTTGTAGGCTGAGTATATCAAGAAAGTCTTGAAGAGGTTCAATATGGAAGATGAAAAGCTAATTACTGCCCTTTGGGTAGCTAGTTCAAGTTATCCAACTAGGATTCACCTAGTAGTAAAGAGGAGCAAGCCCATATGCAGAATACTCATATCATATGCTTCAGCAGTTGGCAGCCTAAGGTATCTTATAGTGTCTACAAGACCTGATATTGCACATGCGGTGAGAGTAGTTAGTCGGTTTTTGGGTAATCTGGATAAGTAGCATTGAGAGGAAGTAGAGTGGATCCTCAAGTACTTGAGAGGTATTATAGAGAGAGCATTATGTTTTGAAGGCAAAAATGTTAAATTATCAGGGTACACCGATGCAGATTTAGCATAAAGTGATCTTGCAAAGGAGAAGTACAACCGGGCATGTGTTTACTCTTGATGATGCAGCAATTTCTTGGGCTTCTAAGTTGCAGAAGATCGTAGCACAAACCATTGGAGAAACATAGTATGTAATAGTGTCTGAGGCTAGTAAAGAGATGGTATGGTTGCAGAATATATAATTAAGGAATAAGCAGAAGGATAGTATTCTCTACTATGATAGTCAGAGTGCTATTTACTTAGCCAGAAATCCAGTTTTTCATTTGAGAACAAAGCACGTTGAGTTGAGGTATCATTACATTCGCTACCTCATGGAGAATAAGATCTTGCAGCTAATGAAGATTCGAGGAAGTGAGAACTGTGCTAATATGTTGATTAAGATTGTGACCTTAGAGAAGTTGAAGTTATACATGGCTCAAACTGGCCTTAGAAATTGAGATGAATGCTTGGCACTGAGAGGTATCAATGAGATGTATGAGACGAGTGACACTTGAAGTCAGTCTCTTGGTGGGAGATCGTTGGGTTATGGAGTTTGAGCGATTATCTCATGGCCCCCTGATCACGGCGATCCAACTTTAAAGAAGTATTCGAGTTGAATGTGCTTCTAGGGCTAGGACTCAGTTTTGGTTATAAATAACCCTCTAATTCATTGTATTTGTAGTCACTCAAAATATTAGCAAATCTCCTAGCTTGATACCGTCCTTAGACGTAGTTATTATTGATAAACTAGATTAACAAATTTGTGTTCATTGTTTTTCG
This sequence comes from Ajuga chamaepitys, assembly GCA_958295605.1. Lineage (NCBI taxonomy): Eukaryota > Viridiplantae > Streptophyta > Magnoliopsida > Lamiales > Lamiaceae > Ajuga > Ajuga chamaepitys. The sequence goes on along the minus strand of OY282508.1, from coordinate 14,462,321 downwards.
TTCCTATTAAATTCTCTATAATTGCACCATACTTCCGAACCCCCGCAACTCCTAACTTATTAAATCTAGAACCAAACAACAAGAAGATAATAGATATTATGTCAGATAACTTATTACATAGATGAGTTTCTAATCCAAATTGAGACATACTCAAGCAAATTGATGAGAGAAATATGAAATACTAATTTTTCATTGCGTTTCAATACACTATAAAAAAAAAATAAGATACAAACTATTTAAGTGGATATGAAAAGTTAATGACCCGAGGGACATCAACTACCTCAGACATATAGGCCCTGTTTGTTTAGGGTTGGGTCAATCGGTTGTGGATTGAGCCCAACCCATTGTGCGTTTGTTCACCGGTTGTGGGCAATTTATTGACCACAATCTTCACACATCATCAAATCATTAACTCACTCTTACACACATCACCAATCAAATATCATTTCTAATATACACTTTAATCAATAATTAATTATTCACTAACTAACTCTTACACACATCAAATCAACTTTAACACATTTTATATTATAATCACTCCCACAACCCAATCTCCAACCAACATAAACAAACACTTACTTATTTACTCTAACCTCCATATTCCATTATATTCCCCACAGCCTACAGTACTCCAGCCACCAACAACCATAAACAAACAGAGCCATAAAACATGAAACATTAATAATAATAAAAAAATAAAGAACATAGCTTAAAAATCTTATTTGAGTCTTGCTACTCAAGTCTTTCTTTAAAGCATGTGAATGCTTTATGAATCTTCTGCATCTTTACTATCCGTCTAATGATATTCAATCCAACTGGAAATAACCCATATCTCTATCCAAACTTAAGCCATATCTCTATCCAAACTTAAGCAGCCAGGCACAAATCAATATCACCCTCGACCAATTAAAAAAATGCCCCAAGTGTGGACCCAGCAGCCGCTTATAGTTAACAGTCTACCTGCCCAAGAATGAAACAAGAAATAGGCCTTTAGAGAAGTACACAAGACCCTCTTTGAACAATGGGCCTAAAGACAACTCCCAAATAGAAGTAGCAGTCGCCGGCAACTGCACGGATTTGGCACTTGGCAGTTTGTACATCTTATTATTCACACTGGCGACCAATTGTTTGACCGAATCGGCGCCCTCGTGATGATGAATCGATTATTTCATTCTCCACTTAAAAAAAATTTAAGCCACCTTTTGTGAATGGTTAAAGTTCATAATTTAGGATTGAGAGTACAAGTTTTAAGCTGTGTTTGCTTAAGGATGGGGAGTGTTGAGTCAAACTTGGTTGAGCGAATTAATAAATGTGTTTTATTGAGATTTGATCCCTTAATCTACTGAGGAAAATAAAATGAAATTTGGAACCTTTTTTTTTTTTTTTTATGTATAGTAATATAATTATAATTCTTGTTAAAAGATGAAACAATACAATTTTACATAATGATACAAATAACAAGTAGGAAGCATTTTTTTTTTTTTTTGAAACTAACAAGTAGGACGCATATTATCTTACTGCCTCTTTTTTCTTTAATTGTAGCATTTGAATAACAAGACTATAATCTATATATATATAAAAGCAAAATGAAGGGCATTAATGTAATTTTAGTTTTCCCTCCAAAAATTTTAGACCATAATTGGTAACTTTTTCTTATTTTTGGTAAGTTCATAACTTTCTTTTACTTTTCTAAAATACAAATAAGTTTTTCATTTTTAATCCGATTTTATGCATAATATACCAAATTATTCATATTTTTACGAGCTTCGATTTGACATCCATATCATATATATTATAATGAGGTATTTAATTTGAATAAACAAATTGTTTGTTGGTTAATTATTTGTGCTAGAATTGATGTTTATTGTGAATTGGACTATAATATTTTGGTTTTAGTTTCAACTAAAATTAGTAAAATAAAGTCTTTATAAAAAATATAATTATTTATTTATAAAAATACAACTAATCAATTTATTTTATTTGACATGAATTTTCAACCTTTTTAATTTAAGTCAGAGAGAAAATCCATTGTTTATATAATGAAAGTCCTACTTTATTAAATCAAAGGCAAACACAACAATATCTATTTTATAATCAACTTATTAAATCATCAAATCTGCTAAAATATCTTTTTATCACGACTTTGAGCATACATATAATTATCTATCAAAATAAGTATTGAAATTATTTTTAATTAACTATTTATATTTTTAATAACGAGTATTTTGTTAAAATTACTCTTTTAAGGAAATTTATTCTTTGTAGCCTAAATTATGACTTTTATTACATTTGACAGTCTTTTTAATTTTTTACTTTTATTAAAACTTCAATTATATGTTTTTACACTTTCTAAGCTAAATAATACTTGGTCGCACAAATCTACAACGAATGCCTTTTTTGCTTTTAACAACCTAAATAAATTTATTCGCATTAATCAATTTTTATCTCCTAATAGATAACCCATTTCTAAGAAGGCTATAACATTTATATAAAAAATTTACAATACCAAATAAAACGAAAATATTCAAATATTTTGAAGAAACCAAAGACTTTAATCTGTTATTCGAATCATTAAATAAATTTTTTTTTATTTTGTTAAAATAAGATTTTATTAAATAAAAATTATTTAAGTATATTTGAAATCACCAAATGAAATGTTACAAGTTGCAAATGAAAATTCAATGTTATAAAGAAAAAATTAAATATTTATAATTAGAACTTGAAAAGTTTATTTAGATAAATTAAAATTTAAATATAAAATAAAATCAGGGACATAATGAGAAAATTATTAAACTTTACATTACATATGATCCAAATAAAATATCATTGTTCTTTTTATTATATATTTTATGGTAATTTTAGTTATTTATAGTTAGAATTTAAATATTATTTTATAAATTTTATATATATATATATATATATATATATATATATATATATATATATATATATAAGCCACATTAGTGACAATTCTGTAAGTAACACTTTCCAGCCTAAAATTTTAGATTGTGATTGGTAAGTTGTTGTCACATTTGGTAAGAATAAAAATTTATTTTACTTTCTAAAGTTGCAAATATTTTTTTTTTTCATTTCTAATCTATTTATTATGTATACTATTTCAAATTAATCATCTTTTGACGATGTTTGATTTGACGTCCATATGATATATATAATAATAAGATATTCTATTTAAAAATATTATATTATTTGTTTGTTGATTATTAAGTAAGATTTCATTGTTTATTTTGGGTTGTACAAAGAATATAGTATTGGTTTGGAATACAATTTAAAATAATTCAAATAATTCTATTTTACAAATTATTTTACTTGATTATTTCATTAAAACCACGACTAATCAGTTTGTTTTATCTGACATGAATTCCCTCAAGTTAATATTTGATTTATAACCAGCTTATTAAATTATTGAATTTACTAATGCTTATTTGATATAATAATTTTTTTTGTTGATAAATCACAAAATTATGATTTTTGCTCATCTATATAACTTTATATATGATAATTAATCTTAGAATTTTTTTTTAGATATATTAATGTTATTTTTCTATAAATAAATACAATTTGCAACCTATACTATGATATTATACAAATTGCCACTAAACTTCTTTTAAATAAGCAAAATTAACCAACTAGAACTATATGTTTTTTAGACTTTGCAACATTAACAATACTGGGTCACATTAACCAAGTAAAGTACTAAAAGTTGCAAATAAGATTTTTTAAAAGGAGATAGTTATATTTAAAATTTAAAACTTTATTTAGATAAATTTAAATATTTAAAGTAAAATGGAAAAAATTAAAGAAAAATAAATTTCTTATAACATTATCCAGTTTATTTTATTTAATAATATGAGTTGATAGTTAGATACTTATATTTGTTTTAACATTCATAATTAATAAAGCTATTATGCACATAAGTGAAGAATGATGCAGACACATTAAATGTGTGTTTGGATTTTAAAGATTAGAAATGATCATTTTGAAAAAGATTTTTATTTATATTGAATATCTATCTTAATTTTAATCTGTAATATATATATATATAAAGTAAGTTATATTAAATTCATATATGACGTGCGGGAAACTTATATTTACATTACTTATAATTTTTTGTTATCCTATATTATAAAATAAAAAATTATTAGGATAAAACGATCACATATTTAAATATTAGAATATATCATATTTAGTTTATTAATTATGACTTTCTAAATAAACTTCCGTGCATCGCACGGGAATACTACTAGTGTATGTAAAAAGATACATTGCTACTAACTAGTTTTCATTAATTCCCTAATAAATTCCTATATTTGCTCTTATCCTTTTCAAAATTATATATTTTTTTAAAATCCTAAATTTTATACCAAAAGTCTTTTAGTTTGAAAACATCGCTCTTAGTCTATGATAAAAAAACATCGATTATTTCAATCCTACAGCAAGTGTATGTTTACTTCTTACCACATTTTGTGTGATTTTGTAGGATAGAATTGATCAAATACATCTAGTTCAAACTTAACTCTCCGACTCTGAATTCTCATTGGTACTCTTTTCCTTTCAAATTGAAAATATCAAAATATCAAAATTTCTTTTGAGATAATGATAGGATAAAAGGGACGAACAGTGAAAAAAAACCAACTAAATAAATATTTATAAAAATAAAAATAAAAATATATCATAAAAATAAAAAAAAAAATAAGATGGTAGTATTATTTTTGACACAAAGGCAAAATTGGTTCCTACTGAGACCCACATCCAAACTGCATTGAACCTAATTACGGCAATTCTGTTCCGTTAAATTAGCCTTTTCCTCTCTCTAACTCTAGCAAACGGGAAACCTCCGTCCGTGAAAAGTTTCTAAGATACCACCAAAACCAAAGCAGACTAAAACCGAAGCCATGGAGGATACCACCGCGATGCCGTCATGCTGCGAGAAAGGTGACGGCTTCGCCAGGTGGTTCGGTATGAGCGTCGCCGCGGCGTTCTTCGCGTCGCTTGAGCGCTGCTCATGCGTTAATGTTGACGCCGACGGAGAAGACGATGAGGAGGCACACGATCGCCCTCTAATGCTCACCACTTTTCCTTCCTTTGCTTCCACAGCCTCTGCTTCTACCGCCGCAAATAACATTTTTGGAGTCAATAACACTCCTACCTGATCACGATTCGCTTCTCTGTGGTCAGTGATGACGAATCATTTTCTCCTTTAATATTCTGTGAATGTGTACGCATTTTTGATCGCTTATTGATAGTTGAGTATTAGGCTGTCTCGACGCTCGAGGGATCAAACGTTTGGGTTGGTGTTTTGGTCTACAATGCAAGTTAGGGATTTTCTTGTATAGTGTTATGTTGTATTGACCCCCAATGAATTACATTTTCCAAAATTCATGTGAAGGGTGATTTGTTTGACAAGCTAGTCTTACAATTTTGCATCTCTCTGGAGTTGAATTTGGATCAATATTTCATATTCAATGTAGTGGATTACGAATTCACCTATCCCTCCAAAAGTTTTGCTACTCGTGGAGTCGAAATCCATTTATAATGAATTCATCCCAAAGTGATTTTGATAATAAATTTAGGGGTGAGTTTAAGATACCTCTATCTAAAGTATAATTTAGTTCAGATTGAAACCTAACTTTGCCATTAAAAATTAAACATTTATACCTCAGATTTTTAGAATGCAGATATGTTTTGATTTGAGAAATGGATTTAATTAAAAAAAATAGTGAAACGAGCCCAGATGAGAGGTGACTTTCTAAATCTATCAAAATAATCCAAAAAGTGACTCGATAATAAATAGTTTATTACATAAAAATTGTAGTCTATAATGTACTTTATCATGTTCATTATTGAAGTCTCATCAGTATGGTTCTTCATGTGCTTTGGATAAGATCATCTATCATTGGACAAAGATAGAGTTCTTCCACTTTGTTCTTTATCGGATATGATTCATTAAAGTAATGAAGTGTTTGTATAATCCATTTGAGGAGTACTCGGTGGGAATATGAGTTGTTGTGTTAAAGAAATTAAGGGATAAAATTGCAACTATCCTAAGTTAGTTGTTGGGATCTGTTAAGATCAGTTAGTTTGTTTTCCATTAGTTAGTTGAGGACTCTACTCTCTAAGTTTATCCAAGCAAACTTGTATAAAAATATGTGTGACCTCTGATCAATGATAACTTTGATTACTTTCTCTTATTTCTCATTTTTCGGTTTCTACTCAATCATAACATCGTATTAGAGCCTATCTGTCAAGCAGATTCTTGATCAACTTTTTTCTTGCTAAAGTTAGTTCCATTGGGAATCCAACTATGTTGCTACCTACGTTCAACACGCTTACCACTCGTCTTGATCGGAACAACTACATTTTCTGGCGTGCACAAGTAATCTCCACAATTACTGCTCATTGCTTTGATGAGATTCTATTGACACATCTACAGCTCCACCTAAGAATTATTCCCTGTGCAAACATTTTAGAGTCCCCTTCTATCATTCTCGAGTATGTGTGTTGGGTTAGAAGGAACCAGTTTCTTTTCAGTTGGATACTATCATCAATCAATCAGTGAAAATATGTTAGGCGCCATGTAAGTCGTTGTGTGACTTCTGCACAGTTGTGGCATGAGCTTGAAGTCTTGTGTCATTCTCAATCTCAAGCTCGAGTTATGAACACAAAAATGCAATTCCAGTCGATGAAGAAAGGCAACTTAACTGTAGAAGAGTACATACTTCTCATGAGAACTGTGGCTGATTCAATTTCGGCAGCAGGGAAATGTCTATCTAATGAGATCCTAACCTTGTATGCTCTTGGTGAAACTTTCTTTAGCCGAGTATAACTAGTTTGAAGTTTGTGATGATATCCCACGTCAGTTCCACATAAAAGTGTGGAAGGGTATATAAGTGGGAGTCAACCATTTACCTTTAACCATGATTTTGAATAAATTTATCGGGTGTTTAATAGTTCACTCTACAAATAATCCTTTTTTTTAAGGAAACACTAAATATAGTCTTGCATATATGATTTGTTGAGTAGATTTGTTGGTTGTTTAACAGTTCACTAAAAACAGTCTTGCATATACACATTTCACACATGGACACAACATTACACACACAATTCACACACTACACACAAACAGTTCACACACTACACACAAACAGTTCACACACTATACGCACATTTCACACAAACAGTTCACACACTACACACACATTTCACATACTACACTATGCACTTCACACACTACACAGTCACTATACACACACAACACACATGCACACACTACACACATTTCACACACTACACACAAAGTTCACACTACAGACATTGTCTACACAGTCACTATACACACAAAACACACATGCACACACTACACACATTTTACACACTACACACAATGTTCACACTACAGACATAGTTCACACTTCACGCACTACACACATTTCACATATTATAAACAAACTTCACTCACACTACACACATTTCACACATTATACACACAAAGTTCTCATACTACACACAACACACATTGTTCACACACTACACACATTTCACACACTATACACAACCTTCACACACACTACACACATTTCACACACTATACACACAAAATTCTCATACTACGAGGGTGTTTGCAAACTCATTATCAACATTAAAATCACTTTTGAAAAGCACTTTAATTTAAAGAAGTGTTTGCAAACTCCTATTTCATCACTATAATGACTTCCTAGAAGTGATTTTGAGAATCCCCAAGATCCTAGCTTTTGGGTGCTTTTGACTTTTTTTACAAACAAATGGAATTATTTTTTATTTTTTATTTGTTTAGAATCACTTTTCTTCAAACACTACCAAATTCTAATTTTACCACAAAATCAATTTAAATCACTTTTCTAAAAGTTCAATTGTTTGCAAACATCCCCTACATACACAACACACATTGTTCACACACTACACACATTCCACACACTATACACAACCTTCACATACACTACACACATTTTACGCACTACATACATATTAAACACTACACACATTTCACACACTATAACTTCACACACACTAACACATTTCACATACTATACACACACTACACACGTTTTGCACGCTTCACACAATTCACACACTACACACACTTCACACACATTTCACACACTACACACCCTTCACACACTATGCACACACTGCACACATTTCACACACTACACACTTCACACATTTTACACACTTCACACACTACACACATTTCACACACTGCACACACTGCACACACAACACACATACACACTGCACACACTAAACACATTTCACACACTGCAATATAGCACACACTTCAGACATAGACACACTACACAAACTACAACACTACACACAGTTCTCACATTACACACTACATACATTTCATACACTATACACACTACACACGTTTCACACACTACAAATACACATGCATTTCACCCACTACATACATTTCAAACATAACATACATTTCACACACAACACACGTTTCACACACTACACACACTGCACACACTTCACGCACTCCACACATTTCAAACACTATACACATATTTCACACACACTACATAAATTTCACACACTACACACATTTCACACGCACAACACTTATTTTACACACTACACATTTTACACACTTCACACACTACACTCATTACACACTATTCCCAAATTTCACACACTACACAACTTTCACACACTACACACATTTCAAACACTATACACACATTTCACACACACTACACAAATTTCACACATTTCACACACTAGACACACTACACACATTTCACACACTTTGCACACACTACACACATTTCACACACTATGCACACACTACACACATTTCGCACACACAATACACACACTACACGCGTCTCACACATTTCATACACTATACACACACTACAAATATTTTACAAATTTCACACACTATGCACACACTATACACACATTATACATATTTTACACACTATAGACACATTTTACACATTACACACATTTTAAACACTACACACATTTCACACAATATACACACCCTACACACATTTCACACACTTCAAACATATTATAAACACAATACACTTGTTTTCACACTTCACACACTAGACCACTACACACATTTCACACACTATATACATATTTCACACATTACACACATTATACACATTATACACACATTTTACATATTACACACATTTTACACACTACACATTTCAAACAATATACACACACTACACACATTTTACACATTATAGACACATTTTAAACATTACACACATTTTACACACTATACACATTTCAAACAATATACATACACTACACGAGTTTTCACACATATTACACACTATACACACACTACACACATTTCACACACTATATACACACTACACATATTTTACATATTTCACACATTACACACACTACATACATTTCAAACACTATACACATATTTCACACACTATACACACATATAACACATCATACATATTTTGAATACTATACACACACTATACATATTTCACACACTTCACACACTATACACAAACTACACATATTTTACATATTTCACACTTTACACACACTACACACATTTCAAACACTTACACATATTTCACATATTACACACACTACACATTTTACACAATTCATACACTATACATACACCACACACATTTCACACAATATGCAGACACTACACACATTTGACACACTATACACACACGACACACATTTTATACATTATACACACATTTTACACATTACACACATTTTACATACTTCACACAATATACATACACTACATGAGTTTTCACACATATCTCACACTATACACACAGTACACACATTTCACACACTACACATATTTCACATACTTCACACACTACACACACTACACACATTTTAAACACTATACACATATTTCACATACTACAGACATTTCACACACTATACACATTTCAAACATCATATACATATTTCACACACACTACACAAATTTCACACACTAAACACAGACTACACACTTTGCACGCACTACATACATTTAACAAACTATGCACACACTACACACATTTCAACACAATACACACACTACACGCGTTTCACACATTTCATACACTATACACATATTACACAATTTTTTACACACTACACACATTTCAACCACTAGACACACACTATACATATTTCACACACTTTTCACACACTGCACATATTTCACACACTATGTACACACTACATACATTTTACACACAATACACACACTACACGCCTTTCACACATTTCATAAACTATACACACATTTTACACATTTCACACAATAGGCACACTACACGCATTCCACACACTAGTCACACACTAAACACTTTAAACACACTACACACATTTAACACACAATGCACACACAACAACATTTCACACACACAATACATACACAACAGGCGTTCATACATTTCATACACTATACACATACTACACACATTTTACACATTTCACACACTATATATGTGCTATATGTGTGTTGTGTGTATATAGTGTGTGAAATGTGTGTAGTGTTTAAAATATGTGTATATTGTGTGTAGTGTGTATATTTGTGTGAAATGTGTAAAGTGTGTGTCTGATGTGTGAAATGTGTAAAATATGCGTAGTTTGTGTATTGTGTGATTTGAGAAGCTTATGCACTTTGACCAAACACCCTATAGCATCACCTTCAGTTATGTATATTGTGATAGTTGCTTTAACAATAACATGAAAAGAATGATTGACTTCTGACAATTAATATTTTTTGATGAGCAGATGATCTGTTGTTTAAATGGAGTGAGAATTGAAAATTCAATATGAAACATCATTTGCTGGTAGGTTCTGAATTACACTTTATCCAATCAAAACTTGTCTTATTTCTGTTGTATTTGGCTAATGTGTGGCTGTGAAGTATCTGTTTCAAGACAAAATCTTGAAAATGATTTATATTGGAATGGGTGATGTATTAGATATAGAATGCATGAAAAATGTGAATGTGTGAAATGTGTGTAGTGTGTGTATAGTGTTTGAAATGTGTGAAATATATAAAATATATGTGGTGTGTATATATAGTGTGTGAAATGTGTGTAGTTAGTGTCTAGTGTGTGAAATGTGTGAAAACACGTGTATTGTGTTTATAGTATGTTTGAAGTGTGTGAATGGGTGTAGGGTGTGTATATTGTGTGAAACGTGTGTAGTGTTTAAAATGTGTGTAATGTGTAAAATGTATTTATAGTGTGTAAAATATGTATTGGGTGTATATAGAGTGTGAAGTGTGTGTAGTGTGTGCATAGTGTGTGAAATGTGTAAAATGTGTGTAGAGTGTATAGTGTATGAAATGTGTGAAACGCGTGTAGTGTGTGTGAAATGTGTGTAGTGTGTGAAATTTGTGTAGTGTATGTGAAATATGTGTATAATATGTGAAATGTGTGTATAGTGTTTGAAATGTGTGTAGTGTTTGAAATGTGTGTAGTGTGAAATATGTGTATAGTGTGTTAAATGTGTTTAATAGTGTTTGAAATATGTTTAGTGTGTGCATAGTGTGTAAATGTGTTTAAACTGTGTGAAATATGTAAAATGTGTGCAGTATGTGTATAGTGTGTGGTATGTATGAAACACGTGTAATGTGTGTGTGAAGTGTGTAAAATGGTGTGTAGTGTGTGTATAGTGTGTGAAATGTATGTAGTGTGTAAAATGAGTGTTGTGCGTGTGAAATTTGTGATAGTTTGTGAAATGTGTGCAGTGTGTGCATATTGTGTGAAATGTGTGTATATTATGTGAAATGTGTGTAGTGTGTGTATATTATGTGAAATGTGTAAAATGTGTCTATAGTGGGTAAAATATCTATCGTGTATGTATAGTGTGTCAAATGTGTGTAATGTGTGCATAGTGTGTGAAATGTGTAAAATGTGTGTAGTGTGTGTATTGTGTATGAAATGTGTGAAACGCGTGTAGTGTGTGTATTTTGTTAGAAATATGTGTAGTGTGTGCATAGTGTGTGAAATATGTGCAGTGTGTGCAAAGTGTGTAAAATGTGTGTAGTGTGTGAAATGTGTGTAGAGTGTGAAATTTGTGTAGTGTATGTGAAATATGTGTATAGTGCGTGAAATGTGTGTATAGTGCGTGATATGTGTATAGTGTGTGAAATGTGTGTAGTGTGTGAAATTTGTGTAGTGTGTGTGAAATATGTGTATAGTGTGTGAAATGTGTTTAATAGTGTTTGAAATATGTGTAGTGTGTGCATATTGTGTAAAATGTGTGTAAAGTGTGTGAAATATGTAAAATTGTGCAGTATGTGTATAGTGTGTGGAATATATGAATCACGTGTAATGTGTGTATAGTTTGTGTGAAGTGTGTGAAATGTGTGTAGGGTGTGTATAGTGTGTGAAATGTGTGTAGTGTGTGAAATTTGTGTAGTGTGTGTGAAATTTGTGTATAGTGTGTGAAATATGTTTAGTAGTGTTTGAAATATGTGTAGTGTGTGCATATTGTATAAAATGTGTGTAAAGTGTGTGAAATATGTAAAATGTGTCCAGTATGTGTATAGTGTGTGGAATGTATGAAACACGTGTAATGTGTGTATAGTTTGTGTGAAGTGTGTAAAATGTTTGTAGTGTGTGTAAAGTATGTGAAATATGTAAAATGTGTGTAGTATGTGTATAGTGTATGAAATGTATGAAACGCGTGTAGTGTGTGTATTGTGTGTGAAATGTGTGTTTTGTGTGTATAGTGTTTAAAATGTGTGTAGTGCGTGCAAAGTATGTAGGATGTGTTTAGTGTATGAAATGTGTGTAGTGTGTGAAATTCGTGTATACTGGGTGAAATATGTGTATAGTTTGTGAAATGTGTGTAGTGTGTGAAATGTGTGTACTGTGTGAATTGTGTGCAGTATGTGAAATATGTGTATAGTGTTTGAAATGTGTGTATTATGGGTAAAGTGTGAAATATGTAAAATATGTGTAGCGTATGAAATGTGTGTAGTGTGTTTATAGTGTGTGATATATGTGAAAGCTCGTGTAGTGTTATTGTGTGAAACGTGTATAGTGTGTAAAATGTGTGTAATGTGTAAAATGTGTCTAGTGTGTAAAATATGTATCGTGTGCGTATAGTGTGTGAAATGTGTGTAGTGTGTGCATAGTTTGTGAAATGTGTAAAATGTGTGTAGTGTGTGTATAGTGTATGAAATGTGTTAAACGCGTGTAGTGTGTGCATAGTGTGTGAAATGTGTGCTGTATGTGCAAAGTGTGTGAAATGTGTGTAGTGTGTGTCTAGTGTGTGAAATTTGTGTAGTGTGTGAAATTTGTGTAGTGTGTGTGAAATATGTGTATAATGTGTGAAATGTGTTTAATAGTGTTTGAAATGTGTATAGTGTGTGAAATGTGTGTAGTGTGTGAAATATGTGTATAGTGTGTGAAATGTCTTTAATAGTGTTTGAAATATGTGTAGTGTGTGCATAGTGTGTAAATGTGTGCAAAGTGTGAAATATGTAAAATGTGTGCGGTATGTGTATAGTGTGTGGAATGTATGAAACACGTATAATGTGTGTGTGAAGTGTGTAAAATGGTGTGTAGTGTGTGTATAGTGTGTGAAATGTATGTAGTGTGTCAAATGAGTGTTGTGCGTGTGAAATTTGTGATAGTTTGTGAAATGTGTGCATATTGTGTGAAATGTGTGTATATTATGTGAAATATGTGTAGTGTGTGTATATTATGTGGAATGTGTAAAATGTGTCTATAGTGTGTAAAATATCTATCGTGTATGTATAGTATATCAAATGTGTATAATGTGTGCATAGTGTGTGAAATGTGTAAAATGTGTGTAGTGTGTGTATAGTGTATGAAATGTGTGAAACGCGTGTAGTGTGTGTATTTTGTGTGAAATGTGTGTAGTGTGTGCATAGTGTGTGAAATGTGTGTAGTGTGTGCAAAGTGTGTAAAATGTGTGTAGTGTGTGAAATGTGTGCAGTGTGTGAAATTTGTGTAGTGTATGTGAAATATGTGTATAGTGCGTGAAATGTGTGTATAGTGCTTGATATGTGTATAGTGTGTGAAATGTGTGTAGTGTGTGAAATTTATGTAGTGTGTGTGAAATATGTGTATAGTGTGTGAAATGTGTTTAATAGTGTTTGAAATATGTGTAGTGTGTGCATATTGTGTAAAATGTGTATAAAGTGTGTGAAATATGTAAAATTGTGCAGTATGTGTATAGTGTGTGGAATATATGAATCACGTGTAATGTGTGTATAGTTTGTGTGAAGTGTGTGAAATGTGTGTAGGGTGTGTATATTGTGAAATGTGTGTAGTGTGTGAAATTTGTGTAGTGTGTGTGAAATTTGTGTATAATGTGTGAAATATGTTTAATAGTGTTGAAATATGTGTAGTGTGTGTGCATATTGTGTAAAATGTGTGTACAGTGTGTGAAATATGTAAAATGTGTGCAGTATGTGTATAGTGTGTGGAATGTATGAAACACGTGTAATGTGTGTATAGTTTGTGTGAAGTGTGTAAAATGTTTGTAGTGTGTGTAAAGTGTGTGAAATATGTAAAATGTGTGCAGTATGTGTATAGTGTATGAAATGTATGAAACGCGTGTAGTGTGTGTATTGTGTGTGAAATGTGTGTTTTGTGTGTATAGTGTTTAAAATGTGTGTAGTGCGTGCAAAGTATGTAGGATGTGTTTAGTGTATGAAATGTGTGTAGTGTGTGAAATTTGTGTATACTAGGTGAAATATGTGTATAGTTTGTGAAATGTGTGTAGTGTGTGAAATGTGTGTACTGTGTCAAATGTGTGTACTGTGTGAATTGTGTGCAGTATGTGAAATATGTGTATAGTGTTTGAAATGTGTGTATTGTGGGTAAAGTGTGAAATATGTAAAATATGTGTAGCGTATGAAATGTGTGTAGTGTGTTTATAGTGTGTGATATATGTGAAAGCTCGTGTAGTGTTATTGTGTGAAACGTGTATAGTGTGTAAAATGTGTGTAAGGTGTAAATTGTGTATAATTTGTAAAATGTGCATCCTGTGTGTATAGTGTGTTAAATGTGTGCAGTGTCTTCATAGTGTATGAAAGGTGTGTGGTTTATGTATAATGTATGAATTGTGTAAAATGTGTAGTGTATGTGTAGTTTGTGTATAGTGTTTGTAATGTATTAAATATGTATTGTGTGTGTGTAGAGTTTAAAATATGTATGGTGTGTTATGTATGAGTTATAGTGCGTGAAATGTGTGTAGTGTTTAAAATGGGCGTATACTGTGTGTAGTGTGTGTATTTTTGTGAAATGTGTAAAGTGTGTGTATGGTGTGTGAAATGGGTAAAATATGCGTACTTTGTGTATTGTGTGATTTGAGAAGTTTATGCACTTTGACCAAACACCCTCATAGCATCATCTTCAGTTATGTATATTGTGGTAGTTGCTTTAACAATAATATGAAAAGAATGATTGACTTCTGAAAATTAATATTTTTGGATGATCAGATGATCTGTTGTTTGAATGGAGCGAAGATTGACATTCAATATGAGACAACATTTGCTGGTAAGTTCTGAATTACATCGTATCAAATCCAAACTTGTCTTAGTTCTGTTGTATTTGGCTAATGTGCGGCTGTAAAGTACTCTCTCCGTCCCACCCTAAATTGCACACTTTCCTTTTTCGGCCATCCCACCCTATTTTGCACACCCCCAAAATGGAAAATTTTTACTCACATATTATCCTCATAACACACACCTATTTACAAAATTGCCTTTACTTTTTGTGTTTAACAAATTTGATAATTTTCAGATTTCCCTAAACCTAATTTTATTAACCCAAAAACCCCTTCTAATTAATCTACCCAAGCCCAGCCTAAAATCCCAAACCATCCACAGACTTCATTTCATTAGCCCAAACCCAACCCAATTTCCGCAACCTTCCTCTCTCTTATCTCTCTCTCTCTCTCTTGTTCTTGGCCGTTTTGGTGAAACTAGGGTTTCTTCCCCTTTTCTGCCGCTCTATCTAGGGTTTCATGGTCCATTGATGCTGTTGTTGTGTTCTTCTACTTAATTTGTTAGATCCGTTCACCATTTCCTTGGGTTTTGGATTCGGAAAAAAATGGACGAATCTCCTCCATATGATGAAATCGCCTACGATTCGGAGGATTCGTTCATCCCTGAGACTCAGTTGCCGGAGCCGGCGCCGGCTCTAGAATCTGAAGCGACCAACGATGATTTTGAAGAGGTTTGTTCGAAGTGTGTTGCCGATCCGAATCCTCCGGCTCCGTGCAGCGGGCTGCTCAGAACAAAGGAACTCCGGGATCATTACATGGCTTGCCTCGCGATCTGGGTTCCGGCCGTTTTAAAGGTCTATGTAAAAATTTCTCACCTTTCGATTTATTTGCATGTCCGATCTGTTCTTGTTCATGACTATTGTTTGCTCCTGTGTGGGAAATCTTTGAACTGGAACAGTCATTGTGTGGGTTTATTTGTTGATTTCGATATGGGCTGTTATAAATCCCCTTTGTGGGTTCTGAATTTGCTGAAAAATCCCCTGTGTGGGTACTGAATATGCTGAAAAATCCCCTGTGTGGGTACTGAATATGCTGAAAATCCCTTGTGTGGGTTCTGAATATGCTGAATTATCCCCTGTGTGGGTTCTGAATATGCTGAAAAATCCCCTGTGTGGGTTCTGAATATGCTGAATTATCCCCTGTGTGGGTTCTGAATATGCTGAAAAATCCCCTGTATGGGTTCATTTACATGAGGAAAATTTGTTGGTGTCGGATAACTAGGTTAATGAGGGGATAAATTACATGTTGTAGAATAAACATTACTGGTAGCTTGAAATAAATGATTTTTTTTTGTAGATTTCTAATATTACAATGTTGCCTTTTGTTGCTTGTTCAGTATGATTCGCAGATGTGGTCTTGTTGTTGAAGCTGGCAGCTTAAATGATTTTCTGGTTGCCCTTTAACTATGTTGGTTTAAAAAAAGTCATCCTGTGATGAATTTTTTCTGAGGGTGAAGTGGGTCAATAAATATGTTTGCTTTCACATGTAGATTATGCACGAAAAAATAAAATTACTTATATTGATCTCTATGTTTATGGCCTAAACAAAATGTATTCATCTATATGATGATTATGCCATAAACATATGATCCCCCCAAAATATATCCTAGGCTCCAATCTATTAATAACCCAAAGCACACATTAGACCACCAATCTCATAACTCCCACCAGCCTGTTCTTTTTCAATCAAATGGTCTATAGCTTGTCTCACTACTTCTTCTTCGACCTCTAGGGTTGTTGGTAGTAGCCCTTCCTTACTCAAATGGCTCTTGCCCAGATGTGGCAGCTTGTAGTTGTTGTGGCCCTTCTGTTTCATAATTTCTGTCATGCATGCTTGTAAACTTAGGAGTACATTGTTCAATTTGTATGCCTCCATTTGTTCATAAGCTGTTATGACATTCTTCACAAGGTCATCCACATTATATGACGCTGTTTCGATCTGTAGCGATTGAATAGCCCTGAAAAAACCTAGGTCTAGGATATTAGTATCTGGTGAGTTGGGTGGTTGAAACATTAGCTGAATAAGGTAAATATTTGTTGATGCTGCCTGTCTAAATTCGGGGTCGAAATTGCTTATATGTGGCTTCGCATTATCCTGTTGTATCAAAATCTGCCGGCTTGCATTTCTTGGCCATTTTGCCTTTATGGCAGGTATAATCTGAAATTTAAACCCGCATGGCAGTAAATGTTGAAAAAAAAAAAAAATTAAACTTTTTGTAATGTCACCAATGCAACTAATGTTTTGCATTCAGGAGACTTATAAAAAGATGATTGCTAAGTGATGAAAATTTTCTGATAGCATAGCGTACCTGTTGCAATAGGCAGTCTCTGATTACTTGCTTGTTGATGGTTTCAATTGGTTTAGTGACTAAAGTGCCCCTAACTCGATTTCTGCTGTTTCGAAGAGTGGGTTCAGTTGTTGTGAACGGAAAAATACCAATTTTTCCATCAAACACTAAATCTCCTTCGGCCGAGAATTGAGGTCTAGAAACGGCACACATAAACATGACCTTAGTGATAAACCGTTTGCTTTTACATGACCTATATGTATCCTCTTCTTCCTCCAATTTATATGCCCTTTCAGTTGCTCTTTGCATGTAAAACCACTTTTCGTCTATATGAACAATGTTGTGCATGGTATTGAATCTGATTTTTGATACCTGTAAATCTAGGTGCAAGTTGCTTAAACTGAATTTTAACCTCTGTAGCATATTTGCTTAGGTTAATGTTGGCTTGATTGCGTTTGTGTGGGGTTTGATTACCCCTGTGTTCACCCATCTTCCTACTTGGCTTTTACTTGCCTTCAACTCTTTAGCCAGCCTTCTTATACTGCCTCTTTTACTGAATGGAATAGCTTTGAACTCTTCGATGTCCAATTCTGTTGGTTTCGGACCAACAGTCCGTTTTTGTGCTAAAAATGTAACCGGTGACCCTTCGGCTATTTGTTTCTTTGCAGATTCCCATATCAAATGAACCGTCCGGCGACTGACTCCATATGATGTAGCCGCTGACCTGATTTAGCCATAGTTGACGACCCCGTCGGTCGAGTTGGCTAACAGATACTGCGCAATCATGGTCCGATCTGATGGAGTAATGTGAGGTTGATTTCGGTTGTTAGGCATATTTACTTTTCTGTTCTTGTTCTTGGCAGCTCATAAATGTTGAGTAAATGATGTTGTAACAGCTTATATAGAGCAGTTTTGGCTCTAATATTTTGATTTTTTAGGGGGGAAACTTGAATTGTAATTGGGCAATATATTTAGAGGGAAAATCTGATGTAATGACTATTTATTTACTGTGTGCGAGGGAAATTTTTCTCCATGGATCAGTTCAGTAAAATTTGAATTTTTTGGGTTTGGTGAATCTGAGTTTTTTTACATGTGCAGTGAATTTATTTTGACTGATTGAGCAGGTTAAAATTCTGAGAAAATGAGGGAAAGATTAACATTGTTAATCTTTCCCTAAGCTGACAGCTTGATTTTGTTGACTGGTCAGCTTAAACAGTAAAAAGCAATTTTTTCTTAATATACGCGCCGGACTACCTGTGCAATTTAGGCCAGGACGGTTCATTCTATATCTAATACATCAACTATTCCAAGACAAAATCTTGAAAATGATTTATATTGGAATAGTTGATGTATTAGATATAGAATGCTTGAAAAATGTGAATGTGTGAAATGTGTGTAGTGTGTGTATAGTGTTTGAAATGTGTGTGAAATATATAAAATATATG
This sequence comes from Ajuga chamaepitys, assembly GCA_958295605.1. NCBI lineage: Eukaryota > Viridiplantae > Streptophyta > Magnoliopsida > Lamiales > Lamiaceae > Ajuga > Ajuga chamaepitys. Next base: position 14,443,007 of record OY282508.1, on the reverse strand, counting down.
TGGTGTTTATATATAGTGTGCGAAATGTGTGTGGTGGTGTGTCTAGTGTGTGAAATGTGTGAAAATACGTGTATTATGTTTATAGTACGTTTGAAGTGTGTGAAATGTGTGTAGGGTGTATATATTTTGTGAAATGTGTGTAGTGTTTAAATGTGTTATGTGTAAAATGTGTCTATAGTGTGTAAAATATGTACAGTGTGTGTGTAGTGTGTGAAATGTGTGTAGTGTGTGAAATGTGTGTAGTGTTTAAAATGTGTTATGTGTAAAATGTGTCTATAGTGTGTAAAATATGTATAGTGTGTGTAGTGTGTGCATAGTGTATGAAATGTGTGCAGTGTCTGCAAAGTGTGTGAAATGTGTGTATTGTATATCTAGTGTGTGAAATGTGTGTAGTGTGTGTGAAATATGTGTATAGTGCATGAAATGGGTGTATAGAGTTTAAAATGCATATAGTGTGTGAAATCTGTGTAGTGTGTGATATTTGTGTATAGTGTGCCTGAAATATGTGTATAGTGCGTGAAATTTGTGTATAGTGTGTAAAATGTTTATAGTGTGTGAAATGTGTGTAGTGTGTGAAATTTGTGTAGTGTATGTGAAATATGTGTAAAATGTGTGAAATGTGTGTATAGTGGTTGAAATGTGTATAGTGTGTGAAATCTGTGTTGTGTGAAATTTGTGTAGTGTGTGTGAAATATGTGTATAGTGTGTGAAATGTGTTTAATAGTGTTTGAAATATGTGTAGTCTGTGCATATTGTGTAAAATGTGTGTAAAGTGTGTGAAATATGTAAAATGTGTGCAGTATGTGTATAGTGTGTGGAATGTAAGAAACACGTGTAATGTGTGTATAGTTTGTGTGAAGTGTGTGTAAAATGTATGTAGTGTGTGAAATATATGTAGTGTGTAAAATGAGTGTTGTGCGTGTGAAATTTGTGTATAGTGTGTGAAATGTGTGTGGTGTGTGTATATTGTGTGAAATGTGTGTTGTGTTTGTATATTATGTAAAATGTGTGTAGTGTTTAAAATGTGCGTAACGTGTAAAATGTGCCTATAGTGTGTAAAATATCTATCGTGTATGTATAGTATGTAAAATGTGTGTAGTGTTGGCATAGTGTCGAAATGTGTAAAATGTGTAGGGTGAAGTATCTGTTTCATGACAAAATCTTGAAAACAATTTATATTGGAATAGGTGATGTTTTAGATTTAAAATGCATGAAAAATGTGAATGTGTGAAATGTGTGTAGTGTGTGTATGGTGTTGGAAATGTGTGAAATATATAAAATGTCTGTGGTGTGTATATATAGTGTGTGAAATGTGTGTGGTGGTGTGTCTAGTGTGTGAAATGTGTGAAAATACGTGTATTGTGTTTATAGTACGTTTGAAGTGTGTGAAATGTGTAGGGTGTATATATTTTGTGAAATGTGTGTAGTGTTTAAATGTGTTATGTGTAAAATGTGTCTATAGTGTGTAAAATATGTACAGTGTGTGTGTAGTCTGTGAAATGTGTAAAATGTGTGTAGTGTGTGTATAGTGTATGGAATGTGTGAAACGCGTGTAGTGTGTGTATTGTGTGTGTGAAATGTGTGTAGTGTGTGAAATGTGTGCAGTGTATGCAAAGTGTGTGAAATGTGTGTAGTGTGTCTAGTGTGTGAAATGTATGTAGTGTGTGTGAAATGTATGTAGTGTGTATAGTGTGTGAAATGTGTATATAGTGTTTGAAATGTGTATAGTGTGTGTGAAATTTGTGTATAGTGTTTGAAATATGTGTAGTGTGTGTATATTGTGTAAAATTTATGTAAAGTGTGTAGTATGTGTCTAGTGTATGAAATGTGTGTAGTGTGTGAAATTTGTGTATAGTGTGTGAAATATGTGTCTAGTTTGTGAAATGTGTGTAGTGTGTGAAATGTGTGCAGTATGTGAAATACGTGTAGTGTGTGTGGAATATGTGTATAGTTTGTGTTTGAAATATATGTAGTGTGTGCATAGTGTGTAAAATACGTGTAAAGTGTGTAATTATATAAAATGTGTTCAGTATGTGTATAGTGTGTGAAAATCTATGAAACACGTGTAATGTGTGTATAGTGTGTTGAAGTGTATAAAATGTGTGTAGTATGCAAGGTTGCAGAAGTCGGAAATCGTTAGTCGGGCGGTCTCCAAGCGACTAGCGACTAGGCCGAGTAGTCGCCGACTACTCCCCCCGAGTTTTTTTTTTTTTTTTTTATAATTTATAATTTATTTTTTTGGCATGACCTATATATAATTATATGTCCAGAAAAATCAGAAAAAGTGGAGAATACTCACAATATAATTATACAACTCCCATCAATTCAAGCGACACTAACAAAAAATCTAAAATACACATCAAAAGTTCAAAACTAATATATATTAATTACTATTTACTAATTAGCCAAGGAAACACTAAAACCACATAAATAAGTAATAATCAGTTTAACCACAAACTACCAAATAGGAAAATACTCAAATAGTCCATCAATTCAAGCGACAAGTAGTAGCGACGGAGGGTATTCAACCCTTTTTATAAGTTTTCCCCCTGTTTTTGTGTAGCTTATTCAGTCCTAATTCTAACTGGTAAAAAAAAAAAAAAAAAAAAGCGCAAATAGGAGGGGAAACCGACTAGGCCGACTCGACCGAGTAGTCGCCGACTCGACCGAGTCGTCGGCAATTTTTTGCTCAGGCGCCTAGCTTGTGCGATTTTAAGAAAATCGGGTCGGTTAACCACCGACTAGCGACTACTCGGCCGAGTAGTCCGAGTTCTTCAACATTGGTAGTATGTGTATAGTTTGTGTACAATGTGTGAAATGTATGTAGTGTGTAAAATGAGTGTTGTGCGTGTGAAATTTGTGTATGGTGTGTGAAATTTGTGTAGCGTGTATAGTCTGTCTATAGGGTGTGGAATGTGTGTATAGTGCGTAAAATGTGTGCAATGTGTGTAAAGTGTGTGAACTATGTAAAATGTGTGTAGTATGTGTATAGTGTATGAAATGTGTGAAACGCGTGTAGTGTGTGTATTGTGTGAGAAATGTGTGTATTGTGTGCATAGTGTTTGAAATGTGTGTAGTGCGTGCAAAGTGTGTAGTATGTGTCTAGTGTATGAAATGTATGTAGTGTGTGAAATATGTGTATAGTGTGTGAAATGTGTGTAGTGTGTGAAATGTGTGCAGTATGTGAAATATGTGTATAGTGTTTAAAATGTGTATAGTGTTGTAGTGTGTGTAAAGTGTGAAATATGTAAAATATGTGTAGCGTCTGAAATGTGTGTAGTGTGTTTATAGTGTGTGATATGTGTGAAAACTCGTGTAGTGTATGTATATTGTGTGAAATGTGTATGGTGTGTAAAATGTGTATAATGTGTAAAATGTGTATCGTGTGTGTATAGTGTGTGAAATGTGTGCAGTGTTTGCATAGTGTATGAAAGGTGTGTGGTTTATGTATAGTGTATGAATTGTGTAAAATGTGTAGTGTGTGTGTAGTTTGTGTATAGTGTGTGTAATGTGTGAAATATGTATAATGTGTGTGTAGAGTTTAAAATATGTATGATGTGTTATATGTGTGTTGTGTGTGAAATGTGTGTAGTGTTTAAAAAATGTGTTTACTGTGTGTAGTGTGTGTATTTGTGTGAAATGTGTAAAGTGTGTATGGTGTGTGAAATGTGTAAAATATGCGTAGTTTGTGTATTTTGTGATTTGAGAAGCTTCTGCACTTTGACCAAACATCCTCATAGCATCACCTTCAGTTATGTATATTGTGATAGTTGTTTTTACAATAACATGAAAAGAATGATTGAGTTTTGACAATTAATAGTTTTGGATGAGCAGATGATCTGTTGTTTGAATGGAGTGAGGATTGACATTCAAGATGAGACATCATTTGCTGTTAAGTTATGAATTACATCGTATCCAATCAAAACATGTCTTAGTTCTGTTGTGTTTGGCTAATGTGTAACTGTGAAGTATATGTGTCAAGAAAAAATCTTGAAAATGATTTATATTGTAATAGGTGATGTATTAGATATAGAATGCATGAAAAATGTGAATGTGTGAAATGTGTGTAGTGTGTATATATAGTGTGTAAAATGTGTGTAGTGTGTATCTAGTGTGTAAAATGTGTGAAAACACGTGTATTGTGTTTATAGTATGTTTGAAGTGTGTGAAATGTGTGTAGAGTGCGTATATGTGTAGGGTGTGCATATTGTGTGAAATGTGTGTAGTGTTTAAAGTGTGTGTAATGTGTAAAATGTGTCTATAGTGTGTAAAATATGTATCGTGTGTGTATAGTGTGCAATGTGCATAATGTGTGCATAGTGTGTGAAATGTATAAAATGTGTACACACTACACACATTTCACACGCTATACTCACACTACACACATTTCGCACACTACATATTTCACACTACACACACTTCACAACTGCACACATTGCATGCACTTCGCACACTTCATACGTTATACAAACACTTCACACACATACACGCTATACATTTCACACATTCCAACATTTAACACTGTACACACACTACACACGTTTCACATACTACAAACACAACACACATTTCACAACACATTTCACAACACATTTCATACACTACATATATTTCACATACTACACACACTTCACGCACTACACACGTTTCACATACTACAAACACAACACACATTTCACAACGCATTTCATACACTACATATATTTCACATACTACACACATTTCACACACTTCACACACTACACACGTTTCACACACTTCACACGTTTCACACACAACACACACTACACACATTTCACAGACTACGCACATACACATACATCACACACTTCACACACTTCACCCATTTCACACATTTCATACACAAACACACACTACATACATTTCACACACAAACACACACTACACACATTTCACACACTATACACACACTTCACTACTTCACACAGTTCACTCATTACACACACTATGCATACATTTCACACACTACACACACGTCACACATTTCACATACTACACACACTACATACACAACACACACTTAACATACTTCACACATAATACACATTTCACACATTACACACACACTACACACATTTCATATGTTTCATACACTAAACACAATTCACACACTACACACACTTCGAACACTTCACACGCCACACAAATTTCACATATTTCGCACATTTCACACAGTACACACACTACACAGGTTTCACACACTACACACATTTCACACACTACACATATTTCACACATTACACACATTACACACACTTCACACGTTTCACACACTACATTCACTTCATAGACTACACACATTACACACTTAACACAATACACACACTTCACACCTTACACATACTACATAATACACACACTACGTACATACAAATACTATACACATTTCACACACTCCACACACTTCACACATTTCACACATTTCATACACAAACACACTACACACATTCCACACATAAACACACAGAAACACATTTCACACACAGTACACAGTACACACTATAAATTACACATTTCACACACTACACATACTTCACACGCACTACACATATTTCACACGCTATACACACTTCACTACTTCACACACACTACACTAGATATAATACACACACTATGCAGAGACTTCACACATTTCATACACTACACACACACTGCACACAATACACACACTTCACACACTACACACATTTCACACACTACACACACTACACACAATATAAACACCCTACATACATTTCACACATTACACATATTACACGTTTCACACACTACACACACTACATACACTACACACACTTGTCACACTATACACATTTCACACACTTGACACACATGCACACTACACACCACACACTATACACGTTTTACATGTTCCACTCATTTCAAACAGTACACACACTACACACGTTTCACACACTACAAACACTACACACATTTCACAACACACATTTCACAACACACATTTCACTCACTACACACATTTCACAACACACATTTTATATACTACACAGATTTCACACACTACACATGTTTCACACTTCACACGTTTTACACACTACACACTTCATACACTACACAAACTTCACACACCACAGACACTTCACGCCTTATACACACCACACACATTTCACACACTACACACACTACGCACATACACATACTACACACATTTCACACACTTCATACACTACACACATTTCATACACAAACACACACTACAAACATTTCACACACAAACACACTACTCACATTTCACACACAGTACACACATGATACACATTTTACACATTATACACAGTGCACACATTTTACACACTACACATACTTCACAGACACTACTCACATTTCACACATTATACACACACTTTACTACTTCACACACACTTGACACACTACACACACTATGCACACACATCACACGATATGCACACACTTCACACACTACACACATTTATCACATTACACATACTTCACACACTACATGCACGACGTGCACTACACACACTTCACACACTACACACATTTGGCACACTATACACACACTACTCACATTTCACACACTATACACAGACTACACACACTTCACGCATTTCACACACTACACATATTTCATACACTACACATACTTCATACACTTCAGACACTACACACATTTCACACACACTACACACACTTCACACATAAACACTACATACTACACACTACAGACATTTCACACATTTCACACACTAGACACACTACACACGTTTCGCACACTACACACATTTCACAACACACATTTCACACACTGCACACAGTTCACACATCACATACATTTTACATTTTGCACACACTGCACAGCAAAATCACTTTATTCAATTGCAAGTTTATAAGCTCTTTTATCCAAACACTTTATTCACTTATAAACTCTTAAGAAATTACATCTTAAAAACTCTCTAAACAACTTATAAATGTTGGAGCTTATAAGATGTTTGAAATAAATTTAAACAAACACCCTCTAAGTTTATGTAGAAAACTATTGTTTTTTCTTCTGTTATCAGTTGTATTTTTTTCTTATAATTCTTCTTTGAATAATCATGTTGCAACTTTGTGGCATAGAAAGCTTTGTCATCCATTTAAATATTTTCTTTCTCAAGTTCCACAAAATCTGATAACTCCTTTGAAGAAGCCTGCATTAGATTTTTGTAAATCTTGTAAGATGGGAAAACAACATTATGTGCCTAAAGTCTACTCAACCTTTTGATTTGGTACTATCTGATGTGAGGAGGTCATACTATGATAGCTTTATAGATGATTGTTGAAGGTGCACTTGGAGAAAACAAAATCAGAAGTTTGTCAAGTTTTGTGCATTTTAATTCTATGGTTGAGAGAAAGTTTAATACTAAAACAAAGTGTGTTTAATATCTTTTCTTCATATTGTTTCAGATATTCTTGCCCAAACAGAATGAAAAAGTTGATAGAAAATGGCTAAATGGGATTAGCCTTGCTCGCTTAGACATTTGTTCCTATTAATAGACACAGAACAAGTCTCCTTTTGAGTTGTTATTCAAACAAACATATGGATGTTGTTGCTACCCTTATCTAATGCCATATACTGATCTTAAAAGTGTCTTTTAATGATGAGTTTCCCTATAATTTTATGTTTTTTTTCAGTCTTCAATGTTCAAATACTGTATTTTCTTCTATGTTTTTTCATCAATTATAACTAGAAACTTGAATAATAGAACTACTATAATTTCAATAAAAAAATCTATCAGATTACTGCACATGAAATTATAAATATTCAATAAAATTGTATAAACATGAAATATAAAAGGAGCAATGATAATTAAAAAAATATTATAAGAGTTATGCATGAACCAACTGTTTCGAAAAGATAATACTCCTCCGTCCCACCTTATTTTACACACTTTCCTTAAACGGTCGTCCCACCTTATTTTGCATAGCCTAAAAAAGGAAAGTTATAACATAATCTTCACCCTCAATCCACCTTTGAAAAGTCAACAAGCAACCAAAAAGCAATTTTTCTTAATACCCGTGCCGACCCTGTTAGGAATTCTCGACTACATCTAATGTACGCAGTGGAATAAACAATCGAGAATTATGATCGTGATTTATAACTGAATTAAACGGAGCATTGATTACGCTAAAGTTGGAATAACTTACTTGTGCGTAATTAATCGGACAGAGTTGAGCGATTGATTCACCACTTCAGGTATCCACGCGTATGTCGTCCACCGCAGGAACTATCCTCGGTACAATCGTTCAATAAGTGATCGCTAGGAAATCTTTATTGAACCCTTTGATGTTTCTTACTGACAAGATTAATTTTCCCTATAAAGGGAATATATATATATATATATATATAGTTCATATACCCTAGGTATATAGGCTAATATCCTGGCCTGCTTTAATTAATTAATAAGTAAAGCTCATATCCTAATCTAGTCCATTACTTTCAATCTCCCACTTAGACTAGCATTAGATCTAGTTTGAAACACCAACATTGTACCCTTGAGCAGAACAACAATACACATAAAGTGTGACCCTTCAAGCCCCCATTATCAATGATAATCTAATTAAAGTCCACACAAAACTCCTAGACTGCGTTGTGCAGCGAACTCGATATATGAAGGACGTTTACGTGAATCCAGTAAACAAACCTTTATATGAAGTTTATGTAATGTCCCTTCATTCACGAACCACACGATTGAGCCTAGGATCTGCCATGTGTCTATCCAAATAGCTCAATCAATTTTCTCATCTTTATTATGACATATACAATCATATTCAATTACTTTAATTGAGTACATCTTTTGCATTGGCCAATGACATTATTGTCAAATAATATAGAGAAATATGAGTGTTCTCTCGAGTTTCAATCGAGGAATGAATCCCATTCTTGGCTCAACTACCATTTCCATTTGCCTTATGATGAACCCAACACAAGACGTGTCTTATCCTCCTTTGGGAGGCAAGCGTTGTACTTGGTCAAAGTTCATCACTTAACAAACAAAATGAGTATTGATCTCAGGTCAAAGGATCATTACATACTCCACACACTAATAAACCTTAGACACTAAACAAACGGTTTAATAGTAAGGTGTACCAATACTCTCCAAAGTATCGATGTGTCCATCATGGATATCTAATATCTAATAGTCGTGAGACCCACTATATTCTCTAAAAATATGATGCAGATCACCTGCTAACCTATTGCATGTCATCAATATCCCATTCTTGATGACCATCGGTTATGGCAATTTTAGAATCATACTATATCATTTATGTCTTACACCATAAATGACAGTCATGATTCAAGAGAACAGTCACAAGAATAATAAAAAACCATCAAAATAATTATTCTAATAAATGCATAAACCCATAAGATAAACATATTATCATAGAATGTGATCAAGTTTTGAATGTCTTCACAAAAAGGTTTCTAAGACACACAATTATAAACTCCTACTGAATCAAAGCCAACTACCAACATGTCTAACACCTAAGCTCTCAAAGTGCTTGTTATGTTTTGCTATACACAACGGCTTGGTGAAAGGATCAGCTAAGTTATCATCAGTGGGTTTCTCTAATCAGATGATATCTCCGGAGAATGTGCTTGTTTCTGTTCGTGGCTCTGGGTTCCTTTGCTTGCGCAACCGCACCAGTGTTGTCACAATACAACGGTATTGCACTACTGGCACTTGGAACGACACCTAGTTCTTTTACGAACTCTAACAAAGCAACAACCTCCTTGACAGCTTTAGATGCAGCAATATATTCGGCTTCAGTGGTAGAATCGGCAGTTGTGCTCTGTTTGGAACTATTCCAACTCACTGCACCATTATTGAGAACGAAAACATATCCTGACTGAGACTTGAAGTCATCATGGTCTGTTTGGAAGCTAGCATCAGTATACTCAGTAACTGATAACTCTGGCTGCCCACCATAGACTAAGAAATATTCTATAGTCCTTCTAAGGTACTTAAGAATAGTCTTGACAGTTCTTCAGTGTATCTCACCGGGATTTTGCTGAAATCTGCCTGTCATGCTGAGTGCATAAGCCACATCTGGCCTAATACATATCATGGCATACATAATAGATCCTATAGCCGAAGCGTACGGGATCTTCTTCATGTAACTCATTTCTTTGTCATTAGAAGGGCAACCTTTCTTAGACAATATAATGCCATGTCCTATAGGAAGAAATTCTTTCTTGGAATTTTTCATTGAGAAGCGTTTCAGCAATTTGTCTATGTAAGTAGACTGAGACAATCCCAACGTCCTATTAGGTCTGTCTCGATAGATCTTAATTCCAAGGATGTAGGAAGCCTCACCTAGATCCTTCATCATGATGGAGCTAGACAACCAATCTTTCACGGATTGTAACATGAAACGATCGCTTCCCATTATCAGTATATCGTCAACATATATGATAAGGAAGATATCATTTCCATTCTTGCGTTTACTATAAAAGCATGGATCCTCTTTGCTTCTGACAAAATCAAACAATTTGATAGCTCTGTCAAAGCAAATATTCCAACTCCTTGCTTGAGTCCATAAATGGACTTCTTTAACTTGCATACTTCATTCGGCTTTTCTTTGGATATAAAACCTTCAGGCTGTGACATATACACAGTGCCTTCGAGTTCTCCATTGAGAAACACAGTTTTGACATCCATTTGCCAAATTTCAAAGTCATAGTACGCAGCTATTGCAAGTAATATCCTAATGGACTTGATCTTAGAAACTGGCGAAAAGGTTCCATCATAGTCAATGTCCTCGCGTTGATTATAACCCTTTGCCACCAACCTAGCCTTGTAGGTTTGTACCTTGCCATCTGCATCTCTCTTCTTCTTGAAGATCCATTTGCAGCCTATGGGGTGAGCCTCATCTGGCAAATCAACTAGTTCCCAGACTAGATTGAGGTACATCGAGTCCATTTCAGATGTTAAGGCAGTCAACCACATCTTCGAATCAGTGCCCGACACCGCTTCGATATAGGTCTTAAGTTCGTCGTCTTCTGAATCAACCTCATCATCTTGGTTCTCAACCAATAGATTTAGTCTTTCAGGTGCACGACGATTCCTTTGAGGCCTATTGAGTTGGTTTTGCATTAGTTCAGGCGGTTTATTCTGATCGTGATGAGGTTCCTGCGTGTTGAGGTTTTCAACATTTGGAATATTCTCAAGAATTTCACTATGTTTTTCTTGAGGTGGGGTTAATACAATATCTTGTCTTTGATGCATCTCATTGTCTTGAGGTGACCCTCTAAGAGTCATTTCCCCTCCCAATAGATCATCAAAAACTCCCACTGAGTTCTTGTCCACTCCATTGGACAATACCTCATCCTCCATGTTATCTTTTGGTTCTTGAATTTCTTCAAGATCTACTGTGTTGTGACCTTGTTCCTTGGAGACATAATTATCTTCAAGAAATGTCACATTCCTGGATACTATCACCTTGTGATCTGCAGGATAATAGAACTCACATCCTTTGGTTTCTTTAGGATAACCCACAAAATAACATTTTTCACTTTTAGTTTCCAACTTGTCAGTCATCATCTTCTTAACAAAAGCAGGACAACGCCAGGTCCGCATATGGTTGAGACTCGACTTTCTGTCACACCATAATTCATATGGTGTTTTCTCGATCGATTTAGAAGGAACTCTATTCAGAATATAAACTGCGGTAAGTAAGGCATAACCCCAAAGGAATAAAGGGAGACTAATGAAACTCATCATGGATCGAACCATATCCAATAAAGTTCGATTTCTCCTCTCAGATACTCCATTCATCTGTGGTGTACCTGGAGGTGTCCAGTCTGACCTGATTCCATGTGATTTCAAGTAATCAAGAAAATTTCGACTTATGTATTCCCCTCCTCGATCTGATCGAAGAGTCTTAATACTTTTCCAATGTTGTTTCTCAACTTCTAACTTAAACTCCTTAAATTTCTCGAAGGCCTCAGATTTATGTTTCATGAGATACACATATCCATACCTTGAGAAATCATCAGTAAAAGTTATGAAGTACGAACATCCACCTCTTGCTTGAGTTGGGAACGGTCCACACACATCTGTGTGGATCAACTCGAGCACAACTTTGGCACGTAGCCCATTCCCAGAAAGTTGTTTACTTGTCATCTTTCCTTTGAGACAAGATTCGCAAGCACCATATGATTCGAAATCAAATGATGTGAGATAGTCTAACTTTCTCAATCTTGCTATTCTTTTCTCATTGATATGACCAAGTCTACAATGCCAAAGATAGGTTTTATTATTCGTATTACTTAGCTTAGGTCGTTTGTTTTGTACATTGAGAATATTTTGTTCACATTCAAGCATATATAAACTATTCGAAAGAGAGGCACTTCCATAAAACAATCCATTAAGCGAAAATGAGCATGTACTGTTTGCGAAATGAAAGGAAAAACCTTGAATGTCTAACATTGGAATGGAAATAATCCTAATCTATAAGTCCCTACACGTTCAGCAGCAACTCTTGCTCCATTTCCCACGCGTAAGTCGACTTCCCCAGGCCTCACTTTCCTGCTGTCACTTAGGCCCTGCACATTGTTACAAATGTGTGAACCACAAGGTGTATCTAATACCCAGGATTGTGAATTGTTTATAGCTTATTTATCTCAATGACAAACATACCTGAGCTCCCAACTAGTGCACCTTGTGCTTTGAACTTTGGGCAGTCTCTCTTCTAGTGTCCCTTTTCGTGACAGAATAGACACTCGTCCTTTGGCAGTTTCAGCTTCTTTTGAATCCCTCCACTCTTAGGCTTCAAGGCGGCACCGTTAGATGCTTTCTTCTTCTTCTTCTTCTTCTTCTTCTTCTTCTTCTTCTTCTTCTTCTTCTTCTTCTTGGAAGAGTTCGCAGAAGAGCTCACCATGAGCACATATTTGCCTTTAGAGGTAGAAGATTCATAGGTCTTAAGCATGTTGTGAAGCTCAGGCAAAGTCACCTTCGTGTTGTTCATATTAAAGTTCACTATGAAATTTTCAAATGAACTAGGAAGTGGCTGCAATATCAGATTAGTTGAGACACTTGAGGGTAACACTGTTCCAATCGATGTCAACCTCTCAATTAATCCGACCATCTTCAGTACATGCTCAGAAACCTGGGCCCCATCATGAAGTTTACACTCAAAGAGGCTACTGAGTATCTCATACTCCATTGTCTGAGCTTGTGAGGCGTACAAACTCTCTAAGTGTTTTATCATCTCATAAGGGAGCATGTGTTCGTGTTGCCTATGCAGTTCAATACTCATCGAAGACAACATGACACACTGAGTCGACGTGGCATCTTCAACATGCTTCTTATGAGCATCTACGCCAAACTTAGCATACTCAGGAGAAGTCTTGTCGGGGATGACACTGATTGGTTCGTCCAAGACGTACTCAACCTTTTCTTGCCTTAGCACCAAGCGCAAGCAACAGAGCCAATCCGTAAAGTTAGACCCAGTCAATTTGTTTGATTCCACCAAACATTTATAAGGCAAATTCGACATTTTATCTGAACAGAAAATAATCAAACGGAAAATTAAATTAGAATAAAGTAAATAAAGATCACATTCATATCACTAATCAAAACAAGGGTTTATTGCAATGATTAGCTCCCACTAATTTTAACATATTTTGTGCCCCTAAACACAAAATACGGATTTATGACAATTATAAATCTTAGTGGTCTAAGATCCAAGTCTATATTACTGCAGCCTCTGCTTTGGCTGATGACTACAATAATATCACTCAGTAGGCCTCTAAGTCAATTGCAACAACAATTTTGCAACTCTTGGTTTATTAATCCAATTAATATTGCGTCCTCAAACTATTTTGGTTGCTTTGACGTCTCAAAATAATTTAAGCAAGTCATTTTCATCACACGATGCAAACCATGCATCTATGAATGAGCCCCAACCTCGTCGTTTTAGAGAAAACACTTTGGTGTAAAACTCGTGGACGAAGAGATTAAGAATTTCATACAATTATGATGGACGACGCTTTTATTTCCAAATAAGACTTGGTTCTATTTGGGGATTTTATATGTGATACTAATTGTTAAATTTAATATCTAATATTAAATTAAACGCAATTACTGGGTGCCGCCTACCCAGGCATGCGGACCACACATATTGGGCGCCGCCTACCCATACATATTCTCGCGGACTACATGTATTGGACGCCGCCTACCCAAACATAAAAGCGGTATAAATTACTATAATTTAAATTGAATAAGCATAAAATCAAATAATAGCTTATCACATAATATCAAATAAATGCTCAACGAATAAAATTATTGATCCAATTAAAATTTTATTCTTTAATTAAATGTGGAATAAAATTATATATATTAATTCTAAATTAATATATATATATATATATATATATATATATATATATATATATATCTACATTTAATATTAATTCAAAATAATATAAATATACAAGTCTAGTATTATTTTTCAAAATTAATAATACTATCAAAATTTATTAATCTAATTAATGTTAGCCAATTAGATAAATATATTAATTTCAAATTAATATAAGTATACTTTAATGTTAATTCCAAATTAACATAAATATATAAGTCTATTATTATTATTTCAAAACAATAATAATATGATTTATTAATCTAATTGACAAATTAATATCGTAATTGGGACTTAAGAATTAATCTAATTAATAAATCTAATTTAATTAATCAAATTCAATTTTTTTATTTTTTTTATAGTAGCAGCCCAAAGGGCTGCATAATAATAAAATCAGCCCAGCCCAAAGTCCAGCCCAGTTAAATTGGCCCAGTCCAGATGACCAGGCCTAGAAATTATTAGCCCAACCCAAATTGAAATCGGCCCAAAATAGACAAGCCCAAAACCTAGTCCGAGTCTAGTTACAATGGCCCAATCCAGCCCTAGCCCAGCCCAAAACCCTTTAGGATTTGGGCTGGGCAACAATCACCACCTCCGCCGTCAATGCTTCGCCACCGCCCGCTGCCCGCCGTCGCCGACGCAGTAGCAGGTCCGCGCCATCACCATCGCAACAGCAGTGCAGCGGGAATGCGCCGCCATCGCAACAGCAGCGTAGCGGGACCGCCGCCGCTGCCGTCGCAGCCGCGCAACAGCGTCGAAACGCCACCGACATCGACGGACGCGCAACGTTCGCCGCCGTTCGAAACGCGCAGCAGTAGCAGTGGTACACCATGCATCGACTGCCCCCGTCACCATTGCCGTCGTTCGACAGTCATGCGCAGCGGTAGGAGTGCAGTAGTAGATTAGGGTCAGTTTTTGCGTCAATAGATGGTGGACCATATTTGTTTACAAGATAGGTTGAATACATAAACTGTTCTATAGCAGTTTTACAAAGTAATGCAAAAAATTGTTTCCAAAACAAAATTCTAAAATTCTAAAATAATTTTAATCCACAATTAATCTTAATGCTAAATCAATTATAAATCGAGAACCTTCCTCTGATACCACTGTTAGGAATTCTCGACTACATCTCATGTACACAGCGGAATAAACATTCGAGAATTATGATCGTGATTTATAACTGAATTAAACGTTGAATATTGATTACGCTAAAGTTGGAATAACTTACTTGTGCGTAATTAATCGGATAGAGTTGAGCGATTGATTCACCACTTCAGGTATTCACGCGTATGTCGTGCACTGCAGGAACTATCCTCGGTACAATCATTCAATAAGTGATCACTAGGAAATCCTTATTGAACCCTTTGATGTTTCTTACTGACAAGATTAATTTTCCCTATAATAGGGAATATATATATATATATATATATATATATATATATAGTTCATATACCCTAGGTATATGGACCTAATATCCTGGCCTGCTTTAATTAATTAATTAGTATAACCTATTAATTAATTAAAGTCCATATCCATGTCCATTACTTTCAGACCCCCCCTTCCCCCACCTTGTGCAAGATAAGCCGGTACGGAGGAAGTATTTTGTATAATAGAGAAACTAGAAATGCGGGGTAACTGGAAACACTGAGGCCCACTACACGGTTAGAAAATGCACTGTTTAGCATTTGGGTCGAATACTCTAATTTTGAGTTTTAATCAATAAATAAAATATAGCCGTAATATATTTTTAAGTGCACTATTATTATGAATTTGAATTTGAATTTTTCATTAACATTCAATTTGTCATGTTTAATTAACTTTGATTATTGTAAAAGATATAAAAGTAATTATTTTAATATTGAATCTTTAAATAAAATTAAATTGCATGTATTATTTAGTTTATTAGATAAAGAAATAAAAATTAATATCAAATAAATGAATTCAAGAAATATTATGGAATGTTTATTTAGTGTGTTAAATAGCGTTCTTCGTTTAAAATGTTCTTTTATGGTCCTAGGGTAAATATAAATTGATATTTCCATGAGTGAGATTTAAATTTATATCATAGGGTACTACTAATCATTTTTTTTTTTCTCCGAATCTAAGAACAAGAAAAAAAAAATCCTCCCTTCCCCTCAAGATGACTGAAACCTAGGACCAATGGTCTAGATAATGAATGCTCTGCTACTTAAGTTATTCAACTTCGTCGTACTATTGACCATTATATTAATATAATCATTCTTTTAACTTGTTATACTAGGTAATAAAAGATTTTTTTTTTCTTTTTTTTATCGTAAAAGTATTCCCCACTCACTATTTTTATTTTCATCCACAACCCACTTCATCCACTAAGCCCAATACCAATATTGCTTTTTTATCCTATGTAGTCATGGTGTTTTCGTTTCCATTTTAGTTTAAAAAATATGAACAAATTACCTAATTTTTTTATATTTTTTGTTAAATTTTTCTCCCAACATTTCTTATTCTCTTCATTTGATCTTGTCATCATAGTTTTATTTTCTCTTTCACTAATTATCTTGTTCTCCATAATATTGTTAGACATATTGATTCAAATAATGTAAAATACATAAATATAAACAAATGAAAAATGAAATGAAATTATTCACATCAACTGTAAGTAACAGAATAAGCACAAGATAAAAAAAAAATTTAACACAATTTATATAAATTAGAATAACACTGGTAATTATTTCTTCTCTCTTCTGAATGATAAATATCACATTTTAAAAAAAGATACGTTACTTCATGGCAGTGCTATGTTGATTTATATAGATATCAATATTTTGGTCAACGTCCTATTCAAGAATTGATGTGGGTAATTCTATTTTATTTTATTTATTCTATTTATTTGTTTATATAAACTGCACACCTCTAATTTCATAAAAAGTATTAAAAAATACACATGTGCGCGCTTGAAAGCAACCGGCATCCAAATATATTTTCCATCATCTTTATTTTCATATAACTACATCTTAACCATGATTTTTTTTTTTTTACTTTTCTTATATATAAATTAAAAACAAACTATAATTTTTTTACTAAAATTAAATAAAAGGTAAAATTAATAATGTCAATACTTCAAGATTGATCATCTTCTCTATCTTTCTCTTTGAACTTAAAGTGTAACTCCTCACCTAACTCCCAAATTAATTGCAAGGAAAAAAATAGAGGTATAGTGTTTTAGAATGGTTCGGAGATATGAAAAAGTTTTGGACCCAAACAAGAGTTTGGATAAATTATCCAGAACCGAACCGATATTAGGAATGAGCAAACTGAATTGGTCTAAAATATAAGGTGATTCCCTCTAGAGATACATGACTAACATGTCAGATAAATTCAAAGAAATTTGAATATTCATAGTTTTCCAATTTAATAAACTTAACTCAGCTTCTTTTTCTTCTTTCGATTCCTCCAACCCCTATCGCTACCATTTAAGCTTGTGTTTTTTTTCCGTTTTCCTTTCAATGGTCATCATTTTTCTCCCTAAACTTATTAGACATGCAAATCTATTATTGAGAAATAAGCGAAAAATGAAAAAATTACTAATATTGATTGATAAATTGTATATATAATTTTTTTAGTGGATAAATATATATATGGTTGAAAATATAATAAAACCATAGGAGTATATATAATAAGATATAGAAAACTACCCTACAGATATGCTGTTTGAAAGCGAAATATAGAATACTTAAAAAAGTTATAAATATAAATAAGGTATCCTTATGCAATGTACTTAAAACATTTTGATTCACTAAATAAGTCGAATATTTTTAATTTCCCAAATATGACTGCCAAGAGACTTCATATTTGTGGACAAGTACTGACATCACCAAAATTTAATTTTATTAGAGAAGTTTAAAATAGGTCTATTAAGTAATTTTACATACTTTTCAAAACTAAACTCAATATAAAATTGACAAAACTTCTCCAGAATTTTAGGAAATTCTCGATACAATTCATATTTTGTTTAAGGAAAAGTAAAAAAGAAGACACGAAAGAGAGGGGTTGAATTGTGTTCTCTTATTCATCAGAGATTCCTTATATAAGGTATCCAAAGTAGGGTTACAATAATATACAAAATATAGTAAACGCCTAAATTGCGCCTCATCAGTTACTTTTGATGAAGGCACACTAATTGTGTTTTTCCTTCAACACTCCCCCTTGTGCCAAATCAACAGGGTGAATGGTGCATAACTTTTTGACTCGTTAAAAACCTTGCCAAGTAACAAAACCCAGTCGGAAAATAAACCTTAGTCGAAGGGAAAAAGAGTGCAACACACCTTTGTTGAGACTCCCCCTGAAGTCTACATCTCTCCCTTGATACATACATCTATCAAGAGACTTTCGAAAATTTCTTCATCCTCAATTTTACATAAATCATGAGGATATTATGTGGTTACTGGTTATTGAAAAGCGTTGGCGGTACATGCTTGGTCTCGTCACCTTTGATGCGTAGCATAATCCATCTTTTTTGTTGCAAATAACTTCATCTTCATAACTTCGGATAGGCTCTTGAGTGGTATAGCTTAAGTCACTAATAATGTGACCATATAGGTTAATGAACTTCGTGAGATATCATCCATGAGTGATGTGATGAGGTAGCTTGAGTAGTTCTGATCGGATGATTTTCAATATTCCGTCGTATATCTCATGGTAATACAAAACCAGCTAAGTAATGATGTTACATTGGCCAATGAGATCACCAACATCAATAAACCAACTAAGGTAGTATTTGGTATTTCTAAGTAGGGGGTAGCTTCAATATTTTCTTTAGGAGTTACGTTTTCATTTGTAACCCTTATTGTATCTATGTACAAGAGCATTTCATTTGTAGTCTCTCATGTCTATATGGGAAGAACAAATACGTGTCAATGATTTCTTTCAAATGTCAAAATACTATTTGATATTATTTCATTGATATTGTGTTATCCTGAGTAAAATATAACCAACAAGTTCTTTGAGAAAGTAATACATGGTTGAGTGCATTAAGCTTTTTGTACAATAATGCGCACATTTTAATTAAGTAGGGAATTTCATCTCCCAATAGCTCTTTCGTCATTTCCTTTAGGCTCAAATTGATCATTTCTTATGTCCACACTTCAACCAATCATAGGAGTGCTAACAGATTACACTTTATCCATGTAAATCGCCTGATAATCTTTTGAATATATGCAAACTGAGGAATTAATATTCAACAAACTCGGTCTTCATTTTTACAAGACATAGACAGTTCCAACTTTTCCCATGATCCTTTATCTCAATTTAAATTTCAAATACATCACATTATCTCTTATTTCTTTAAAAGTACCTATTATGTCCTTAAAATCGACATAAGCTGCTATAATTACAAATATAGAAATCGTGTTCTTTATAAATGCATATGGGCATTACTTGTTCTTTCCCTTCCCAGTCAAGTAGTCACTTAGATGGGTATACCATTTCTGTCCAAATTTATTTCAATCAAAGTGAGCATTTCAATCTAATATTGTGAATGCACTCCGTGGTCTACACTTGAGTTGGGCAATGCAAGTCCATCTGCCACTTTCACATATTACAATAACATTATCCCCCAAAGTGATATATTGTAACCACATTATTATTTTGCATTTCTAATCTTTTAAAAACTTATCAATAAGACATTAAGACGTTCGTTGCGGGAGAATATGTCTCCTCGTAGTCAATTCAGGGCTTTGTGAGAAACCTTATTCTTTAAGGTAAGTTTTGTATCTAAGGACTTTACTTCTCACTACGCTTACTGACAAAACATATTTTATGTCCTACAGGCTTTACACTTGGTGAGGCTAGCACTACCAAACCAAATACTGTCGTTGTGTCATAGAATCAAGTTCTACCTGGATTGATTCCATGTAGGCCAATATGATCTTTGTTGATATCTTACAATAGAGCGTGGTTCGATATTACTGTACTCATAATTCATTGAGCAACAATATATACATCATCAATGCACGTGAAAGATTTTTTCATTAACTCACGTGCACTCTCATTATCTCTAAAATCATATTAAACTTTGGAGCGTCCTCCAGTGATGATTTATGGACATAATTAATTAGAGATAATTTGAAAGTATTTATTTTTACCGATGATTCAAATTTTGCCACACCTGCCTTCTTCCTTGAGCAGGCATTCATCGAACCACGTGACATCCCCCATTTCCTTTTGGTAGCCACGACCTCAACTACACATCCACTATGCGTGGTTGAAACACCTTTATCTACAGTGTTGTGCCCCTTACTGGGAACTTTTAATCTTACAGGCATATTTGCAGTTGGTATATATGATCTTGTCACTTTAGCGATTTTAGCAAATGCATCAACAATCACATCTTCCATATTTTGAAGATCGATAATTCGTTTTACTTCACTTTACATGATGAAGCGTGGGGATCCTAATGAGACATACTGGGAAATACTTCATGTCGTTCCCTTAGAAAATTATTTTTCTTATCTCTCCCTAACGACGGGAAGACTGTCTCATTAAAGTGACAATCTGTCAATCTTGCGGTAAAAAGATCTCGCCTGTTAAAGGTTCCATAAATACTTCATCGTCTTTAAAGATCCATTTTGGTGCACTGTGGGGGCGCAATAGGCACATATACTGTGTAACCAAGTATGTGTAAATGTAAAAATATCAGGTTAAGTCCAATTACCAACTGGTATGCATAAATTATTGGTTAGCATTGGGTCTAAGACAAATAAAGTAAAGTTGCAACGATATTGCAAAACCCCATATCTGATAGGCATTTTAGTACGCATTTCATTGCCTAATCCTCCATATATCCTTTTGATGGTCGCATATGTGAGATCTTCTTGAGTATGCACATGGGTTATAGGATGCACTACATTGATCTTGGTAGATATGCAATAATCATCAAATCCTTTTGATAGAAACCCTCTAGCGTTAACAAGTCTTATAGAATTTATGAAGTGAGGGTGGTGATCCCTTATATAATATTTTCTAGGAGTTTTCAAAATGCAACATTTCTTGTAATAATGTGATAATCAGTTAGTGTGTCAAAACATTTACCAGAACCATAGATACTTTAATGGTCCGCTTTCTGGTTTGATAGGTCCACATATATTATATTGTGTTCTTTTGTAAGAATGGAATGTCTTGCTTATATATTTGGCATAGGAAGGTCTCGATCCTACTTATTGCTAAATAGTAGGCTTGGTAGAATGAGTGATGTGCCCTAAAATAGTTAATGAGGCAGAGTGAGATGTTGGTCGTGCTTTTAGTACTTTAGAAAGCATTCACTGTGGTATAATAAAATTAGCACTGACACTGTACATCATATCAGATTTTCATCTCTTTTGTATTTCACTCGAAAGAAAGAATTTCCATATATATAATTTCTTAATATGGATCCTCATGTGAATATCTAAAGCTCTTGTATCAAAGCCTACACGAGTCAGCATTCGAAAGTCATTATTGGTAGCAACATATGAGTCTGCATCAACAACATATTAGTTTGTGTCCCAAAGTCCATTTTGGATAACAACATATAAGTATGTGTCCCAAAGTCTATTGTGGGTAATAATATATAATTTTGTGTCCCAAAGTTCATTTTTGGTACAATAGTTGATCCAACGATCATCATAGTAGTGGAGTACATATCACTAGATTGACTCATTAATTTCTCTAAGATGTGCTTCCTTTCACATTCATTAGAAGTATGATAATCTATTCAATTTCATTCTCACATGTAGTTTCTAAATGATCATCTTTGGCACGAGTATCTTTATTTAACAATGTTTTAGTAGCTCTTGGAGCATATAGAGCGTTTTGTGACTATAATTATTATGTCATTAGACATCTAGAGAATTCGACGATTCTTCGCCCTTTTAGTACTTGTGATTCAATGATGGTCATTATGCAGTGATGCAGTGAGTCTCTGTTCTTTGGACCTTCTGTATTTCTTATAGTTAACTGCTCTAGCAGTTTTTGTACAAAAATACAATATTTACACACTTATTTAAAAGTTCATTACCAACTCTATCCCTTTTGTTTAGAGGGTTCCGAGGTGTCTTTTGCATATTGCTTCCATAACCACCATGTCCATTTGGGGTAGGCACATCGGAAGGCCTCCAGGGCTTCTATGTCCCTTACTTTGTGGTGTATCATTACCACAACTGTAGAGACAGACACATTCGTTCCCTTTACTTTGGGGTTATTTTCACTATTTAGTTTACCATAGTTAGGCTATGGACTTTTCTTTATCCCAGCGTGTTTGGGGTTATTTTTTCGAAGAAACTGACCATGCCTCTCAACTACTTGCACTGGTTGATTAACTAATTGAATATTGTAATTCTTTTAGCCTATACGGGTTGGATAGTATAAGAATTGGAGTAGGAAAGTAAGTAGATTTTCTACATCATATCATCTTCTGTGATTTCTTTACAAATAAAGAGAGTTTTGTTTTCAGACAAAACATGTCGTTATTAAATTCATTGACCCTTTTGTAGTCTGGTAATTAAGTGGATATCTTTCCACAAAATAATTAATTTTGAAAGTACAGAGTTATCTGTTATTTCAAAAATTCTTTTATGTGCACCCACAGTTCATCGAGATATCATTTAACTAAAGAATACTTTCAAAGTAAGTTAGGATAAACTTTGACTTTATTGGACGATTCTTTGTCCTTAGGATCAATTTCGTTATAGGATAGACTTTAACTTTGTTGGACGATTCTTTGTCCTTAGGGTCGGTGAATGGCATGACTTATGGAAATATTTTTTTCAAGTGTGGTACTCAATTTCTTATGGTATGAGTTGGTTTAGCCATTTTCTTATGAATTAAATTTCGGGACCATATATCACAAGTTTTTGGATACTTTGTAAAATTACTTTATCACGTAGTTGATTTGTCCACAAATTTTCTTTATCAGGGACATACCTAATTTATCATAAAAAATGCATGGGCAAAATAATGATCAAGTTCATAATCTATCAGACAAATAAGCTAATTTGTGATTTTCTAATCCTAAAATTCGCAATAGGCAAAAATAACTTAATGCCCAACTTTCAATTACATGATAAAGTAGAAGCATATCAAACACAAGTGAATGTTGTAAATATTATATAAATAGACGAAATTCCATTTTTGCCGAAATTGTACACAATTGTCGTAGATGCACATATAAACTTAATCTCAATTTGCCAAAAACTATAGTTGTATCTAATCTGGGAAACATATATTCATGCAATTTCTCATGTTTAAATTTCAATAAGTATTTAAATCATCAAGTATAAAAGAAGACCGCCACAGACAACACATCTTGTCACTGTAAATAATTATTTATTTCACAAAATAAGGTACTCGAGTTAGCTTGCAGGAAAGACACGATTCTTTCCTATGGTACTTCTCAAATTTTATGGAGGAAAATTCGGTGGTCTTGGGAATCATCCCGCTTAAATCCAATCCAATCTTCTCGCCATTGAAAACAAGTTGACGCTCGCGATCTCCAATACAATTTATATGAAAAAGAAATAAGAAGCAAGGCAAAAGAATTAGCAAAATAAGTAATTTTGCAATTTATATAAAACGGAAAAGTTAGCCAATTTTTATAAAATCTATCAAGTATATATAGACTACTGTACTTGTTACTGTCACAAGAAACTTTCATGTGTGATCCATATGTGCATAAATTAGAGACATTAAATTAAGCATATTTCTTTCTCAAACCCAATTATTTAATCTAGAATCAAAAAATGAATGAGAATTTTCCCAAAAAGCCACGAAAATTTATAGTGGCAATGACTAATGAGTTTAATCAGGTAATCCCAACAGAATAAGATATAATAATCATAACATAGTATACTAAAAAACATTTGCACAAATAATAGCAACGAAGTCGTCATGAGCTTAATCCATTAACCATTCTGATGTGTACTTGTAAAACATATTTCAAAAATAAGAACTCGATTCCATGATCATCGGGTAAAAACATAGTCGAAAAAAGGTGCAATTTTTTTTTTTCCCTCAAAATCAATTCATGAAAATTAACATAAAAAAAATATCAGTAATATGCAGAAAATCTAAACAACCCCTAGAATTCCACAACTATTTGATTATCAGGGATTACATCGCTAATGTTATAATCAAATAACAACCATCTATAACATTATTATTACATAGTAAATCCTATAATTTTACAATATAGAATAGCGTGCTGATGAATATAATACTTGTGAACTGATTTATGTATTAACAATTTATGACTACTTGAATTCCGATGCCCCACTAGAATTCATAATTTTTTTTTCTTTACGTAGGTCTGATTCTTAAGTCACAGATAACTAGAAACACAAGACTTAAACCAATCTGACATTCGATTAACATATTTATGTATAAAGAGATTATAACATAGATTAAGGGAATAAATGAAACAGAACTCACGTGAAATCTCGTGAAATTTAAGTAGAGCGTTCGTGCTAATAACGTGTTTAAGGAAAAGTAAGAAAGAAGACACGGAAGAGAGGCGTTGAATTGTGTTCTCTTATTCATCAGAGATCCCTTATATAAGGTATCCAAAGTAGGGTTACAATAATATACAAAATATAGTAAACGCCTAAATTGCCCCTCATTAGTTACTTTTGATGAAGGCACACTAATTGTGTTTTTTCCTTCAACATATTCCTAATTTAGATGTATTATTGTTTTTTTTTTTTTTTTTTTTTGGTAGAAACCATCATCATGATGGAGGGATTAGGCGGATCCCCAAACCTGTATATTCAAGATCACTAGAAGTTTTACAAAGATCGAAGGAATAACTAACATTATGAGACATTTAAACTCAAGGGAACCTAAAGTTTGGCAAACTTAAAGTATCTAACAAAATATAGTTTTTTAAGCTATTACATTTCTCAATATCAAAGAATTCAACGATTGTCTCTTCTTGGACGGCTTTATTCACCAAGTGACCGACTGCCTTGTTCCCTTCTTGGTGGATATGTGAGACACGTAGCTCTAGTCCTCTTGTGAGTCGCAGAAAATCTGCATATAGCCCATGGAGCTGCCAACCCCCTATACCCTTCTTTTTTAGGAAACTCAACACTGCCATCGCATCCACTTCAAGCCAAATTCTGGCTATCCTTAGCTTTCAACAAAGCCGGATTCCTTCCACAGTTGTTGTTAACTCAGCTGTAAAATTGTCTGCAACATTAAAAAACTTCCAGAAACCAGCAATGAAATTGTTGTGTTTATCGCGTATCAGACCACCAGTCCCGGCCAAGCCGGGGTTACCCTTGCTAGCCCCATCAGTATTCATTTTAAAAAAATCATCATTTGGGGAATCCAACGAACCAAAAGCAGTTTTTCTTTTCTTTTCTGATTCTCAAAGGAATCTTCCATACAGCAGCCAAGTTCCAAATGCCCTTCCAAAACCCAACGGGTAATAAGCAAGCCATCGAAGTGATTCTTAGCTTGTCCACCACCAAACGCTGGATTTGGTTGGCTGGTAGGGCTTGGCCCTGATATTTGGTCAAGTTTCGAGCATACCAAATGAACCAGAAAATAAGAAAAGGTAAGGAGGCTCTGATATGCTCAGCAGAAGCACTGTTTTTAAACTAGATTCCAAGCATCCTCCTAACAGAGCAATTAGTGGGTATTTTAATCTGAAAAAGGTTTGCAAAGTGCTGCCAGATTGAAATAGAGTATTGGCAGTTTATCAGGGTATGATCAGCCTCTTCACAAGACTTATAACAGAAAGGACAAACAGAAACCAGATCAATAAGAAATGGAATTCTGGAATTTCTGTACAACTTATCTTAAACAAGAAAAAGAAACAAGTAAAATTATTTATAGATATCCAGATATGTTCGCTATGCTAACTCAGTTCTTCAACTTTTTTTTGTTCGATGCAAAGACAAGACAAAGGAAAAGCCGCAGATCGTTACGCCTTTCGTGCGGGTCGGAACTTGAACCCTGTGAATTGCATGAAAGTAGGATACTCAAAATTCGTGGGCCTTATACTCATTATGCCTAGCATTGAATGTACTGCGAAATCCGCGTTTTCTTAGGTTACCATCAAAAGGAAAGAAATGAATTGACTAACCTCCAGAAATATATTTTATGTGTATTCACAACAGATTTGGCCACATCATTGAGTGTCAAGCCATTAAGGGCTTGTGCACTCTCAGGGCATTCCAGGCCGAAGAGAAAGTGAAGATGCCATTGGTGGTCAGTTTCCATACTGGTTGATCAGGGCTTTTAGGGTCCACATAAAGTAAGATAATTTTCCCAACCATATTAGCAGGTAATATAGAAGATGGTGGAGAGGATGAGCTCATGATTCAGTGCAAATTTGTCCTGATCGGTAAGTTCTCGCATGGATGCCCTCATTTTAAATCGTTGCAAGCGAGTTTATCGGGATTTGGCTTTGTTGGATCACTGTTTATCGGAGCTATTAACAATAAACATATCATGCTTAGACTGACTAACGAGGAAGATTATCAGATATTAGGGGCTAAACAACTAGTCCATGTCTCTGGATATCCGATGCGCATGTTCAAATGGACTAAGAAAATTTGATAGCAAATTAGATCCCCAGTGGTTCCGATTTGGATGTCGTTCCCGGAGCTCCCTCTTCACTTATTTGATAAGAAGGCTCTGTATAAAATTACTTCCCCTATTAGATCTCCTTTGAGAATTGATGAGGCAACAACTGATAGATGTAGACCTAGTGTGGCCAGAGTATGTATTGAATTTGATCTGTCTAAACATAAAATTGAGGAAATTTTTATAGGATGTGGGGAAAATCTGGTTACACAAAAAGTCATTTATGAAAAACTGCCGAGTTACTGTTCCAAGTGCAAACATCTTGGTCACTTGGCTTTGGATTTTTTTAATGAGGTATACAAGAAGAAACTAGCTGTTAAAACACTGAAAGAACCAGAAGTTAAGCGAACTGAAAAACAATGGGTCCCAAGAGAGCCTGAGAAAAGAGTAACTGAACCTCAAAGAACTGATCCCAATGATGTTGTAGTAGGTGTAGATAATAATACTAATGAGACTGTTGGGGGCAGTAGAACTGTAGCTACCACCTTAGAGAAGGGTGGGCAGAGTATTGGTAACACCAACCCCCTTGATAAGGGGAAAGGCATTGCCTACTCTCCTACAGCTTCAGTTGAGAACCAAAGTGAGTTAGAAACTGATAAATAGTCTTGGAGTGATGTTGTTAAAAAACCTGAGGGATCAGGGTCCTTAAGATTTGATCCCTTGGACCAAATTGAAGTGCATGCAAATTCCTTTGCTAAACTGGATATTTTTATTGATGATGATGCTTGCATTTTTTAGAATAATTCCAATACTAACTAACCTATCTAATTGTCTCCTCTGCATGAGATGATTGATGACAAGGAGGAAGAGGCTCAGTGGGATGAGGAATGGGAGCTGGACACAAGGAAGCTAGGTGAAATGAAGAGGCTAAAAAATATGAAGAAAAAGAATACTGGCCCTCTAATTATGCATACAAGAAGAGGGTCAGTTTTCACAAAAGGTATCTCCTCTGCTTCTAAAAGATGAAAGTTATAACTTGGAATCTGAGAGGGATTGGTAATAAAAAAAACTCAAACTTACTTGAAAAACCTTTTAAAAGAAAAACCCCTAATGTTTTTGCAGTACCTGAGGCAAAGTGTGATACTCCGGATCCTTTTTTAATACAGTCTTTTAGTTTTCAATATGTGATTTTTAATAAAATTTTCGCAGATCTACTCTCCAGTTTTTCCGCAAGCGACGAGCTAGCCACTCGCAGGAATGATCTCGAAGGTTGATTTTGGGTTATATCTGGTACTGCAGTTGGTACGGAAGGGACATCTCCCCCCCGGTGGCCGGTGGGAGCAAGGTGCTCACCGTCGCCGCTATAAGGGAGGCGGGGAGGCGTAGAGAACTTCAGTTATTCTAGGGTTTTCTAGAGAGAAGATGGAGATTCTCTCTCTAGGGTTTTTCCTCTAGAAGGAATTAATAATGAGATGTAGTATTGTAACTGTTCTTGTTGTTGTCGTCGTCGTCATTATTGTTGTTCTTGTTGTTGTTATAATATAACTCTCTTGTGTATAATTGTTAGGGTAAATATATTTTTATTTTACAAGTACAAGTATCATGTACTTTCAATTAAGGTTTTCTATGTATATTTACTTAAAATAATCACTCTTAATCTTGCAATCAAGAGGTCAAGGGTTTTAGACCTACTCTCGGTACACTATTTAACTATTACAATCTTACAATATTTTTTATTGTTGTTTATGTCAATTATTACCCAAAAGTATGCTTCATGTTATTAGGCTTTTAAATATTTAATTTAGATATGAACTCAATGCATAGTCAAGCTCAAGTCCAAGCTTACCCATGATTTTCACTTAGAGAACAAGAAACTATTTTCCTAGTCTAATTAGGAGTCTTAAAACCCTAGTAATATAGTCTATAAATATTGGGATCCATGTCATAAATCAAAATCACAATTCAAATCATCAGTTTTTCTTAAAAATTCGTCCATATTATTTTCTTCTCCTCCCAATAGACAGGTATTCCATTCAAAATTTGTTTCTCTTACTTAGAAACTTCGTATAATTACGACATTTTTTAGTATTTTTTTTGTATCCCTATTTCATTGATATAGTGTAAAAATTTCAAGTCCATCAAATGTATATTTATTTTATATGTTTTTTATATTACTTCTTTCCATGATTTCAAATATTTTGTTTTCTGATTTATAAAATTCAAAACATATATTTATACTTGTTCAAAAATTCTAAGTTTTCTGTATAACGTCATTTTCTGAATCATCACCAAAGTTATAGTAAATAGACTCAAAGTAATACTTTCGCATATTACATCTCCATCCCAAAGTGCATTTATTCCCGGTAGATTAATTTCAAATTATGCGAAGAAGAAGAAGAAGAAGAAGAAGAAGAAGAAGAAGAAGAAGAAGAAGAAGAAGAAGAAGAAGAAGAAGAAGAAGAAGAAAAACAGGTAGGAAAGGTAGGCTTGCTCTAAAATTGGACATGAGTAAGGCCTACGATAAGGTTGAGTGGGATTTTCTTCAAGGGGTATTATGAAAAATGGGGTTAGCAAATTCGTCGATAGATTATGTTATGAGATGTGTTCGGACAGTTTCATACTCAATTTTGGTTAATGGCACCCCTACGGATTCTTTCTTACCACAAAGAGGACTCCAACAGGGAAATCCATTATCACCTTACTTATTTATTTGTTGTGTAGAGGGATTGCCGGCTTTATTACAGGTGGCGGAGAATAAAAGACAGTTGACAGGATTGAAGGTAGTGAGAGGAGCCTCACCATATCGCATTTATTTTTTGCTGACGACAGCGTGTTATTCTTTCAAGCGAACGAAAATGAATTTTTAAAGATAAAGGAGATACTTCACGACTATGAGGTGGCGTTTGGCCAACAAATAAACTTGGACAAATTCGGAATTAGTGTCTAGTTCCAACGTGGCCAACAAAGGCGGGCGGAGTTCGGTGATTTGTTTGGGGTACGGGTGGTGGCACAATATAACAAATATTTGGGATTACCTTCTTTGATTGGGAGATCCAGAAATAGAGTATTTCAACCTAGCTTAGAACAGGTCATAAGCCGATTGAAGAGTTGGAAAGAGAAGACAATGAGCAAAGCAGGAAGGGTTGGTACTACTAAAAACTATTATTCAAGCGATGCCAAAGTACACTATGAGTTGTTTTCTACTCCAAAAAATAATGTGCATGCAAATAGAGAGTGTCATCTCAAATTTTTATTGGGGGGCGAATTTGGATAATCAACGGATTCATTGGGTTGGATGGATGAAAATGACATAATCAAAGAGGGATGGGGGTTTAGGCTTCAGAGAACTCCACCTATTTAATTTGGCCATGCTTGGCAAACAATATTGGACACTATTATAATATCCGAACACCCTAGTTGCTTAAGTGTTGAAAGCCCGCTATTTTCCACGAACTGACTTGGTCTAGGCCACGATAGGATATCAGCCAAGTTTTCTTTGGCGTAGTATTTTGTCAGTGGAGGATGGTTTCGCATGGCGGATTGGAGACGTCACATTGGTGAATATAAGAGCTGAAAAATGGGTTTCGGATGGAGGTCATCGATTGTCGAATGTGTATAGTATGGTGGGAGAACCTGGAGTGGTAGTGAGTAACCTGATTGATAATGAACCACGGAGATGGCGAGAAGAGTTAGTGGTGAATTCTTTTGGGGAAGAAGATCTTGCAGCTATATTGGGGATATCTCTAGCGGATCGCCCACATCAAGATAAACGAATATGGAGACACTCTCTATCAGTTAAATACACAGTGAGGAAAGCCTATCATCAAGCTGTTTGGATATTGTCTACACACTAGGACGATGTCGCTGGATCTTAGAATATTAAAAGGAAATGGGAACAACTATGGGCCATTGATACATACTCGAAGAGAAAGAACTTTGCATGGAAAGCATGTCAAAATGCAATACCCACAAGAGTGAGATTGGCACAGTGAGGCATTCATACGAATACGGTATGTTTATTGCGTGGACTAAAGGAGGAGACAATTGATAAATTGCTGCTTCGCTGTCCAATAACATAGGATATTTGGCAGCAAAGTCCGGTCCGAGTGAATTTGGACTCCCATGGGGATGTGAACTTTAGACAATGGTTGTAGATAGAGATAGATAAGAAGGATTTGGAACGCCTTAGATTGTTGATGATGCTAATTTAGCATATCTGGCTAAACCGCTATTGATTCTATATGGAACGAGAACCATTTGATGTGGAACGTGTGATAAGATCATCTATTAGGGCATGGAATGAACTGGTCGAACATCAGAAGATCGACCAACCGCAACCAGCCAGGCCGACCCAGGGAGCTGCAGAATTGGCAAAACCGAGTGAAGGATGCTTAAAACTGAATGTGGATGCTGCAAAGTTTAAGGATGGTACAGTGGGATTTGGAGGGGTTCTTAGAGATAGTGAAGGGGACGTCCTTATGGCTTGCGCAACCAGATTGAGGGGAAATGGTTTGTCTAGTCTACTGGAAGCTATGGCACTACACTTCAATCTGAAAATTGCTCTATGGTACACGTGAAAATGCTTGCATTTTAGGTCGCTTTAAGTGTCGTTTTAATGATATTTTAATGTACATTTGATCGTGTATCTTACATATTTGTATTATTGGGCCATTTAATGTGTTGAGATCATTTCAGGACAAAACAGGTGAATTAAGGCCGAAAAATGAGCATCGAAGAAGTCCGGAACGGAGAACGATCCAAGGATGGAACAAGCGGAGGAGTTTCGAACGATAGTTCGCGGCCGCGAGTGGATGTCGTGGCCGCGACCAATCAAAGATGCAGGCCACGGTTCGCGGCCACGACTCAGGGTCGCGCCCGCGACCTTGCCCACGAAACAAATATACCAAAAGCAAAATGAAGGGTTCGCGGCCGCGACCCGATACCCTGTTTTCATTCCTGAAACACGTTTTTGCCCATTTTTTTCAACCCAACACTTTCTCCCCTATATATATAAGGTCATTTTCGAATTTGACCTAACCTAGAACCCATCCCCCACACATAATCAGCCACTTTTCTCCATTGGAAGCAAAGGAATGGAAGGGGGTTGAAGATCTTGATCTTCAACCCTAACTTTTGGTTCTTTCTATCCTATTTTCATGTTTTCTTTAATTTTCTGTTATTCTATCTTTGTATTAGGTAAAATGGGTGACTAGCACCCTTTTGTTCACCCTTGATTATTGTGGAACCTTGAGTTTAAGACATTTATGTGATTATTACGGTTAATGTTACCGAAAATATTGTGTATTCAAGTGTTTTGTGTTATTTGCTATTATTGAGTCACATTTATGAATTGATTATTGGATTGATCACCCTTTAAGGGATTTGTGAATGTGTTGCTAGAATAGGAAATTACTATCCGTAATTGTAGGATTTCCGATTCCCGTGTAGCAAACAATAGATTTATTTATTGGTGATAACACAAAGTTCAACCACTAAAACCGAGCTTGCGAGTTTTATGTTGAATTTATCTCGTTGTCCTAGTGTTTAATGCATTTGGTGATTGAATCTAAGAGAGTTTGTTCGAGGATTCGGTTAAACTGAATAGGGTTAGTCGAAGAGCTTGTTTTGATTAACTAAGATTAAGGGATAATAAGGCTATTAGAGCTTGTTAATAGCCTTAAGATAAGGGCTAGAATCACAATTGAATAGGGCATTAACAATAGTTGCATCAATCATCCAAGACCTCGGTGAAACATGATCAAGGGTGAATCGTTTTGTTATTTAAAAAAAAAAAAACCAAAAACCTATAAAAGTCTCTTTATTTGTCTTTGTTTATTTAGGTGTTAGTTGTTATTTCATTAAAATCCCCCCACTTCTTTGTTGTTTTCTAGATTATTTACTTTATGTTTCTTGATCATAATAGCTTAATACATAAAGTAAATTTGTTCGATCGTTCCTCGTGGGATCGATCCTTACTTGCCACTCTACTAGTTAGAGTAGTAGGATAAGGTATAGTGTATTCTTCATACACATTTAATTTGGTAGTAGGAAACGACGCTACCACTCTACAATGTGGTTTCACTCAAATGTCTATTGAGAGTGATAGCTTGGTGTTGGTACAGGCGATGACAAATGGTTCATAGGAAGACGCATACGGGGAGATGATTTGAAGATTTGCAGGGATTAGTCAATCATATGGAAATTACTAGAGTTATGCATGTTAATCTGGAAGCAAATAGTCTAGCACATCATTGTTCAAATAATCTAGAAGAGATTGTATGGCTACAAGATTATCCTTCTAGTGTTTATCATATGTACTCAAAGAAAGTGGATATTCGGCCACTTGATTGATTAATGGAATTCCTTTGTGTCGTCTATCATACTTTAAAAGTTCAAAGTGATCCATTCAATAGTTTTGGAGTTATAAAGATTTTTCCATCACTGTGCAAAATTTCTGTTTCAACAATTTCAATTTCATAAATACAATATTTATAGTTAGACTTCTTGAAAAATTATGAAATTTTAGTATGATGCTTTCTCGTGCATCTATTTAGTGCATTAAAAAATCAGATTTTTATTATGTACCTTTTATAGAATAAGAATTATTTAACCACTATTGTGCAGTGTATAAATACGTCGAAGTTCTCTATTTCTTTCAAAATCTATTTTTAAAATTTCTTATAGCTTCTACCAACCCTAAATTCCAAACTTCAAAATCCCATATATATTAATTGAAGATCAAGATAGACTCATGCATGCCTAAGTGGAAAGGAGAACGAGACTAACGAGTGCTACGAACAATATGACAATTTGCATCTACATATCGAGTTATATCTCAATTCGGACGGGGGAGGGGGGGGGGGGTCTTTATTGTTTATTATAATTATATGCTTAATTAACTGTTTTGGTATATCTGTTATATTATCAAGTTCCAAGTGTATATTTAATTTATTGGATACAATTCAAGTTCAATGAGTACGTGGACTACAAGTTGCAAGTTTATATTCAAATTTTCAATATAGTATTCAAGTTACAAGTTATAACTGTTTTTAATTTATTCTTTTAATTTTGTATTTATTGTTATAAATTGTATCCTTCGCGAGTTAAAGAAAACTCACCCCAACCCACTATTGAGCCTTTCAAGTTAACTTTGAGCGTGTCCACGGGGTATAAGGTGGAGTCGAAAGCATATGATGAACAAGGGTTCATTTACAATTTTATTAACACAAGTTGAGTAATTATTCATTGACAACTATTGTTGATTTTATTTGGCTAGCGAGTTTTGATAAGTTTCATTGTTAAGTTTTAACTTAAATACAATAACCCATTTTGTGGTTAGAGATATTGTGGACTTTATAAAAATTATGATAGTTTGTATATTATATTGAAATGTGAATAGTGTTAAAGCTGGTTTGGTGTAATTATAAAACTATTTGCATGGGACATAATTGAACTTAAATAATTTATTTGTGGTGTCTTAATGGCCGGATTACGAATTCTGACCATGCTCTATTTAGAATGTTTTCTTATATTCTTCAGTTAAGTTTTAAGTTATTATCCATTAATATATTAAAATGTATAATTTATTTGTCCCATGTGATGATGCGTCATGCTAAGTTTCCCCTGCTATGTATGCTTTATGATTTATATTTGACTTTATTAGCTTAGAGATAATATGAAATTATGATATTGTATTATGAATATTTTAAATTGATTTGTTAAAATCATGTGTATGAATAATGTTACCTATGTAATTTAGATATTAATTAATATCCCATGATAATTTATTAGCTAGTTAATAAATGTTTTATAGATAATTAGAGCATGTTTATGTGTCCTGCGGCTACATGTGATAGGGAGTTTAGTATACGCATGTTTATGTGGTTCCCTTAACAACCTGATTATGAATTGTCTTTTATTTATATAAAATAATTCTTACGATTTAGCGTAATCAATGGTCAACGATTAATTCAGTTATAAATCACGATCTTAATTCTCGATTTATTATTCCGCTGCGTACATTAGATGTAGTCGAGAATTTCTAACAGGAGAAGAAAAGAGCAAGGAAAGAGCAAAAAGGGTAAAGAAGCGAAGGAAATGCGCAGAGAACTCAATCCGTCCGGATCATATTTTGCGAGAAAAATACTGGGAGTCCAGAGGAATTAAAGCACCTCAAGTCAGTTCACGTGTTTTCACACGTTTTTATCGTTTTTCGACTCGTTTCAACATAAATCCTTCCCATGCCAACTTATAAATAGGGGCTCTCCAAGTCCGAAAATCATCAGAAAATTCACCTTGCAGACTTGAATCGAATAGCAAGAAGCATTAAGCGAAGAAGATCGAGATTGAAGACTTCACACTACAAGAAAAGCCACTTATAGTCACAAAAAAATAGTGAGGGTAAGAAAAGCCTCTCATTAAATGTGCTATATTCTTACATTTAATGAGAGTAAAAAAATACCCTCACTAAAAATATTGGTTGTTGGTGACTAAATATAAATTTCAGAAATTTAATAAAATTCACCCTCACTATTGAGCTGAAAAAATGGCGCTGAACTTTCCCACCAAAACTGTTGAGTATGGAGCCCAAAAGTCGTCTAGGAACAACTCGACCGAGGCGAGAGGCCGCGGCCGAGGCAGGATTGATGAAACAGGGGAACAGGGATGTTTCTCGCTGGAAAGTAATCTCGGCCGAGACGGGGAAGGATCTCGGCCGAGACGAGAAGGCAGGCAAAACTGGGAGTTATTGCTGGAGAGTCATCTCGGCCGAGACAGGGAGTGATCTCGGCCGAGACGAGAAGGCAGGCAAAACTGGGAGTTATTGCTGGAGAGTCATCTCGGCCGAGACAGGGAGTGATCTCGGCCGAGACGAGAAGGCAGGCAAAACTGGGAGTTATTGCTGGATAGTAATCTCGGCCGAGACAGGGAGTGATCTCGGCCGAGACGAGAAGGCAGGCAAAACTGGGAGTTATTGCTGGAGAGTCATCTCGGCCGAGACAGGGAGTGATCTCGGCCGAGACGAGAAGGCAGGCAAAACTGGGAGTTATTGCTGGAAGTCATCTCGGCCGAGACAGGGAGTGATCTCGGCCGAGATCGTTGACGCGGACATATTAAGAATACAGAATATCACAGAACACTTTATTCTCACTCCCAATTTCTCTCTCAACGTTCTCTCTCTCCCTCACATCTTTTCCACTCTCAGGAAAACCCTTGTAGCTTCCAACTAAAATTGCAGGTCAAGATGCAGCTTCCTAATTCCATGGAATTGATTGAAATCCACCAAAAGGCACATCCCCACTGATCTAAAATTCAAGCTCAATCAAAATCTTCCCATCGAATCTTGTTTTCTTCCAGTCAGAATCATCCCGTCGATTCCCGTCTAAAATACCAGCTCGATCTAGCACATCGCCACTGATCTAAAACTCAATCTAGTAGTAGGCGATTATTTCCAGCCTTGGGTGGCCCCAATTGCTCCTTCACCGTCAAAACTGGTGGTGAGTTTTCTTTATTTATTGTTTTCTTACTTGATTTTTTATTTAGGGCTGAGATTTTGTATCTTGTTTGGTATCTCTTGTAGATTGGACTTGGGACGAAGAATTTCAGGGTTTTTACATCAGCTCAAAATTAGGGTAAGTGTAGGGTATCAGAATTCAAACACCTTTCAAGCATCTGTTTATCATTCTAAAATGATCTTGTTGTGATTATCAATTATTGATTCGAAATGAGTATTAATAAACACAGAATATTTGGGAGAAATTTGTTTGATTAGTTTGTGTGATCAATAGAAGTCAAGTATCAAACACAATGTTGATGTTTAACCTCTGATCCAAAGATTATGTTAAATAAATGTCCTTATAAGGAGTAGAAATTC